>CM042170.1:39124277-39174277 GCA_023376005.1 Doryteuthis pealeii | reverse complement strand
TTTTTGTTGGTTGGGATACGAGGAGACAAACGTTTGCCTGGATGAATAATGAGTAAAAAATCAAAGATACGAGAAGAGTCCTGTTCCGAAAGAACGAAGTAACTGGCCTGTACTTTGTGTCTGTTATCAATTTCTTCTTTATTAAATGTTTTCAAACACTGAACGAAGAGAATAAAACAACGAGTTAAAACGAGTTTTTTTTTTTTTTTTTTTTTTTTGTAGTTTTCACTTTTCATCCAACGATAAGCAATCACTTACTCACCAGTCGCCGGTAATTATGCTATATTTTCTCTGTTGTTCCAGTATTCAGCCATTATGATATTGTAAAAATGCTTAATTTTATATAGTTGCACAGTCATTGTCCTAGTTTCTATTGACAAACTACGTCTTCTGTTCATGACAACTACCGAAATTCTCAACGAAAAATATAAGAAAAAAAGTTATTGCCTAATTATCAACAAATTAATATTCATTTGCAGCAATGTCTTTACACGAAATTTCTATGAAGTTTATGATAAAATATTATTTTAAGAGACATTTATTCTCATATTCAAATTACTTCCCTTAAAATATGCATAATCTAAAGAAATTTAAACAAATAAAAAGACTGGCTTTAAATTTACATATTTTAACATTCTAGTCAAATTTTAAAGTAGGAAATACTAAAAATCCTTCTTGATGGAATACACCCTCTCATTAAACTGACCTTGTGTCACATTCTGGCCTTGTGAGAGCCGGATAACGAACTTCTTGGTGGAATTTTGGTATAGAAGTAAAAGAAGAAAAATAAGGATAGGAAGATTGTGTTGCGCCACAAGTACTTTGAAGATTCAGATATTTGTTTTTTCTTGGTTTGCAGCATTGACCATGAGAGCAACTAAGACACGATTTAGACCATATGCATGTGTGCTAGAAGTTGCGCGTAGGGTAATGATTAACGAATTGCGTTCAAATCCTGGATAAGACTGTTTGTATTTCATATAACGCTAAGACCTTGGGGAAGGTATGTATCCAACTATTCTCTCTCCAGCTATGGGTAAATAATAGGGTACACTGGGATCTTTATCCTAGGTAAGCATACTTATCTAGTAGAAGGAGTATGAATTCAAACCAGTTCTACTTCGATTTAAAAAAAGATGTGTCGCATCTTGCTCGTGACTGAGGGGTTGGGTAAATACATTAGCTGGAGAGTTGTAAATACAACAAAAAATTACATAAGAAGGCCAAATCTTTATTGAACATTCCCACAATGCGATGAGAAGCAAACAAAATCTGGTGGTATCGTGAGGTACTGCTGGAGTGTTCTGGGTTAGTGATAGTGATCATGGATATGCAAAGCAGGCTTCCTTGGGGTAAAAAGAACGTGATTCGAGTCTTACTGAGTCTTTATTATTTTTGCTGTTACTCGCTGTTTGAAATAATAGCCCGAACGGTTTGCGATTAAAAAGAAGCGTTTAAAATTAAAATAAACAGATTATATCTCTTCAGATTTAAATTTTACAAGCTGGTTTTAATCCTTTGCTTTTTCAAGTTGTATTTTGGGATTTTTGTGGCCATTCATTTGACCCCCTTCATTTAAATGGAAATGATTAAAATGTTATCCGGAGAAGAAAAAACAGATCCTTTCAAACATTTATTGCTTTTTTAGACCTGAATAAAAAGTTTTGAAAAGGAATCAGAATCAAATTTGATTTTAAATTATTTTTTCTCCGTGTGAATGAATGCCGAGTTTGAACTTTTATCATAAATCAAGCAGAAAACGCGTTCCTATTGATCGGGTGTGTCAAAGGTTTTACAAGATTTTGTTAACGTTGCCCAATACAGCATCTCCTGATGCTATTTCCGATTGTAATAACTGTGACTAACCACACTGGGTTGTGAATTGCAGACGTTTGATACTCTCTGAGTGCTATTCGTTGGATTTGGCTCCATGGCTTAGAGAATCTCTCCGCCGTTTTAGACCTACCTGACCTTGTCTGATCGTCGAGGTTTTTGAAACACGGGCGAAAGTTCTTGAACTGGTTAACAGTGTTTCCATCTTCCAGTTGGAATTAGACTAAGTTGCACGCTCTTCAGTACGTCTTTCAAATAACGCACGTGGTGAAGCAATGCACAAGGTGTCAGCATACAAAGAACCACGATACTACCAACCACAGTGGGTACTTACCATGGCTTGAACTGTTTCGGGCAAACTAACTCTAAAATAGAGCAGGGTCAGGCAAACGGCTAGCCCACTGAGGATTCACGTCTCTACAGAAGCGAATATGTCGACGAGACCATACTGCTGTTACGTTGGCTAGGGAACAATAGATCACACATTGTGTAATGGTTAGTGAACTGGGCTAGAAGACCATTTACTAGTGAGTTCGATTCTCACTGGTTATCTCTATACTTCTGGATTTGTGCAAAAATAAGTAAAGTTTAGTAAGTGACAATAGATCACAGATCCGATTACAGTGCCTAACGAATATATTATACATGTATTTACCAAACCCTTTGCACTATACAAAATGCAACCAGCCTCGTCCAAAGCTCCTATTAAATGTTGTTTTTTTTTTTTTTTGAGTGGGGGCTAAAAGTAGCAAGTAGCAAAATCAAAAATTAAGTAGCACTCAGCTTTAAAAAGTGGGCCAATTCGTTACTTTAGCTCAATTCGGCAACCCTTGCTGTAAGACACGATGCAAGGCATATTATAATGAAGAAGCACATGAGAAAATAACAATATAATAAACATTGAATTCCAGAGAAATATTCACTTAGTTTCGAGGAGAGAAAACAAAATGCGTATTTTTCTGCAAAACAACCCCCGCCAGTTTTTTAAAACTTTGGTTTAAAAGAAAAGGGTTGAAAGAATTAACAACTGCTTTCAGCTTGACTTGACCTCTAGTTAAGCCATTTTGGGATAGTTGTTTACTAAACTGACTGAATTATTATAGCCTGGCATGTGCGCTGATTCTTTTAATCACCTTATTATCGAATTATATTCACTATTTATTTTTCTGAGTTAATGGGTTTTGAAAAATCTTTCCTGCTTTCAAATCCTGAATTGCATTTAACAGAGCTCTTGTAAAAGGTATAAATCCAACTATGTTCCCTCCAGCTATGAGTAAATAGTAGGACATACTGAGCTCTTTAACCCATACCTTATTTCTCTATTCTTGATTAGGACTTTCAGGGGTCACTCCGATCTTACTTTTAGCGGGTGGCTGTTTTCATCATTATATATTTTGTACACACGAGTTTGACCCCGTTCTCATCTCACAGTAGCTTTGCTCTCGGCAGATATCTTTGAACACTGGTGTTGCGTTGCTGGGTCACGGCAAAATTAATTGGAGACAAAAATATGATGAAGAGATCGCGACGGGTTTATATCAGGAAAAATAAAAAGCCAGTCACGAGGTCACTTCTAGCCCCGTACCAAATCAGTAAGACGTTAAGTGATGTCTTTGAGTCGATGAGGAATTGCTAAATTGTTGCTCACCCAACCCCATTGTAGACCCGAAACTTAAAGTCGTTTTTTTCTTCCTCTATTGGCTAATAATAGATTGAATGCTGCTTTATAAAACTGCATCTACTGCAAGAGTTCTAGTGATTGATCTTTTGTTGTCAGTCAGCCGAGAACCATGTTCCTTGGTATTAGAGGGACCACTTTACAGGCAGGCACCAGGTTCACTCTTGGTGGGCGGCGTCAACTACAGTGAAATTGGTTTGCATATTGTCTTTGGGATAATGTAAGGATCGTGAATGTCATGAATCCTGTCTGACAAGTTGCTGATATATATATATATATATATATATATATATATATATATATATATATATATATATAGAGAGAGAGAGAGAGAGAGAGAGAGAGAGAGAGAGAGAGATTTACTAAATCCTCGGCACGAACAGGATGCGTCACATAGTCATTTTATTAAGCGTAGTTGACCAGATTTAAACTCAGTTTTCCTTTTCCTCGACTGGTTTCCTAACCAAGGTTAAAGTGCCCAATCCATCCTATTTCCCTATAGCTGAAAGGAGAATAGCTGAAGGCATACCTTTCCCCAGAGTATCAGTGCTGTATGTAATGCAAACAGATTTGAACTCGTCTCGCAGAGGCCATTTCCTGCGACGAAGACCATTACACGATGCGCCTTTTTGTTTCTGATAAAAGGTAGACAAACATTTTTGACTCTGTATCTTTTTCTCGTGCAAGTTGATATCATTCTTGCGGGATAGTCATTCATCTTAAGATTGTTCTTAATTTTGATCATTGTTGACTCGCCACTTAGGTGTTTAGCACGATATCACAGGCAGCAAATGCCGCCTTTCTTCACGCATTGTGAAGGGTGAGTCTTAAAGAGAAAGGGAAAAAGAAGAATAAAGTGAAGTAAAAGGGGTATTTAAGGAGAAGAATGGAAAAGACAGGCAAGAAGAGAAAGCCTGTCAGAGAAGACTGAGTAAAATGAATTAACGATATATAAAAGAAACTCAATATATATAAAGGAATTATTTTGTATTTAACTCTTGAAATGATGTTGCTTTTTTTGTTTTTTGTTTTTTTTTTTGGTTTTTTTTTTTTTTTTTTTTTTTTTGGGGGGGGGGTCAATATATGTTCTGAATTTGAATTTCTGTTGGTTTCTTTAAATTCCAGGAATTTCGTGTTCAATCTTTCTACGAAGAAAAGATTTTTTTTCTTTGCTGACATTACGATTTTTAAACCAATTAAAAGAGTTTCAGCATGACTTAAAAGCATTTAGTTGCCAAATAACTCACACACACACACACACACACACACACACACACACACACACACATATATATATATATATATATATATATATATATATATATATATAATCAGATGTGTGTTTTAATTACCTTAATATATAACGGTTCATTTATCGTGCTTTAGTACAACAGATAGATTTATTTTTTCAGATTTCTTCCCCTCGTTATTTTGGTTTTGGTTTTGGTTTTTGTTTTTTTTTTTTTTTTTTTTTGTTTTTCCATTTTCTTCTTCTCAATTTCCTGTTTTATAAATCATTAATCAGTCTTGATGAATAATCAAAGGCGAAATTGATGCTTTTTTAATTCAGAGATGCAAAAGAAAAATCAAACAAATCAATTGTACGAACTTGACAATGCAGTTGATTTTTTTCTTTTGAACCTGTTAATACGTGTTATTTGCAGAATTCTTTTCAATTCTACAATGAACCCAGCAGCCATTTTGCAGCCGGAGAAACATTTTCCATTTACTCAGCCGTTCATTATATTGTAGCAACCAAAGTGAATATATCACTTCGAAGCCGTGAAAGCCATTCCATCAAGTGATCTTGATGGCTATAAACTTCAAATAAAATGAAAAGCCAAACACCTCGATATTATTTTTGAAAAGGCTGCCTCTTAAACTATTCGTTATGAAGTAAGAGTTCAACCTTTGCTGGCTACTCGTGTCTCTCTGTCGAGCTCAGATCTTAGTAGGTAATATTTGCCCAGCCTCACATATGAGACATTCTTATATCTTTCCTCGGTGCCAGTAATGGTGCTTTAAAAAAAGCAGAATTTCTTGTTGCATAGTCATATGGCTAATCGTCAGATGGTGTAGGAGAAACACAAAAACACTCATCTCAAGTGTTAGAACCTGTTACGATTTTGTGGCCATCCTTTGGCTTTAAGCAAGAGCATTCCCTAACAGAGATCCCTTGTGTTTAGCAGAGCGCGATCCTTAGTGAAGAAACCATTGGTTGTTCCTTGGTGTTCCTTAATATTGGCTATGATCTTTTGGTTATCCCTTGGAGTTCCTTAATGTTGATTGTGAGCCTTCGGTTGTAGACCCGTTCGTCAATGTCGAATAACGTGCAAATGAACGACTGTCAATATCACTGATTAAATAGTTAACAAACCACGTATATGAACTGTTGGTTGACTGGGGTTTAAAACATGTGACCTTGCTTAGTCTATAAGTTTAAGTGGTGGGTTACAGCACGCCTTATATCACAAAAATAATTCAGGACCCCTGTTGCATTATTCTCTCCATTAAGTCTCTGAGACCGTGGAACTAGGAGAAAGTGGATAACAGACACTCCGGCTCTTTCTGTATCATGGATTTATTCCTAACTCTCCGTACACGCAAATGCCTGTCTCCCGAACCCAGCCACTAAAACAGCCGAATCGAGTAACCTCATTGCCTTTTATTTGGGTTCATAAAATATCACACCCCAATTCAGCCTTTAGTGGATAGCATCTACTGCTAAGCCCCTACCACTTAAATGACCGATCGAGTCTCGTGACCTCGACAAATCCTTGTTAACAGTTTGTTTTTTGTTCAGTCCGATAGGCTAGATCAAGCAAAGTTTGTTACACCTATTCTACCAAACGAGATGCTGAACTTCGTCAACTCGAATTTCTTCCTGCTTTTGTATTTTCTTTTATTGATAACTTATCTATTCGCACCTCGGTACTATTCGTTTACAATGATACATTTTGAATACTATTGATATTAAAAGTAAGTACTATGCATGTCGGCATGAACTGGCGCAACACAATCTTGCTAACCTTTATTATTATACCTCTTTCATCATTATTTTAAATTAAATCAAGTTTAGTAAATGATTGTAAAAAGGAAATTTATAATGAACTTGAATGAAAAACAAATCGTATTTTCGTGGATTTGTCCATATTTTGCCGACCAATAATATGGATAATTTACAAGCATGGTCTTTAATACTACTACTTAGCACAAGATGTAAGCAGCAATCAACAAAACAGCGCCTGTACAACAGCTTACGCTCCTTCTCATAAATCATCTAAGTAATACGTGCAACACATTCTTGGCACTGCTGAAGAGGCGACGTAATCCTATGAACTCCAAGACATGGACACATCAGTATAGATAGATAGATAGATAGATTATTAGATAAATCTTTTTTTATTCTTAAATTATAAAAGTGTTTTTATTCTTTTATTCTGAAATACGTTTAATTTTTATTTGCTGAAAGTCTTGAAAGTCTCATGCTGTGAAGTTGTTTTTGTAACTTATATTCTGAAAGTGTTTATATCTAAATTCTTATATCTTAAAAGAGATTTTTTGTTTTAAATTTTTATATTCTTATTGTTTTTATCTACATTTTTATATTCAAAAAATGTTTTATTCTTTATTCTTATATTCTGAAACAGTTTTTATTGAAAGTTTATATTCTTCAAGTATTTTTATTTAAATCCTTCTATTCTTAAAGCTGATTTCGTTAATTCCTATCTTCTGAAAGTGTTTTATTTCAATTTTCCATCATTAAATAAAAAAAAATGTTTCTAATTCTATTTCAGTTAATAACTATTAACGATTATGTAAATTGTATTTTTAATTTTTGTTTTGCTTCATTGGAAATAATCATCCGCGACTGATTATTGTTTTTTAAGTAAATTTATAATCAACCAAACATTTTGCTCACTTTTGTAAATTGAGACCAATTTCTGTTTTGTTTTTCTATTGTTTTTATTGTTGTTGAAGAAAAACGTGACAAGATTTAAATTGAGATTTTATTCTTAAAAGAACGGATGGATTTCCAACATGAAACGCTTGAAAATTCACTTGACATCCGGAAAGTTTTTTTTTTTTTTCAATTTCTTTATCGCCCAGTGGAATTGAAATTCTATTTTATTTATTATTTAACTTAAAGTCATTTTATCTAAAGCATTTCTCATCTCTGAAACCCAACAGACATAAAACTAAAAAAAAATGATTGATTAATTGATTGATTTAATGACATGTCAATCCGTCTAGAGTTATCTTATTAGGCTAAACCATTACGAGTTTACAAACCAGTCTATGGAGTAGAACACATACTGACTCTCCAGTAAATAAAAAATCCCCGACACTGCGGTCAGTAAAGAAAATCATACTGACTCTCATCCTAAAGGGTACATTGGTTTGAGAATTGCGTTCATTGGACGGTTATATTTTTATGTAGTTGCTGCTTTAAAAGAATACGAATAATTTTTAAACAGATCTGTTTGACCCATAGATTGAACTCTAACCGGTGCTAACACCCCGGGTTAGAGTGGACCTGAGAGTAATGGCAATAGAAGAGTGATACACTACACTTCCCAGAGCTCCAGAACTGGAGTCTGACCAACAGATGAAGTTTATATCATCCCCAGGACATCCCTTTTAGATGGAGAGTCTTATCCATCAGCAGGAGATAGGCTCCGTGCATTCTAAGGGCAGGTAATATTTCAATAGAAATGACTAATTTTTATTCAGACTTCCGGTAATAGAAATAATTATTATTAAACACTGATGCCCTTGTCTCAGTTGTGATAATCACGCAATGTTTTGCCCTCAGGGCGAAAAACTTGAAGTGGATGGTAACTGAAATTGTTGTTAAATCTAAATAATATAATGTTAAGTTTCATTGTCATTAATAGTCAACATTTCTTGAGAATTTAACAAATTTACACTCTATTTTCAGGTCATGTCCTTTCAAGTCATATATATATATATATATATATATATATATATATATATATATATATATATTACCAGATGTTAACCGCAAAACATTCTTCGACACACAAACAAATAGAAAAAAAAATATTTCGTTGCAAATTAAATTAAAAAATGTTTCATTCTCAAGGGTCCCATCTATGGGTCAAATAGATATATTTGTATGAATAGCTATAGTTGATATCATATAACTATGAGAAAATTATTTGCATTAGACAGGAATATGATATCATTTACCCATGATAAAAAAGAAACTACACAGAAATGTAAATATAAATCTATAATGTACGCAATTCCCTAACCTCTAGACATAAAATAAATTCGAATAAAATCAATATGTTTATAGCCATCTTGCTGCAGAGAACGTTAGGCAGGTCGATCTTTATTGGGTGCTCCATGTGTGTTGACTGTGCCAGACTTAGGTAAGCTAAAGCAATTTTGGGTTGGTTAAAAGTTCATTTTAGGTGTGTCTTTAGACAGCACTGGAAATGTTTACAGCAATTCTTCATTCAGTTCTGCAAGGATGGAATTAAGAAATTGTCTGAAAAATGACAGAAGAGGAAAGAAGAGAATGAAAATTTGAATGGATAGACGCTGACTGTTAAAGCCAGCAGTTGTCGTCTTTCAATCTACAAGAAATACCTTTAAGAGGCGCGCTTAGGGTAACTGATATCGACGTTAGAAATGGAATCAGTAACCGAGTTCAAATCATGGACGAGGCTGTATGTGTTTCACTTCACGCTAATACCTTTGGAAAACTCATGAATCGATCCGTCCCCACCTAGCTATAGGTAAATAGTAGATCATGCTGGGTTCTCTAGCCCTGGTTAAACAACCAGTCTAGGAAAAGAGAATGTAAATGAATGTCATATTTCAAGCTAAAATAGATAATGTTATATTTTTTCTTTTATGGATGAAGTTAAAAGATTAAACAGAAATAAAAAAAAATATACAGTACTGTCCATAAATAAATACACCCTTAACAATTTTTTAAAATAAAAGTTTATTTTTTCTAAACAAAAGATCCCTCGATTCTATTATTTCTAATGGAACATTATAGGAATTAAACGGATATTGTTAGGTAATATTTATTGCCAGACTCTACAGTATTGAAACCCTATGATAAAAAAGAAAAATATTATTTGTTATTTTCAAAAATATTCATTAAATCAAACTTACCATTTATTGTTAAGATAAAATTTGTTTATATCCAAACTGTGTCTGTGGAAGGCAGTCAGAAAAGTATGTTTAGATAGATAGATAGATAGATAGATAGATATCAGTTTATTCAAATATCTATATATTTCAGTTTGTTCATATCTATATATCAATCAATCTGTCTATTTCATCCTGTTGATATCTATTATTAATTAGTGTTTATTACCAAACTCTGCATAATTGAAACTCTGTAATAAAATATATGAATACTTAGCATTCCGAAAATAAGTACACTCCTTATATATATATATATATATATATATATATATATATATATATAATAAAATAAATATATAAAGGTTTTACATATCTATTTATTTGGTGACAAAGGAACATTCACAACCATTTTGGTTTCATGCGATAGCAATCGTCAGGTGAAGATGTTACAAATGTAAGGAAAATCGAAAAATTGCAAAAGAATTTCAGAAAATTCAATAGACATAGGATGTGTATGATTGGATGAAATGTTATGCGTACGTATGTGGCGGTATTATGAATGTATGTGAGTGTTTATGGACAGTATAAAGGTTATGTATACGGGATAACTGATCACACACATAATACATTGTTCTATGAATGTGTAACATTTGATCAATGCGGACGTGTGAGTGTTTGTATTCGCGTGCATATGTGTGTGAGGGCGTGTGTATTTTTTGGCATGAGCGGATGTCAGCATGCGGCGTGTGTTGTGATGTTGGTGGAGGTGGTGGGGGAAATAGATACTGTCGGGGCGATTCGATGAAGGTTGAATAATTTTAACTTTAAGATTTCAAATGTTGTATACTATGGGCGGGGTGGGGGATTTAGAGAACATCGGGGCTGGCTAATTGCTACAAGTGTGCATGTGAATACGTACGCACGGTCGTAGTATCATTCATACATGCGTGCACGTGGGCACATACACACACACACAACATAGAAGGACGTGCACGCGTAAGTGCATATGCCCATGTGTATGTAAACATTCGTACATGACGGTACTCATACACACATACATAACAGTACTCATACATACTGATGCGCACACGCATACTACTATATGCACCACATATACATTACTCACACATACCGATGCTCATACGCATACTACTATGTGCCTCACATATACACATGCACACATACACGCACACACATATACATATATACACGTGTACACATGCATACATATATACGTGCATATATATACATATATATGCATATATACGTGCACTCACACACACGTACACACACACACTCGTATGCACACACACGTATATATACACACTCACACACGCACACATACACACACGCACATACATGCACATACACAAACATACATAAGAGCACATACACACATATACATACATATATGCATAGACAAAAGGGATAGATAGAAAGAAAGAAGGAAGGAAAGGACAGGAGAGAGAGGGATGGATCGACGGGTAGATAAGATCGATAAAAACAGACTTAGATAGATAGATAGATAGATAGATAGATAGATTGATTGATTGATGGGGGAATAGACTGGGGTAGATGGTTGGATGGATTGATAGACATATAGATGGATAGATAGAGACGGATTGAGATGGATAAATAGGGGGTGGGTAGTTGTAAACATACTGAGAAAGATACAATATAGATAGATAGATAGATATAGAAAACAGGCTGGGATAGATAAATAGATGGATGGTTAGGTGTAAATATACTGAGAAAGATAGATAGATAAATGGGTTGGGAAAGACAGATGAATAGGCACAGGTTGAGATACATAGGCAGATAGGGACAGACTGGGATGGATGAATAGGTATATAGGTGAGAAAGGTCTGGGATAGATAGATAGGTGGGAGTGGGTTATGGTTCAGGGGTTGGGGATATTGTACTGGGGTGCAGAAAAAAAGAATTTTTACTTACGTTTCTTATGGAGGTGTGTAGGGCTGAAATCGGATGGTGATAGAGTATGTTGGTGGTGTTATGAAGATGCGGTGATATATATATATATATATATATATATATATATATATATATATATATATATATATATATATATATATATATATATATATATATATATATATATATATATATATATATATATATATATATATATATATATATATATATATATATATATATATATATATATATATATGTGATATATAATTCTTTCGTCTGAGGATTGTGTTTTACACATGAAACTTGAGTAACGTTAATGCACACAGACACACACACACACACATATATATATATATATATATATGTGTGTGTGTGTGTGTGTGTGTGTGTGTGTGTGTGCGAAATTTGATTTTTGGTTTGAGAAATTCAATGCTGCGCATATTTATCCAACCCCTTCGCCACCAGCTAGACGTTACACCAAGTCAATTTTTAAAGAGGTTAAAGCTGGTAAGAAATTTCTTTCTCAAGACTAAAAGATTGTTATAGAATTTGATAACAAATATAACATCCTTTTAGATTGCATAATCTTCAACTAGAAATAGTAAAATTCTGGTATGTTTTTGTTTCGAAAAAAATTAATTTTTCATTTTTGAAATAATTTTAGTTTTCTGATTATTCAATGGGCGTATGTTATTTAATTAGGTTAATGTAAAAAAAAAGAGTAATTATTTCTTATTTCTACTTGATAAACCGAACAAAGGTTTTCTGTTACCCAACAAGTATCATTAACACGATTGGGTCGGTTCTTTTATAGAAAATAGGTTGATATGATTGTGTAAGCGCTGCACGAAGGGAAATGAAGAATCTTGATTTGATGTTTGCCGTTAATGTCAGAGAATAAGAAGTTCCTTATATATGAAGTCTGCGATATTTGGTCCAGCATCGGTGCCGTTTTTATTTGAACTCTTTACTTGTATTGACTTGAGAAGATGATGTGTAGAATAGTTTACCCCCCACGGGAGAATCGGTTTTCGAATGACATTACCGGGATGGTGTTGATAAGAATTCTGCTGAAGAGGCAGGACATAGATTTACAGGTTGACGACATCTTTGATTGATTCGCTAAGAAAGTTACTCAACTGCTGAGAACGAGTAAACATTACGTGAGAAAGCGGCTTTATTTACGACGCAAATAGATGGACTCATCACATATTTCTTCAAAAGAATTCTGCTCTGTCGGCGAGGCTTAGAATACCCCGACTGCATCCGTTACAAAGAAAAAAATATACATCTCTGGGTAGGAAACTAAACTATAAACGATGGTGATCTCCAGTTGTGGAGTTCTAGTGAGTGTAGAATCACTCCTATGTTCCCATTACACCAATATCCACTCTAATCTGGAGTGGTAGTACCTGTTAAGGTCCCAAGTATAGGTCAAATAGATCTGTTTAAAAATATTCGTATTTATTGGAATACTTGATGCCATATAATTGTAAATTATTTGAATTAGGAATAGTTACTTTAAGCGATGATTGTTCATCATTTCTTTAAACCATATATATGTGAACAAACAAATAACTATTATTAGTTACAAACAATTACTTGAAACCATCTAATCATTAATATTAGATGGGAATACTTGAAACCATACAACTATGTGTAAATTATGTGTATTTGATAAAAGAACTTGATATTATTTAACCGTAAATTTATTGTATTAATAATTGTTACTTGAAGCTATAATGTTTTACTTGGGATTATTATTATTTACTTTAAACCATATAATTTTGAGTAAAAATAATTATTATTAGATAGAAATAATTATTTGAAACTATTATAGGCATACCTGAAACCACACCAAAGTGTACACATTTAAAAAATGAAGTGAATAAAAAGGATCAATCCAGGCATATTAAGGAATTTCGAGGACCTAACCAAACTCTCTATCCATACACCATTTTCAACGATGATTCTTTTTTTGTCTTTAAATCTCAATATTGATATTATGTCCCTGGTTAAAAGATCAATGCTTAAAGATGTCGGCAAAGACTGAGGTGAAATCAATATTGATTTCGTACAATTTTCTGTCATCAATAACAAAAAGAAGGGAACTTTATTCAACTAAAGACACAGCTTCTCCATTTTTAGAAGCTTCAGATAAAGTTGTGAGTTTTATTGTCACAAAGCAAAGACCTTAACCACAAGGCTTTTTTTTACATAGCAACTAGGGTTTACTTTTATTTGTTTTTATTTCATAGTTAAATTATTTTTTCTTTACTATTTCCCGCGAAAATGTCTTTTCGCGCCATTATTAGAAATCTACCCCGTTCGACACCGAGTTGCAGGCGTTTTAAACATTATTTCAAGATGGTGCCATCTTCTCATTAAACAAAAATGATTCTGAAGAAATGAGAGTTTACAGAACTTGAGATTCTTAAATATCTGTGTACAAATGGTAAAAAGAAAACACTAACAAAATAAAATGTTGGCAATTTTGTGGAAGATGATGTTCACGCTGTAATATTTACATTAAATAAAATACAAAAAATATAAAAGCTTATAATGGATATAAAATTGTCAATCTTATTTCTACATTTTTGGTTTATTATCAATTTTTTTCTGAATGCATATAAATTGCCTAAACTTTTAGCATTCATAGATCCGGGAAAAGCATAAGAATAAACAGTAAAATGGCTATCAGTACGTTTTTTCTTTTTTTACTGCACAAGAAAATTGTCTTGCGTCTTGTGAACCGGAAGAGATAAAAAGTATTTGTGTATCTAAACCAATTGACTGGAAAAACTCTCTCCCCCCCTCTCTCTCTCTCTCTCTCTCTATCTATCTATCTATCTATCTATCTATCTATCTATCTATGTATCTATCTCCTAGACTGAATAAAATATCACCAACTACAAAACATAAAGTTGTGTACTATTTTTCTACATCCAGCGACGAGATTAAATATCATTTAGCTTGTTGAACATTTTGCGACAAAACTTTATTCTTTGATGGCCATAAATACTCATAATGACCTAGAAATCTTAACTAAAATCGAGTTTAATGTAACGGTTATCGTTTAAGAAAATGAAATCAGTGACCCGAGTTCAAATCCTAAAGGAGGCTGTTTGTGTTTCTCTTCGTTCTAATGCTCTTAAGAAAGGTGGGAATCCATCTCTTCCTCTCCCAGATATGGGTAAATAGTAGGACATACTGGGTTATTCACCCTTGGTTAGGCCACCAGTCTAGAGGATAGAAGACTGAATATAAACCAGCAGTACCCCACTTCAAAATTGACAAGGGGAGGGGGTAGGTAGATGCATATTAGCTGACAGAGAAAATAGCCAGAAAGGAGACCGGTCCTCATCAACTTAGCACAAGAGTAGCTCAGCTTGTATCTGTGTGGTATAGTGAGGAGCTAATAGTTGGTGTGGTGCTCCACCACAGACGCAAAAACAATCTCCTTGAACTAGCGCCAATGAAAAGGAGATAGACTCCTTCGGTATCATAATAGGCCACTCCGTCTAATTCACTTATAATTGTTGTATTCTGGATCATACAGTATTTTGTATACTAGTACATTCAATTACAGTTTGCGCCAGACATATAGCAAATCGCAACAGAGTGCTAAAACATCGAGATAGATGGTTCGCGTAATAGTTCCGTAATCTTCGAAGTCTCAGAAATCCTCTCCAGTGTCTAAAACAGCTGTGTATAAATAGTCCTGGACCAATGCATTCACTCTCTACGAAAGGTAAGCTAGGCAACAATAATACTAAACTGTTTAAATGTTTCCCTCCCGAGTGGGACTTTTTGTCAGATACCGAAACCGTGCTATGAGCAACTATCTTCAAATTTCAGCTGCACAGCACGTGTGGGAATACATTCGAATTCCATACTACATTCTGTTTAAAAATGGACCCAGTGACCTGATTTCAAATTCTGGATGCCGCTGTTTATATTCCACGTAGCACTAATATCGTTGGGAAAGGAGTGAATCCAACTATTCTCTCTTAGCTATGGGTAAAGAGAAAAGCTGGCTGTGTACTTTAACTTTGGTATGGCATTAAAACAGAAGGAAAACATGTATCTCGCTTCCAAATCGACTTTGTGTCACATCCTGCCCATGGATGAGGGGTTGGATAAATAAACACATCCTATTTACACATCCAATACTAATTGCTGGAGAACTAAAAAAAAAGAGTTGTAGAACATGAAAGTAACACTGATAACAATTGTATTTACAATCCTTTGTAAACAATTTGCACCCAGTTAAATACTAATGAATTTCAAACCAATTTATTTGATTCGCAGATGGGACTCTAACAGGTTCTACTCCTCCAGGTCAGAGTGAACCCGTGAGTAATGGTAATTACTGAAGTAATGTTAGATGACAGGAATTAATCAACAAGAAGGTGTGACTCTACTCCCATATCACCAGAACAGGAACCTTACCATTGGATATAGTTTAGTTTCGTGTCCAGGACATCCCATCGAATGCGATTTTCATAGCTCATCGTGTTTTGGACAACTATACAACAACCACTTCTTATTTTTAATTTTATTTCTTTTTTAACAGTCGGTTTTTTTCTTGTTTTTTTTTTTTTCATTGAAAATGTGGTACTGCAAGCGACCGAACATTGGTAAATGCAGCTGAGAAAGTGTTAATTAGCAGAAAGTTTGTTTTTTCTACCTTATTGCATATCAATTATATGGTACAACTTAAAAGGCAGGTGATTGAAGGTTAAATGTTGTGCTGAAGTCAAACATAGTTGTATCAATTAAATAAATACTTAAGAATCTTCACTTTAACTGGACCACAGTGAAGTTATATTGAATGAAGTTTGAGTAAAATAATTACATTGTTGGTATTTTGTTACAGTTGTCAAATTAAGATGTAAATTTTTGTTCAGTTTTTTTTTAACTAGTTCCTTGCCAATGTTTCCAGTGAAAGGAATTCTATTATATTATGGAAAATGAACTGATCTTTTACTTCGAGGCTGGGTCTTGTATTTTGGAAAGAATCCAGTATGTGAAATTGATGTAAATACTTGGGAACTCATATGCGATGAATCAGTTGTGGCTTCAGGTAATTGAACAACCTCCTCAGCAGAACAAAAATGAAATGAGATTGACTTGAGGGGTGGAGGGGGTTACTAATTCATTTATCATTCGTAACTTTTGTTGCTGTCGATTTTCTTTTAATTATAGAATTGAACTCTTTTCTCATTGATCGGAAATATTGAACACGAGTCTCTGCCTTGGCTGTTTTGATAATGTTTATGAACTGATCAACAATTTGACTAAAAGACCCTTTTACATTAAAAAAACGCAAAGAGGATGTCAATTACGTAAATAAATATTAGTACTTTATTGTAATACTTTCATTAAATAATTAATGTTTTAAATAAAAATCTAAGTTTATAGGGGTGTCTTTTCACTTGTCATGTCTCTCTCTCTCTCTCTCTCTCTCTCTATATATATATATATATATATATATATATATATATATATATATATATATATATATATATATATATATATATATATATATACGGCAGTGACAATAAAAATCCACTAAGTAAATAAGTATACAACCTTAGTACCTTCGGGATTTTTTTCACTAAGCTCGAGTAAATGTGCTCAATATAGAAAGCTAAATAGACGATTAAAATAGAATGGTTTAAAACATAACTCGAGTTAGTACGAATCTTCGAAGATTCGCGCTAATGCGAGAAACTCGAGTCGGTATATTTTAAAGGATCTGTATTTCAAACCATTCGATTTTAATCGTATATATATATATATATATATATATATATATGTCATCCACAGACACTCAGTGTGGCTAGACTTATCTAATAATTAGATTAAGCTTTTTCTTTAATTTTAATTCTTATTTCACCATACTTTTTTACTTTCATATTAGAATGCTCAAAATTATGTGACCAATTTTGTATTTTATTTTCCTCGCGTAAATATTTCGTATTTTAAAAGAGAGCTAGACTAACCAATCAACTCGTTGAGTTAACATTGTCACAGCAGATCATGAATATATTTATACTTCTATTTAGAAAATAGTGTAGGATTTTAATTGGTATTTACTCTCCGATATATCACGAATTTGGATGATTAAAAAAATGACGGTTTAGCTTTGAATTTAATGTATTTAGTATTAGAAACTTATATTCAAATAGGGTTATCTAAAGTCCATTCAATGCTTGTAAATCAATTGCAAAAGGATACATCTGCTTAGAAATGTGCTAAAAATAAAAGAAAATAACAAAATAATAAAATCACACGTAATAATTTCTAGCAATTGTTTTATTTCAGAAAAGCATATAATTAATTTACTTCTTACGAGTTTTTAACATCAGTTTTAACTGTTGGATTTTCACGGTAGTCTGTGACAGCAAGTCTCCTCAAATCTTCAGGACTCTACTAAGTAACTTCGCTGATTCTACCAGTGGTCTAGATTCTTCTTCTGACCTCCAGTCCACACATTCTCCTTTCCAATTTCTTTGGAGCTGTCCTAAGTGCTCAAACTACAATTGGTATTACCATCATCTTCATATTCCACATCATTTTCAGCTTTCTGGCAAGATATAGATATTTGTCTATTTTTTAGGGTTTTTTTTCTGAAACGATAAAATCCTCTAGATGACAGGTTCTTTTATTCTCTTTAATTAATACTAGGTGTGGTCTTCTAGTTGGAATTGAGTAATCCGCTTGTAGCTCAAAAGCCCAGAGAATTTTTGGCACTCCGTTTTCTTCGGTAGATTTTGGTTTGTGTAAATACTATTTCTCATCATGGTCAAATTTTAATCTCTTGGACAATTCCCAATGGATCACTTTCCCCACACTGTCATGCCTAGTCTTGTATTCCTATTGCAGTAGTTTGCTTTATTGGTTTATGTGATGTCCTCTCATTCTTATTCTTATTCTTATTCTTATGCTTATTATTATTATTATTATTATTATTATTATTATTATTATAATAATAATAATAATAATAATAATAATAATAATAATAATAATACATCAAATGTTAATTTCAATCTCTTTATCTAAAGCTGGAAGATCCACGAAACTGTTGGATACCCGTTCATGATATTGGTGCTTCTATTTTAGAACAGAGCGAACGAATCTGATTAGAATTTCATAGTCATCTCTAATATATTGAGAATATGAATGATAAAATAATGGCGTTCAGCGCTAATGTAGGGTACAGAAAGTTAATATTTTTCTGCAGATTTCACTGAAAATAGCTTTAAGTTCATCATCATCATCATCATCATCATCATTAACTCGTGCCAAAAGCACGGATCTCTTTTTCTTTGCCACCAGTCTCTATCGGCCATTACTCCTGCTAGGTCCTATGCACAGCATTTACACACAGCTGATCGATGTAGTTTTTGTTGACTGATTCACAGTAGCGTTTGTATATGTAGATGTCCATAGGATAACGTCACTTATGAGCTTCTCTAGTTTTCTTTTTTTTTTTAATTTTCATTTAACAATTTTTTGAGACCAAGAAGTATTTCATGGGGCTAACACTTGATTTCTTTATATATTGTACTTTCATCCTTTTGCTCCTTTTGGGATGAAGGACGTTCGTTTTATAGCTGCTATTTATACTCCGTAGCAACTTGGTTTACTAAATATTTTGTCAAGGTATCTTTTAAAGTTTAGCTTAACTAACCCTGTTGCCCCTACTACAACTGGTATAATATTGCTTTAATTCAATGGCAAAGTTGTTTTTAGGTCATTCTTGAGGTCTTGGTATTTCGTGATTTTTTTCATGCTCGGTACTATTGAAGCCATAATCATTTGGGACAGCTACATCAATAATGAGTGAAGTCTTTTCATGTTTATTCAAAATGACAATATCTGGTTTGATGGCCTTATCTTTTATATATCTACCTGTCTGAATAACTTTATCGTAGAACACAGTCACCTTCTCGTTTGATGTTATCGGTGGTGGTTCGTGTTCCCAGATGTACTGTGGTCTGTCAAACTGCATCTCTTCACAGGTTTTCCAGTGGAGATATTTGCATAGTTTATTGTGACGGGCGAAGTAGAGTTCATCTGCCTAGAGGAACTGACATCCAGATTTTGGACATAATGTTCAGTATGTCATGTTCGTCTTAATCGGATGGTTTGTGTGATAGAAGGTCGTACAGTTTTTTGTGGGGTGCTGCTTGTAGGTTCTTTTTAATACCGCACGCAGAATCCTTGTACAGTTCGCATCCAGCCTTTTCGGTAGTGCAGCCATACAGTAGCACTGATACGATTACAGATTGAAAGAATTCTTGTTTCGTTTTATTAGAGAAAATTATCTAAGAACTTTTAAAATTTATTTCTCTAATAAACATCTCGCTACGATGTGCTTACTGAAATAATGAAAATCTTTGCAATATATACATTCGATTTTTCAGTGGGTATATTAGGAATTGTTTGGGTCTTTCTTATGCCTACTCTCCTCTGCTCTAACTACTATGCTACACCAATAATGTAGTTATCTTTTAAGGAAATTTTCGTTGCAATATGTTTATTACTTACTCAGCATAAAATATGTCTAAAATGTTATTAAATAGCAAAGGTAGATGATATTTGGATAATTCTAAATATCTCTTTCTCAGGTTTGTGCGTGCTCTATATGCTTGTGCATGCTATGTGTGTGTGTGTGTGTGTGTGTGTGTGTGTGTGTGTGTGTGTGTGTGTGTGTGCGTGCGTGTGTGCGTGCGGCAACACGTGCGTACGCGTATGTGTGTAGTAATTTTTATTCTGATTTATTTCGTTTGCATAATATTTTTTTCTCAAAGCAGGAAGAAATGAAACACCAAGAATGACGCAATCATGACGTCATCGTCAATTCTCCCTTAAGTGAAGAATATCTAGTTCTTTACTTTTTTTTGCTGATTATCATTGGTTTATTTATTAAGCAGAAACCTTTGCTCTCCAACTCCAAGAGGTCAACTGAGTGCTTGACATTTAAAATAATAATATAGAATATTTATTTGCTTTTTAAATACTTATTTTACTCCTTAGAATAATAAAACGCAACCTTTTCAGTCTAAGAAACTGATAAAATGCTAAAAGTATGCAAAACTATATAAACCACAGACGGATTCTTTTTTTTTTTCTTCTTTTTTTCTTGAAGACAAAATTTTGGCATCTTTTCAAGATGGTTCTTTACAAGAATTCTTTAAGCCATTCCAGGTGGTGGAAGATTTTTTTCGTTGACCTTTTTTTTTCTCTTTTCTTTTTCATTTTTTTTTTCTTCATTTTTTTTTTTTTTTTTTTTTCGAGCGCACTGCAGGTCACATGACCGGAAAAATATAAGTCTGCTTTCATATGCAAACATTCCAAAATTTTTGTACCTGAAAACACTCGCGTGAAATCACGTATAATCTCGTTTAGATTTGCATACAGTAAAACCCGCAATATTTTCATTGAAGCGATCCTATATCCACATTTTATTTCATAGAAAATTTTTTTTTTTAAATGGTTCTTTTATCAATTTTTTTTAAATGGTCTTATTTCTGAAGAACGAATCATAACTTATCACAATTTGGTCGTTTAAAATAGATTGTGGAATTATCTTACTTCTAGGAGTACTGCCGGATTACCTTGTCTTTGTTTATAGACTCAATACTAAAAGTAATGCGGATTTAACTTACCTTAATTTATATACTTAGTGCTAGGAGTAGTGTGGGATTACCTTCCCTTAGTTTATACACTTAGTGCTAGGAGTAGTGTGGGATTACCTTCCCTTAGTTTATACACTTAGTGCTAGGAGTAGTGTGGGATTACCTTCCTTTAGTTTATACACTTAGTGCTAGGAGTAGTGTGGGATTACCTTCCCTTAGTTTATACACTTAGTGCTAGGAGTAGTGTGGGATTACCTTCCCTTAGTTTATACACTTAGTGCTAGGAGTAGTGTGGGATTACCTTCCCTTAGTTTATACACTTATTGCTAGGAGTAACAGAGTTAGTTACAATAGCAACGCCTCCTAGTATATAAATGCAAGCCCGCGAAAAATATTTCTGTTTTAACATCGGCATCACTCTAAGTGGCATATGTTTTGACGACGTGTCAGTTTCCAGTACACCAAAAGATACAAGCTGGTTGATTGGCTGGTTGGTTCGTTGGCTGGTTGATTGATTTTTTTACGGCCTATCAACCCTTGTTGGGTTATTTTATGCCGAAGATGTTTTGTTTTATTCATTATTGATGGGTATTGCATTTTTTTTTTAACTCAAGTTTTTTTTCAAATCATTTTTCTATTTATTTAAGTCATAGATTGGACCCTAACAGGTACTACCACTCTGGGTCAGAATAGATATGGGAGTAATGGCGATGTAGGGGTATTCCACACATCCACATTCCCCAGAGCCCCAAAATCTGAACTTCACCATTAGATGCTGTTTAACATTCATTTATAGGACACTAAGACCCTGGACCACTGCCTTCTAGCACATATATGATAAAAAAAAAGATTTGGGCTTACCATAAAGGCAATAGGACCGGGACAATCATATAGGTTCTAAAGCTTGATGTGACCAGTAGATTGATCGGAAGGGGCATATCCGGCCGGCTATCTAGCCTCAGTAAGGGCCAAAGTGGAGTGTTGCATGTCATGGACTGCTCAGCCACCAGTATTTCTTCCTTGAGCATAACGAGTCACCATCCAAAATTTTACCCCTCTGTAGAGATGCAGTCGATGTATTCTTCTGTCCCAGCCGAAAGGGTATCAAGTCGGTAGGATTTCATTTCTACACATGCGCACGCACCAGAGGACTTTCCCTTTTTATTGCATTCTCATATTTACTTTACTCTTTGCACGACAGTGGAACCAAAGGACTTTTCGTTATACTCACATATTTTCCCCCTCTGCACCCCCCTCTCTCTCTCTCTCTCTCTCTATATATATATATATATATATATATATATATATATATATATAGTTGTCCTCATTTCTTTAAATAAATTCTATTAAGTCTTTCAATTATGTTCACTCCATTTATTATCAACCACTAATAGAGCGAGCAATCCGCAACAAGATCTTTAATAATAGATCTAATGATTGACTGCTGATGAGAATTTAACAGATGAAAAACTAATAAAACTTTTCATAATCAAAGTTTAATTCCTTAATAAATTACGTTCAGCTCTACATCATCAGCAGCAGCCATTTTAAACAAAGTAGTTCGGTGTTTATAATTATCAATCTGTTTATTAGTTTTAACTTTCATCTTTTTTCCTGAATGGGGATATTTTCGTTTCACTTTCGCGCTAATGTTCTTGGAAAAGACATGCATTCATCTGTTCCGACCAACCGGCTATGGATAAATTGTAGGGAAAACAGTATTCTTTAACCTTGTTTAAGCAACCAGTTGAGGAGAAGGAAAAGTCTCAATTGAAAACTCCGCTTAAAATTGACTTTATGTCACATCCTTTTCGTGGTTGAGGGGTTGGGTAAATACATACACTTGTTATGGTTCTATTTATTGGTAAAATAGATTGGCTTGAAAATTAATTATATTCAGTAGGACTGTGTGCAAAAATATCTTAAGAGACAACTACTCAAAATATGTAAATATGAATGTACTATGAACACGATTCACTAACGTCTAGGCATAAAATCACCCTTAAGAGTTATTTGCCTGGATTTTTTAGATGAGGCTTGATAATTTGTATTATTTAGATTTTTGGGCGGTTTCTCTCGTGTTTATTATTATATAACAATATAATTGCGTATATTGTGTACATCAAAATAAAGATGATGTCAACAGTCGGAAAAATCTAAAAAATACAAATCCTAGACAGGTTAACATGCCGTTAAAATCAATCAATTTTCAAAAAATTGCTGACGATGGAATGTTTTGGTCACTAAGTTCTATATGAAATGTAGATCTTTGCCGCCCAAATGAATTCCCGCCATTTTCTTTTTCACTCCTGTGTTCATAAAATGAGAGACGAAGTAATGAAGATATGCGTTAATTCAATGTGGGTGTGGACAGTGTCTTGGAGTACAAATACCTTTGTATGTAAGTATGTGTGTGTATAAAAAATAATCAAATTTATCCTGTTTTCTCCATTGCAGTATTGAAAGTAAAATATACATATGTTGAAAACTCATGTGACACCATCTGTGTACGTGTCTACGTGTTTATTTGCGTATGTTCTTTTGTATGTAGATTCTAGTATTTCCAGATGTATCTGAGTACATGTATGTGCGTGCGACAGTTCGATGGAGTATATATGTCTGTCTGTCTGTCTCTGTATGTATTTACTCAACCCCTCCGCCACTGGTCGGATCAGTCAATTTTTATGCGGATCACAACTAGCTTGAATTCAATTTTCTCTTAGATTGGTTGGCATACAGATTGGTTGACTGTCCTACTATTTACTCATAGCTGGGGAGGGAATGGATTCATACCTTTCCCAATGATTTTAGAGCTATATGAAATGCAAACAGACTAGTTCAAGATTTGAATTCAGTTCTTGACCATTGTCTACGTATGTCTATGCATCTCTGCATATTCGTTTATCTACTTACTCAAGCGCTCTGCACGAGTAGAATCTGACACATGGTCAATTTTAAGTGGAGTTTAGCTGGTTTGAATTCAGATTTTTCCTTCAACTAGATCGGTTGCCATACAAAGGTTAAAGATACCGTTCTACCCTACTATTGACCCATAGCTGAAGGGATAATATTTGGATTTATCCATTTCCCAAGGGTATTAGTGCTATGTGAAATGCAAATAACCTCGCCCGGGATTTAAACTCTATTAACCGTGTCTATTTCCTAAAAGGATAACCGTTACACAAAGCGAGACTTTTATGTGTGTGTGTGTGTGTGTGTGTGTGTGTGTTAAGGAATCTTTAAGTGGGCGTGACGTCATGTATGAGCAACATAAATAAAAAATGCCTCAATTCTTTGTGTCAGACATATATCATTAGTTTAGCTCACCTGTTAAATGTACAGATTTAAAGAAAATTACGTTTTCATGTCCTAGATAACCACCTCTCCGCAAAATCGAAATTTCAGATAACTTTACAAAAATAAAAGCTTATTAATTTTTAAATTCATGACCTTTCCTAATTTCTTGTTGCATGTAAAAATCATATTGGGATTTTTCTCCGGTCAAAAAATCGAATTTCTGAAAGTAAAATCGACAATAATTTCTTATAATTTAATTTTATGGTCGAATGAATTTATATTGACTGAATATAAACAGAACGTTTAATAGTAAAAGTGTTTGATACTAAAAGATATTACGAGATATAAAGGGTTAAATGATTGAGACAATCTAGACGAATTCATGAATGAACCAAATACATCAATAATTTGCTACGGATGCCTTAGAAAAACTGAAATGAAAGTAAAATGAAAGCCGATAATTATAGAAATTTATTGCAAATGAATTTCTTTTCGTAAACGAATCTATTGCAGACATCTTACTTATAATTGTCTCAGTGATATTTTGAATTTATCAATATTTATTAGAATTTTTTTTTTTTTTTAACGGGGAAAATAAAATCTAACAATCGATTGCCGGAAATCTTAGAAATGGACGATTCCTTTGTCGCAATCCTTTGATTTCGAATAAAATTGAAATTCGAAAATAAAGGTCGATAAAAAATTGCTGTAAGATTAAAATTGAGATTAATATAAAAATGGTTTCTTTCACTTGGAAGTTTTCATGGAAGATTTTAGTTTTGAAAGAAAATGAGATTAACAATTTTAGTTTAAATATTTTTAATTTTTGGTTTTATAAATTTGATCAAAATTTGATTGAAATCTAATAAAGAATACACGAACTATTTACAACACACACACCCACACACACACACTCTCTCCTCTCTCTCTCTCTCTCTCTCTCTCTCTCTCTCTCTCTCTCTCTCTCTCTCTCTCTCTCTCTCTTATATAAGTAAGTATGGCAGAGGGGAATATATGGTATACAACATGATCTGCTGCTGATTTTGTTTCCATATTAAAAAGGCTGCTTCACCAGCTGGTTTTAAACTATCTAAATAAGGGCAGATAATAGAATATTCTTTACGTAACATAAGTTTTTTTGAAAGTTCTCTAAATACAAAATTAGATTAATAAAATTAATTAAAAATCTTACGAAGAAGATGACATGCGCCTTAAATCAAATTGCTTTTAATAAATTCAAGTTTGAATATCGAGTTAAGAAAATATCTAATAGTGAGAAAAAGGATGAAACAATGTTTTATTTACTTTGTTCCGTGTGTGAAATCCAATGTTAAGTTTTGATTGAACGACCTGAGCTCGGATAGAAGAACGTTTGATATTGACAATAGTGACAATAAAATTAGAATAAATTATCTATAATGAGTTATTTTCCTTGTTGTCATGGGGATGAAGAAAAAAAATGGATTAAATTTGTAAAGTGATTTTCGTGAAACGGAAAGAAAATAATGAATTCTCAAGATAAAAGAAAGAACTTGAATTCTTTGCGTTTCATCGAATCTAATTTTCACTTCCAGAAGACTTTTTTACTCATTCCACAGATCCTGAATAAGGAAATATGTGTTTTACAGTAAATTCTAAATCCTAGAGAACAATATTCAATTCATGTAAAGAAAAATTATGATTATGAATTTATAAAATTGAAGTAGATCAATTTGTGTCAAAACTTATAAAATCTTTTTATTTATTATTGAATTGACGAATTTTATTGAAGCAAAAGTTGGATTGGGTTGATCTAAATTGATTGAATGGGAACATTTAACTCTTAGAATCACATTCATCGGTATTTGTGTTACATACTCCCCTTTTACTCGGGTGTATATAATTGGTGGAGAATTCTCGGGTATATAATAGAGAGTGCGACAGAGAGATAGATCAGACACAGGAGATGATAGTTCTTACTTTCTACACTACTGCTCCTGGTTCTACGTCTAGGGGTTCTAACTCGTCTAGTTCGTCGGCCGCTATTTTATCTGGTTGACTTCTATTAAGTTTGGTTTTCTTCTTCTGTTAAATCTTCTTACAGGGCTGGGCTGGGCTGGGCTGGACATTGCTTGTTTAATAATTTAATTAACAAGCACAACAACTTGTTTGTTTCGTTATCAAGTTTTATTTCTTGGCCCATATTTCTGCCGCTGGGGAGACGGACTCGTCAGAGCCGACAATTGCGTCTACGCTCTTTGAAAGCTGAACCGCATCTCTCTAAATTAGAAACTATTCTCACGCGTCCAATCGCATGCCTTTTAAGAGATCAAAATAAAAGGTCACTAACCATCCATAATCGGCGAGTAAATTTCCATATAATTTTAAATGAAATAGATCTTAATTTAAATATTCTAACTTACAGGTACGTTCACAATTTATGACTTGTCTTAAATTGTAACATTTGTGCTGTTGTCTAGGACCAGCGAGATGAATTCAGCTCCCCAATTCGACATCACCATTATAGAATGTTATAGCCCGTTATTCAATATTGTCCACCGATTTCGCTCGAGTGGACTTGGGTCAAAATTACTCGCATGGTCCCAGAGTAGCACCAGTCCACCCGCTTAAAATGGGTGAGGGTCGGATTTATTTCCCGGCACATGGGATATTCCTGAAGGAAAATGCCGATGAGACTATTTTTGTGGTAACTGCATGAGTTTCGATTTGTGCATGTCTCCCCACTATAAAATAACTTCATGTCAATCCAAACTTGATGGGGTGACAGGAAAATCCAATCCATGCAATAGTCTATAATATTACAAGTTACAACAGGTTAAATTTTTCAGCAATATTTAGGCACGGGTGAAGGGTGATAGGTGTGGGTGGGGACTCAGGATTCTAATGGTTAACTGTAATCAAGTCTGTTATATCCCTACTTTTCCAATGAGTTATTTATCATCTATATGCTCTCATCTCCCATTTTTCTGGAGCTCTGGGTAATACCTCTTCATTACCATTGCTCCAAGGTCTAATTGGATACATACATGCGTAGTGGATATAGGCGTTGAGTTAAGATAGTTATAAGTGACAGTTATCTCTAGGCTGCAGGTTCCATACTGGTCAAGAGTGACAGTAACATAAAATAATTAACACAGCTTAACACTGGTACCCAGTCATCGTTAAGGAAATGAGTTAGTGGATTGAACAAAGGGTTAGAGAGTTCCCGAGAAGAGAAGGTTAGTCCGACAAGAAATACCTGAAGAAGATCAGTGGGCACATTGGCTGAAACATTGTGCAGATAACAATAAAGATGAGGAAAAAAGTCCGAATAATTCAAATAATCAAAATTATCAAGCCTCATCTAAAATGTTCAGAGAAATAGAAGAAATTAGGTTCAAATTCTGGTCGAGACTATTGCGTTTCAATTCGTGCTAATGCCCTAAGTAAACCATAAATCCATTTCTTCATCCTCCAGCTATAGGTTAGGAAGACTGGAGTTTTTAAACTTGGCAAGGCAACCAATCTAGGGAAAAGAAAACTGTTAATTCAAATCAGTTGCATTTAAATGTGAACATACAATCAACGCGATTCCTTAACCTCAAAGTATGAAATACCCCTAGATGGGTTGACATGCCGTTAAAATCAATCAAAGAATCGTATTTTCATTAATGTGTCAACTTGACACATAGATATATGGAAACGTCTAATCACATTTACAGTTAATGACGAAGTGAAGCGAGCTGTGGCGAAAACAATGTACAACAAATTTACAGGAATAAAAAAGATCATTGATTAATATCACTTATTCATTTATTTGTCACTCTTTACACAAAATGGACGCAAATGACAATAATTGTCTGCAGATACAGATTGCAGCAATTGTTGTTGGTGGCCAAAAAATCAGTTTAATCAATTTCAAATGCTAATGTTTTAAATTATTCAATACGCATCAAAACAAACAACATCAAAGTTTCTGCTTAAATCAAGTTATTGACAATCGATTGATTTAAAATAATGTTTGTATAAATTTTCATTTCTCTTCAAATTAAAAATTCTCAACAGTTACAATGTTTTAAACACAATAAAACTCGCAACAAAATAACACATATCAAAACGAGACTCAAACGGTTCAAACTCAAACTTAATAATCTGTTCAATATAGTCGAAAATGGGGTAAAAACCGGAAATCATCATCATCATGTTGCGCTAGTAGCACAGATATCTCTCGCCAACAGTCCCTATCATTTCCCCGGGAGGTCATCTGCGCAGTATCCAGCATCCGTCCTTGGTGGACGGCCCGCACTGGCATGTCCTTATGATGGATTTACATAGGAGGACGTCGCTTATGAGTTCTCCCTTGCTTCTTCATCTGTGTTCAGAATGTCATGTTCGTGAGGGAAGTAGCCGCACAACCACTTAATTGTGAGATGTTGTTTCCACCATTACGTTCTAAAGAAGTTCACATGGATCAGATAAATGATGTCTTTAGTTCAAAATGTCTGATTGCACAATTGAGACTAAAAGTATGATGAAGGTACAAGATACAATCAGTAAAAGTTGCTGAATGGGGAAATGGCTGATATCCCTAAACCAAATCTTCCAGGATCCTTCATACAGTTGATGACGGACAATGTGGATCACAATCCTGAAACTTAATGGTAAAGGGAATAATTTCTGCAACGACAGTTCAAGATGCTGAATGGGTTGCAACATCATTTACAATGCCAGCAATGTCCAGGAAGAAAGGTGTAACGGTTGCAGATGTCACAAAGAACAAACGTGTGACTATTATGTTCTATGTAAACCATGAGGAAATTGACCTTTCCATTACGGTCAAGACACGCCCAAATCACCGGTTTCAGAGAAATCACCGAAGTTAATCAGTGAGGAGCCTATGAAATAGTTAATTGGTTGACTACTTAAGCAACATCAGGCACTGTAAGTAACCTGAGCCATTTGTTTAACCTTTAAAGAGATTCTATCAGCATCACATTCCATACTGACAATCTATTACCTCAATATAATTTGGCACTCATCCCACGTTGTATTACGAAATAATCCTCCTAACTGGTCTTATTTTATGTTGGGTGAACATTTCGTTTAGGCAAAAGTATATTTTCTTCCTAGATTGGATTTTAATCCAAATGACATGACATGCGTTTTCTCTGTGCTACTATTTGTGTAGAATTAGGCAAGACAGCTTTGTAATCCGACTCTAGAACCTTCAATCAACCCTAGTGGCTGAAAGCAATATAAATCATTAATGCTACGTCTTTACACACAGTAACACTATTGAGAGGATTTCATCTACTAATTAGCTATTAAGGAAGTCTTAGCACACTTATGTAAGGTTCGGTTTTAACACTTACGCTAGAAGAAATCTGTGTTGCTAATGACGTGATGTCAGTGAAGACCATTTCAAGGGCATTAAGGGTGCGTGATTTTGTTGGCTCTGCTTTAAATGTAACACCAGCAATGCCATGAGAAGAAAAACCCGAAAGTGTACAAAGCAAACTCGGCAATTCAGAAATGAAGGAATTGGAGTCCCTCCTGAAAACAGAATCCTCTAAGCCAATGTTAGCAAACATCTTTATTGAACAATATAATGCAATTTACATTCTAACTGAGCCATTCAAAGAAATTATGAATAATCTATCATCACAATCCTGCACTGCAAAGTATTGATTGGTTGGTTTGTTGGTTGGTTTACGGCATATCAACCCTTTTCGTGTCATTTAATGCTGGATCAAATTATTTTGTTAAACAAATAGCTCAGGTTACTTACAGTGCCTGCTGTTGCTTAAGTAGTCACCCAATTAACTATTTCACAGGCTCCTCACTGATTAACTTCGGTGATTTCGCTGAAACTGGTGATTTGGGCGTGTCTTGACCGTAATGGAAAATGTTGGTTTCAGTATTTATGCTACGAAGAATCGATAAAATATTTCATCTTTACCAAGAACCTGAGAATTGGTATCTTCACATTGTAACTGTAGGAAAAATCATGTAACTCCAACTGCACATATAAATTACGTTAAAAGTGCGAGATTACATCTGCAAATGGGCCGGATTAGCTCAGTCGGTAGAGCGTTCGGCTAGAAACCACAAGGTTCCTAGTTCGATACCGGCCCTCGCATTATGAGTAGCACAGGGATCTATGCGGTAAAGTAAGGAGCTGATGGTAGGTGTGGCGCTCCACCTCAGATGCAAAGACAATCTTCTTGGTCTAGCGCCAATGAAAAGGGGATAGACTCCCTCGCTGATAGGCTGATACCGACATTAGGCCGCCCCGACGACTTTACTTTACTTTACATCTGCAAACAGGGGGGGGTCCCCGTAGCATAGTGACGAAAGTGCTGGACTACAACATCGTAATAAGCGAGTTTAAACTCCAACCACGTTATTACACTTTCAGACTTATACCCTTTGGAAAGGTATAAAGTCTTCCACATTTGAATAGCACCACTATTGTTCTTCTACGAGGGTGATTTTGTCCTTAAATAACCCATGAAGGTTATTATGCCCTTAAACAAAGAAACTAAACCAAATACATGTAAACAATGATGTAGTTTTCTGAAAATTATTTGTGTTTCTATGATCAATTTTGACACTTCGAATTTCACTGTAAGAAATGATACATTTCAGAGAGGCCTCTAAAGTGAACTGTTAATAGAGTATCTATTGATGAGTTCGTTAAAGAGTAAGACGTGAAGAGAAAAGGACGTGGATTTATTAAATAATCCAGGGTTAATTGGATTACCAAAATGCACACAATCCAGCCAGTGATTTCATCAATTTACAACTGTGAATAAGTGGACAGCATGAGGAATTTTTCAATATCTGTATGGAACAAGACAACCGAGATTTTACGAAGCTCTTATCCTGGCGTGATGCGTACGAGCCATTTGTCTTTGAAGAGTAACTGCTAAAAGATCTCAGCTGAAGATGATATCATTTGCGATGATGCGGAGAATGTAGGTGAAAGGATTCATGCATCTCTTCCTGGATTATGTGTTGGAAAGCTACAATAAAAAGAAACAGTTATAATAAGACATTGGATTATCTCATTACATTAGATTATCTAATTACATTGGATTATCTACTTACATTGAATTATCTAATTACATTAGATTATCTAATTACATTGGATTATTTAATTACATTAAATTTACTAATTACATTGGATTATCTAATTACATTAGATCATCTCATTACATTGGATTATTTAATTACATTAGATTTACTAATTACATTGGATTATCTCATTATATTAGATTATCTAATTACATTGGATTATCTCATTACATTAGATCATCTCATTACATTGGATTATCTAATTACATTAGATTATCTATTTACATTGGATTATCTCATTACATTAGATTATCTAATTACATTGGATTATCTAATTACATTGGATTATTTGATTACATTAGGTTTACTAATTACATTGGATTATCTCATTATATTGCATTATCTCATTACATTAGATTATCTCTTCATCCAATGGATGAAGATCAACTTCAATCCCACAATCTTGTTCATCAGGTTGATTAGATTGGTACAATCAGATGAAAACATTAAGGATTATTTTGAAATTATGTATGAACCAACGATGCTTTTTAAAGGTCTCATGAGAAAGACACAAAAGTCTAATTTGAGACAGTAAGTTATGAATAAGTAACCCAGCCTAATTACAAATGAAATTGAAATGTCCCCTCCGGCCTTCTTCGCGTGTATCTTGTTGTCGATGACAAAGCTCTACTTCCAAAAGTCAAATGAAAATCAAAGGTGACATACAGAGACCTTTGTCAATAGGGTAATTCCATGTCAAATCATCCAGAAAAGAGTAAAATTGTCACCCACCCTCTGAAATTTTTCTGAAATTTTTTTCAGGTCTTGACTATATTAATGTTAGACAATCCCCAAAATTTGAGCTTCCAATTCCAAAAATTGGCCGATTTATATCGATTTTTAGCTCTCCAAATTTGAGGGTAGGAGCAAAAATGGCAACTTTTTGTAACCTATTGTTGTCTGTAAAATGAGTTCTAGAGCTTCCCTTCTCCTAAAAACTGGTTTCTAAAAGCATTTTTGCCCGGGAAATCCAAAAATGCCATCAAAAAAGTTTTAAAGTCAACCAATTTTAAGTTATTGATGATTCTTTTAATCTTTTTCCTAGCAAGATCAATGTGGCACTGCATTTTTGACAATTCTTTAACATAGTCCATACCTGTACAAAATTTCAGAAAAATTGAAAGGGGTGGGTGACATGGCCTGGATGATTTGACATAAAATTGCTCAATAGTATATTTTGTGAAAATAATCTACGGAAAATACGTTACATATTGTGTTGTCTTCAATGGTTAAAATACAGAAAGCCTTTCTACCAAAGCTTATTAACAACATCGACGCCATCAATGATTTTGCACTGATATACAATTATCAGTTGATATAGATGTCACAACATACACGGAACGTTTTCTACTTGATGATAACAACAATAAACAGTTCAACATATATTGTCTACTATTTGAGATACACAACAGAGTAAAGAGTGATGTTCTGATGGTTGAAACTACTTTTGAGTACTGTTCAAGCCAGGATGTGATGACACTTGATGATGACAGATATATTCTTATCATGCTGATGCATCAACTGGGACCTGAATATAACGAGATATATTTTGAAACAAGCGTGAGGGAAGAAGCTAAACTTGGAATGAAATCGGTGACTTGGGAGATTACAGATCTCTGTGGGCGGAAGACATGACAAGCTACTTGCTATTTACACAGGCATGGACAGAATGTAATACGATATCAACAATACATAATAAAGATTAGTACACTATGATATCAAATATTCTCATAGTATTGCACAGAATTCAATAAGGATCATATATTACATGAAGAGAAATGTGTATTGATAATCATACATGTTTAATTCTTCAGTATAAAATGACAGCCCTGTAATCACCGCTATAACGTGTTTTTTTTTGTATTTACTATTCAGTGAAAAACTAAAAATCCGGCGATGTTAGCAGTTTATTGACTTTAATATTTATTCTTCATATCAATATTAGGAGCAAAGCCATAAAATTTATTAATTTGTATCATTTAGATTTTTCAGGCTGTTGTCCGCATCTTTATTGTTATATACACAATTTTTCGGTCAATGTCCCCTCCGGCCTTCTTCGCGTGTATCTTGTTGAAGTTAATAGACCTTCGAACTGAACACTTTATTCAATCCACCGGGGTAGACCGTTCTCATACCGCTAACCCTAACCGCGTACAAGTGTTAAGCTATGTTAAGTATTCAATGTTATTATCACCTGTAGTCAAGATAGAATCTGCAACCTACATGTGATTGTCACTTAGAACTATATTAACTCAGCCTTATATCCGTTGCGCCATGTGTCCAACTGGACAATTCAGTGTGATTTTTTTAAACTTATTAACCTAATTTTCTTTTTACCTAGAATATTTACCTTTATACTTACGTATGATCTTTTTACCTTTACTCATATTGCGACTTTTTAAAAATCTAATCTAACCTTTTTAATTACTGGTTCCTATATTGTATTCATCTCTACATTTGGTCTACTTAAAAGATCACTCATAAGTTCAGATATATAGAATTTATTAAGTTATAACGATTTCTCCCCAACTGACTGGTTTTACTTTTGCACAATTTTCAAAAAATTCCGGTAAATCCCACCCCACCCTCTTAGTATGTGGGCTGTAAAATCTTTGCTAAAGACCTGTACATGATTCGATATATAAATGTACATAGGATAAGTTTCGATCCATACTAAATTTCCATTCTCAGTATGACATCATTTCCAAACATATCGATATGGTAAAATTTCTAGTTTCAAAGAACAGAAAAGAGTCAAAACATCTTTTATCTAATAGATGGATGGCTTGGAAAAAGTATGCCATTAATTTATATGATATAATCTAGTTTGTTTGAGGAGTGCTCAACTATTAAATAAAATGTTTGGCGCCCGATCTGTTATTTGTCCATTTACTGTAAATCACACACACATACACATACAACCACAATTTCACCAATATATCTGTTCAAAATGATTCGATTTCGATAAATACAAAAATGTAAATATAAATGTACAACACAGTTCCCTAACCTTTAAGCATAAAATAACTCTAAATGGCTTGACATGCCGTTAAAATCAATTAATCAAAAGTTAGTGTGCAAAACCAGACCACTTTTTTTTAGCTGTGTAAGGCTGATTTGAATTCAGAGTATTCATTCTCCTATACCGGTTGCCGTACCAAAACTAGAGAGGCCAGTATGTACTAATATTTACCCATAAGTAAAAAATAATTTTTTGGCATTAATTTGAACTGAAAAGCAAACGGCCTCATTCAAGATTTGAATCCGGGCCACAGTGTCTATTTCTTGTGACGATGACCATTATTCTACGAATGCCCCCCTGCAAAATACGCCTAAGTAATTGCTTTTCCGTTGTTGTTGTTGTTGTCGTGTGTCGAGAAGATGAAAAATGGAAGGGTCCCATGGATCTAAATTCGGTGAATAGTTTGCCAATCAACCAAGCAACCAATAAATTAATGTATCCTGTCACCTATTCAAATGACTTGACTCTATTCTGTACCCAGCTGTGATAGTTCTGTCTTTCGGGTAAATGGCTTTGATGGGATTATTTCATCAAGGGGGATTAATACGAAACTCTGCAACTGATATCACAGCCATTAATACAGATAATGTTTCATTGTTGACTCCATGAAAAGCTTACTCAACCTGTGGTCGTAACAGTCACAAAAACGGGTAAAAATCTATGGATAGAGATAGAAGAACGCAAAGAAGAAATCAATATCGATTTTTATTAGAAAATATGGTGTCTTATTTTTATGTCTTCCTAGTCGCTGCGACCGTAACAGACTGGAATGGTTCAAATGGACCGTCGTTCAGCTGAAAGAAAGAAGAGTGAATTGACCAGCTGTTGATTAGAATTTCCATTCAAGACAAACATTGCAATTGATTCTCTTTATTATTTAGTAATAAAGTATTTTCCTTGTATTTTAGGAGAAGCATTTAACATATTGACAAAATTTAAATAACAAATAGTCATCATATAATTCTTGCAAATATTTTTAAACTTCTCCTGAGAGACACCAGGAAGAATAATTGCTCAGTATGGCAACCTGAAGGGACTATAAAAAATTATAGCTTAATTAAAATAATAAATAAATTAAAAACCCTCTATTCATATAAGCATTAATCAACATGTATCGAGACTGGAAATATTATATAATAAAGGGGCGATATAAAGATGTCTAGATTGCGGTCTAGACTCCGTTGTGATTATTTTTATTAAACAGACATCTGTACAATGCTTTTCTTGTTTTCAAGATTGTTATGAGATTACAAGGTTATATTAATTTTTAAACACCCTGTACATCTCAAATTATATCAATATTTTAAAACATCCTGTATTTATCTGTACAATAGATAGCTATATATATATATATATATATATATATATATATATATATATATATATATATATATGAACATAATTACATAGATAAATTTGTGTAGGTACAAATCAACTTCAATCTGACAAAATTTTCCCTTTATTGAGAGATGATATTGGTTAATATGTATTTATTTACCTACGCCCTCCACAATGGACAGGATGCAACACGAGGTCCATTTTTAAGTGGAGTACAGCTGATTGAATCCATAATATTTTTCTTATAGACTGATAGTCGTATCAAAGCTAAAGAACACAGTCTGCCCTACTATTTATTCATAGTTAAGGTGAGAAGAGATGGATTCCCAAGGGCACTAGTGCGAAGTGAAATGCAAGCAGCCTTATCCGGGATTTGAACTCGGGTCGCTAGATCCATTTCCTAATACAGTAGCCGTTACGTCATGCGCCTCTAATATTGGTGTCCGTGTAAGTATATTCTTTATTCCTTCCATCCAAATTCTTAAAAACTGGCCCCTTTAAGGAAGACATTGTTAGGTAAATAGAATGTGATAAGCAGGAAGGATGTGCTGTAGATGTCCGGTCTCAACTAATGAGGTTGAAGTGTTTAGGTAAGCGTAAGGATCAAAGGAATCTCCGAATATTTGCAGTGTGGAAATTGAAACTTCGGCCTGAGCGACTTCGTCTCTTTGATAATTTAGTTAAAATCTTCCTTGATATCAAGGTATCAAGGCAGATTTTAACTAAATTATCAAAGATCACAGCATCACAGCAGAGAATATGCCAAAGATTTTCCAATAATTATGGCCCAGAAGAAAAATGTTCAATAGACGAAATTCCACTTTGGTTGGTTGATGATATCTAATTGGTCAGTAGAGTATTGGCCAGGTGAAATGGAAGTTAAAAGCATTAAACGGCAATGATGCTTCAGATGAAATCGATATCTATGAGGGTAATACATCAAGAATGACAAAGAAAACTGGTTAATCAAAAGATTGATAGATCGATTGATTTTAATGGTATTTCAATCCTTCGAGTGGTATTTTATGCCTTAGAGTTAGGGAATCGTACTCATTGTACGCTCATATTTACATTTTTGTAGTTGTTTCTTAAGAGATTGTTGTTTTGTTTTTTGTCTTGTTTTTTTCTTGTTGGTTTTTGGCACACAGGCATCGAATATGAATAATTAGATGGGACCCTAACACGTATTGCCACTCCGAGTCAAAGTGGACCTGAAAGCAATGGCAATAAAAAGGCATGCTATATTCTCTATAGCTTCAGAAAAGGAACTTTATCATTAGATGAAGTTTAGTTTAATACCCTTTTTATAGAGAAGGGTCTTATCATTCTGCAGAGGATACAGTCAGCGTATTCTAAGGTCACATCGACTAGTTTATCAAAAGTTTATTTTCATCTTTAAAAAAAGGATTAAGTTCTAAAACCTAAAATTTAGGTTTTAAATTTCTGCCTTTGATTTTATATATGAACAAACATTTTTTAAGAATAGGACTCCCTGCATGGTATAATGCTTAGCGAGTTAGATTCTTGGTGAGTTTGATTCTTACTGAGTGATCTGTATTTTTTTATCTTGGACTAAAGTTAAGCTTTGTAAATGAAAAAAATTCACAGTAGTTCCGTACGAGTATAAACAATGACACAGTTTTTTACTCATATATGTGTGCCTGTGAGTTGAGCACTATTGAAAGGGAATTTACTAGTGGCTGCTGATAGCGTTAAATTTGTAAAAGCTCTCCTTAACGGATGGAGCACTGAAGGTAGACATATGTTTATATCAGTAAAATTCTCCTTCGTAAGTTAGTTGTGAAGATGGCCCAGGGATAGAAGCTCTTTCTGGTGACAAATCGGTCGAGTTTTGATCCAGGCCTAATGCAGCCTGCATGTCTAGCCGCACTGTTGAGCCGAGACACGGCTAAACGGACTTGTATGCATATTACTATATATATATATATATATATATATATATTATTATTATTATTATTATTATTATTATTATTATCCATAAATATCACTACCCCAAACAAATTTTTAGAAGAAGTTAATTTTATTCTCAATAAAGATATCTGGATTTCATTATATCTGCTGGAAAATGAAACAATCAAAACGAATAAAGAACATTTTAACTAAAAATATGAATATGTAAGTTCACCTTTATATATATTTATGCAATTTTATTTTTGTCCACAGAAATTCCTTGCAGAAAAATTTGATAATAAAACAAATAGCTAATAACATCTGTTTTGATTATAGAATATGCCACAAGAAATAATAAACTTCTGGTTTCTTTGGTTTAGAAGAAAATTAGGTTTTTATTTTTTCAAAATGCTAGAGGTGTACTTATTTATGGTTACTATTTTACACACATACATACGAGTGTATGTATATATACATAAATATATATCAATATTGATAATATAGTGTGCTATATTCAGAGGTAAATAGTGATAAATATCGTGGATAGAGCACATATATATGAGTTAGTTATAAATTAAACGGCACTTAGTTACTGACAGTTTCTCGCCTATGCGATTAATCGATATATATATATATATATATATATATATATAGATAGATAGATAGATAGATAGATAGATAGATGTGAGGTATACAAAACTCGGTAGTAAGGGATGATTCTATATGTGATTTCTAAGACACACCGTATTATTATTGTATGATCCAGTATGTATAAATACAGTGAATCTTTAAATCACTACAGAGAACTCAATGTATAATAATCTTTTTAGATTATATACAGAGCAATATTTATCTTTGAAAGGAAGGAAAAACTCAACACCGTTATTCCATAAATTTATTTCGACCAAAATTGGGGCCTTTATAAATCTAAGTTGATTTAACAAAGCTTCCCAAAATCAAGTCTCATCAGATGGATAATCATCAATAATTTAATAATAATCAACAGAAATTATATAGAAAGGCCTCAATTTTGGTCGAAATAAATTTATTATGGAATAACGATGTTGAGTTTTTTCTTCCTTTCAAATATATATATATATATATATATATATATATATATATATATATATATATATATATATATATATATGAAATAAAAGGAAATTAATCGGACAGTGTGAATTTGATATAATGAAAAAACAAATGATGTTTACAAAAGCATGGGATCATCAGGAGAGAATAGGCCCCGAAACGGTGCACATTCTCTCCTGATGATCCCATGCTTTTGTAAACGTCATTTGTTTTTTCATTATATCGTGTATATATATATATATATATATATTATATATATATAGCGGTGCGTGTGTGTGCACGTGTGCGTGTGTCTTATAATTATCGAATAATTTCGACAGAGTTTTGCCAGTAGAACTGAATAAATAATGGATTTTAATGGGTTTCAGACAAATATAGAGAGCTTTCGTTTTGCATTGCAGAAAGTAAGTGGGAAGGCGGAAGAAAACGTATAATATCGTCATTTATTGATGTATTTACCCTTCATCATCGCATGTGATATTATCAGTCAATATTTTTCGTGTATTTTTTAATAGAAAATTTCTTGAAAGGGTTAATTGTCGATATTTTGTGCAACTCTCACATAAACAGTTTAAATACTTTTTTTTTCTCTTATTTACAGTTTTTAAAAGTAATTTCTGATCTCTCCACATCCCCAGGAGATGTGTGCAGATGACAGTGCGTAAAGATGGGAAAAAAATATTGGCACTCTCATACAAGATTTTTCACACTATAAAGAATCTGATCCCAGACGATGTTTTCATCTTTTTTTCTTTTTTCTTTAATACATTTGATTAAGATGCAGTTGGAGTTAGAGTGTAATTCCCACAGATTATGTTAAAAGTGCACAAAAGAGGAGGTTCTCCATAAATCTAGGTTCATGACACATTTGCTTCAAATTAAATTAGTGAATTAAAAACATGAAAGATTTGCATAAAGTTCAATTTCAACCGACAATTCTGGTTAATAACAAAAGTGCAGCATGTTTACTTGTTTGTTTTGGTTTTGGTTTTGGGGTTTGTTTTTGTTGTTTTTGTTTTTGTTTTTGTGTCTTTTTGTCTTTTTTTTTTTGTATTTAGACGTATATCATTGTTTGGGGTTTGATTTTTAGTTTTGTTTTGTTTTTTGGTTTTTTGGGTTTTTAAAACAGCTTCAATGAATTCATAATTATTCATTAGAATTATCACATTGAATACCAAAAACTGAACAATGATCCCACGAAGAATACAATGAATTTGATTCAATTTTATATCATTGTTATGGGAAAACATCGGAAGACGAAGGTTCTGATTTCGACAATGAAATCCACTTTTTATTCATTCATTTATATACTTATTTATTCATTGTATTTGTTTTTTGTTTTGTTTTTGTTTTTCTTAATCTGTTTATTTTTTATGTCTATGTTTACTTTATGTTTATTTATTCATTTATTTATTTATTTATTGTTCTGGTTCTATAGTTTACAGTAATTCCTAGCCAGTAGCAATAAACATTTAGATTCTATTAAAGCTGCCTCGAAGAAATGGAAATGTTTGTTTCTCTGGAAATACATAAATAGAAAAAAAAAGATTAGTTCTGAATTTGTCTAAACTGTTTAAAAAAAAAAGAAAGTTGATGAATAAGAAAATTAGTAAAAAGAAAGATTTGTTTTGAAATCAAGCGAAAACAGCATCATTAATTTGTAGCTTGAACGATATTTTACAAAATCAGAATTGCATAAGTAGTGACAGTTCTAAATAAGTAATAAAAAATAGAAAAACAGCCAGCGAGCAATGAGTGAATCCTGGCGTAATGGCTTCATTTAAAACTGATGTTTAATTGTTGTTTAAAAAATCCGTCAAGAAAAAAAAGGGATTTCTTATTCTTACTCATCATTTGGAAAGGAAATTGCTTTTTGGAATGAAAACTTTGTCATTAAAAATACAAATATCAACAAACAAACAAAATCATCGAAGTTTGTTTTTTTTTCTTTTCTTGTTTTTTTTTTTGTTATTTTTTTTTCTTGTTTTTTTTGTTTTGTTTTCTTTTTTTCTTTATGAGAATCATTTTTGATAATCATTAGCCGTTGGTTTTATTCTTTCTTGATTCCGTTTATGCTCGTGTACAGGTCGATTTAAACTAATTTCTGGATTTAAAAAAATGTATAAACACGTGTATCAATTTTGTAAAATCTAAATTTAAACATAATAGGTGTACTCATTGAATCAGAGAGTTTAGAAAGTATTTTAGGAGTTGATACTGGCATGACATTGTGAATTTCATTTTCTAACTCTTTGCGAATCTTGTGTACAAAAGATCTTGCAACTTTTAGAAAACGTGCAATTTCTTAATCTCCATGATCAGCCTTTAATATTACAATCCTCGCATACCTTTTTATTTCATTAGTATAAACGAGGAAGAAACATTATAATACCGTGAATACAATAAATTAAGTTTCGTGACTATAAATTAGGAGTCAAACAATAAACGAAATCTACTTATATACGAATGTATACTTTAATTATCAAATTTATTTATCTATTTGTTTTGGTAGGTTAGTGTGTCTTACGCTAGTCTCCAATGACATAAGATAAAAAGAAGTATCTGCACAATCATTTTGATTAATAAACACATGATACTATTTTTAAGAAACTCTCTGTGGGTACAACACACAAAATTGTGCCTGATAACCTTGCCTGAGGTCAGTTGTCGTTACGTTTTACTAGAACAATACAAGTGGAACCCATTATTCATTGAAGTTACTGAATGACACTCGTATACACACACACACACACACACACACACACACACACACACACACATATATATATATATATATATATATATATATATATATATAATAAAAGCTTGCAAAGAGTACAGATTCCCTTGACTCACTCGCCATCCGTCACTATCGTCCATCCCTCTGGGTAAGTCATGTAGATGGCATATAGGGTCCATACAGAGCTGATGAATTGACGTTTTTTCTAGCCGGTCAACACTGGTGTGTACATGTGTAGTTTTCTATTGGAGAATGTCGATTATGACTTCATACGTATTCCTCCAACAGTGTTCATTGTGTTTTGCTCGTCTTACTTGTATGGATTGTGAGATGAGAAATTAAAGGTCGTACAGTTGCTGTTTTTTCGATAAAAATCCCCAATATATATAGAGAGAGGGAATAATGAGACATGGTGGTCTGATTCTCGCACAGGCAAGAAACTTACAGTCACCAAGGGCCGTTGATTCTGTATCTATGCTATCCTAACTTAGATATATATGGTCTGTCGCTGATGTTCAACAGCGTTGATAGAAAATAAAAAGAGCAAGCCACATTATTAATATATATATATATATATATATATATATATATATGTGGGGGGGGGTAGGATGTGACACAATGTCATATTCCAGGGTTATAATGTGACACAATGTCGCAAGTATGGTTATCCAACGAGGATCGAACTAGCAATTTTGTAGTAATTGATGTGTGAGACTAACTTGCTAACAATTACATCACGAAGGGACATATATATATATGTATTTGTGTGTATGTATTTTATATTGATATATATATGTATATATATATATATATATATATAATATATATGTGTGTGTGTGTGTGTGTGTGTGTGTGTGTGTTATACATCAATATATACATTGTTCAGCAAATATATTTATTTATTTAATCATATACATTTTGAAGAGGATTACGAACATGCAAAATAAAAATTCTTAGGTAGTTAGAGAAAAAAACTATTTTTTAAACTAATTTCTAAAAACGCTGATATTTTTCCCAACCTCCTCAAAAGCCGCTTCATTGCTGAAGGCATCCAAACGGCAGAGTTTAAATTCATAGAAAATTCCAAATTCACACATGTGGAAAACAAAATACTGTAATTATAGATACTGCAAATGAAACCATTCAGAACGATATACCACTGCGTTTTTCCCTTTATAAACCTCCTTCCCATTAAGATTATAATATCATTTTTAAATTACATTCTTTGATCTACTCTCATTTAATTTGCTCATAACTACCAGTTATAGCCAATATGTCTGCCGACTATCTTCCTGCTATGTCAGAATTAATTGAAAACTGTACATATCAAAAAGGATAGAGTTTACTATCCTGGAGCAGATATTTCCAAAGCGTAAAAATTTACTATTTAATTAAAAGTGCAAAAATATAAATGAAAAACAATTTGAAATTAATATCCTCTAACATTTTATATCTTATTTTAATAGTTTTAGTACATAATGAAGATAATTCAAAAAATATTAAAATTACACAAGTGTCAATAATTCTAAAGCCTTTAACAATCCCAACTTCGTTACGATTAACGAAACTTAAAATCTAAACAACAATATAAAGTAGACTCCTCAGGTTCTTATTAATACGGGTTTCGAGTTCGATTTTTTTAGCCAAAAATTAATAGTTGACTATCAAATGAATTTATACACCTTAAGACTATTACGATTAGTATTATAGTCAAAAGAAATAAGATGAAAGAAATAATGGTAAAAATCGATAATAATTTACAATGTTTCAACAAAAAAATTCGAAAAATATAATTTTTTTTTGTAAATAAGAAGTAATCTATTAAAATTTATGGAGACTTTAAGAACAGATTTATTCTTAATTTTTACAATTTTACGAGAAAATTTCTTCAAGGGCAATATAATTTTCCGTCTGCTTCTCCACTTATTTTAAACTAGTTCTATCCTTATGTTTATACTGGGGCACGTCACGTGGTGTAATCGTTAGCAAGTTAGATTTGCAGACCATTGTTATTCAGTTCGATTTTCATTGAGCACCACATACTTCTGGTCTTGTGCCATATATAAGCTTAGTTAATAAATATATTTACACTGTTTTTGCTGTGAATAAACGTGTAGAATGTTATAGATAGCTGAATACTGGCAAGAGCTATTATATTTTCTTTGCAAATTAGTTTATTGGTTGTTATTGGGGGAAAGGGTACATTTGTCAGTTAATGCTTTTAAAGGGAACAACATACACACACGCGCGTGCACATGCACACACACACACACACACACACAATATATATATATATGTGTGTGTGTGTGTGTGTGTGTGTGTGTGTGTGTGTTATTTAAAGTCGCGAAAAATGTTTATTATTTCTTTTTTCTTTTTATTTATTCTTATTTTTGTATATATTTTCCCATCAGTTCTGCCATTGACCCCTGAATTTTTAACACAAGAGCCTTTTAAACAATTGAACTCTCTTAGAAACTCACAGTCATTCCTAATCGACCAATAAACCACAACTGCAGAGATCGATCAATGGTTAATTTCATACTGAATTTCAATTCCTTAAACATTCCCAGAAAATCGATAACACGGATTACGCAATGGAATACAATTTCAATGCAAACATTTTAAAGCAAAAAAGAGAAAGAAAAAGAAATTTCCTATCCAATTTGGACTTGAAAGGATTTTCTAATTGACTTCCTTTTGTCTGTCTGAAACTCGCAGACTTTCAGGCTGTTAACTGCTATTCTTCTTTTATCCGTATTCAACCAACTTTGATTCCTTGCAGACTAATTCTTCATACCACCTTCATCTTTTCCAATCTACACGATTTTGATCTTTCTTCCCCTTTCTATAGAAGCAACAAAAGTTGTGAATACTTTTTTGAAACCTCTGATTCCAGTCGGCCATCTTTTATAAACATTAGAACCAATTCCTTCGTTGTAACTGATTCGTCGTAACTGGAGGTCACGCAGGAAATGTGGAATTTAGCAGCGGTTTCTCACTGCGCCAGTTTCTCATTCAACCATCGATACGCAAGAATACGTCTAAATTGAAGAAGTAAAATCAATAAATTAATGCTGTTTAATGATACATTATTAAGCAATTCATTCGTCAGTTCGATATAAAGGCTTCAATCAAAACCCGTTACATTTGCTCCCATTGAAATGATTGAAACCAGAAAAATGTATTTATTCTAAACTAGCAGGGATACCCGGCATTGTCTGTGTATGATAAAAAATTGAGGTGTATTATAACAAATGAGCCAGATTAGCTCAGTCGGTAGAGCGTTCAGCTAGAGACTGCAAGAGATCTGTGCGGTAAAGTAAGGAGCTGATGGTAATGTGGCGCTCCAACTCAGATGCAAAAACCATCTCCTTGGTCTAGCGCTAGAGAAAAATGGATAGACTCCCTTGCTGATTGGCTGATACCGATTTTAGGCCACCCCGACGACTTTACTTTACTTTTATAACAAATGAGGTGGAGCGCCACACCTACCATCTGCTCCTCGCTTTACTGCGCAGATCCAAGTTGTGTTACTCATGTGCTAGTTGACGAAGATCCGGTATCGAACCCGGAAACTTGTGGTTCCTAGGGGAATGCTCTACCGACTCCAATACTTGCAGAAATAAAAACGATCAGTATAAATTATAAAAGGTTCATTTAAAGATATGTATTCTAATGCAAGTTTTAACTATCTCATTTGGATCAAGTATGTGTGGCTTAAATTTATCTGTTCATTTCTACAATATTCAACTGTATTCTGCTACATTACTTTGCAATATTATAAAATAAAACTTAAATCCCAGGTAGTTAAATGAGGCCATAGCAAGAATAAACAGGTTTCTATTTAAAATCGAAATTCAAGTCACTCGTTTGAATTAGAAATTTCTCTATATAATGGAAAGAACGATATTTAGAGGTTTGCAAACAGTCAAATCAACCAAAATAGAAAAGTAAGTAGAATTTCTGCATTCTTCTTTATACTTCATTTACATTTGTCTTAAATTACAAATATGTTTATGATAGAGGCGGAGGGTAACGAGATCTAAGCAAAAACCTGAACATCTGATTCATCCTTTTTCCATCATCATCATCATCATCATTATTATTATTATTCCTTACGAGTTTTTTCGCTGGGGGTTTGATAGCAAGTCTCCTCGGGTCTCCTGAACTCTTCTGGGTATTCTAGCCGATCTTAACAATGTTGGATGGTCTTGATTCTTCCTTTAATTCCAATTCACCCAGGCTTTTTTTCCAAACCCTTGGAGACCGTTCCAAGGGCACTAATTACAATATGTACAACCTTTACCTATCAAGTATTCCTAGTTAATCCAAAGAATTACAAACTTGTAAATTCACAATACTGGCTCATTGATACAAAAGTATAAACTTATACAAGGATTTTTACAAATCCCTAAGAGAGCTCAATGCATAATAACTAATGAATTAATTATATACATAGTAATATTTATACTTTCAAAGTAAGAAAAACTTAACAAACCGTCACTTGGTAGACAATTTTGATAAATAATTCTCATTTAAGGTTATCTTGGTCAGTCTATGAACTTTTCAGGCAAACCTCGTATATATACATAATATGAACTAATTCATAGCTATCAAATTATATATATGTGTGTGTGTGTGCGTGCGCGCACGCGCGCGCGTTTGTGTGTGTGTGAGAGAGAGTTTGTGTGTGTATATGTGTGCGTATGTGTGTATGTGTATATGTGGACAAATATATATACGTATTATAACGAGAATAACAGTATCTGCTGCGCTGTTACACTAAGATTTTTTTCTTGAAAAAGTATCAGTTTAATATTTGCCACATGATGCGTTCAGTCGTTGACCTTAATTAAAAGATTTAGTGAAATGAGGTGGCACAGTTTGAAATTGCAGACGAAAATTAGATTTTCGAATGCCAAGAACTAATAACGTCGGCAACACGCATGCGCGAGCGGCGACGATCACCTATGAATCTGGTTTGTGATTGGTCAAGAATATCTTGATTTAAACCGATGTAAGCTCTGTACAATTACAAGTCAAACCATTCATTCTATCGACTTTTCTCAATTCGACAATTTATTGGCAATTGAAGCCTTCTACTTAGACAAAGTCTCGTCTGAAATGAGTAATCGAAGAAAAAAATCGCTATTGAAATAAATGCTTTGTTCCCTTATTTAGCCAACAAAACTTCTTTCTTACCTTTCCAAGGATATGATGAGTAGGAATAATAATAATAATAATAATAATAATAATAATAATAATAATAATAATAATAAACTCGTGGATTTTGGCGTCCCAGCCGACCACCGAGTGAAAATGGAAGAAAGCGAAAAGATAAACAAATCCTTGAACCTTGCCAGAGATCTGAGAAAACTATGGGACATGAAGGTGAAGGTCGTACCAATTGTAATTGATGTCCTTGGAACGGTCCGCAAAGCTCTGGGAAATAATTTTGGTGAATTGAAAATCAAAGAAAGAATTAAGACTATTCAAACTACAGCACTGTTAAAATCGGCTTCTGGTCCTGGAGGCCAGAGGAGACTTGCTGTCACTCAACCCCCAGTAAACCACCGGCTACGGCAGGTGGGAAAACTAATAATAATAATAATAATAATAATAATAGTAATAATAATTAGCATGATCTGTGGATATACACTGTATGATAACTTAATCATTACAACGTTTGATATGGTTACTTAAGACTATTGCAAATAGTTCAATATGTATAAAGTATAATAATCTTGATTTAACTCTCTCTCTCTCCTCTCTCTCTCTCTCTCTCTCTCTCTCTCTCTCTCTCTCTCTCTCTCTCTCTCTCTCTCTCTCTCTCTCACACACACACACACACACACACACACAGATCCTTTTTTGTTTCTTTTCTTCTTTTCATTATGTCCGATTGAAAACCGTTATTGTTATTATCTCTCTCTCTCTCTCTCTCTCTCTCTCTCTCTCTCTCTTTGTTTTTTGTTTTTTTTCTTTCTATTTATATTTTTCTTTGTTGCATTTTCTTATTTCTTTCCTTTCTTTCTTTATTATAAAATCGGAATGGCTCATTATTTTGCTGGAGTGAGAAATAAGAATTCGGTGGATAAGCGACCCCGGATAATCAGGATTTACATTTTGCATTTCATCTTGGACGATCTGGATTGTCTTATTTTACCCAGGGGTGTTGCAAGATGATAACGGTCGGAAGATTAAGGAAGACAAGTATTAATACATAGATAATTAGATCTGATTAGAGAATTGAAAAAAAAAGTGGGACATGGAAGAAAAGGTCGTACTAATTTTAATTAGTTTGAATGTTTTGGAAAAGAGTCTGTGTGAATTGGAAAATCAGAGGAAGGTCTGGACTAGCCAAACAACAACATTGTTAAAATCGGCTAGAATGCCCAGAAGAGACCTGGGGAGACTTGCTGTTACTCAGCATCCAGTGAATCACCAGCTAAGCCGTGTGTGGAAAACTCTTCTAGGGTCAAATAATAATTACAAATGTGTCTGGTTAACCGTGTCAAGAAAATGAAACACAAGATAAAGTGAGAAGCTGATGGTAGGTGTTGCGCTCCACCTCTGACAAAAAAACAATCTCCTTGGTCTTGCGCTAGTGAAAAGAGGACATCAGGCAGTCTGCCTGATACCGACATTAGGCCACCCGACGACTTAACTTTTACTTACTCTCCGCTTAAAAATTGAACCTGTGTGGTATCTTGCTTGTAGCGTAATGGTTTAAGTAAATCATCATCATCATCATTATCATCATGTTACGCGATTAGCACGGATATCCATGACAATCTCTCGCCAACCTTCTCTATCATTCATTTTCCCCGAGAGGTCCTCTGCGCAACATCCAGTATCCGCACAGAGATGTTCAATGTAGGTCCTTGCTGGGCGACCCACATTAGCATGTCCATCTACTGGTTTCCACAAGATAATGCCGCTTATGAGTTCGTCCTTGCTTCTCTGATACACGCTTACCACAACAAGTTAAAGACTTGAAGATCAAGCAAGAATGATTCTAAAGAAAAAAGTTGTTGTTTTTTTTTACCTTGAGATACTTGACAGTACATCTGGAAGAAATAAACCAAAAAATATTGGCTAAGGAAGAAAGATTCAAAATATACCGGAACAGAATAAGATAATACAAAAAAATGTATTCCAAATTAACGAAATAAAATTCTAGCAACTAGTCAGAGATGAACGCTTGGAGAAAATTGAACAACCAGATGAAAACTTAAACAGATGCAAGTGAAACAAAAGAGTTGATGTGGTGGGGGGAGGGTATACTATCAGAAGAGAAACAACAGGACAGAAATGGTTGAAAAATGAATTACAAGAAAATTGAAGAATTCTTCGATGCTGAAATACATCTGGATTCATTAAAGAAACATTCAAGAAAGTAACAAATTTAAAGGCACCAGGCCATATATATATATATAAAGTGTATTTTGGCAGCATTTTTTCTTTTATACAAGTTTTGTTGAACTGTACAGACAATTCCTGTCGGACAAGTTTTTAATTGATCCGTTCCAATTTTCGGGCCATCTTTCTGGTGTCGGGGTGTAACTGGTATAACAGTCCCCAAAGGTTTCCAAACGAGCGCTTTCGGCAATACAATTTGCCATCCTCAGGTGTGAAACATGGTATGATTTCGTGTCTCGTTTTTAACGAGAACGAGTAGTATCAAGGAATTAGAAGTGGGAGGTTATAACTATTGGCAGTAGGAGGTTGTAGGAATGGTAGTGGTTCGAGCGAACTACTGACAGGAATATATATATATAATATATATATATATAATATATATATATATATATATATATATATAATGAAGGTAAATGGATATTGAATCCGACAATATGTGAGAAAGTTTTATAGAAAACAACAAGATGTTAAACAATTTAGCTGACAGATATCTGTTTCGACATTATGAATATGTCTTTTTCAAAGCAACATTGTAAGCGGAAAACGAAATGATATATAGTAATTCCAAGGCAACGAACGCTCACGATCCATAGAAAAACAAATTTGGAATTACGCAAATCATATCACCGGAGGCTCATATTTTCGGATGTAATAAGGATCCCAACTCTGCGAGTTTAACATCATTTCAAATTCATGTTGCTGGACTTGTTACATTTTTAAACTTTCATTTGTAACCGGAACATTTTCCTGAACTTTTTTGATATTCATTTACATTTTATTACAAACTCTTTTGAGTTTTATGATAAAAATGCTTAAACATTTTAAAAATAAATT
>CM042170.1:39006777-39121777 GCA_023376005.1 Doryteuthis pealeii | reverse complement strand
CCAGGATTTGAACTCAGTTCACCATGTCCATTTTCCCCAATGATAACCATTACACCACAAATAACTCCAATTCTCTGTGTGTGTGTGTGTGTGTGTGTGTGTGTGTGTGTGTGTGTGTGTGTGTGTGTGTACTTTATCATTTGAAAAATCAAAGTTGAACTGATAGTGTTCACTGTGTCGGGCCAGGTAAACTTATTGTCGACTGATGGTTCGTTAGACTGTCTTGAAATTCCTTCTTAACCCTCACTATGACAAACTTGTGTTAGTCTAGGCTAACCGTAGAAAATAAATAGGTTCTTCATAAATCTATAGCCTAGTGATGACAAAATCAGTTATTTTCAGCATAATCTCACCCACTGACAATACACCTAACCTAACACTTATCTATAAATCAGATAGATCGAACATTATGTAGAAAATGTCATAACAAAATTGATTTAAATCAGACTACACTTTTTTTATTTACCTTCATATCTTGGATACCTATTATAGTAATAACACAAGCAAACTTGCAAAAGGGAGAAATGGCCGTTAATAAGGTGATTTACAATTGCGTAATTTTATTGAATGGTTGGTTGGTTGGTTTTACACCATGTCAAATCTTGTTGGGTGATTTTATGACAAAATTAATTGAATCAATATATCCTCATAACCACTTTAAATCGATAAACACTTCATCATCACAAACATAATTATATAACCCATATACGTGGCCCTAAGAAGTACTATCACTCTGGGTCAGGGTGGAATTGGGAGTAAGGGTAATGAAAGTGTTATTTCACACTTTCTAAAGCTCCATATCCGGGATCTCCTTTTTGAGGGGGATCCCTTCATTTGATAGAGGATATAGTCGGTGTATTCTAAGCCATATACACTGGATGAACTTTTGGTTTTAGTTTACATATAGACACTTAATTTAGGAACAGAAATCTTTTTTTATTGAAATCATACAGAGATTAATGCATATTTTTGCTCTTATAATTGACGTGTAGGTTGACGGGAATATTTCAGAGACTTTTGTATCAATGATAAATTGTAAAACATTTATATTCCCATTATTATTCACTCCCGACTCAGATAGATAGATAGATAGATAGATAGATAGATAGATAGATAGATAGATAGATAAAATGTCAATTATTTCATCCAATTTATTAAGCAATCTAAGTTGTACTAAAATTAAAAAGAATGTAAAAATCTGCATAAAATTTCGACGTAGTCCATTTGAAAATCTTAGCCACGGGCGAAAAGTGCAAACATATGAATCTGACTTGAATATGAGATTATCTCCCTTACTTTACCTCTCACAGATTCCATTAACTTTTAAAAGACAGAAACAACTTTTACATTTGCAACGACGAAAAAAACTGTCGCAAAAGTGTGCAAAGAAAAAAAAATACGTTAGAGTATTTTTCGATCTTTAGAATATGTTTTTCTTAGAAATATTTCCTATGCAAAAAATAGAAAATATTTTTAAACCGAAACTTTTTTAATTGTTCGAATATGCGTTTAAACATTAATGCTTTTTTTATGATCATTTTCTAAGCGTAGAATTGTTGTGATATTAAGTCAAAATATGGAACATCCATTGAGAATAAAAATTATGAGTAATGGTCTCCTACCATTGATGATTTTTATGGGGACAGTTAGAAAAATAAGATAAAAAAGGGGAAATAGAACTTATGAAGAAGAAAATGTCGAAAGACTTCATAAAATGGGAAATAATAAATTGTAAAAAATATGACAACATTTAAAAAAGAGTAAAGGCTCATTTGAAAGTAACCTTTAGTGGGTGAAAGTTTGGGTGCAAATTTCACATCCCAAGTTAATTCTTCCCAAAAACATTTGAAAGCACACGGCACGATGAACATTATATATATATATATATATATATATATATATATATATATATATATCAACCCCTCCGCACAAGCAGGATGCGACATGAGGCTAATTTCTTAAGCGGAGTTTAACAGGTTTGAATTCAGAATTTTCTTTCTCTTAGACTGGTTATCTTGCCAAGGTTAAAGAGTCCAGTCTGCGCTATTTATCCATAGCTGGAGAAATGCAAACAGCGTCGTCCAGGATTTGAACTCGGGTTGACGAGCCCATTTCCTACGAAATTTAAATGATAATAAAACAGGATAAAAAATCACGACTTAGAGTTACACATTGTCGATCCCCAGGTGAGCGTGTGTATTCATATACATTGCAACACTTTAAAATCCCGAAGATAAAAACGAATTAAAAGAGAATTTCATAGACCAACACCTTTTTTGTGTTACTGTGAGTTTCATGATGTATTTTCAATCATTCAAATCAATTATATATGTGTGTTTTTATTTATATACGTGTGCGTAGGTTCGTGTTTGTCTGTTTGTATTTACTCTGTGTGTGTCTGTGTATCAATGCAAGTTCTGTAAATGTTTATGTGTGTACGCCCGTGTGTACCTGTCCATTTACTGGTGTGTATGCATATGTGCACACGTGTGTGCATCCGTGTTCATCTTTACATGCATGTGTTGGTGTGTGTCTGTCTCTGTTTACTTGTGTGTGTGTCTGTGACTGTGTATGTAACCGTGCATGTTTGTGTTCATACGTTCGTGTGTGTCTCTCCCTCTGTGTGTATATATGCGTATGTGTGTGTGTGTGTGAGAGAGAGAGAGAGAGAGAGAGAGAGAGAGAGAGAGAGAGAGACTTCTTCACATGTTTGTCTGCATTCGTCTGTGTGTGCCAGTCCGTCTTTACCTGTGCCCTGTGTGCGTGCATATGTGTGTGTATATGTACGAATCCGTGCAAATCCGTGCTAGTATATCCGTGTTCTTGTCTAATAAGTAGTGCAAGACATTCCAATGTTGAGATTGAGATAACATGTTTACTTACGGCAGATTTTAGTTCCACTTGATTCTGACATTTTTTGGAAAAGATGGACGGTGATCGGAAATATTTGGCGATCGAAAGAAGATATTTATCATCAACATCAGCGGAATTGGTAAATCCTGCAAGACAAAACGGCATCGTGAAAGCACATCGGAAAGTAACATACGAAGTCTGTCTAGAAAATAATGAGACTCACATTTTTTCCAGATTGGCATTATTTTTCAGGGAAGCTAAAACCAATCATTTCCGAAATAAGGGATTTCACCTGGTTTTTTCCCCTTTTCACTTATAGCTAAGCACTGCAAAATACCGTCTGCTTCTCATTTTAAAAACGAATCAAAATTAATTAAATTGATTATTTAAGGTCAAATTTTTGTCGAAAAGTAGCAGTAAAAAAAAAAAAAAAGGCAAAATAATATTACACGTGTAATTTATTTAAATACATTTTAAACTATTTTTTCTGTAAATTTTGCTCAACTATATCTTAAACATGACCGAGATGATGACGTAAAATCCGTATTTTACAAAATAAATGTAACAGCCCCGATTGAAAAAAATACCAAAAATCAGATAATTATCCGATTTTAATGAAATTTTATAATGCATCAGTTATTTTATTTCAAGACTTTTTGATTTAATTAGGTATTTCTGCTATGGTAAATTAATATATAAAATTCATTTAAAATGTGAAATAGGCGTTTCATATTTTTAATGAATTTTATATACTAATTTACCATAGCAAGTTTCAAATTTCATATTTTTAAATTCTAAAAACATATTTATTCAATAACTACTTTAGTTTATTATCGTTATCTAATAATTTTTGTAAAAAACTATTGAACATTTAGCCCCCCCCCCCTTTTAAACAGAACAAATATAGATGTAAAATTTATCTTTTTAAGAATTAAATAATCATCGAAAAGGGTCACAATAAAATATCCAAAAATTCTTTTTTAGTTTTTATTTTAAATCTATTTTCCGATTTTCGCTACTTATTTTCTACTCGGATAGCTCCCTTAAAAATGTTTTCTTCTATTCACACCTTCAGTCTTTTGTCTTTTTATTTATACTGTAATTAGTTTCAACTTTATATAACTCCAGCGACATTTTGCGCCCCAAAAATAAAGGGGGGTCAAAGTTAAGTGACCTGAGAAAAATCAGAAAGTTTTGAAAGGAAATAACTAATGGATTATAAAATTTATTTATTGATAAATCAACACTGAAAATTTCATTAAAATCGGATAATTCCCTGATTTTTTGTAATTTTTTTCAATCGGGGAGGATAAATTTATTTTGTGAAAAGTACCAGAAAAAATGTTTGAAAGTATTACACACATTTCAGATGTATATCTAAAAGGGGTCAAGCCGACTAATAGATGGATTAGATATTATGTCTCATACGGAACCGGGTTTGGTGTTACGGTTATCGTCGTAGGAAATGATTTAAAATCCTAGATGCTCTTGGGGGGGGGAGAGAGAGACACACACACACACAGAGAGAGAGAGAGAGAGAGAGAGAGAGAGAGAGAGAGAGAAAGAGAGAAAGAGATTGTGGAAACAGATAGATAATGATCTAAAAGTAATTTCTGATTACTTTTGAGTTTTTTTAAATGAACTGAAACAAGAGATCTTTTTCGAATACATTCTTATTAATTCAAAGGTATATTTCATTTATTATTCGCTTGAAAAACACTGCCCCTATTATTATTATTATTATTATTATTATTATTATTATTATTATTATCATCATCATTATCATTATTATTATTATTATTATTTACTCTTTTGAGTTTTCACATCAGTGTTAGCTGATGGTCTTTCACTGGAGTCTGAGTGACAGCAAGTCTCCTCAAGTCTCCAGGACTCTTCTGAGTATTCTGGCAGATTGCAGCAGTGCAGTGTTCTGAATGGTTTCAATCCTTCCACTGATATCCAAATTTCCAAGCCCTTTTCTAATCCTTTTGGGACTGTTCCAAGTGCACCAACAACAATTGGTATCACTTTCACTTTCATGTTCCATAACTTTTTCACTTCTCTGGCAAGGTCCAGATATTTGTCTATTTTTTCATTTTCCTTTAAGTTCACCCTGTGATCTGCTGGCACTGCAAAATCCACCAGTTGACAAGTTCTTTCTTTTTTGTTTATCAACACTAGGTCTGGCCTTCTTGCTGGGATCAGGTGATCCGTTTTTATCTCAAAGTTCCAGAGAATTTTGTGCGTTTCGTTCTCGAGAACAAATTCTGGTTTATGCATATACCATTTTGTTGTGTGGTCAAAATTTAATTTTTTGCATAATTCCCAGTGGATCACCTTCCCAACCCAGTCGTGTCTAGTTTTGTATTCTCGTTGTGCTAGTTTGCTACATTCGCAGAGTATATGGTTAACAGTCTCATCTCTATTACCGCCAAGTCTACATTTACTATTTGTTGGGTCTTATCAATTTTCGCTTTGATGTAGTTTGTCCTTATGGCATTATTTTGTGCAGCAATTATAAGTGACTCTGTTTCTCTTTTGAGGTTTCCCTTTCTTAACCATGTCCAAGTCTTTTCATGTGCAACCTCCTCTATTTGTCGTTTGAAGCGTCCGTATAATTGTTTTTCTTCCCATTTTTGTTTTCTAGTCTTTGTCGTTTTTCTGTTTGTCCATCTGCCATTTCTACTATTGTTGGCCGCCATAAGTAGTTTGTCTTTGCTCTTCCTTGTGTAATCTTCAAGTTGTTGGATTGTGATTTCTACGCATTCCTCTATGTTGGCAAGACCTCTTCCCCCTTCCTTTCTTGACACATACAATCTATCTCTATCATCTCTAGGGTGGAGAGCCTTGTGCATGGTCATTAATTTTCTCGTCCTTTGGTCTATCTGTCTGAGTTCTTCTTTTGTCCATTTTAAGAATGGTCCTGAGTATCTTATAATGGGGACAGCCCAGGTATTAATTCCTTTGATCAGATTTCTGCTGTTAAGTTTCGTTTCTAGAAGTTTTCTAGTTCTCCTGAGATATTCTTTTTTAACTTTTCCTTTCATTTCTGCTTGCATGATATTGTCCGCTTCTAAAATTCCTAAGTATTTGTAACTTTCATTTTATCAAGTGATTTTATGGTGTCCTGATTTGGTAGTTGTATTCCATTCATTAATTTTCTTTCGCCCTTTTTCATTACTAGCATAGCACATTTTTCAATTCCAAATTCCATTCCTATATCTTGGCTATATATTCTAATAGTTTGTACCAGGGTTTCTAATTCTTTTTCATTTTTTGCAAAATTTTTTATGTCATCCATGTACATGAGGTAGTTTATCTTCTCTTGTGTGCTAGTGAATTTGTATCCCCCTGTACATTTTTTAAGTATATGACTGAGAGGCATCATTGCTATAATGAACAGTAGTGGTGATAATGCGTCTCCTTGGAAGATACCTCTTTGGATTTTTACTTCAGCCAGGGATTGTTTTCCAGCTTTTAATTGAACTCTCCAGTTTTCCATGGCTTTTTCAATGAAATTTATGATGTTGTTGGAAATTTTGTACATTTTTAAACATTCTAAAATCCAGGTATGTGGGACCATGTCATATGCTTTTCTGTAGTCGATCCAGGCCATTGCAATATTTTTCCGTCTATTTTTTACTTCTTTAAGAATGTATTGGTCTATATACAGTAAATCGTGTGTTCCTCTTTTTCCCTTGCGGCATCCTTTCTGTTTTTCTGGGAATGATTTTTCACATCAGCATTAACTGATGGTCTTTCACTGGAGTCTGAGTGATAGCAAGTCTCCTCAGGTCTCCAGGACTCTTCTGAGTATTCTGGCAGATTGCAGCAGTGTAGTGTTCTGGATGGTATCAATTCTTCCTCTGATTTCCAGACTTTCCAAACCCTTTTCCAATCCTTTTGGGACTGTTCCAAGTGCACCAACTACAATTGGTATAACTTTAACTTTCATATTCCATAACTTTTTCAGTTCTCTGGCAAGGTTCAAGTATTAGTCCATTTTTTCATTTTCTTTTAGCTTCACCCTGTGATCTGCTGGCACTGCAAAATCCACCAGTTGACAAGTTCTTTCTTTTTTTTATCAACACTAGGTCTGGTCTTCTTGCTGGGATAAGGTGATCCGTTTTTATTTCAAAGTCCCAGAGAATTTTATGCGTTTCGTTCTCAAGAACAATTCTGGTTTATGCATATACCATTTTGTTGTATGGTCAACATTAAATTTTTTGCATAATTCCCAGTGGATTACCTTCCCAACCCAGTCGTGTCTAGTTTTGTACTCCCGTTGTGCTAGTTTGCTACATTCGCAGAGTACATGGTTTACAGTTTCATCTCTATTACCGCAAAGTCTACATTTACTATTTTTGTTGGGTCTTATCAATTTTCGCTTATCATCATCATCATCATCATCATTATTATTATTATTATTATTATTATTATTAATTAGAGATTATTTTATTTCTCTAAGTTAGGTACACTGCATCTCATGGTGAAGGGGTACTCCACACTTTCCATATGTCTATAACTAGAGCCTCCCCATCAGATGTCATTTATTGTCATACCAAATAACCTCTTTTTTAGAGGGCGATTACTCCTCTGAAGAGGATACAGTCTGCATATTCTAATCCCTGCCTAGAGGCGGACTGTATATCATAGTCATGAATATTGTAGGATTCTATTCAACAATGATTTTTTTCAGTAAGTTGAACGGCAAATGAAAAAAAGAAGTTCTTGTAAATTGATAAAAAAATTCAGCAAAATTCATAATCAGCAAAATTTATACTCAGCAAAATTTATAATCAGCAAAATTTGTACTCAGCAAAATTTGTACTCAGCAAATTTGTACTCAGCAAAATTTAAAAAATTTCAGAACATGTGACACATTTGGAGCTAAAAAAAGAAGTCAAAAGAGAGAAATGATAGAAAAAGTTTTCTCTTTCTGTCTTTTATCTGAGAGAATTCTTCAGAATGACCAATTTACAAACCTGTAATCCAACTTGTGAACATCCCAACAATTAGTGTGACCATCATTCCAATCACCGGATACCATAAATTCGATACGCGGTAAAATCCATCCAAACCAGTTCTAAAAAATACACAAAATTATCAAAACATTAGTTTTTACATTTATGTTTTAAACAAGATAGAAACACTGGATGTCAAGCCTCTGAAATTAGTAGACCAATTCACATACCGAGGTAGTAATTTCTCATCTACGGAAAGTGATATCAATATATGCATAGGAAAGGCTTGGACTGCTATAGAGAGATTATCGATCATATGGAAATCTGATCACTCTGATAAGGTAAAGCAAGAATACTTTCAATCTGTAGCCGTGTGAATGCTATTGTATTGCTACACTACTTGGACTTTAACGAAACGCTTGGACAAAATGCTTGATAGGAACTATACAAGGATGCTGCGTGCTGTCTTGAACAAATCCTGGAAGCGGTGGTACCGCCACTTACAAGTAGCTAATAATTCTTGAATTTCAAGACCGATAACTCTTGGAAAGACTTTCCAGAGAATTCACAAATATAATAAAGAACACAGCTCATCGGCTTAAGAAATGGTTGGAAATAAATCAAATCAGAAACAAATAAAGTAACAGTTGGAAACGCTTGAAACAATAAACAACACGGGTCATCGGCTTAAGGAATGGTTGCTGTTGTTGTTTGTTTGTTTGTTTGTTCCATCCAAGGTCGGTTAATTCCGCTTCTACTAAATAAGCGCCTATGTAACATTTATAAAAAGAAATCTTTCTCAAAATAACTTGAAAGGAATCTAAAACCAAATTCTATTAAATCCTAATGGCATATTTCATGAAAGAAGACAAGGCGATTTTTTTGTTTCTTTGAAAGACAATAACAATCCTTCTTCTCTTGTCATTACCGTTGGCACAAAATCTTGAAGACAGCAAGTCCGATTGACTTTGTAAACAAATGGTGCGTCCCTATATTTTGACAGGATCTGGAAGCTGTATTTATCCATGATCGGAAACTTTGGCCAGGAAAACAGCAAGAACAACGATCCTATTCTTTTGATTCTTTTGCTTTTCAACATAAGAAAGATTGAAACGATGACGTTAAAATGGCAAATCTATTGGCATCTGTCCAGTTGATTTTATTTCCTAAGTCCATATCAGATGAGAAGAAAAGAAAGAAGGAAAAATGGGAGGAAAAAAAACAAGGATGTTGATGTGCACTTCACAACAATTCTTGGCTTCTTCTGCAAGATCTGAACGATAATAATAATCGTTCTTCCGGTCAGATTTCAGAATTGGAGGGGAGGAGCAGGCAGGTACTTTCATCTTCTTGGCTTGAGATTTCAATCAAAAACTTTGGCTAATAAAAACTGCTTACTTCAAAGTAAGCAAAGTTAACTTTGAATATATATATATATATATATATATATATATATATATATATATATATATATATATATATATATATATATATATATATATATACATTTAAATATACATTTAAATATATATATTTATATTTAAATATAAACCAAAATGTTGATAATTTTGTGAAAAATGAATGCGACCTCTTCGAAAGTCATATATATATATATATATATATATATATGTGTGTGTGTGTGTGTGTGTGTGTGTGTGGTAGTTCAGAGAAATTTATATCAATTTTCTTTCCTATGATCTTAAATTTGAACAGCATGTGTAGAAAAAACTAAAAATGATATGTTTAATGTTTTATGTCTTGTTTGTTTTTTTTTTTACATGTATAGAAAACATGGAAGAGAAAAGGCGTTTAAACATTAAACAGAGAATTATGAGTTGTATCTACACAAGATGTTATAATTTGAAATAAGTTGAATGAGAATTGGTTAAGTTATCAGATTATGAAATTATATTAATTTTCTGAATTCCCCTGAACATCTCAAATGATATTACATGTTTTAAACACATTATATTATATAAGCAGTAATCAAAAAGTATCGGGACTGAACAGATTATACAATAAAATGATAATATACAGACGTTGATTGCTGTCAAGATTCCGTCGTAATGAGTCTGTGTAAATCCTTGATTCTTTTGGGCGAAACACAAAATTGTGTAAGTGCCTCTGCATTGTTTTCTTGGGTCGAAAATTCATCTCAGCGATAAGATTTGAGTACGCGCTGGACATTTAAACAAATACAAAGGCACAGGTCACATGAAAAAAAAGAATTTTAGTGCTACCTCGACCAAGGGAAAACTCGCTGGAATAAGTTAGTGGAAAGCCAATGGGATTATCATGAAATGAATTAAGGTTTAATTCATTTTTCATTTTTATTCTGGTAAATACAGTTTCAGTGTATAATTACCCTGCTTTGAAATAAACACCTATGTAAACCAATAAGCCAGCCAATCAGTCAACTAAAATACAATCTTCTTAAACTAAATGAAAAACTCATCAGCCAGTTGCCTTCACCACAGATCTATAAAACACCAATTGATATAGCATGGTGGGTGGCCAAGGTTTTTTTTTTTCTGTGAAAAATTGTTCTTCATATCTTCACACTTTTCAACTGTAATACTTACGGTAATATTTCCTTCTGAAATATTTTGGTTTCTGGCCCAATTGTGTCGGTGATGTTCACATATGAACAGTTTGGATATTGCATGTTGTTGATGGGAGGGGCGTGAACAATTTCCCAATACTCATCCACAATAAAATCGCCAAGCTGCTAATTCCGCCTACAATGCAACCCTGAATTTCCAATATAAAAAAATAACAAAAATGTTAGTGTTTTACGAACTGAAATAACAGAGACAATTTTGATCAACGAAACTAAGAAATAAAATTGATTTCAATTGTCTGAATTTTTCAGATGAGGTTTGAAGCGTATGATTATGATTTTTTCGACTGTTGTCTTTATCTTTATTGGAGTATGTCAAATACACAACGTTTATACTCTGGACTTCTTCGGGTGTTCCCTGTCTATCTGAGCATAGCAATGACCCAACCACTGGATTATACGTTTATAGTTATGCAGGTAACGCCAATCAACATTTTTAATGATCATGACGCTTCTAGTGACGCATCTTTGATTGATAGGCGTACAAAAACAATAACTTCATTATTTGAACGATATCTTCAAAAGTTCTTCGACGCCTTGTTTGATCAACAGTCAAACTATTTAAAATGATTTCCCAGATTGGGTCATTGCAATGCTCGGATGGACAGGGAACACCCGAAGAAGCCCGTAGGATACAGGTTATCGACTACAAGACACCTGAATAAGGGGGAGTCTCAGTGGCGTAGTGGCTAACGTGCTGGACTCCGACATCGTAGAAAGTGAGTTCGAATTTCAGTCGCGCTATTACGTTCACTTTCGGACTAATACTCTTGGGAAAGGTATGAAACCTCTCATCCTCCAGCTATTGTTCTTCTGCAAGGATGGTTTGGCATTAATTAACCCATCAAGGTTGATATGCCATTAAATAAAGAAACAAACCAAATCCCACCTGAAGAAGGCCTTAAAGTCTAACAACATTGTTATGACTAAAAAAAAAGGTTAGTGAAGACACTAATCCGAATACGTCAGTCTATAATAAGGATAAATCTCCATCACAGAACAAAACAAGATACTGTTAAGGGTGACTGGTAACCCTGGAAGAATCAAGGTTATTAATTAATTATCGATTGTAATTGATTAATTATCAATCAATTAATAACAATCGATAATTAATTAATACTTTTAATTCTGCCGCCAGGGTTACCACTTACCCTTAACAATATCTCACTTTTTTTCTTAATTATGAATTAATTAATATGTAATTTCCTTACTCCTCGTTAAAATCATTTCATTTAAGATTCACAAAAAAATATTTATATAAGATTGAAAGGGTTCGGTTTGATATTCCCAGAAGGCTATCGATTACAATGTACACCTGAAGGAGGTTAGCGGTTACGTTACCTAAAATGTTGTCACTATAGCAACCGAGATGAGGACACTCGTTGTAGTACGTCAGTCTATATAATGATAATTCTTCATCTCAGAAATTCATCCCCACCAAAAAAAAAGAGTTATTCTTTTAATGTTGTCTAATTTAACTGCTTTTCTTTATATATTGGGGGGGGGGGATTACCTTTGAATTGGCATGTGGGAAAAGAGATCCAAGCAAAAAGATTCCTAACAACGGTCCTCCCGAAACACCATCAAAGCTGATCGCAACCTTCAAAGAAACAAAAACAAAAATACATATTTATATTTTTACGCCGTTTAATTTAATATTTATTTTTATTTTTCATCAACGAAAGATTATCTTAGTCTGACTCAAGGTCACAAATCAGATGCTCTATTTGTGAATCAAATTGATTTCAGGAGTATCGGTCTATTTTGCTTGTTAACCACAGCTATCTTCTGGGACCCTCTTTCTAAAAATCTTTGTAATTTAATGGAGATTCCAACACTTATTCTATACATAAAGTATTGGAAATCAAGATAGATAGATAGATAGATAGATAGATAGATATGACGAGACTGGGATAGATAGACAGATAGATAGATAGATAGATAGATAGATATGAAAAGACTGGTATAGATAGATAGATAGGTATAAAGAGACTGTGATAGATAGCTAGCTAGATAGATAGATAGATAGATAGATAGATAGATACTGGGATAGATAAATAGATTGATAGATAGGTATAAAGAGACTGATAGATAGATAGATAGATAGATAGATAGATAGATAGATATTTGTTATTTTCAGACATATTTTTATTTTCAAGTGAAAGATAATCGCTGATTGCAAATAATAAAACATTTAAAAACAAACATTGTATAAAAAATGACATCAAATCTAATTTTGGTCACATGAACACAGATTTGAATAAACACAAAGATACACAATCTTTACAAACCTCATAACCGTATTTTGTTTTTTATTTCTTTTTGTTTTTCTATTTTATTTTATTTTATCCATCTGTTGTTTAATGATGATTCGCTAAATCTTTATTGTTGCCCAAGGCAGAATCGTAAGGTAGAAATTGTTGACGGGGTCATCAAGGGTTTCCCCTAATTTCGCTTCAGAACTTTATCCTAATTCAATTTAAATACCTGCAGTCGATAAAAGAGTTAAAAATGTGATTTTCTTAAAATATTGGAAATTAAGATAGATAGATAGATAGATAGATAGGAACAGATTGAGATAGATATAAATGAACGGGCTGAGATAGATAGATAGATAGATAGATAGATAGGAACAGATTGAGATAGATATAAATGAACGGGCTGAGATAGATAGATAGATAGATAGATAGATAGATAGATAGATAGATAGATTATATATGTGTTATTTCCAAGTGAAAGATAATCACTGATTGCAAATAATGAGTCATTTAAAAACAAACATTGCATGAAAAATGACATCAAATCTAATTTTGGTCACATGAACACAGATTCGAATAAACTCCCCGATCGTATTTTATTTTTGCTTATTTCTTGATTTTTTATCCATCTGTTGTTTAATGATTCATTAAATCTTAAATGTTGCCTAAAGCAAAATCGAGATGGAAAAATCGTTGATGGGGTCATGAAGGGTTTCCCTTAATTTCTCTTGCTAGTCCGTTTCTAAGAAATAAATATTGATTGGGAATGTTTCAAATTAATTAATCATATATATATATATATATATATATATATATATATATTAAGGAAAGGGAGACAGTTCGTAAGGTTCCTGCGAAATCAAAATTGAATGAGAAGCCCATTAAATTCATGTTATACTTCGAAGCGACAGTAAATGTAGTTCCAGCAATATTCTTAAAGGACAACAAAATAGACCACCTACTGAAAAAAAAAAGAAATTATATATTTCAGTATGAGGGAAAAGGGTTAAATCTGGAGGAGCAATGAGGGTAGAACCCATCAACCCTGTCAAAAAAGAAAGGTGACAGCCAAAGTTATGGTCGTGGGCAAAGACGTGCAACAGATTTTAAGCTGCGACCTTTGCCAAAAATTAAATTTGATACGGTTCAACCTGGATCAGTTTGATTCGAGAGTTTCGGTGGTAGAATACAAAGACCTCAATGAAGAAGCCATGAAAGATATAAAAAAAAACTAGGTATTTATTATTCCTTCAAGGGATTCTTCTAGAATTTCCAAACTTTTTGAAGATATGAATTTGAGGGAGAACTAACACTTGAAACAGAGCCAGATACAGTTCCTGTGCAACAATCTATCCCATTTGCATTTGAAAACCAGTTTAAACAGAAACTGGAAATATGATAAATGACATAATTGGCAAAGCATAAGGATCAAGTTCATGACTGAGCAGCTACGAAATTAAAAGACAATCTAACGGGAAGTTCTGAATAGGCCTAGACCCTAAACCACTACATAAGGCACTAGTTAACAGTTAAAACTTCCGGATAACAAGTTTGGAATCTATAACTCCTGAATTTGCGAACAAAAAATCAATAATATTCAGCAAACAGGATGTAAGAAGTATATTTTGGCTCTAAAAGCTGAATGACAAAGCAAACGAACTAACCGCCTTTGGAATGCCCCAGGGTAACGACACATACAGAAGATTACCGTTGGGTATAATGCCAGACAGAAAAGCACTCCAAGCAAAAATGATTTATCAGTTCCCAGCAGTGAATGGTGTGAGGACCATCCAAGAGGACAGCCTATTTGAGGGATTTGGAAATGACCCAGACCAAGGTATCAACAACTAAAAAACTAGAAATTACGAGCATACCTACATAGATATAGAGAAAAGAAAAGCATCAATATCAATCTTGACGTTTATATCTCTCACGGGGAAGTTTGTTTTACATGGGTTGCACACTGGCTAATTCAGGTTTAAAACCCGATAAAGAGAAAGTGCTAGGAATCATAGAATTCCCGACACCTCATGATTTGCATCGTCTGAGATGTTTCATAAGCATGGTTACAATACCTGTCGAAATTTGACCATTATTTGACGACAAAATGTAAACTTCTAAATTGGTTAATACGAAAAGTCTTCCAATAGGCGGAAATGCAACAAAGTGCATTTCAAGAGATATTGTAAGTAAAAGTAAACTCGACGAAGCGGCCTAAAGTCGGTATCAGCCAGTCAGCGAGGGAGTCAATCCCCTTTTCAATAGCGCTAGACCAAGGAGATTGTTTTAGCATCTGAGGTGGAGCGCTGCACCTACCATCAGCTCCTTACTTTACCGCACAGATCCCTGTGCTACTCATACGCTGAGTTGGCGAGAACCGGTATCGAACTAGGAACCTTATGGTTTCTAGCCGAACGCTCTACTGACTGAGCTGCTGGCTTATTATGACTTGGAAAAATCAATTAAGGTACAAACTGACTTGGCTGATGATTGTGTACATCTGAAAACCAATGTCATATGCTTCAAGGTTCTTGAATAATTATGAAAGGAATTATGCATTCATCGGAAATGAAATAGCCATTTCGTTCGAACTGCACAAATTCAGTGATTACTGTTACAGAAGACATTGTAACAATAGAGTCAGATCACAAACCGTTTGGAGCAATTAGTAACAATCCTCTGAGAAAAGTACTAAAAAAACTGATAAGGATTATACACACAATCCAAAAGGGCAGGGATCGGATTATCGTAGACGCTCTTTTACCAGATCCAGTAAGGGATAATACATTTTAGTTTCAGTTTCAGTGATGTCCAGAAAAAGATTAGCTAGCACTACCGAAGAAGATGGGGATCTGCAGAAATTCATAAAACTGATTAAACAAAGGTTTCCAATGCAATTTGAAATTCTTGAATCTCAGTTGAATCAGTTATACAAATTAAGAGACTACTTATAAACAAAGGATGAACTAATATTTTTCCTAAGACAGAATCTTTGTAGCTGCTTCAATAAGAAACTACATGAAGAGGAAAGCACATACGAGCGAGCACTTAGCTGCTAATAGTAACATGATTTGGACCCTAGACACAATATTCTGGCCTGGAATGAGATGAAAACTGTAGAAAAGTTACAGCAAGAAACAGCAAAGAGACACTGATTACAAAACCAATATCAGAATACCCATTCTAACGTATTGGTCTGGATATCATGACAATTGATGGAAGGAAATATCTAGTTTATTTTTTCAACTACACTATAGTTGATCAACTCCAAGGAACAATATCAAGTTGTGCAATCAAGCTGATGAAGAAACACTTCATAAGATATGGCATCTCAAGAGAATTTGCAAGTGAAGGGGTTCCCGATCAAATGATGAAAGAACTTGCCTGTAGATACGGATTTAGATGGGATCCCATCTCACCAGCTAATTCCAATGGAATGGTGGAATCGGCAGTTAGGCAAGCATAATAAAAACATTAATGAAAATAATGATTCTTGTCTGGCAATACTGGAATTTCCCAAAACACCATAAAATCTATAGGACTGTTGAGAAGTGTGTTGCCTATGATGAAGAAATTTCTATCACCATTCAATGTGGAAGAAACAAAATCAAAATATGAAAGGCAAATCAACATCTGAAGCAATAATATAACAAAACGCCGATGATCTGTCAGAACTAAGAGAGGCTGACCAGGTGATAGTGCAGTCATATGGCAAGAATAAATAATGGTCATAGAAAAATGAATATCAGGGATATACGATTTAATTGGAGAATGGAAAAAGACAAGTGAGAAGCAGGATACACCTAAAGCTTACAACTAGTCATTAGAACAAAAAGACAAAACCAAACCACAAGCAAGATACCACAAGCAACGATAGTGAGGAAAGTATCTAAAAACAGCAACCAGAGATGATCGAAAGACAATTGTGTTTGAAAAGACTCACTGCAAACAAGATGTCTTATTGCTATGATGAATAGCACTTGGTCTAAAATAAAATAAAATAAACACTTCAGACTTTTTGCGTGGGAGGTGTTGGTTGACATAAGCGGTCTCTGTTAGTAATGTCTTAAGGGGCTTTAACTGTGAGTAGTTCACGGAAGATATGGGGTGATAAACCCACACATGGCTCGAAGCTATTCTTAACAGTGGGAATACAATATTATTTAACTTTTCCTCTTAACATAATCTAATGAAGAGTCAAAAGATAGATAGATAGATAGATAGATCAGGATCTGTTATTTAAAGAATGTTTAAGATGAATAAGTATTATAAAATAAGGAAAGGGAACTGTTATCGACTTTTAATTTGAATAATTTTTAAGGATTTATTCACATCGATTTCTCAAAAATTAAAAATATTCTTTATTTATTTATTTCGTTTTTTTTTGGGGGGGGGGTCAAATTAAATGTCTTATTTCTCCGTGTTTAAACACGAGAAATCAATTAAATTGATTATCGAATCAAATGAAAAACACATCAAACGATTTGAACAACAGAATACATTGTTGTTGATTGCAATAAGGTTAATAAAGAACAAAAAAAACGGAAAAGAAAAGAAAAAATGTTAATAGAATAAGACATTTAAATGGAAATGATAAACACGGAATTTCTTTTAAACTTTTGCAAAGGATCAGAATTTCAAAATAAATAAACAGAATTAAATTCAAACATGATACAAATCAGGATGCAAACACAAGACTATACAGTATGTGCCATAAGTATTTCAACAAACAGAACATGTGCTTCTAATCGGTTAGTGTAATGTAGTGTGATAGTCTTTCCAATTCTGGTGAATTTGATGACAGACAAAAACAGGTCAATCATGATAATTCTTGCGGTCGGCGCCATAAATTTTTACGTGAGATTTGGGAATTCTTAAAAGGATTAGTCAATCAGTTACTTAGTGACCGGCAGTGGAAGAAGTAAGGAACCCAAAATTTGGAGCCAGCGACCCTTCTTCTCATTAGAGGTGTGATATGATTTGTAGAACAATAGATCCTTCATCGACTCAAAAATATCCATTCACGTCTTACTAATTTGAGATAAGTCTAGAGGGAGACTGAAACACACTAATAAAGTGAGGGGTGTTGTTCTTGGGTAACGCATCTGACTTTAACATTTTCAGTGAACTTGTCATCTCCTCATCTTGTCTTTGTCTCCGGTAACTTGCACAAGTCTTCGCAATGCAACATTAGTTTTAAGAGCTACAAATAAGAACATTAGACAAGAAGCCAATTTTATTGCCATAAACATAGGAAGAGATGCATGGAGTTTCGCTTTTTGATAACAATATTTCTGTATCCATTAAAAGAAGTATAAGATTGTTAAAAAATATTTGAACAAGCACAAATTGCTTTTTTATTGCCGGATATTTTTGAAACAGTTAAGGATTTTGAGTAAAGTGATTCTTCCTCTTATCTCTAGTTTAATTTGAGCCTTTGGGAACCATTCCAAGTGCACCAACTACAATTGGTATCACTGTAAATTTCGTTCCACATCTTCTTCAACTCTCTGGTAAGATCCAAGTCTTTATCTATATTTTTGCTTTCTTTTATTTTCAACTATTGTCCACTGAAACGACAAAATCCTCTAGTTGACAAGTTATTTTTTCGTGTTAATTGACACTATGTCTGGTTTTCTTGTTGGGGTCAGGTGATATGTTTGTATCTCAAAGTACCGTAGAATTTCATGGATCTTATTTTCTCGACAGATTCTGGTTTGTGTATATATTATTTGCTATTCTTCTGCACTTTATTAATTTGATTTGATATCATTGATTTTATCGCATAATTTTGCTCTGCTATTAAATTAAGTTTCTCTTTCCTAACATGACTAAATAATGTTGTGTAGTATTTCCTTTTATTGCCATTGGAGAGGTTTTTTATACCAGCGTAAGCTGTTAGTCTTTGACTGGAACCTGAATGACAAGAAGTCTTCTCATGTCTCCAAAACTTTTCTGTGTATTCAAGCCGATTTTAAAAATAGATGGTCTGGATTCTTCCTCTGATTTCCAATTTTTCTAGTCTGTTTTCTAAACTATGGGGACCGTTCCAAGTCTACCAACTACAATTGGTATTACTTTCACTATCATATTCCAGTTTATTCAATTCTCTGGCAAAGTCCAGGTATTTTTCTATCTTTTTGTTTTCTTTCATCTTCCCCCCGTGATCTGCCAGTTGACAAGTTTTCTTTTTTTTTTTTCTTTTTTTTTTTTTTTTTTTTTTGTTAATCAATACTAGGTCTGGTCTTCTAGCTAGGATAAGGTGATCCATCTATCTTAAAGTCGCAGAAAAGTTTGTTTCATTCGCAAGATTAGATTTTGGTTTATGCATATATCCTTTTGTCGTATGGAAAAGGGAACCACTGACAATTGTGCAAAATAATAATTTTGCACAATTCTCAGTGGTTTCCTTTTCCAACCCAGTCATGCCTAGCCCTGTATTATTATTATTATTATTATTATTATTATTATTATTGAATGTTAAAAGACTTCCAATGAAACTTACCTGAGTTACAGGACCTTTCAGTCTTTGAGAAATGAAAGCAATAACCATTCCTAACAAACCAAAGATTGCAACTAAAAACAAAAGAAAGAAAATAATAACATGCAATAAGTTGTACTGAGTTACATGTCACCAGCAGCAACTAACCTGACTTGTTAACATATATTCCTGCAAATGGTACTCTTAGAGTAAAGATTATCGTCGCAGGAAATAGAATGGGCAACCCGATTTCAAATTCTAGATGAGGTGCCTGCATTTCACTTCGAACTAATGCGCTTGGAAAAATCACGAATCTATCTGTTCAACTTTTCCCCAGCTATGAGCAAACAGAAGGGTAGACTGGGTTCTTTAACGTTGGTTAAGCAACCAGTCTAGGACAAGTAAAACTCTGAATTAAAACTAGCTTTATTCCGCCTAAAAATGATCTCGTGTCGCATCTATGATGAAAGTTGGGTAAATACATATATGCCTGCAAATGGTTTATGAGTTGAAGCAAAAATGTAGCTAAGACCTGAAAAACAAGTCTGAAATTCATAGTTAATATGTTATTATCATTCACAATTTTACTCTAATATTTCTCTTTTACTTGTTCTTTAAATCACTGATTTTCAACCTTCGATTCTCCGGTCGTCATTGGGTAGATGTGAGCAGTTTTTACCCTTTTTTCTATAATGATAAACTGGAGACTACATTATCATATATTTTCAAAATATGTTTTATTACAGCTTATTCCGACTAATTTCCTGTTATTTTCCACGATTATTAGGATACTAGTCCGAATGATTTGTGGAATAAGAAAGGGCTGGAGTTATTATCAACAAATAAAAAATATTGTAGACTATTTCTTTCCCACCCCAATAATCAGAGAAAACCCCTAACGGATACCCAACTTAAAATTTGTGATAAATCTTATATAAATAACAAGTATAAGAATAACTCAAAGTAAAAAAAAAACTATTCAAAGAAACAATTTTGTAAACATATGTGACATCATTCATCTGTAATACTATGCTGAAATTTGTGTATGTGTCTGGTCAAAGATCATGGTCAAACGGAGTCTCAATGACCTGATATTTTGTATGGATATTGATTGGACCTCAAATCCAATAATCCATGCGATTTTATCTTCCGAGATCGGTAGAGGATGTCCGAGATCAACAGAGGGCAAAAAATATCATTTCGGTCAAGCGGCTTGAAATAAAAAGTCAGTAAAAAATGTTTTTGACATTATGAATGGTATAACGGACTTTCAGATCCATGTCTTTTTCAGTCAGATCTGCTGAGAGAGTGAGTCAGTATTCTTTTGATGTGATTAACAACATCCAGCTAAGTCTGGGTGAATTTAATATGAAGCAGTTGTTATATATAGCACTCAGTAATATTCCATATTTACATATGGCTTATACCATTCCCTGTATCTGATTGGCTGCTGAATTTAGTGGGTCTATGGTGCTTATATAAATAACCACACTTCTGTACTGTGCTTGTATCAATACAGAATCCGTATTGAAGTTACAGCTTACTTGCTACCATTTTTGCCAATTCAACGGTAATTGGGCTTCTACACGATTTATTTATTTCAATATCCATGTATAGAAAAGTGATACAATGTAAATATATGAGAATTATTATATCAACATGTTTTGTCTTTTATCCAAGCAACGTCGAGTAATCTACTAAACTATCTTAATTTTACAGACATTTCTAAAACGATATTTGTAGACATTATATAAGTCGAATTCAAATTTGTTCTGTGTTAATATCACATGATTGAAATTGATCTCCAATCAACCATTTACGAATGTTTCTATAAAAATAATGCATAAGAAAAAATTGAGTTGTGCATAAAAGCGAAAAGAAACAGTTGACAAAGTCTTTTTTTATAAATCAAAGATGGAAGGTCAAACACTGAATGTTTAAATTGATAAGGATGATTCTTATTGGATAATAAATATTTGATCGATTCTCTCATTTCAATCGTCTCATCTTATTATGTATACAATCGTCCGGATCATTGAATGGCGATTTATTTTGACGCCTTGTTTTAGATAACAATTTGAGAAAAAGAATTCAATTTACTATCGTCCATTTTTTTTTAGTAGAAATCAGTGCATTTCTATTAAAATTCGGCGTTGTTTCTGTTAAACAACTTAAAAAAGATAAAACAAAGTAATCACACTTTTTCTGTTGTGTTTGGAAACGATCAACTTCTGAGATTAAAAATTAAAATAGAAAATTAAAAAAAACCTGTTGCAAACGAAAACTTAAATCTCTGAAAAATGTTTAAATTGAAACAATTTTATCATTTATCATTAGTTTATTTTTGATAGATGTTATTTTATCTTTAATATACATATATATAATACATACATAATTTATATATATATATATATATATATATATATATATATATATATGTGTGTGTGTGTGTGTGTTCAAAATTCCAGTTTGTCCTTTTGATTTTCTTTAGTGTTTTTTTTTTTTGGGGGGGGTCATTTCACTTGGGTTATTATTCTGTTAACCAAGACTTTCTTATTAAAAAAACAATTTTTATCGAACGCATAAAAATTGAAAGTTACTAAGTGCCGTAGACTCTGTGTATGCTATTCTAACTATACATATATATTAAATTTCTTTTACATAATCTTATTATATATTTTTATACTTTAATTTGTATATATCTCTATGATTATTATTCTATCATTATTTATTCTAATAATAGTTATACAATTCTAAATGTAAAATATAAAAAAGGCAAAACAAACCAAGACTTTTTGTTATATTTTCCCTTTTCTCTTCTGCCAGATGTCCAAGTTTATCTTTCAAAAATGTTTCCCAAGTAATTGCTGCTAGGCCATTCAAAGATGACGAAACTGTGCTACAATACAAAGAATAATGTATCATAAAATTGGAAAAATCACATATCCCTTTTTTTTCAGTCTATAAGACGAATTATTATTGAAAAAAGAAACTTGTGTATAGTTATTTTGCACGATAATTGCTTGGGTTGATAACATCTTATGCAACAAAGCGTGTGATTACCATTTATATTTGTTTCGCTTTCTAAGAATAGGGTTGCGTCTTATACACTGAAAAATAATTTTCTTAAAACATTGGAGAAAAATTACATATCCTTTATTTCAGTCTATAAGACGCACTTTTACTTTTTTAGATCTTGTGTATAATTTTACACAATAATTTCAAAAGTAGCCAATTTATTATGAAAAAAGCATTGGAGTGAGTGTAGTTACCAATTCCATTTCCCTGGCTTCGTTTCTATCATAGATTAAAGTTTGCGTTTTATATATTAAAAACAGTGACTTATGAAACACGGCCCGATCTGTATTATTTAGATTTTTCGGACTATTGTACTCATCTTTATTGAAATATACACAACATTTCGGCTGATGTCTGACTTTCCCCAGGTGTTTCTTGTCAAACTCAGGAACTTTCTTTTCGCACTCGGAAAATTTCTTGTCATACTCGGGAACCTTCATGGAACTTCGAACCGATCCTTTTATTTAATCCATCGGTGTAGATTGTTCTCATTCTGTTAACCATGACTGGTTAAAAGTGTTAAGCTATGTTGAGTATTCAATGTTATCGTTGCCCGTTGTCAAGAATGAACCTGCAACCTACAGATGATTCTCACTTAAAACTGTATTAACTCAACCCTTATAGCCGTTGCGCCATGTATCTGAGTTCGACAAGAAACACTTGAAGAAGGCCGGGGGGCATATCGACCGAAACGTTGCGTATATAAAATAAAGACGAGGCAACAGTCCGAAATATCTATTTCATAAAAATTATCAAGTCTCATCTCAAAAATTGTGATAAATAGTTAGATCTATAATTGATCTGTACATACCTAAGTGCTCCACTGAATAGACTGGCAACCAAGAGACCCGGGAGACCAGGATAATTAAGGGCGTCCATCACAAAATAGGCAACAATCTGAAAAATTATTTGAGCCAATTAACGCAGATTAGTTTAATTTTAGATGTATTATGCAAATAGTTTGAATACTTTTCTTTAATCTCAGTTTATTGTGATTACATCGATAATAATCATTGCATAAGATCAATTAGAATTCCACTTCAATTGTTTTAGTTCTTTATAACATGAATAAAAGACAATCAACAGGATTTATTTAATCGATAATTGATCAGCGAAACATGAAAATATCTTAAATTATTCTTATCTACGGTTTTCTTTGCGAATTTTTTTATATTTAGATAAGAAACATTAACAATCATTAATATCTACTAGTATTTTTAGATTGTTTTTTTTTTTGTTTTGTTTTTTTTTGGTGGGGTGGGGGTGATTTACTCGTGAAGTCAATATACGACAATGAGGAACAGTCATCATCTTCATCATGTCGTGCAGGCAGGTAAGCATCTTTACATAGCTGTTCGATATAGAAATTCATCATGGGATAGTCTGTGAGTCAGGTGACATACAGCTGATGCTGTTTCCACGACTTTTCAGAACTGCTCTCAGCATTCTAGCTTATTCTCGAAGCGCCTCGTTAGGGTCCAGGTAGTGCAGCCCTACAGCCTGGAAGAGATGTCGCTTTAGCTTGTCAGTGAGATCAGACTTCCATATGACAGACAATTTGTTTGTGGCCATCCATGCCTTTCCTATTCGTGTGTTAATATACGGATCGGAAATAATAATGAACAATGTGTAAGTGAGATTTGACCGTCTGCTTTACTTTAAGAAAGCCCTGTTACCAACGATTCAAATCCTCAGTGCTACAGACACAAAGCAATTGGTTGACTGAAGCCCAATTTATCTCAGTCGGTAGAGTATTCGCCTAGGAAATCGAAAGTTTTCGTGTTCGATACCGGTCCCTGCCAACTCATCACAGAGATGACAGTAGGTGTGGCACCCCAACTCAGCAAAATAATCCCCTAATAAGCGTTAGTAAAAATGGGATAGACTCCTGCGCTGTTTGGCTGATACCAACAATAGGCCACCCGCTATTGACTTATGTCCGATTTCTCCTAGCGCCATATTTGTTGTTTACACTGGTGACATTTGAAGCATTTTTCATTAATTTCTTTTTTATATTAAGATTAACCATTAATTGATAGATCAATGCTAGTAGTAAATAAAATATTAATTAAAATTAATGACTGAGGATGCTTATATTGAAAATGAATTAAATATGATTTTTAAATGTTATTTTCTTAGTCATTTGTTATGAAAAAGAATGAGTTATCTCCCTTGCATTATGTGAAAATTACGAAATAAACTTGTTTTTTTAACAATCTTGTATATCTTCATTCAGAAATATATTTGTGAAAAGTAATCTGGAATAGGATTTGCATCGTATCGAATATTTTACGTATGTTTAAAAAATATCTGGGTGAAAAAGAAATTGAAAACGTCAAAGATTTGTTTGGGTATCACTTCGGATAACGAAAAGTACTTTTTAGTTAGGGGGGTCCAGTGGCTTCGGCCCTGGACCTTACAAGCTAATATCGTTGATCCCAGCCCCCCCCCCCCGGCAACACCTGTTCCCTCGATTTAAAGGGGCAGGGCTGAGTTTATTGTCTAGTGCCTAAGGCGCTCCACTTGAGGGGGAATGCCGATGGGATCAACGCATTTTTAACCCGCCACCCATGAGCTTCGGTTTGTGGGTGGTCCCACGTTTATAGGGCCTTATGCCTAACCCGTACACGTGGGGTACATAGTAAATATCACGAAAATATTTTTTCATAATACAATTTTCTTTTTTTTATAAAGCAGGGGAAATAATTTAGGACCGATTTTTGTTTTATCTCGCGTGACAAGTTAGAATTTTTTTAAAGATATAAGAAGAATGAATTTATTAAAAATGTGTATGTATCTACCTAACCCCTCCACCGCGGACATCATGTGACTCAAGGTCAATTTTATGCAGAGTAAAGCTGGTTTGAATTCAGAGTTTTTTCTTCTCCTAGACTGGTTGCCTAACCAAGGCTAAAGAATCTAGTTTGCACTACTATTTACCTAGAGCTGGGACAGGACAGATAGATTCATGCCTTTTATGGTGGAATAAGCGCGAAGTGAAACGCAAGCACACTCGTCAAATTTAACAACTCGGGTCCCCAATCCATTTCGTATGACAATAACCGTTATGCTAAGAGCGCATAATAACGTATGGGCTGGGTAGATAAAGGGAGAATATGTAGATAAATATGTAGAAAATGTAGAAAAGAGTGCATGATAATTATTAGTCCAATAACGTATTGGAGAAAGTTCTTGATCATGATCATTTGGTTATATTTTTTTTAATATTATACATATGAGCTAACTTGTCTAAGAGTATGCTTGTAGATGGTTTGGTTTGGTTGGTTGGGTTTTACGGCATGTCAACTCCTTGGGTTATTTTATGCCGAATACTTTATTGGTAAAAAAATATTTAATGCTGACAAAGTTATGACATTTAATTTAATGGATAGTACAATTTTGTTTATAAACTCATGTTTTCTATTTAACCCATAGATGGGCCCCTAATGGGTACTACTACTCCGGGTCAGAGTGAACCAGGGAGTAATGGTGATGAAGGGGCGCTCCACATTCCCAACCTCCAAAACAGGAACCTCACCATCAGATAGAGTTTAACGTCATTCCCAGGACATGTAGACCCTCAGTCACCGCCTTCTGGTACCCATATGATAAAAAGGGTTGGGGTTGCCATAAGGGCAATAGGGTTGGGAAAATCATATAGGTGCTAGGGCTTGACGTGACTAGCCGATTGATCGGAGGGGGCCTCTCCGACCGCCCGTTTAGCCCAAGATAGGGGTTTGTAGATGATTCTTAATGTTTTGGGATTCGGTGAAGAGTCGAAGAAGAGATCCGTTCGTTACATGGCAAAGCTGTGTGAAGAAAGGATGACCCAGATGTTTGTCATTTAAATGTCTCTGGTTTCCATTGGTAACAAGCTTCTTTTGTTGATTCTGATCAATGGATAAACAATCGCATATTCGGGGCATTACATAATTTACAGAGTCACCGCTAGCATCCAGTACTTTTACCTTGTCTAATTAAAAGTAATGTGTGATATAATCTACCACTACTTGTACTGGAGTCGTCCTGGCGAATATAGTTCGCCATACTACTGCGCTCGGTAAAATTGGATAAAGTTAAACAAATTTTATTGTCTTGCACAATATTATTACATACTGTACAATTTAATGAAAACCGAGGTGGGGGCTTATCTACCAACAAATACATTATATCTAATTTTCCCCAATTATAAAGGGTATAATTATATCAATTATTTTGATTAGTTGAGAAAATGATGCTTCTTTGAGATAAACCTACAATCAAGGATATTAATTTTAAAAAAGACTTTAATTCACTGCTATATTTATTGCATCGTCACTCACTGAGACAAAGATTCAAAATGTTTTTAAGAATAATTTGTTTAAAGAGGACAGCTATTTTCAATCTACAGTCCTCGATGGTAAGATTTGAAAATGCCAAATGGGACTCTTTGAAACAACCATTTGACTCTTTGATGTTCGTTGCTACATCCAGCAATATATGGAACCAATCTGGTGGAGTAGGGGAAGCTGTTTAAGGGCCTAAGACACTGAACCTTTTAAACACAATTAATCCAGGTTAAAAGCGCGGTAACGGTAACCTGAAGCTTTTTTTCATTCCCTAAAGATGCTCGCATCGGAAAAATAAAGTCTTAAAATGTTCAGCTTTGGATTACACTTACCGTGCATTTAATCTGGACTAAATAATTTCGAAAAATAAATCTGTCCAAAACTGATCAGTATTTGGTCAGTTTACGATCTTTAACCTGCCTGGTCACAATGCCTGGACCCATCTCTGATTTGATTAAGTTACCCCGTAGAAGGTATTATGTTGCATCCGAAACTTGCTCTCTCGAAACAAAAAAAAACATATACCATTTATTCTTTGTCACCAAACAAGGAAATAAGATAATTTTTAAACCAATACTTTATCTTTTATAAGTCGAATACGAAAATAAATACCTGGTTTGGATTGGACACTTTTCCTGACGTCAATGGGTCGCAATGCATCATTGCATAATATGCAAATATGGCCACTCCACTCACACAAGACAAATTCGTAATCAAAAACACTCCAATCGAATTTATATATAACGATCTGAAATAATATATTTTTATGCCAATTAGTGTTTACTTAACACAGACCCATATTTATAACATGATTTTTTTATCGTTTAGGCAGTCAAGTTTTCAATATATCAAAGCAACTAAAAAAGTTTTCAGTCTACATTTCTTGACCTGCGTCTGATTTGATGCTGAGAGGTGGGACATATTAAACGGTAATACAGAGATTAAACTTGGGGAAAGAGCTTTAGTTCCAGCAAACTCACAAATGATTGGTATCAAATTCTGAGTCAATAAACATTAAATATATACCCAAGATAAAAAAAAAGATAATAGTAATAATAAAGAGGCTACTCAACAGTGTCTTTATTTTCTTTTAAATATATAGGTGAAACTATGTCAATAATTTTAGCTATAGAAGAGATGATAAACAAAAATATATTAAAAATGTTTGTTTTGTCTTTTGTTTTTTACTTTGTAATTATTCATCTTTTAAATGAAGACATCTAGATGATATCTTTTGGTATGAAATAAAACACTTTTTATCTGATGATTATATTACTCTGAATATTACTCAAATCATGATTTGGAACTGTTAGAGTGTGTGACATTAAAAAATAATACAGAGAATAAACTTCTGAAAAGATATCAAGTCCTGAGTCAATAAAGATTACACAATCTAGTTCAGCATTAAATCCAGAGAGGGAAAAGTTTCAAATAGGCAAATCAAAATAGCAAATAGAATGGGAAATGTTGGTGATCAACTAAAAGGAATCAATCTATATTTGATTTTCTTTTATAAAAACAATACTTATTTGAGCATCTTTAGTGAAAGACCTTTGTTTATTATGAAGAATTTCAAGAACTGTTTTAAGCAATTTGATTTTTTTTCCTTTTTGATAAAGAACGACAGATTTAATTCAATTAATAGAAAAAGTTGTTCAGGTTAACATTTTTATTTGTTTCAAGAAATGGTTTTAATGCTACTAACATTTAATTCACCAGATGTGAAAAATTAAACGATAATACAAAAAAATAAACTTGTGATAAGTGTTTAATTCAAGTTAACTTACAGATTGTTGGTATTAAGTTCTTATTCAATAAAGATTACACAATCCAGTTCAGCATTAAATCCAGTAAGGATAAAGTTCCAAATAGGCAAACCAAAATAGTAAATTCAATATCAGCAATATTTTTCCTTGTGGGAGACATCACATTAAATGGTTGACATGTGTTAGATGCTCTTTATAGTAATTAGAAGATTCATATTTCACATAATGCAACGGCGATGGTTATTTATTTCAGATGGGATGTTGTTTATGGTTTATATCAAGATGTCAATCAAAAACTTGAATTCTCTATAATGTTGCAAACTTACGTCTCATTTTAACTAAATTTTCGCTGTGCATGACATTCATAAGATCATTTGGTAATGATCATAACATAATAAAATAAAGTAAAGAACTTCGCTGTCCCAGCAGATAAATAAATTAAAGAAAAGGAAAGTGAAAATAGATCTGGACAAATAATAGAACATGAAGATGACAGTTATAAGAATCATGGCTGGAGTTCTCGGATCAACTTGAAAAAAATTAAAAGAAAAAAATCCAAAAAATTGGAAGAACTGGAAATCCGATGGAGAATTGAGACTATTCAGACCACAGCACTGCTGAAATTGGTAAGAATACTATACTGAGAGGAATCGTGGATAGTTTATGGGCTTCTCTTGTAGAATTTATTTTCTTTTTTAATGAATTAATATCCTAAAATTCAAATAGTATGAACTGCTTGTTTAGAGAGGTCAGCAATACATGTATCTCCAGTGGGTTGGGTAGGCACCAAAAGAGACCGAGTTCTTCTTTTTGGCGTCGAAAATTGAACTTCAGGCGGAAGTTGAATTGTAGGATGTTTTTATTTTATTTTGTTTTATTTTATTTTATTTTATTTTATTTACTTTTTTTTCACTTTATTAACTTATTAATCCGCACAAGTTAAGGAGACTTGCTGTCACTTGAACTTCAAGGAAAACCACCAGATAGAGCAAGGAGGTAGGAAGTTTGAATTCAGAGTTTTCTTTCTTCTGAATCAGTTGCCTTTTCTAAAAACTAGAGGCACCATTCTACCCTACTATATCGATTAATAATGGAGATTGGGCGTATTTCTGTCTGTAACCAAAACTACGTCACAGCTTACGTCACAATATTTTCGATGATTGTGTGCCTATTAATGAGTATTTAATTCATCGTCAAAATCGTTAATACATGGAATAAAAAAGCAACTTGTGTTATATACACTCAAAATTTGAGAAGTCATTTTTTACTCTCGTTCTTTTTTTTCTTCTTTTTTTTTCTTTTTTTTTAAACAAGAAGTTAATTAAAATGTTTGGAAATAATTAAATAGATACCTACAATTTTGTGTAAAATTTATGTGTGAAATATTCAAAATAGTTATTTAATTATAATTATTTAATTAGTAATAGATAGATGAACGCAACATTTTATTTGAGGGAATACAGTATTAAGTTTCGATTTCAATTTATTATATTCTTTTTACTCCTTTAATAAATTTGATTATTTTGCTTACATATGATACAAATCCTCTGACATTAAATTCTTAACTCCAACCCACCTCAGGCAATATCTTCAAAAATTAATTATTACATCGCCCGGAGGGTTTGGGGGTGCTAATGTCAATAACAAAATCCCTAATCATCTTTTAAATAAGATATTGATCGCCTAGCAACATGTTTTTCGGTGTTACTTTCTGCCTTTCAATAACTGTTGATACTTACTGTTTTGCTTTCTTTATGTGTTGAAGAGCGCTGTATCTTTGTACGCTTGCTTGTAAAATACCATACCTCGTCAACCATTGAATGCTAGCGCCAATCAGAAGAGACCAAACAGTATTTTTCACTCGGGGGTCAAAACTCATCCTAAAAATAATAAATATAAAACCAGTGTTAGTCTGAAAGGTACATAGAACATTACGGGGTGAATATTTGTAATTGTAGATATTAGGGGAGTTCTGAATTCTTTGAAAATAAATTATAGCAATTATCCTTTTTATTCAGTTCGTACTGCAACTTGTTGTTTGTTTGAAAGACCCCCAAAATAAAACCGAAAAGAATTTCTTTGATTCTTTTATGATTCGATAGAAAAGGTTATTCTTTGTGGAATACAAAATAAATAAACTTTTTGAATAACACAATCTCACATTCAAAGACCACAAACATAAAAATAAAAAGGTATTCAACAATAAAAAAGAATCGCAAAAATGTTTTAATAGATAGATAGATATATAGATAGATTGATAGATAGATATTAACAGATTTAGATAGATAGAAAGAGAGAAAGTAACCGGTTTTAAATATTATTTACGAATAAACATAAGAATGAGTGAATGTGTGTATGTCAATGCCTGTGTATGTGTTTCTGATAGAGAAAGTGAGAAAAGAGAGAGAGAGGGGAAGAGAGAGAGTAAAACCTTGCAGATATTATTTGATACAGGTGCTGTGACTGCAAGGAGAATAGGAATTTTGTTTTTTTGGCGAGGGTGCGTCAGAAGTGGGGGAGATATTTTTCCTGTTATGAATATCAGAGTTCGAAGTTTTTTTCTGGTCACGAACATGCTTCACAAGCACCGGAAAATATTTTAGTCTGCTAACAAGCGTATTATAGATAGATAGATAGATAGATATGAACAACCTTTCTTCTCTCTCACGCTGTCTAAAGATTTGTACCTCACGTCTTCTAGTTTTGAATTCAAACTCTTCCCTTCTGCTCAACTGGTTGTCTGAACAAGGCTAAAGAACCCAGACTGATGTTGCATAAGCAAATGTATATATCTCCCGATTCATTAATTCAGCATTTCAATTCGCACACACGTTTGCAATAATAAAAGATACATACACTCGCCAACAAAACAAACATAAGGCGTAGATGCCAAATCGGAAGTTTACTCCATCGTAGCCTAAAACAGAATGACCATTTTAACATATATCTGCGCATGGGCTCCGATCAGGAGTTCCGCTTTGATAATCAATTCCTAACATCAAGGAAAATAAAAATTCGTAAATAAAATTCGCATTTTCATCCAATGAAAGCGATTCCCGTGTGAAGTGAAAATTACTTCAATTGATCCGATTTTGGGTCGCGGCTTTCTATAAATAAACAGCTTTGAAAAGCCGCCGAGACTCAGAGGTCCAGGCGTCAAGTCGCACACACATCAACGGGGCCGATACCAGCAACGAAATCTACATCACAGGCGGCGATTCACCTACACCACCTAGTTACCCAAACCTGACCTCACAGGCAGTGAACAGACGAACAATTCCACTATGTTCAGCAACCGCTAACGACTACTAAAAACACAAGACAAGCTCGCCTAATCAACACCTAAACACTAGAACTGATTCGGCCACCGGACACTCACTGTCTTTTTATTCAAGACACAACTATAACCAAAATTATCCTTTAAATTCATCTCTATCTTTTCCTCGCCTTTCATGTTCCTTTTTTCAATACAATTTTGAAACTTAAAATCTGTGTTTTGTTTTTCCTCATCACCACACGCTTGCATGTTAATCCTGTTTATTACACTGACCTACTATTTACCCGTAGCTTAGGTGAGAACAAGATTCATGCCTTTCCCAAGGTCATAAATGTGAAATGAAACAAAAGTCTTGTCCAGGATTAGAAATCGGTTTGTCGAGTCAAGTTCTAGGGCGATAACCATTACGGTAGATAAATAGATAGATAGACAGACAGATTGGCCTTTTCTTTATTAGTCCGAAAGGGAACGTAATCTGCGCGACTAATGTTCGACTTATTTTACTATGATATCACAGTCCAGCATGTTAGCCACTACACCATGGAGACGCCCATCCCAAAAAACAAAAAACAAAAACCATCTGCCAACCGCCCAACTGTATTACAGTATTACATGAAACGAATTGGAACCAAAAGGTCCTACTTTAAATGTCATACGCCATGTTGATCCTCATCACCCGACCAACAAAATTAGACATGAAACGAGGACACAACAAATGGTGAAGAGGATGAGATGATCCCATTCTCACAAAAAAGGTGTGTACAAATAGTTCTATTTACTGTTCGTTAGAAGTTTGTCCTCCAAACAACTTGTATTTTAAATATCTTTAAATAAACTAAAGTGGAGAAAATTTTGATAGAGTAGATCAGGTGTCGACCAGAAATTTAGACACTTTTCCAGTAATTGTCAAGTCTAAAGAAAAATAAACTATCAATTTAATCAGTTAAAGTTTTAGTAATTATGTAATTTGATACTCACTCATCGAATTGAATCCTGTTCCAAATTCTGTTTTCTTCCAGAACTCGTTCGATGCTTCCGACTTTCAAGAAACTCTGAAACAAAAATCAAAATCGAACTCGAAAATATTTCTTGGTATTTGATTTAATTGATTTTACGTCATATTAAAATGACTTGTTCCTACTAAAGTTAAGGAGCGATATGCTTATAAAGAATGCTCAATATCGGACTCAGTGCATATGTAGATCTTAGTTAGGATAACGTAGACACTAATTTAAAGGTGCTTGGTGACTATCAGTTTGTTGCCTATGCAGTCATCTCTTGGTCTGATGTATACGCTACTATAAATTGATTGTCCGTATTGGCACACCTGCATTTTGGTACCACAAACTTATGTGATGTTCTCCTGTGTACTATTACACATTTACACACCAATGTAGGCTGACCAGCAAAAAAAAAACACTAAATCAAGCAGCTCTGCGTGGATTCTGGATGCCGTGTAGAAAATCTGCCAGGGACTATGACCGATAGGGACGGTTGGTGAGATAGTCATGGGTATCTGTGCTGTCAGTGCGACGTGATGATGATGATGATGATGATTTCTTTTTTAAAATCAATCATTAAATTTACTGACACTATAATATTGTGACCTAGATTTCAGACTGAGTGAAGATAAAAAGAAATATATTATCAAAGTAGCAAAGTCGAATATCAGGTGCACTTTTAATGGTTAGATGACAGTTTGATACATCGTGAGAGAAACACATAAAAAGTCAGTTTTGTCCACTTTATAAACAATACAACACATGCAACATAGATATTTTTTTAAAAAGGGAAAGATAATAAAAACCATCAACTAACGCTGATGTGAAAACTCAAAAGGAATGAATAATGTACCTGTATAACAACAGCCAAAATTCCAGCCAACATCACACCTGCTTGGAAGAAGTCGGTCCATATTACAGCTTTCATTCCACCCTGCGACACGAAAAAAAAATTTGGTCAAATATATTGACATCAGTTTGATAGATTGATTTTAACAGCATGTCAACTCGTCTGGGGTTATGCTTAGAAGTTGGGGAATTGAGTACATTGTACGTTTATATTTACATTTTTATGTATTTTCTTAAGTTTTTGCATACGGTTATATGATTAGAGGTATTCCTCTGAATAATTTGTAAACACATCTATTTGATCCATACTTTGAGTAGCTGGAGTATCATAATCAGATGCAGTTTAGTCATACTCAGATCCCCCCTTTAGGGGGAAATCATACACCTTAGCAAGAGATACAGTCAGTACATTCTAAGCCCCTACTGACAGAGGAATAACTTCAATAAAGCCTCATTATTCTTATTTACTAAGTGTTTTTATTCCAGTAAACAGGCTACTTGCAGTACTTACTGTTATTACGCCCCCCGCCCCCGTGTAAGTACTAACCAAGTTCATCGCTGTTTCACTTTGATGATCTGACGAGAACCGTTGCTGTCAGTGTCTTAACTGTAAGTCTAATTATATGTTGTTGCGCCTTTGATTTTCCGTGCAGAAATAAGCAACTCGAGGCCTATGTGACATCTGAGTAAATAACAAGTCACAATGAGGCTGGTCAGTACTTAGATGGGTGACCACTTAGGAACAAAAGATACTGTAAGAAACTTAGGAACAAAATATATTGTAAGAAACCTGAGGTCTGTGTGCTATATCTAAGAAAAGCTGAGTGAATAACACACAACAATGAGCCTGGTCAGTACTTGAATGGGTGACCACTTAGGAATAGTAAATGAGAATAGAAAATATAAATGAAACTGCTACATTTTTAATTCCTATTTCACACTGCTTACTTGACCGATCGACGTATTTTCTCAAACATTAGGATTACCAACGGAAATAAATAATAATTAAATGAACAATAAAGAATTAAAACTGGACAAAATCTATTTGATTGATTAAAAAGACCATAAAAAATTTTCTTATCTGTGTTTAATAAAAGTGCAAAGAACTTACCATTGTTGTGTAGATTGTGGCAACAATACTGATCGTCAAGATTGTTGTCCATTCGGGAATGTTGGTCACTAAAACAGAAAAATGTGTCACGTTAATCTCTCTTTTCTTTTTTTCTTTTTTACATTAATATTTCTTTTCTTTTCTTTTTTTTCTTTTTTTCTTTTTTTTTTCTTTTAGAAATTTAGCTTCAAGGTAGATAACTAACGTAAAGCCCCTTTTTTTTACCTTAGGTAATAATATTTTATAGCACACCTCGCGTAGGGTTAGGCAGATTAATTACTACTAAGTGGTAATCCCGATCATCACTAGGTGTCTTGACTTGACATTTCATCATCATGTTCGGATCTCTCTCTCTCTCTCTCTCTCTCTCTCTCTCTCTCTCTCTCTCTCTCTCTCTCTCAATCTTCCCCTATGCGATGACTAATAGGGGAAGATTGGAGAGAGAGAGAGAGAGATCCGAACATGATGATGATGAAATGTCAAGTCCAGGATTGAAAAAATACAAGATACCTAGTGATGATCGGGATTACCACTTAGTAGTAATTAATGACAGAACCTCCACATGGCATCCACAATCCGCACGATAGCTGATAGATGTAGATTTTTTGCTGGCCAGCTTAAACTCATATGTCATTTGTAGGTGTCCATAAGAGAACGTCAGTTTTGAGTTTGTCCTTACTTCTCCAGCAGTGTCGAACATGTCTTGTTTGTCTTACTTTGATGATTTGTGTGATAGGAGGCCAGTGGCCATTCATCTGTTTTTTGTAAGATGCTGCTTCCAAGATTAGTTCAAGAAAGCACGCAGCATCCTTGAGTAATTCCCATATTTTTGGATTTTCAATAATTATTTTCATGAAAATTGCTTAAACCTAAAAAGAAATTAATGTTTATTAAATGATTTACATCAAAGAAATAAATGTCGAATCTGGTTGGGGAGTCTGTCATGCCTCTGAGGTAGTTGCGTATTTCTAACTGATGTTTGGAATCCGGTAAAAAAAACAGCATGTTTGAACATACAATCTTCCTATTGATATTAAGTTTCGTAGATGGGTCGTAATACCAGAAATAGAATTACGTTGTCAGTTTTGAAAACTTCGAAAACTCTTCTATTCATTTAATATAATGAAACGAAAGGGAAGTTGGAGGAGACATGAGTTAACAAAGTTAAATGTCTGGACTACTAGGCTAAATACAATAAAATACACTATATCTTATAGTCTAGCAATTAACGAAGAATTAACGAAATCATCAAGAGTAACTCATCATCTAAGTGGTCGCTTGAGTGGGTCAACTGTACCAAATACACAGACGGAAGTTGAAAGCCCTTATAGAAGAGTTGGCCTATTTATGTCTAGGGACAGGGGCAAGAGAGACCGTAGTATAGGCTGAAAGAGAAAGAATCACCGAAAGATTCGGAAAGAACAAAGAAAGAGCTGTGAATCTACTCCGAGCATTCAGTTTCTGTCATCTGTTTCCACATCTATCCATGGTATCAGTAACTGGGAATTATTAGATAGAATAAACAACAGGATATTTTTAGGTGTGTGTGTGTGTGTGTGTGTGTGTGTGTGTGTGTGTTCCCTAATACACTAGATGATCAGTTCATCTTTGATTGTTGGTTGGTTGGTGTTTAACAGCATATAAAGCACTGTGGGTTATCTAATACCAAATCTATATATATATATATATATATATATATATATATATAATGTGTCTAACTTCATCTTTATGAATAAATTGGTAGAAATTAGTTTTAGTTTGGATTTTTTCATGTGTATAAACAAATTACAAGCTATGTCCGTTTAAATAAACTCGTAGTTACGTTAGATTTTTCATTAATTTCATGTGTGTCAATAAACTGGTGGAAATTTGTTTCATTAACTTCATGAACATTAATATATTATAAGAACCAACTTCATATATATATATATATATATCAATAAACTGGTTGTTGACCCTCAGCCCCAGCCTTCTAGCATATATATGATAAAGCTATTATTTACCATAAAAACAATTTGAAGAATACGTCTGGGACAATCATATAGGTGCTATGAATTGATCAGCCGATTGATGATCGATTCATTGATATATCAGTCATCGATGACAATGCCATATTTGTCACAGAAATGACAATATTTTTATATGGAAAATTGGCGCACCATAATCTCTCCACCCTTTATATGCAATATTACTCTAAGCTTAATATATCTATTTATCTATCTCCCAGTTAAACACTTTATATCATGATTTAATTTAATAAATATCCAAGATTGGAATGCACAGCTCCTTAATTGTGATGCAGTAAATTATGTATATCTAACCCTATCAGGAACCCTCCGCCACGAACAGGGTGCGACACAAGGTCATCTTTAAGCGGAGTACATCTGGTTTGAATTCAGTTTTCCTTCTACTAGACTAGTTACAATGAGCCCAGTCTGCTTTGTTATTTACACATAGCTGGCGGGAGAATAGTTGGATTCATATATTTTCGAAGGGCATTAGTGCTATATGAAATGCAAGCAGCCTCGTCCAGGATTTAAACCCTTGTCTCCTGTTCCATTGGCTACGATTATAACCATTATACGACCAATAACTTTCTAAAGTCTGGAAAGATGTTGTACCAGTCTTCAATGGGAGAAGAATACACCTACAAAAACAATCAGTATTTGAAATACAGTGATACCTTGACTCGCGAGTTTCATCGTATATCAAAAACATTTCTCCCACTGAAACAATCTAAAATGCTATTAATTCGTTTCAGCCGCTCCAAACACACAATTTTTGTTACGTTTTTTTAAAAAAGAAAAACAGAATTGTATTGAATAAAAACATAATAGAATGTCATCCAATGAATTATATGATGTAATATTGTTTATATGTTTATTTTTTATCAATAATATTTTTTCCGTATTAAATTTGGAAACTTTAATGTTTTTAGAGAACATAAGCGTATCTGAAACTCACTCATACCTCAAATTTTAGCTCACAACGCAACGCAAAAAATCGACCGAATGACAGCTCGTAATTCGGGAAACTCGTAAGTTGGGTGAATCCTAAGTCAAGATACCACTGTATTCGCATTGCATAGATTAGAACATCAACTATGTGTGTGTGCATGCGCGTGTGTAGGTACATGTGCAGGAGAGAAAAGGAGAGAAGTTAAAAATGGATGAGCAAGCAACGTTACAAGAAAAAAATGTCTTGTTTTTGCCTAGAGGCTATCTTTATCATTTGATTAATTCGTGAATCCAAGTAGGGATCCAGAAATCTCATTTCCTGTCGAGAAACAAGTACCTGTGGATCTACATAAAAAATACATAAATACGGGATTGTGCGTATGCATGAATATAGGTAGACTCTATGACTGCGGATGAAATTCATGTATTGGTTTGAGAGTGGAATCAACACATTTCCTTACACATAGTATTGAAGTTACACTGAAATCACACGTTCCCGCCAGATTACCAAGGTTAAGCAGCGATGGGTCTTCTCAGTACTTAGATGGGTGACCACTTAGAAGCAGCAAATTAAGTAAGCATCAGGCGACTCGAGTTAAGATCCTGGTCAAAGCTGTTTCACTTCGTGCATATGTATTTGGAAAAGGCATGAATTCCATTCTTCATCTCCCAGGGATAAATAAATAGTAGGGCATATACAGCATTTTATTTAAAATTATTTTTAATTTTTCTCTTGTATCATCAAAATTTCATCAGATTTAACCAAATAGTTCTTGAAACAAGTTTCCTCTACACTAAAGTGCATTACCGATTCCACAGACTGCTATGGAATTATAATACTCAATATATGTACTACCGATGTAATTGCATTCATAGGGAAGGACATTATGTTGAAAACTAATGGTTGTGTGCAACTGATGCTATTCTCACCCGTAAGGGTAAATACGCATTCACTTTTATCCTACAGGAAACATGAAATAGCCACGATGAAAAATTCATTGAATGAAAACACAAAAAGAGCCAAAATATATATTTGAATCTAGGCGATACGATTGATTCGAGAAAAAAGTTCCAAATTATCTTATAAGACATTCCGAAGATCAGATTTTCTCCAAGGATAAAGAAAATATGGCGATCGAAAGGAAATATTGAACAAATCATTGCAACATTGAAATGGAAACACGAATGAAAAAAGACAAATAAAAGAAGACAATTTATAATTTAAATTTTATTTAACAACCCAACATTCGAAAAATTGAACAATTGAAAAATGGAACAATTAAAAAGTCAACAACTGGAAAATAGTAAAAAATATCTTCTTTTCTTTTCTTTTTCATCTCAGAGTCTTTTTCTTTTTCCAAGAAAGAAGAAAAATGGCGGCAAAACCGTGAACTATTCTTCACCATCCAATTCGAATGTTGTTTTGAATGACTGGATAATGTGCCTGTATTGTGTGAATGCATTATCACAATTTCAGCTGGTTGTCAGATTAGAGCAGCCATCAGATATTGCTTTTCAGAACTTTTTTGTTCACCATTTCAAGCATATCGGCCATTTTGTTTTTGTTTGTGGTTTGATAAAAACAAACATTTTGTTGATGCATCAAGATCTGCTGGGAGATATCTTTGAATCTTGGAAGATTGCAAACTCGCTTTCGCTTCTGCAAAGTTAATTCTTTTATGCTAATTTCTAAAGATGACCTTGGACAATTCCCTCAACCGGGATTTTCCGTAGAAATCTTCGGACGATGGAAATGTTAGCTAGTTCAAGATAAGATTCTGGTTGTGGGTATTGTCCAAATTGTTTGCATCTTTCGCTTTGGTAAAGTTAACTCTTTTATGCTGATGTCTAAAGATGACTTTAAACAAACCCTTTAACCGGGATTTTCCGCAAAAACTTGGGAAGATGGAAATGTTTCTTCATCCAAGATAGGATTCTGGTTATGCCTATTATTTCTTTTGGATAGCCATATTATCGGTTATAATTTTCTCATTTTCCTCTCTGATTTTTTGCAAAAAAAACGTTACATACAAACAATTCAGCAATGTAAGTCAGAAAAGATGGTCCTACTTCTATTGGATCATTTTCTTTTTTATCCCATTTTGCTCATTATATATGTATATATCGGTAGAGTAGAGATAGAAATAGGGAAAAGAGAGCAATGTTTTCTCCCTTAATTGATTCTCTCTCTCTCTCTCTCTCTCTCTCTCTCTCTCTCTCTCTCTCTCTCTCTCTCTCTCTCTCTCTCTCCATAAGGTAATAAATGAAGGAAAAAACGTTAAATTTGCTTCATGTAATAATTCATTTCAACTGCAAATCACATCATAATCAGACAGTACTACTAACTATATTTTAGCCTCCTCCCACTTCTATTAGATCATTCTCTCTTTTATCTCCTCACCTGTTGCTAATTACATATGTATATATCGGTAGAGTGGAAATAGAAAGAGGGAAAAGAAAGCGAAGTATATATATATATATATATATATATATATATATATATATATATATATATATATATATATCAATGTGTATGGTTGGCACTATTACACTTGAAGAGACAGTAGTGAGCCAACGTACAGTATTAATAGGAGAGTGCTCAATATCTGTGATAGAGAGTTAATAAATAAGTAAATAATATATATTGCAGTATATATTTATTTGCATGGGAATAAGTCTGCTACCATTGGTTTCATGCTATTCAAACTTAATTGCTGCCCGACAATTGCCCCGCTTAAACAATTAAATTTGGATAACATGAAATCAATGATAGCAGACTTGTTTCCATAAAAATAGATAGATATACACTAATATATATAGAGTAGTTGGATTCATACCTTTCCCAAGGGTATTAGCGCTATGTGAACTATAGCTTCGTCCATGATTTGAACTCGTGTTTGAAAAGGTTCGTTTCCTACGAATCTAATCAATACACCACGCACCTCAATTTATCTGATCACTTTACTTGTTTGTTGAAGAGTTTTCTTCATTAAAGGTAGTGTTAGAAAGTGAACGAAGAATTCGAAACCGGCCAACCAGTTTCATTTTCTGCACCAGGAACCATTAAATTGTCCACACTTCTTTTCAAGTATGAATTAATTATAAAGAATAGAGTTACGATATTTAAAAGCCAATATTATTTCGTATCATGAAACTCTATTCATCATTTTATTTGTTAACTGAAAAATAAAGATATTTAGATATCACTAGCATATTTTAGAGGAAATTCTTTGTAGAATGCTGTGACTTTCATTAGACAATTTATTTCCTTATAAAAATGATTAATAACTCATGTCAGTGTACATAATTAAAATCAGTTATAACTTTAATGTTCACGAAAACATTTTATTCGGAGTCCAGAAAAAAATAAAACTGTCAGAAAAAATTAATGGGATACTGAATTAAGATTTTAATAACATTTGCGCAATTAGCAAACGTTTAAAGTAGTATGACCAGGAAAAAATTAAACAGTATTGTCCAATTATCCCATCATAAAAGAAATGAAAAAAGAACAATAGGCCACTTTTTATTTTGTATTCAATCATCAATAGTTTCAGTAGACGCCATATATATATATATATATATATATATATATATATATATATATATATATATATATATATATATATATATATATATATATCACTTTTCGAGTGTATTTTTCAAATTGCCCTTATAACAAATATCATCATCACCATGTCGTGCTAGCAGCACGGATATCCATGACAATCTCTCGCCAACTTTCCCTATGATTCATTGCTACGGGCAGTTCCTCTGCGCGGCATCCAGTATCCACACAGTTGGTCAATTTGCTGGTCGGCCCGCACTGGCGTTCCCATGTGCTGGATTTCACAGGAGAACGTCACTTCTGAGTTCGTCCTTGCTTCTCCAACGGTGTCCATCATGTCTTGTTCGTCTCACTCGGATGGTTTGTGTGATAGGAAGGAAGCAAGTGGTCGTACAGCTGCTTTTTTGTGGGGTGCTGTCTACACGATTTGTTTAAGATCGCACGCAACATTCTTGTGCTGCTTCCAACTAGCTTATTCTCTAGTCATTTTGTTAGGGTTCAAGTGGTGAAGCCATACAGTAGTACTGATACAACTACGACTTGGAAGAGTTGTCGCTTTAACTCATCAGTGAAATTGGATTTTCATATGACCGATAGTTTGTTTAAGCAGGCCATGTCTTCCCTAGGCGTGCATTAACATCACTTTCTGTGGATGAGATATTACTACCTAGGTACGTGAATTGTTCTACCAGCTTTAGAGACTTACCGTCGCGTTTAGCGATGCCTCCTTCCTTTTTAAAACACATGAACTCTGTTTTATCAGAGTTCTCATAGAGACCGATGTTCGGTGCTGCCTTCTCAAAGCTATGTAGCAGGGATTCATACTATGCAGGCGTATTTGCAAGAAGTGCTAGATTAGCTGCGTAGTTGGCGTCCGTAATAGTTTCTGCAGGGTATCGCTAGCTTTTTTTCTTTTTTTTTAGTGTAAGACCTTTTTCTTTTATGGTATCTAGTGATGTTCGTTGTACATACAATAAATATCTATGGTACTAAGGTATAACACTATTAAAGTGTTATAGGTTGATTGGCGATCTGTTAATTATTTACTAATTAATTAAAACTACCCTAATTATTAATTATGGTATTTTGTTAAAAGTTACTGTAAAAAATAAGAAAAACAATAATAATTATAATAATAATAATGATTATAGTAAAAAAATATATTTATCTAAACAAAGAATCCTCACGTAGGCATAAATTCCTTAAATTATGGAATTTGATATATATCATCGGAATTTTAAATTTTCACAAAATAAAATGATAATTTAACAAATAAGATTCCAGTTTTTTAAAAGTTGGTCAACAATTTCAAAAACTTACATAAATAAAACAATGGTTGGCCTTGACTCGCTGGAGTTAGAAAAACCCAAATGGAAAGATACAAGCTAGGTTGACACAAGGCCATTTAGACACGTAGGCAATGTTATCGAGTGGCTGGCCAATCAGAGACATTTGTTAGGTCTGGATCCCTTAAATAAGAGACCGAGAAGAGAGAAGAAGAAGAAAGAGAAGCGGAGGACGTCTGCCAGAGTCTGGCACGTCGCAACCAGAAGACTCGCTACACGTCTGATCCCTTGTCACCGTTCATACTGCACTCTGACGTCCTGCCACTCGGTAACAAACCAAGTTAATAAGTTATCCAAAACAACTAGCTGTAGATCGCCAGTCAACTAACAAAGAAATCACCTCGCTCTTCTGACATTATACAAGAATATTAATCATAAAAAAATGTATATATTTTGTGTATAATTATCAGAAGGCGTTCCTGTTTGTTCTGTTTGACCCCGTTGACAGTTTTTGGTTATCATATTTCAGCCGAGTTGGAAAAGGAACAAAACCAGCTTTCCGTCAGGGCCCTATAATACTATAATCTGTGGAACGGCCAGCATTAGAAGAAATCTCTCATTATAGTATTATATTCGGTATCATCCAACACAACGACTGTAATACTGAGCCGGAGCATCGTTCCCATACATTGAGACTGTGCCCCAGCATATGTTATTATAAAGGTATCTCCTTGTAAGACACCAGCGACTATTTCAAAGAAGTCTGTGTCACCATTAGGTGAGCGTACCATTGCTTTAGTATCTTAGGGATCTGTGCGGTAAAGTTGATGGTAGGTGTGGCACTCCACCTCAGATGCAAAAACAATCTCCTTGGTCTAGCGCTAGTGAAAAGGGAATATACTTCTTCGCTGTCTGGCTGATATTGCATTGTGATAAAATTTTGTTTGTCGCTATGTATTTTATTATTTTTAATTATTTTCAAATTGTTGTCGTTGTTGTTATTGTTGTTGTTTGTTTGTTTGTTTGTTTGTTTTGTTTTTGTTTTTGCTTTGGTTTGTTTGTTTGTTTGGGGGGGTTGGGGGGTCAAAAGACATTCTCTTTGGATTGCACCCTTCATGTCACCAGCAACAATACTTTATTAAAATGTCTTTCTATTTAAACTGATCTTTGAATGTTTCTCCTCTTTATTTGTATCTGCAAGGCAATTGTTCTGTTCTATGAAGATTCTTGCAATGTTGGAATCTTGTACAATGCCATTTCGATTAGCGGGAAATTCTGCAGACATTTCCAATACGGAACGTTGCTTATTCATTTCACAGGGAATAATTCATCCCCATTGCTTTGTATAAGATTGGAATATCTATTATCTGGGTTCAATTCCTTATAAAAATCCATAGCAAGAAGTTGGAAGTCTTAGAAGGAAAAGTGGGAAATAAAGAAATTTTGAAAAAATGTACATAAATTCTTGATCAAATTGGACAAATACAGAGTGTGCCATAAAAATGGATTTAATTTCTATTAAACCTGTTTAGTTTCATTCGCTTAGACTATGTGGTTACTCAAATATTTACAAATATCAAATATCGTGCTACTGTGCTACTCATACGCTGAGTTGGCAAGGGCCGGTATCGAACCAGGAACCCTGTGATTCTTAGGCGGACGCTCTACCGACTGAGCTAATCTGAAATAAAGCTAATACACCCTGAAGATATTTAATTTTTTCGCGTTTCTACTCATTTAAAAATGAAGAAATATATAAAGACAGCACATTAGTGTTATACTTAATTGTACTTGTGCCCTTCAGAGGTTTAAAATTTAGCTAAAAATTTAAATATCTAATTTTGATCAGTATAGTAAGAAAGTGTACGCTTTCAGAAAAAGAAAAGCATCAAATAATAATAAAAAGGATCAAATAATAGCCTTAAATGAAAGAAAAATGCTCCTTTAATTCAATTGTCAGGCAGATTAAGAAGTTTAGAATAATAATCTGGTACTTCTTTCAAAATCCTGAAACATACATACAAAAATTCAACCAGACGTCCACCAAAGTTTACCCTGGCCAAACGTCGCAGGATACTCCAAGAGGCTTTTTGTTCAGGAAAGAGCTCCAGAAGTCTACAAATCTCCCTGGATTTAAATGTAACACCCAGGAGAGTGCGACAGATTTTAATTGTCAGAAAATGTTGTATATAAGAAGAGGAAAACAGCACCGACATTGAGGAAATTACACAAAAAAGACAAGAGGAATCCAATGAAATAATGAATATTGGTCGGAAGGGATGTTTTGGTCAGAAGGGATGTTTTGGTCAGAAAGGGGTGTTTTTGTCGGAAGGAGTGTTTTGGTCAGAAGGGGTGTTTTAATCAGAAGGGGTGTTTTAATCAGAAGGGGTGTTTTTGGTCGGAAGGAGTGTTTTGGTCAGAAGGGGTGTTTTGGTCAGAAAGGGGTGTTTTGATCAGAAAGGGGTGTTTTGATCAGAAGGGGTGTTTTGGTCAGAAAGGGGTGTTTTGGTCGGATGTTTTGGTCAGAAGGGATGTTTTGGTCAGAAGGGATGTTTTGGTCAGAAAGGGGTGTTTTGGTCGGAAGGAGTGTTTTGATCAGAAGGGGTGTTTTAATCAGAAGGGGTGTTTTTGGTCGGAAGGAGTGTTTTGGTCAGCAGGGGAGTTTTGGTCAGAAAGGGGTGTTTTGGTCGGAAGGAGTGTTTTGGTCGGATGGAGTGTTTTGGTCAGAAGGGGTGTTTTGGTCAGAAGGGGTGTTTTGATCAGAAGGGGTGTTTTGGTCAGAAGGGATGTTTTGGTCAGAAAGGGGTTTTTGATCAGAAGGGGTGTTTTTGATCAGAAGGGGTGTTTTGGTCAGAAGGGGAGTTTTGGTCAGAAGGGGTGTTTTGGTCAGAAGGATGTTTTGGTCAGAAGGGATGTTTTGGTCAGAAAGGGGTGTTTTGGTCGGAAGGAGTGTTTTGGTCAGAAGTGGTGTTTTAATCAGAAGGGGAGTTTTTGGTCGGAAGGAGTGTTTTGGTCAGAAGGGGTGTTTTGGTCAGAAAGGGGTGTTTTGGTCGGAAGGAGTGTTTTGGTCGGAAGGAGTGTTTTGGTCAGAAGGGGAGTTTTGGTCAGAAGGGGTGTTTTGATCAGAAGGGGTGTTTTGGTCAGAAGGCATGTTTTGGTCAGAAAGGGGAGTTTTTGATCAGAAGGGGTGTTTTGATCAGTAGGGGTGTTTTGGTCAGAAGGGGAGTTTTGGTCGGAAGGAGTGTTTTGGTCGGAAGGAGTGTTTTGGTCAGAAGGGGAGTTTTGGTCAGAAGGGGAGTTTTGGTCAGAAGGGGTGTTTTCAGAGGAAACTTGACGTACTTGTCGTATTTCAAGATTATTAACACGATTCGAATAAGGACGAGCTGATTTTTAGAGGAAGATCTCTAATGATCTGGCGAGCATTTTAGCAGATGATAAGGCATCTGGTAAAAATGGAAGAAAGGCAAAACGTATTGAAGCATACAGCAGTGTGATAAACGTCTCCTTTCATTTTTAGACAGTTATTACCCTAATAAGACTGTGTTCCAACAAGATAACACCACTATTCCCACTGCAAAGTACACAATAGTGTCTCCACAATATCAGCATTTTGAGTTGACCGGTGAAGTTACCTGATCGCAACTCCATCGAAAACCTCTGGAAAATCTTAGAACGGCTGGTCGACGCCGATGGACAACGTTTTTGAAGGCAAACGCTTTGGTACTACGTTCAGGAGTGCTGAGAAAAGATTCCATTGGAAAAAAAATTATTAAATCTCTGAAAATTCTTTGTGGAGATGTTCTACACTATAAAAGGATGCACATGAATAATAAATAAGTTTTGTTTATTTGGTAAAAGTTAGTTTTTGAAAAGGCTTCTTATCTTTATTTTCGCTTACTTTTACCCACAAAACATATATTTTTCTAATAATTTTTAAAGAAGTAAACCAAAATAAAAACGTTGATTATGCGCTGACTCCTAGTATCATTATCTTTGTTTAGTAATAATTTTAAAAACTTTGTATAATATTCATAAATTTATGAGCAAATTCGTGGGCTGCCTTATCATTATTTTCACCACTTTATACCTTCATACATATATACATGCCTAAATAAGCGAGATGAAAGTTACTAAGCGTTGTTGACTTTATATCTTCGCTATCCTAACTTTATATATATATATATATATATATATATATATATATATATATATATATATATATATATATATATATACGTCATTTGAATTAAGTATTGATGAAAAGATATGAAATCAATACATGCACAAGTCGGGCATTTTATGCTAATCAGTTTGTGTGCTATAAATTTTGCTCGACCTGAACAATAAAAATGTTTTTTTCTGGCACACAAAAGACCCAAATCAGATTTAATGACACAGAAAGTGAAATAAAAGTTCGTTGTGGTTCTTTTAGGTCAAAGAATCGACAACAGTTAAATTATTTTTCAATATTCGTTGAATCTAGTGAAACATATCAGTTTAATTTTTGTATATTGTCTTACTTTTCTCATATATATATATATATATATATATATATATATATATATATATTGTAGCATTTTTCATAAAAATCTCTACCATTATTATAAAAGTTATCGAAATCAGTAAAATTGATGGAGTGGCCTATTGTTGGTATCACCCGGACAACGAGGGAGTCGATCCCTTTTTCGCTAGCGCTTGTTGTGGTGAAGCACACACACCTACCGTCAGCTCCCCACTTTACAGCACAGATCAGATTACCCAATCTGTGCTACTCATTTGCTGAGTTCGCGGAGACCGTAATCGAACCAGGAACCTTGTGATTCCTAGACAGATGCTCTACCAACTGGGCTAAACCGGTTCCTTAATCGAGATAACAATCTCTAATTTAGTTTATTGTGACATCTACATTATGAGGAAGCTCCAGTCTGTTCCTGGCTTTTGGTTTAATAGAATTAAACGGTTTTTTTAACATGATGAAAATTCCTTAATTGGGCGAGTACGTTTGTAATAATTTTGTTCCAACATTTTGTTCATGCAAAAACTCTCTGATTAGCATGACCCTGATGATATACATAATAACTGGGTAAAATAGTTGGATAAACTTTGTAAGACAACCTTAGGACGAAGAAACCCCTGAATTCAAACCAGCTTTAAAATTGACCTTGTGTCACATCCTGTCCGTGGTGAAGAGGGAGGATACATAGGTACTGTCGATTAGAATTTATTTATTTCGTTATATAATAAAGTTGTTCTATTTTGTTATTGATTGGGAATGTATTGTTTTAGTTCAGAATCCAATCGGCCTTTTGATTTCACTTGTCCGTTTTCACTCGATTTTCTGACGCTTTTCTTGTATTCAGTTGAATTTCCCTTTGAAATTTTCTTAATAAGCTTCTATGTGGATTTGACAGATATTCTTGTTACCTAAGCCACATCGAACACCTTTAACCTCCTGATCAATCATTCTCCTGGAAATCGATATTTTCTCTTCTGTCTAATAAATAGATTGCCTCGTCTTCGGCTCTTATATAACTGTTCTATTTTTGTAATTCAATTTTCACTAGTGAGTACTTATCACTTATTTACATATGATTATCAAAATCGTGTTAAATTTATCTGCTGTTGATTTACTAGTATTCATGAGATGACTGCATGTGCATATTTCTTTTATGATATATAAATAGTTGGGAATGTTATTTACAAATGATGTAGTGATTCTTGCAAATACACCTGCTCAAAACGAATCTGTTGCTGCATAGCCTGGAGAAGCATTGATCTCTATGTGAACTCAAATAAAACAGAGTTCATGTGTTTTAATCAAGATAGAGCCATCTTATCATTAAATGGGAAGCTTCTGAAATTAGTAAACCTGCTTAGTAAACCCCGGCATTAATATATCATCTAATGAAAGCGATCTCAAACATACGCATATGCAATAGATGGACTGATATTGACAGGTTATCGACCATATGTAAATCTGATCTCCCTGATAAAATAAAACGGGAATTCTTTCTAGCTGTAGCTGTGTCAGTACCACTCTATGCTTGTACCACTCCAAGGAAACGCATAAAGGAAAAGCTAGATGGGAACTAAACCTGCTGTTTTGAATAAATCTTGAACCCTACAAAACAGCAACTATACAGTCACTTACAAACCATACAAGTAAGATGAATAAAACATGTTGGGTATTGCTGGAGAAGAGAAGACAAACTCACAAGCGACGTTCTCCTACACATGAACACACCAATGTTGGCTGACCAGCTCTCTGTACGGACACTGGATGCAGTCAAGAGAACCTATCAAAACCTATCAAATGGGATGGCCGATATAGATGAATGATAAGAAATATATATGTTTTGATTGTATATAAATAGTTCCAGTAGAAATGATAACATTCCTTTGGTTTACAAGAAAATTTACTCTTTATAAACCAATTAGGTGTATACTTAATTATGTATGATAATGCATTATATATATATATATATATATATATATATATATATATATATATATATATATATATATATATATATATCTGTGTAGACAGGCTGCTCAAACATCAGCTGATTAAATTTGCTGAATTATCAGATCATTCTGGAGATTCATAATACTCTTTCTCCTCTCCAGTAACTCCACCCACCCACCTTTTAAATGAATATATTTTTGCATGTGCCTGTTAAACGATACCGTGAGTTTCCTTGTAAAAATGCAACGGTCGAACGGACTCAAAAGTTTCCTTTTTCTTCTTTAATTTTTCTTTTCTATTTGCATAATAAAGTATGAACCCAACATAAAATTATATATATATATACATATATATATATATATATATATATATATATATATATATATATAATTTTTGGAGATGTGTGGATCTGTGAGGAGTGTGATCGGGCCCTTTTGTCAAAGGCAGACCTGGTTAATTACATGAAATAACATGAAAGCAATCCGAGTGCAATTGTTATCTCTTCCATGCCACACACTAATTCCCAACATGAAAAATGTTCATGCTCCTGCTGCACTAAAATGTGCCGAACAGCTGGCGGTGTCACATGAGATACTACAGTGATGCATATACCGTGCCTGTCGTCTCAGTCAACACCGAGAGTCATGAGTACCAAATTTGTTTTAAGTTATACAACTTGCTGCCAAGACTGAAATGTCATGAACGAGCTCACAAACGGACCACGAATGAAAGAGTGACATTCGTCTGACAATACATTAATATAGACATGTATGTATATATTACTTACCAACTTCTAAGGCTGTAGATGGTGCATAACAAGCAACACCAACGTAGAGGACCTGTTAAAAAGAAAAGTTTTGAAAATATGAAATAATTTTTAATAAAAATTAATTGATCGGATTTTTTTTTCCAAATTTACAAATTAAGAAATGTTATCATCTAATGATTTGTTTTGAATATTAATCACATTTTTATCACAATGTTTCGGCCGTTCAATTCTCCTGTGTTCTTTGACGTCTTACCAGGAATAATGGATAGTCAAAAATGTTTTGATGATTAAATAATTATTTCATAAACTATTTGCATAAACTAAACATAATTTAATGCAGTGATTTAGGGTAGATATATATTTTTTCTTTTGATTCAATAAAACTTTAATCACGATTAAAATATTTATTTATGAGCAGGAGAACCACCGATGTTGTTCCGCTGAAAATTACTTCAAATACTTATTTTGTTCTCGTTGAGTGCCCGTTTTTTCTTTTGTTTTATTCGTTAAGTTAAGAAACAAAACTAGTCTGACGCTCAGTGTCAACTGTGTCACAGTCCTTCTTTTTTCTCTGTTCGTCATCTATATGGTCACTTTCAAATTATCCAAGTTAGGCGAACAATACATACTGCATATTGCTGGAGAAGTAAGAACGAACTCATAAGTGGACTCTTACACATGGACAAACCAGTGTTGGTCAACTAACAAAAATTTACACTATGTGCGGATACTGGATGCAGTCTCGAGGACCTACTAGGAGTGATGATTAATACGGATGGTAAATGGGCTGGTCCCATTTACATCAAACCGTTGTCCTTTTAACAAATCACCAACTGTTAAAATACCTACTTTAATATATTTACAGACAAACTAATATTATTGTGATTTGTAAGAACAATGAACGAAGAACATTCTAGTCTGAGAAAACAAATGCTGTTTCCAATATTTGGTACCGGAGACTTTTGTTGTTTGACATGTGATGACTTTGAATCATTTCGAATGTCCTCAAATGTCAGCCTCACATAACTTATATTCTAAATGGAGATCTTGTGAGTCTTTCTGCAAAAGATTATGCTAACATGACCTGTTGCTTTAGCCTAAAATTCATGGGAGAGAATGGGCTGAAAATTTCAAAGGCAGAAAAGTTCAAAGGCTGAAAAGTTCAGGTGATGTCATATGTTTTACTCCATTGCAGAGGTGGGGTCGGTATATACTACAGCCTCAGCTGACAAGGCAGTATACCTTTGTATCTATCTATCTATCAATCCATCTCTCTCTCTCTCTATATATATATATATATATATATATATATATATATATATATATATATATATGTGTGTGTGTGTGTGTGTGTGTGGTGATTGCCAATTCTTCACAGAAGAACACCATTTCTACAAACCTGGACCTCTGAGCACCCAAGTGACTCAGAAGTCCGGGTTTGCTTTTACACGTCCTGTCGCATTTTATATATCAATCAATCAATCAATCAATCAATATAATATAATATATATATATATATATATATATATATATATACAAATACAAAGACATCAGAATATTTCCGTCGGTTCAGTGTTTTGGTATTTTTTATGAATACTTGAATCGTGGATGTGTGTACTATAAAAATGAAAATAAAAATAAAAAATAAAACTGTCCACAATTGTATCTTGATGATGTATAATTCTCGTCGAATATATTTAATCTGTAGAATGATAAACTTTGAACAATTTCTTTTCAATGTGTGATTCCACGATTAGAACATTCATTTGCAAAAAGAAAAGATCGGACAAAGAAGTTGAGTTGAAAAAAAAATTATATATATATATATATATATATATATATATATATATATATATATATAAGATCTTAGCCCTGAAGAGCATTAAGCGAAACTAATAGTAGGTTCGTCTGACTCATTAGATTTATCTTTATTTTTTGCTCTACTTAGGTATTGAGCACTTTTTACTTATTAGCTTATTCTCCTAGCGGTTATATGAATATATATATATATCTTATATACATATATATACATATAAATTGTTTTTTCTTTTGGCCAAATACTGTACCAATAGATTATTTTTTGTTGGTACGACTATCTTGGTCTTTTCTTTTTTTCAAAAATGTTTTTCTCCTCTGTTGATGTTTGGTAGTATATTTTTACAATCAAACTATTTGGTGGTTTTTTTCTCACCGCGAGGATTTACCAACACGCTTGGTATATTAAATTATATATATATATATATATATATATATATATATATATATATATTGCCCTGAGCAATACGTGAACGCAGTGACATAACATCCGGGCACTCGCAGGACACTGATTCTGCGATCTGCGAGCACCTAATCAATATAAATATTTGCCGATGTAAGTATAGCGATCTCCAATTTTCTATTCTGCACAAGGCTAGGACGAAACAGCATTTAAACATCTTAAAAGCTGTTTCTATTTTTTTTTTCGTCCTACCTTGTGCAGCCAAATTAGGCCCAAGCACTCACTTATTCTATTGGGTGAGCGGCTTGGGCCTGGTACGACTTGATTTCTTTGTTTTGTTTTCACCTCTTGTCAAACCTTAATGTTTCCTTAATCCTTCCATATCCATTCGTGTAAAAAAATTGTTTACAACTTGAATTTTAATCGATTCCGGGTGTATCACTTGACAAGCACCGGACGAAAGGGCCCTAATAAACATTTTTTATTCCTTTCATTCCATCCATTAAAGTGGTGATCACTATGATAACCCTCAATATATATATATATATATATATATATATATATATATATATATATATATATATACGATACGCCATTTAAGGTATTGATGTAAAGATCTGGAATCCACACACGCAAAAGTCGGGCATTTTATGCTAATCAGTTTGTGTGCTATGAATTTGGCTCGACCTGAACAATAAATTTTTTTTTTTTTTTTTTGACACACAAAAGACCCAATTCTGATTTAACGACACAGAAAGTGAAATAAAAGTTCGTTGTGGTTCTTTTGGGTCAAAGAATTGACAACAGTTAAATTCTTTTCTGTATCAGAAATCATTCAGATCATTCAAATAAGAAATTCTCCTCCAAATTGAACACATCTCATAAAATATATTTATGCCTTGATATATCGGAAAACAGTCAGTTCGAGAAGGTTGTCTCCAAAAGGAGGAAGAGGGTGAGAGAGAAAGAGAGAGAGAGAAAGAGAGAGGGGAGAGAGAGAGAGAGCCTTTGTGTGTGTGTTGTGTGTGTTGTGTGTGTGTGGTGTGTGTGTGTGTGCGAGCGAGCGCGCGTGTTTGTAGGAGAGAGAGAGAGAGAGAGAGAGAGAGAGAGAGAATGTCTTAAAGAGTGAAAAAGGAGAGGAGAGATTGAAAAAATTATTAGGAGATGATGGAGATGAAGAGTAAGTAAAATAACTTGAAGGAAGAGAGAGAGAGAGGGGGGGAGAAAGCAGAACAAAAATGTTTGAATGGATCGAAAGTGAGAGAAAGAGAAAAACTACTTGAATGAGAGAGTGATTACTGAGAGAAAGAGAGAGAGAGAAAGAGAGAGGGGGAGAGAGAGGTTGTTTAATTGATTGATTTTAACTGCATGTCAACCTGTCTGGGCTTATTTTATGCCTAGAGTTTGGGGAATCGAAGTACATTATACTTTTATATTTACATTTTTGTGTAGTTTCATGGGTTTCTTTTTTGTTTTTTTTTGTTTTTGTTGTTTTTTGCACACTATTATATGATATAAGTAAGTAAAGTCGTCAGGGCGGCCTAATGTCGGTATCAGCCATGCAGCGAGGGAGTCTATCCCCTTTTCACTAGCGCTAGACCAAGGAGATTATTTTAGCGTCTCAGGTGGAGCGCCACACCTACCATCAGCTCCTTACTTTACCGCACAGATCCCTGTACTACTCATATGTTGAGTTGGCGAGGACCGGTATCGAACTAGGAACCTTGTGGTTTCTAGCCGAACGCTCTACCGACTGAGCTAACCCGGCCAAAGTATTCCTTTATAATATAATAAATAAACAGATGTTGGATACACGAATGGGCCAATAACAGGTACTACCACTCCGGGTAAGAGTGAACTTTGGAGTAATGGCAATGAAGGGGTATTCCATACTTACCAGATCTCTATGACTGGAGCTTAGTCATGCACCTCGGAACCAAAAGGTTCCGGGTTCGATACCGGCTCTTGCCAACTCAGCGCATGAGCAGCATAGTTTGGATCTGTGTGGTAAAGTGAGAAGACTCAAAAACTATCTGCCTGGTCTAGTGCTAACGAAAAAGTTATATCTTTCTCGCAGTCCGCCTGATACCAACAATAGGCCACTCTATTTACATTACTTTATTTTATGCCTATTCATGCCCAGGAGGCCTCTTTTTGTTGGGAGGGAGTCTTATTACTCTGCAGGAGATGGTGCATTCTAAACCCCGCCAACGTGGTAAAATGAATAAAAATACTTTAAAGGAGAGAGAAAAAAGAGAAGATAATATGATAAAGGGATGATAGAAGGGGGGAGATAAATAGAGAATAAATCAACTTGTAGTGAGAGGGGGGAGGAGAATACAACAAATATTGACAGGGGTGGGGACAAGGCAAAAGAAAAGATGGGGGAAGAGAGAGAATAAATTGATCTGGCAGAGAGAAAGAAAGAACGAATCGAATTGAAGGGAGAAAATAGAACAAAGGCACTTGAAGAGAGTGAGGTAAAAAAAAAAGAAAGATAAAACGGCTTGAAATAGAAAGAAAGAAAGAAAGAAAGAAAGAAAGAAAGAAAGAAAGATGACCTGACGAAAAATGAAAGATTTCTCTTGTACTACTTATAATTGGGATGCCTGTTTAGAACAATTGATTGTCTCTCAAGATGTTGCTAGTAAATTTATTCCTCACTAGAATGACAAATATTCTGGCATTCTGACAGACGCTGCTAGGTTTATCAAATATTTCTCATCTCTTGTAAATCTTATAATACAAATATTAATTAGTCTACATCATTAGTCATCAATGAACGGTCATCGTACTAATCACCTCAGCCATAACTACAGAAATTCAAATTCAAATCACATTCTTCGACATTGTAGCTTTATGAAATTACCTCTCTCTCTCTCTCTCTCTCTCTCTCTCTCTATATATATATATATATATATATATATATATATATATATATATATATATATCCCACTACCATCTAAATCCCATTAGCAGATGAAATATTGTCAGGAAGTTTAAATCTAAATACAGGTTACCTTCTCCAGAGTTAAAGATCTGTGTTCAATTATTTTATCCATGGCTGTGGGGAAAGATGGATTAATGCCTTTCTCAACATCATCAGTGAGAAATGAACAATCTCAGCAGCAATTTGAAGACGACTTATTGATAACTGATATATATATATATATATATATATATATATATGTGTGTGTGTGTGTGTGTGTGTGTGTGTGTGTGTGTGTGTGTGTGTGTGCGCATGCGTACGTTTAAATTAGAATTGCGTGGACATGAAGTCACGGGCGCTTAGTAACTGATAATTTCTCGCCTATGCGATTTTCAAACCAAGCATTGGTTTGAAAATAGCATAGGCGAGAAACTGTCTGTTACCAAGCACGCTACCCTAACTTAGATATACATGCTCTATCAATGATATTGATAATACTCATAATTACAGCACACAATATTATCAATATACATATATATATATATATATATATATATATATATATATATATATAAAGAGAGTTTCATAATTTGCTTGAAGCATTGTGTATGTATTGGTTAGGAGGTTGATTTAGAAGGCTATCACAATGCAGTTTGGAATAAATTCTTCCAGAATTATTCCAGAAATGCCATAGCTGGACTGCTTCAGTTCAATTCTTTTGATAAAGAGGTATTACCTCGAAAATTCAGGAAATAATAAAAATACAGGTCAACACACAACACCATTGTTACCGTATTATTATTTTTTATTTATTCCAAACTGCATTGTGATAGCATTCTAAATCAACCTTCTAACATATATATATATATATATATATATATATATATATATATATATATATATATATATATATATATATATATATATGGAGAGGTGTATGCCAGCATATCGTGGTCGTAAGAACAGTAAAAAGATAGAGATATTATAGGAAATAAAATCTTAAACAACAAAATTATCTTTTCTACAAAGAAAATAATAACACTATAAAAGTAGAAACAAGCAATGATATGAACACATCAACTTTCAGTTTTTAAATGTAAAGTCATGAAATAAACATCTAATTATGGTCTACTGTCGAAACCGAAGCAAATAAGACATTTATTTCTTTAAAAATATCACCGTTTATGTTTATGTTCTTTTGTTCATGCTACAGAACATTCTCATCAATAATAGTAAAATCTGCTATAAAAGATATCAATAAAAAAAAACGCTTACAAATCCCAGTAGCAATTGTATGAAAATAATCTTTAAAAATTAACATAAATAAAATAGCATGTAACACCGGCACTAATGTATAAAACATCTTTAATAACTAACATCCCTATCTACAGTAAATCTTCCTAACTGAATAAACGGGCTACCATTAAAAACCGCAATAAAAAGTCACATCTGAATATGCTGCGATATTCAACCAAACCTGTTAATATATATATATACATATATATATATATATATATATATAACCCCTCTCATCATTTATTATTTATCGACGGTCGAATTTATAACTAACTCGAAATTATATTCCCCAGGTAAGTCACCCTCTTCTCATATATATAAGTATAAGAGCTATATATATATATATATATATATATATATATATATATAATAGATATATATATTCATACAAAACCGCCAGGAAACTAAAGCTAATAAGTAAAAGAGTCGGACCTTAGCCCTGAAGAGCACTAAACGAAACTTTTAGTAGGTTTATCTGACTCATATTATATATATATATATATATATATATATAGAGAGAGAGAGAGAGAGAGAGGATATGTGCTTAATTTAAGTCATACCTAATTCTTGAAAATTAATTAGTTAATAATTAATGAATTTAGGCGGGCATATATGTTCAAATGTAAGGCTAAACAGATCGAGAAAATGACAATCCCTGAATGTACATTTCGACCTCGACTGTCAAGCTGACAGGCGGAGATTCTAACCACTACACCAGCTTGCCAATCCCAAATTCTACGAATCTCCGCCTGTCAGCTTGACAGTCGAGGTTTCGAGTCACACACGGAGCAGTCTCCCATGTCTATAACCTTGCTGATGAGACCTAATAGGTCGAAATGTACATTCAGGGATTGACACTTTCTCGATCTGTTTAGCCTTACATGTACTACACTTGCTATTTTGTTGCGTGTTATCTATTTTCGCTCTGATATAGTTTATTCTTATGGCATTGTCTTTATGAGAGATTAAGTTTTTTCGGGGGTTTTCTTTTCCTTAGCCATGTCCAGGTCTTCTCCAGTTTGTCGCTTGAAGTATCCATATAATTATTTTTTTCCCATTTGTTTTCTAGTTTTTCTTGTATTTATTGCATTTCTGCTTTTTATGACTTCTGCAATTAATCTTTCTTTACAATTTTTGGTGTATTCTTCGAGTGCTGAAATTGTCGCATCTACACAGTCTTCAATGTTAGCGAGACTTCTTCTTCCTTCTTTTCGTGACACATATAGGCTGTCTATGCCGTCTCTCAGGTGTAATGTCTTGTGCATTGTCATCAGTTTCCATGTGCTTTGGTCCATCCGTCGGAGTTTTTTCTCTAGTCCATTTTAAAAATGGTCATGAGTATCTTAAAAGTGTTTATTCCTTCGACAAGATTTATGCTGCAGAAATTGTTTTTTTAGTTTTAATTTTCATCTTTTTGTTCTTCTAGTGTATTCTTTTCTCTCTTTTTCTTTCATTTCTTCATGTTTTACGGTGTCCTCTTCTAATATTCCCAAATATTTGTAATTCTCTTTTTCTCCAAATGTGTCTATTCCTGATTCGGTAATTCTATTCCCTTCACTGTTTCCGTTTTTTTCCTCTTTTCATCACTAGCATGTGACACTTGTCGATGCCGAATTTCATTCCTATATCATTACTGTATATTCTCATGCTTTGTATAAGGATTTCCAGGGATTTTATTTTAGTTTGTTTGTTTCTTTGTTTTGTCTTTTGTTTTTTGTTTTTTGTCTTTTGATTTTTTTTTATTATTTTTTTTTTTGTTTTTGTTTTTTCATTTTTGGCAAAAATGTTGATATCATCCATGTAAACGAGGTGATTTATTTTCCCCCAGCTTTTGTAAATTTGTAGCCCACTATATATTTCTTAAGTATATAATTGAGTGACATCATTGTTATAACAAGTAGCAGTAGTGATAAGCAGTCTCCTTAGAAGATGCCTCTTTGGATTTTCACTTCTTCTAAGTTCTGTCCTCCTGTCGTTAATTTTACTTTCCAATTTTTTATGATTTTAGTCATGAATTTTATTACTTTGTCGGATATTTTGTACATCTTCAGACATTCAATTATCTAAGTTTACGGAACCATGTCATAGGCTTTTCTGTAATCAATCCATGGCATGACATCATCTAGTCAGTTAATTACATAGATTCTTGCCTCATTTACATTGGCTGAAAAGTTAATGAAACAAAGAATTGGACAACGAGACTGAATTTTCATCTGGCCTTCTAGCAATTTGACGAAAAACCAATAAAGTCTGGTAGCATTGTAAGGTAATGCTTGAGTGCTCTGGATCAGTGGTAATGATACTTCAGTCCTGAAATTATGTGTGACCCCAGAATCATGAACTGATGAAGGCTTTGTTGGTGGCCTCACAGCTTCTTTGTTTAGCAGCATCTCTATGAAAATTTGGTTACAAACATTTTTTAACTATGCGATTTTCAAAACAATTTATATATATATATATATATATATATATATATATATATATATATATATATATATGTCGTTTCTTCTTTTCTGGCTTATCAACTACTTTGAAACTGCTTTTTCACAAAAACCTTTTTCTTCTGACGATGACCAAAGGTCGAAACAAGTTGATAACAATAATAATAAAAAAAAACATAAAAGAAATATTCCTATTTTTTAAATCCCTTTTGTTCATCTTACAATTATTACTGTTGTAATTTTGAAATAGTTTCGAATTTTATCTGCTAAATTCGCTGTATTTTTTAATTATTCGTTGCATTCAAAAAGAACACTTCTTCAGCTAAAAGATATTTATTTTAGCTTTTCTTATTTGGTTTAGTGGTTTGTTGTGGAGTAGACATACAATCCCTACAGGATGAAACAGTCGAGGGACTATTTAACTTCGAACTCTCAAGAGTTTGAAGTGCAACTCAATACTAACCGTGAGAACAAAATTAATCGCAACACCTGCCTCATCGATTTAAAGGGGCAGGGCTGGATTTATTGCCAGGTGAGACACTCCCAAAAGGCGAATGCCGACAGGATCCACGCATTTTTTTTTTGTATTAGCAATCATATGAGTTTCAGTTTGTGTGTGGATTCCTACATTAAAATAGACCTTGTGTCGCATCCTAACCTGGTGGGAGGCTAAGGTAAATACCAACTCACAACTAACCGTAAGAACTCAGCGGGCTTCGGCCAACTTGACATATTAATCGTGTGATCTAAGAGGACCGTTTCCCCAGGCAACACCTGTCCCTTTAATTTAAAGAGATAGGACTAGGTTTATTGCCCGGTGCCTGAGGCGCTAAAGGGGGAATGCTAAAGGGGGGACGCTAAAGGGGTAATGCTGACTTGGTTCAAGCATTTTTGTGCTGGCCATGGCATGAGCTTCGTTTTGTGCGTAGCTCCCCATGTTAAAATAGACCTTATGTTGCATCCTGACCGGGTGATAGATTATGGTAGATACCAACACACGACTACACATCATTTATCTTAGTCGGCGTATTTATCCGTGCACCGTGTTTCTTCTAGGAAATAAAATCTCATTCTTATCTACATGTGTCGACCTTCCTTATTCCATGACACAACGGTCACACAGATAGATAGATAGATACATACATACATACATACATATGAACACATTTAGATAGATAGATAGACACATACATACATACATACATACATATGAACACATTTTGATAGATAGATAGATAGATAGATGCCAGTGAAAAAGTTTTTGTCTTTTTTTTCGTTTGAATGTTACATTCACAAACATCTGATCACGTTATTGTTTATGTGAATGCCTTGCGAACTAACATCTTATCACGTGAATACACCTCAATCTTGATTGGTCACTTCCATTTGAAGATTGTGTAGAAAATAGGAAACTTAAAGTAACATTTATTTTGGATCCATAATTCGACAATTTATAGGTTTTAGGCCTGCTTTTCTATAATAGTATCGAGCACTCGTTTTATTCAAGAATGCTTTTTATTTGCAGTTTATTCTCTCTCTCTCTCTCTCTCTCTCTCTCTCTCTCTCTCTCTCTCTCTCTCTCTCTCTCTCTCTCTCTCTCTCTTATATATATATATATATATATATATATATATATAGTAAAGCCTAAAGAGGTAGAAACTACCTACCTAGGTTTCTCCTAACGGATCATTCTGACTCAGATTTATCCTGATGATCCGTTAGGAGAAATCTAGGTAGGTAGTTTCTGACTCATTAGGCTTTACTGTTATTTGCTATACTCAGTGTATAGTACTTTAGCCTGTTCAACTTTTCGGTATTTTTTTTTTTTTTTTTCATTTGGCCATTATACTAGTGCCGGTTGGTGGTGCGAATTTTTTAGTCCTTTTTTTTATATATTTTTCTCCTGGCATGAATTTGTATTTTGTAATTACAAATCATAATTCCGATCATTTTTACGTCGTCAGAGTTTTTATTTATATATATATATAAGTAAGTAAAGTCATCGATGTGGCCTAAAGTCAGTATCAACCAGACAGCGAGGGAGTATATCTCCCTTTCACTAGAGCTAGACCAAGGAGATTGTTTTTGGCGTCTGGGGTGGAGCACCACACCTACCATTAGCTCCTCAGCTTACTGCACAGATCAGGGCTGTGCTACTAATACGTTGAGATGTCGAGAGCCGGTATCTAACCCGGAACCTTTTGGTTCCTAGTCGGACGCTAAACCGGCATATATATATATATATATATATATATATATATATATATATATATATATAATATACTAGACAAAACGTGACCCGTTGGGTCACCCATTAAGCTCTCGCTAGATGATTAGGGAAAAGAGTAGGATCTGCCAAAATATAAATCTGCTTTTCATTTTTAAAAACGAACTAAAATTTATTAAATTGATTATTTAAGGTCAAATTTTTGTCTAAGTCGAAAAGTAGTAACATAATGAGCATCAGTAAAAAAAGCAATATAATATTACACATATAATTTATTTTTGTTATATTTAAAACGTTTTTTTCGTCGATTTTGATCAAGATGCCTGCCAAGAGGCTACTTAAAATCCGTTTTTACAAAATAAATTGTAACTTTTGCAATTGAAAAAATTCACACTGGATTGTCCAATTGAACACATATCCTAGTAGATAAAGGAGTTAGATTAAGACAGTTCTAAATGCCAGTTATCTCTAGACTGCAGGTTTAATCCTGGTCAGGGACAGCAGTAACATAGAATAATAATTAACACAGCTTAACACCTGTACCCCAGCTATGGTTAGTGGAATGAGAACAGGATACCCCCGTGGACCTAATAAAGGGTTGGGTTCAAAGTTCCGTGATGGCTCCCAATTACAAGAAGGTTCCCTAGTCCGACAAGAAATATCTGAAGAAGGTCGGAGGGCACATCAGCCGAAACTTTGTACAGATAACAATGAAGACGAGAACAATAGTCTGAATAATACAAATAATGGTAATCTTTGCGGAGTTCCGTCCTGGCTTCCTGCATCCGAAGCGGTATCACTTAAAAAAAAAAAATTTTTAAAATAAGAACCAACTTAGGGCATTTTCCACTGAAAACCCAACCCTAACCCTAAACCCCCCCTAGTTAAAATTAACTGTTTTATTACAAAGTTCTGTTTTTTCTGGGTCACCCTGTATACAGGGTGACTCAGAAAAAACAGAGCCCAAATTATTTATTTATTTTCCATTAAACTATACCTAAACCCCAACCCCAAATCCTAAACCCTAAACCCTAGTTGTTTTTGTTTTTCACGCCGCTTCCGCTACGGACTTCAATCGTAGCTGGTGTTTTGTTTGTTTTTCTGTTTTTTGTTTTTTGTTTTTTCAGCAGTCACCGGCAAGCATGTTTTGAGACAAGAGGCCATGATGGAACTCCGCAAAGATTACAATTATTTGTATTATTCAGACTGTAATATCGGAGTGGTATATATTTGATTGATACTATTTTCTGCATAAATAAAAAGACTAAAGACAGAGTTTATTTTTTTAAAGCCATACGTAATTAAAAACAACCTTAATCCCCTAAAACCGTCACCCAATTCGCAAAATGTTAATTCATAGACTGTAGTTAAACTGTCATTGGGTACCAGCAAAAGATTTTCCGTTTTAATTTTCCAACCTAAGTCAGAAGTCAGTCCTACATTCTATGAATTAACATTTTGCGAATTGGGTTACGGTTTTAGGGGATTAAAGTTGTTCTTAATTACGTATTGCTTTAAAAAATAAACAACAAAAACCCAAATTACTATACATTTAATTAACCATTGAAATTAATTATTGAATCTATTATTGAGACAGTTGTTTGTGTTAATATAGCAATGTATAATTTCAATTAAACTTAGTTTAAAAAATATTTTTCAACATTAAATGTATAGTAATTTGTGTTTTTTGTTGTTTATTTTTTTTAAGCAATACGTAATTAAAAACAACCTTAATCCCCTAAAACCGTAACCAAATTCGCAAAATGTTAATTCATAGACTGCAGTTAAACTGTCATTTGGTACCAGCAAAAAACTTTCCGTTTTAATTTTACCGACCTAAATCAGAAGTCAGTCTAGTTTGTTTTAGTTTTAACTAAAACAAACTTTTAAGCCCGATGAAAACTTTCACTTAAACAGTGGGGGTAGTCAATTTTTGCTCATTTGAATTCCATAATATTTAAATATATAACTATTTTTTTTTACCCAACATGAAATATTTTTAAAGTAAGTTTAATACTCTATGAATTAATAATTAAAGTAATTTAAAAAATCTATTTTAAAGCATGATTTCAATTTCGTAAAATTTACACTCAACTAAAATTGAAATCATGCCGTAAAAAGATACTTTTGTTTTGTTTTATTAAAACAAACCAAAATTTCTTTGTGGTCTGGAGAAAGAGAGGGGCGAATCTACCTAGAGTTAGGAGATGCTGGGAGGGTGTTTGCGTGCTGATTTTTACAGGCAGTGGCCCCTCCCATTCCGGTTAACTCGACTACTCACATTAACTCTCCCACTCACGATAACTCTATATAGAGGGAGAGTGGAGGAGAGTCAGGTCTAATTTAGACCGGGATTGGTCGGTTGTTGACTTAATTGCTAATTACGCCTAATTAAAACCAATTAAACTGAATTTTTTTCAAACACTGGGTAGTGCTAAAACCAAGGAATATCTAAGTATAAATATTGTGTCCATAATATAAATAGAAAAAAATCCTTTAGCTGGCGAAGGTTGATAAACTCAGCTTTAGTATAATAATAGATATATGAGAGTAAGTAAACAAACAATGTGTTTATTCAATATGGCTTTTAGCCGACAATTTTTGGAGGATATGTGCTTAATTGAAGTTATACCTAATTTTGAAAATTAATTAGTTAATAATTAATGAATTTAGGCGGGCATATATGTTCAAATGTAAGGCTAAACAAATCGAGAAAATGTCAATCCCTGAAGGTCGAATGTACATTCAGGGATTGACATTTTCTCGATTTGTTTAGTCTTACATTTGAACATATATGTCCACCTAAATTCATTAATTATTAACTAATTAATTTTCAAAATTAGGTATGACTTCAATGACATATCCTCCAAATATATATATATATATATATATATATATATATATATATATATAAACCTAATGAGTCAGATAAACCTACTAAAAGTTTCGCTTAGTGCTCTTCAGGGCTGAGGTCCGACTCTTTTACTTATTAGCTTTAGTTTCCTGGTGGTTTTGTATGAATATATATATATTTATATATATATATATATATATATATATATATATATATATATATATATATATCATCATCATCATCATCATGTCGCGCACGCAGCACGGGCATCCATGACAATCCTTCGCCAACCCTCCCTATCATTCATTACACCTGGAAGCTCCTCTGCGGAGCAGCCAGCATCTTCACATAACTGGTCAATGTATGTCCTTGCTGGGCGCCCCACACTTGCATGTCCATGTGTTGGCTTCCACAGGAGAACGTCGCTTATGAGTTCATCCCTGCTTCTCCAGCAGTGTCCTGCATGCCTTGTCCGTCTCACTCGGATAGTTTGTGAGATGGGGGGCAGGTGACCGTACAGCTGTTTCCTTGTGGGGTGCTGTTTCCACGACTTATTCAAGACTGCTCGCAGCATTCTTGTGCAGCTCCCATCTAGCTTATTCTCAAGACGCTTTGTCAGGGTCCAGGTGGTGCAGCCATACAGCAGCACCGACACAACCACATCCTGGAAGAACTGTCGCTTCAGCTTGCCAGGGAGATCGGACCTCCATATGACTGATAGTCTATTTGTGGCCGCCCATGCCTTTGCTATTCGTGTATTAACATCGCTCTCTGTGGAGGAGATATTACCACCTAGGTATGTGAATTGTTCTACTGGTTTAAGAGGCTTGCCGTCGAGTGTGGAGATGTCTCCTTTATTTTTGAAATTCATGAACTCTGTTTTACCGGAGTTCACATAGAGGCCTATATTCTTTGCTGCCTCCTCCAAGCTATGTAGCAGTGATTCAGCCTTTGCCGGTGTATCTGCAAGAAGTGCAAGGTCATCAGCATAGTCCGCATCTGTGATTGTTTGTGCGGGATATCGCCTGCTTCTTGCCTTTTTTAGTGTGAAACCTTTTTCTTTTATGGTATCTAATGATGTTCGGAGTACGTAGTCTAGACATATTATAAATATATATGGTGCCAGTGTGTCCCCTTGAAGGACTCCAGCGGCGATGTCAAAGAAATCTGTGTCGCCATCAGGTGAGCGTACCATCGCTTTAGTGTCTTTGTATAGCATCATTATAGCTGAGACCGTTTCATTGGGGAGGCCATATGCTAATAGTATTTGTTCCATTTTTCCTCTATGTATGGAATCGAATGCTTTGGAGAAGTCTACGAATAATAACGTTGCCTCTAGATTCTTTGCTCGTACCCCTTCTATGATCCGTCGAATAGTCAGGATCTGAGAGGTTGTGGATCGATTTCTGCGGAATCCATTTTGGTTTCTCCTAAGGATTTTTTCTATTTCGGGCCGGATGCGATTAAGTAGAAGGGCATTATATATCTTGGCTGCAATAGCAGTGAGAGTTATGCCTCTGTAATTTTTAGCGATTCCGAGATCTCCCTTTTTAGGGAATGGGAGGATGCAGCCTTTCGTCCATTTATCTATTCTATTTTGTCTATATACTGCATTGCATAGCCTAAGCAGTATGTCATTGAACTTTCCTATCTTCCACACCTCCGGGGTATTTCGTCGAGTCCTGCTGCTTTTCTACCTTTTAGCTTCTTTAAAGCTTGGTTGATTTCATCTATTGTGAAATCTCCCAGCTTGATATCTAGTTGTTTATCTACAATCTTTTGGATATTACTTTCTATGATTTCTGGGGGCTTCCTAGCAGTTTCTGGAAGTGGTCCTTCCATTTTTTTAGTCTATCTTCTTGGCTGGTTGCCTTTAATTTTGATTTAGAGGTGCTTTTTCTACCACTAATTTCGTTTACTGTTTGCCAGGCTAATCGCGACTGTCTGTCTTCTACCGATTGTCTGATATTATTTATTTGTGCCTGTATGTACTCTATTTGTTCCCTTTTGTATGTTTTGTTTAAGGCTACCTGGGCTTTCTTAAGGTTGTATAGGTTGGTGCTAGTTGGGTTTGTTTATTAATTTGGGCTGTTTCTTTGATATTATTTCTCTTTTCTCTAACTGCCTCCGTCTCCCAGGGGACAGAGCGTTTGGCTCTCAGTTCGGTCGGTATGCATTCGGATGCTGCTTCTAGATGGGCATTGACGAAGTTTTCGTATTCTTCGTTTGCGGTGGGGCTTTCAAATGCCTCCTGGAGGATATCGAATCTGTTTCTTACTGCCACAGCGTATCGATTGCATATATCACTGTTGGCAAGTGTTGACCAGCTGTATCGTACAGTCTTACTGGTTTGCTTTTTGTTCCTACGTAGGCTAAGTCGTAATTTTGCTGTGACTATTCTGTGGTCGGAGGATACTCCTTCAAAAGAGGAGTATGCTTCGCAGTTCATTGCACTATTTATCCATTTTTTATTTATTAGGATATAGTCTAATTGGGCTCTTGTATTGTTTGGGTATGTGTAGGTCCAGAGTTTGCCTTTTCTTTTCTGGTATTTTGTATTTAGGCATACTAGCCTGTTCTCAAGGAGAACTCTGCTAGTAATTCGCCGTTCCTGTTTGGGGTGTTATGTAGGCAGTATTTATTGTTCTCGCTTATGCCTATCTGCGCATTCATGTCGCCCCCAATTACTAGGACATTGTGTTTGGGAATCTGTCTGCATAGGGAGGATAGCTCATTATAGAACTTTGCTATGTCCGTTTCTTCGCTGACATTAGTGGGGCTATAGCACGAGACTACTGTCATGCAGGGATTCCCATTAAACGTAGCGCATATGATTCTCGGTTGGATTTTTTCTATACTGTTTAGTGCTCTCATAGCCTGGGGGCTGAGGAGCATTCCTACGCCTCCTATAGTGGCATTTGTGGAGTTTTTCCACGCAGATGCTGACACGAAAGTCCATCCGTTACCTGTTTCGTGGTATTTTATATCTAGTTCACTGTGATCAAATCTATGCTCTTGTACGCAGATTATGTCTATATTTTTGTCCTCTGCAGATGCAGTTAACTCGGGCAGTTGGTTTATAGTTTTTAGTGTTCTGACATTGAATGTGGCTAGATTTAAGGTTTGTTTACACCTTAGTAGGTGTGTTTTACATCTAGGTTCTATGGTTGACTTTTTGGATATGGTTTTCAGAGCTACGACGTTGGTGGTGGGTGTGTCTTGTTTGTCTGCTCTGCGTGTGATGCGGTTTGTGTGTGTTTGATGTTGTTGGGGCGCTGTAGCAGATTTTTCGACACAGGCCAGCGCTCGAACCCGTGGACGTTGAGACACTGTAGCCAATTTTCCGACACAGGCCAGTGCTCGAACCCGTGGACGCGCACCTTCTTCAGCGAGAGTGGCGATGCTGTATGATTTGATATTTTTGTGTAATGTCATAGGTTTGGTTGGCTCGATGTCATCGATACCTTTCGGTGGCTAATTTGACTCATCAATAGACGCCAGACTTAGAGATGAGGAGCAGTAGTTTCCTGACTGAACTGTTTGATCCTGGCCGTTGGCCCGCTTTTAGGCTCATCCGCCCAGCATCACGTGAGATACACCGTTGACCCATTTTGGGTCATCCGCCATGTCTCACATCCACCACGCTGCTACCCATGGTTTTATTTGTGAGGTAAGATGTATAATCTGCCTCGAGTTGTTTCCCGAAAAAGGGGTTAAAAAAAAAAAAATCCATCCACTATTAAGTTTCAACTTAGTTTAAGTCAAATTAATCCCTACCATTTTGGCAAAAAGAGAACCGTTTCTAAGTCGAGAGTCTTCTTAGTGAAAGATGGATTTAAATTGGCTGTGATAGGACTGTAGAATTTCTGTGTTAGAATTAGTGGAAAATATTTTGATGAAATTTAAGACAAAAAATACGACAGAATTAGACACAAAATTTGTACAAAAATTAGTTAACAAAAAACAATTCTCATCCTGAATTCAAACGAATATTATTGCTGACAGTTTACTTACGAAATTTTTTCGTCAAATAATATCTATATCGATAATTATTAGCTCTTGAATTAGTTTCAGGCATTTGGAAAAGCATGTTGTTAGCTGGAGAACCGAAATTTAAATGTATATACTCGCCAATAAATCTAAAGAACACGTGTTGGATTTAGTTGGGGGGGGTAGGGTCCCAGTGCCAGTACATCTACAGACAGATTTTACTCACTGGCGACTTTTATACATATAAATTGTTTTTTCTTTTGGCCACATATTGTACCAATAGATTAATTTTGGTAGGTACGATTATCTTGGGCTTTTCTTTTTTTTCACCCCGGGTGATGTTTGGTAGTATATTTTTACAATAAAACTATTTGCTGGTTTTTTTCTCACCGCACGGATTTACCAACAAGTTTGGTATATTAAATATATATATATATGTGTGTGTGTGTCTGTGTGTGTGTGTGTGTGTGTGTGTGTGTGTGTGTGTGTGTTATTAAGTTACTAAGTTAGGTTTAGTTTGGCACACGGCCGACTCAAAGGGAGCAGCATTAAATTCAAGAACAACATCTGGAATTATCTTACTGGTAGATTTATTAGAAAAAAGATCCGTTTGGCTTATTATAAATCTGTTATAATCCGAGAGGTGACATGTAAATGAAAGTCACCGCCATTGTGTTTATTGTCAACGAATAAAAAATGTGTTTGCTCACCTGTTGAATAATAGAAATGACAGATCCTATTATTTCAGCCGCTTTTGATTGAAACCTTTGCGCCAAATACTGAAAAGAGAAAATTGCATGTGGGTTTTCTTATTTGGTTTTGTGGTTATACATAGATTGATAGATAGATAGATAGATAGATAGATAGATATGGACAGAGATAGCTATATAGATATGGACAGACTGAGATAGATAGATAGATAGATAGATAGATAGATATGGACAGAGACAGCTATATAGATATGGACAGACTGAGATAGATAGATAGATAGATAGATAGATAGATAGATAGATAGATATGGACAGACTGAGATAGATAGATAGATAGATAGATAGATAGATAGATATAGACTGAGATAGATATATAGATACGGACAGACTGAGATAGATAGATAGATAGTTAGATAGATAGATAGATATGGACAGACTGAGATAGCTGTATAGATATGGACAGACTGAGATAGATAGATAGATATGGACAGACTGAGATAGCTATATAGATATGGACAGACTGGGATAGATAGATAGATAGATAGATAGATAGATAGATAGATATGGACAGACTGAGATAGATAGATAGATAGATAGATAGATAGATATAGACTGAGATAGATATATAGATACGGACAGACTGAGATAGATAGATAGATAGATAGATAGATAGATAGATAGATAGATAGATATGGAAAGACTGAGATAGATAGATAGATAGATAGATAGATAGATAGATAGATAGATAGATAGATATGGACAGACTGAGATAGCTGTATAGATATGGACAGACTGAGATAGATAGATAGGACAGACTGAGATAGCTATATAGATATGGACAGACTGAGATAGATAGATAGATAGATAGATATGGACAGACTGAGATAGCTGTATAGATATGGACAGACTGAGATAGATAGATAGATATGGACAGACTGAGATAGCTATATAGATATGACAGACTGAGATAGATAGATAGATAGATAGATAGATAGATAGATAGATATGGACAGAGATAGCTATATAGATATGGACAGACTGAGATAGATAGATAGATAGATAGATAGATAGATAGATAGATAGATAGATAGATAGATAGATATGGACAGAGATAGCTATATAGATATGGACAGACTGAGATAGATAGATAGATAGATAGATAGATAGATATGGACAGAGACAGCTATATAGATATGGACAGACTGAGATAGATAGATAGATAGATAGATAGATATGGACAGAGATAGCTATATATATATGGACAGACTGAGATAGATAGATAGATAGATAGATAGATAGATAGATAGATATGGACAGACTGAGATAGATAGATAGATAGATAGATAGATAGATATAGACTGAGATAGATATATAGATACGGACAGACTGAGATAGATAGATAGATAGATAGATAGATATGGACAGACTGAGATAGCTGTATAGATATGGACAGACTGAGATAGATAGATAGATATGGACAGACTGAGATAGCTATATAGATATGGACAGACTGGGATAGATAGATAGATAGATAGATAGATAGATAGATATGGACAGACTGAGATAGATAGATAGATAGATAGATAGATAGATAGATAGATATAGACTGAGATAGATATATAGATACGAACAGACTGAGATAGATAGATAGATAGATAGATAGATAGATAGATAGATATGGACAGACTGAGATAGCTGTATAGATATGGACAGACTGAGATAGATAGATAGATATGGACAGACTGAGATAGCTATATAGATATGGACAGACTGAGATAGATAGATAGATAGATAGATAGATAGATAGATAGATAGATAGATAGATAGATTTGTTGATGCGCATTAAATCTAAAAGATACACAAAATTATTAACATGAACGTGAAATGAATTTGATCCCATTAGCTCTTGGGATTAAATAACCTTAGTCGAGTTGACATAGCGTTCAAATCAAGTATAAATGAAAATGCAACCAAGGAAAATAGGGAGTGAATAGACCGAGAGAAAGTGCCGTTTAGATAGAATAAAGAATGAGTTTATTATTAAAGTAAAATACGATTGAGTGTTAAATATCTCTTTTCTCAAACAACTGAATTTGCCACACTGGGAGAGAGATTGTGAGACAGATACAAAGACGGACAAACAGAGAAATAGTCGTTAATATAGAATTATTATCATTCAATTATTATTTAGTGAGGTTTGCTTTTTGGCAAAAACACAGAAGTGACTTCCATGAGAACTGAACTCACTAGTCATCATCTGCTTGGCTAGACTGAAACCGTAAATCAAAAGAAACGCCTCCGTTTTCTTACATGATTTCTTTCAAAATTAGTGTAACTTTTATTTACATCTCTTCACATAACTTACAGAATGTCACATTTCATTTTTTTATCATGCAAGATGCATTTTTTTTTATGCAATGAAGTATTAAATAAAGTCGATGCAGTGTCCAGAAAGCAACATTTTATCCATTTATATTGGTCGTCCAATCTTTTTGATTTCTACGTTAGTCAATTTGTGTCAGCTTACAAATCATAATGCCTCTTCGGTCAGAAAGAAAAATATGTCTTGGCGAAAGATGGGTGTAAAAAAACTTATAGGCATTCATAAATTCGATTAATGGAAGAATTATTGCTCTTGCTCTGTTTATAGACGATAATAAAATTAGACGTCAACGTCAAAAGTGATTCAGAGAGGAAAGGTTTAGTAGGGTGTGGTGTGTGTGTGTGTGTGTGTGTGTGTGTGTGTGTGTGTTATATGTGGTGTGAAATAAAGCATTTCTTGCAATTTAGCATGGTTAGTTGTAGTATAACCTGTTAAAAGAATAATATTCTGTTGTCGCTTCATATATACACACACACACACACACACACACATATATAATATATATATATATATATATATATTGAAGATAATATAAGTACTATATTTCAAAGCAGATAGTGCTCGATATCATTGATATCGAGCGTTTATATTTGAGTTAAGGTAGCGGGAACATGGTGTCATTACCTGATCTGAAGATCGCATAGGCCAGAAATTGTCAGTAATCAGGTGTTGATTCCATATACATGCTAACTTAGCGTATATATATATATATATATATATATATATATATATATATATATATATATATATATTTCAGCCCTTTTGGCCTTGAATTTACAGATCGGGGATTTGAATGTTTTTCCCTTTCCAACGGTCATTTTTTAAGTTACTTTCATCGTTTATGTTTTTTAATAAGCAGTTGATAGACACACCAGCACTCATAATTATTTAAGATTTTATATAATTTTCCAATATGTATATTTATGAGTGTGAGTGTTTTAAAAAATAATAAAAAAGATCGTTGCAAAAGTTAAAAAAAAACATTCAAAACACCCCGATCTGTATCTCTAACCCATTCTGAAATGGCTGAAATAAATTATTTCTAATAAATCTAAGGTTTTCCTTTATTTATTTATATTTACGCCGTATATATATATATATATATATATATATATATATATGTGTGTGTGTGTGTACAAAAAATCTATATGTATGCTTGAATCTTATCATAGAAATATTTGATATTATTTATACCCTCATATATATATATATATATATATATATATATATATATATATATATATATATATATATATATATATATATATAGTTAAGATAGGGTGGACATGGAGTCAACAGCGCCTGATAACTAACAGTTCAGTTATGATATGGGGATGACACATTCGCCTCTCTTAAATCGCATAACGATGTGATTAAATTTTTCCAACATTTAGATAACCTCCATTCATCATTAGAATTGCTTTCCGGTATTTAAGTCAATGATAAAATCGCTACCATTTAAAAATCCCGCGTCGAGCCACAGAAAGTAAGGATATACCTATGTGGTTGCTACACTCATACCTATAGTATTTATGTTTTTAAAGATGGATTATTGCTGCATCTTTAAGTTGCTACCATCATATCTGTAGATCTCTGTTGGCAGACTTTTATCACCGGGTAACTTGATAACATCTTGATGTCTCCTTCACCTCAACGATGACCATGGGTGTTGAGGACTTCCATGACAGGTGATTTCGGTAAACAAATTGATAGACTGAAGTAATAGTGACATTATATTTGAAAAAAGACACTTAACTCCTTGTCCTTCAGTTTATCAACAGCAAATTTCCTTACAAGGACACGACGTTTCTTATGGAAGGGCCTACTAACACTCACTTGGTAACTGACAGTTTCTTGTTAATGGATTTTCACATTTTGAAACAGCCAACAGGGCTAAGAAATAAAGGTATTTTCAAGGATCATTGAAACATTTTAGTCGAACATATCCATTGTGTACCAATAACGTCATGTGTAACAACTTAAAACTGTAAGGATATTGTTTTAAAAATCTCTCCGTTAGGAGTCACGTGACTATAACATCGTCTCAGGTTAAATTGTTACCAATTGTTTAATGCATTTTAAGATTTTAGATCATAGGTCGAAATATATTTGGTTTCAGGCTGAGTTGTTTTTTCTTTGTTCTTTTGTTTGCTAATAATAACTTATCTAATATATTTGTTATCTATTAATATCTATCAAATATTAGTGGGAGTTTTGTTGTCTTTGATAAGTGACACGAGATAATAGGGGTGGTTGTGTAATGAATACAAGAATATACGTATTATCATGAGAATATATATGAATATGATGAATATAAGAATTACATTTTTTTAATTTATTAGATTTTTTAATTTAATTTTTGGTGTTGTTTTTGCCATTTTTCAATGGCCACGATAATTCATCTCTGGTGTATAACACTAGAGTTATGAATTCATAAACGACATTTACATTTTACATTAAGCTTTGTGTTTTGTTTTTTGTAAGACTATTGTTATCGTGGGAAATAGACTAATGACTTTTGAATTAAAAAAATAAAACTTATAATAAAATTCGAAAATAAAGCAAATAATAAAATACAAAAATAAAATAAAATGAAATATCTCCAATTCCCCTTTCTCAGAAAGTTTAACTGTCGGCTCTAAAAAGAACAGCTTCTTCGGGCTTTGCCAACTCACTGATTAAATTTGCATTGCAGCCTCCTGAAATGAGCAGACCAATACTTTTCACCAAATAAGCTCTTAAATGGTAACTCCAACGTGATTCGAACACGCGGCGATAATTAGGTTATACGTTTTAAATTTATTAGTAGATGATAAATCTGAAGCATTTACTTCTAACCGTAAGTGATATATACCTTTGTAATATTTTTAATCAGTTTTGTTTATTCTGTTTATAACTGGAATTCATTTGGTTCCAACATAATAAGTTGATGATATTTGTGTTTTAGATTTTGTCAATATTTTTGCTTGTTTTGTTATTTTTGTTTTACTAAATTTCTTGAATTTATTTTTATTTGCTAATGTTTAATACAAAATATGGTAGCGCTTATGTGACTAAACGGTTATTATCATAGCAAATGGATTCGGCTAACAATATTCGGTATAAACTACGAATTGACAAAGAATGGATATTTCCTTGATCAACTTGAAAATACCATTTCATGTTTTCCGGGTTTTGAGAGCAGTCCAGGAGGAAGATATAACATCGACAATAGAGTGAACGGATTTTTTTTTTTTTTTTTTATTAATACGTGTCTGTCTTTTCCATTCCTTATGTAAATTCGACATCATTTCTTCATCGCGTTTTTGTCTCTGCTAACTTTCTTCAAAAACACTAGAATCAGATTATATGTTTATTTATTGTTTTGTCTTTTGTTTATTTTTTATAAAATATTACATATCTACTCTTGTAAACAATAACTGTGTTAGCCTAAATATTTTATACTTTATTGTTACTAGACTCTTATCTGCTATTTAACTACTTCCCCACAAGAGCAGAATGTAACCCAGGGTTAGTTTACTTTGGTTCTCATTCACATACGTATGACCAACGATGAATATTGCTCTCTCAAAGGCATCAGAATACGCTAACTATTCGTTTATAATGCAGTAGGGAGGTACTGAATCAAGATCGGAAACTTTAGGTCCAGGCTCGCCTCGTTTTAGTTTTTGTTTTGTTTTATTAGATGTTTTAGGAGGTTGTTTTGTTTTTTTTTATTTTCGCGTCTCATTTGAATATGACTGAAGAAGAGTAACATATAGTGTCGGGAAAATATGAGGCGCTTATCCCGACGCAGCGGAAAGGGGCCAGTAGCGAGCTTTAGTGGGGTAGCCACCCACTGTTACTCGTACTAGGTCAAATAGTTGAGGGGGAAGAAGAATGCGGAATGCACGTTTGAGGGGGTGTCAGCTTTAAAAGAGGGAAATGGGACAACCCAGTCGGCGACTACCTCACCAACTCGCTACCAAGTTATAAAGAGAGGGGGAGAAATATAATTCTCCCAATAGAACACAATATAGGTTAAGAGTAGATCTACTCTAATCTTTGGCCGAAATACCAATGCTTACTTAAATAATCATATCGAGGTACGAGGTTAGAGAGCCCATAGCTGAAAGAAGATTTCATGCCTTTCCCATATTAAATCTTCCCCTACAATCACATCTGTCTGTTACTAATATGATTGTCCCGACCGTATTGCTCTTCTGTCAAACCCTGAACCCTTTTATCATGTATATGCCAGAAGGCGGTGGCTGAGGGTCTTAGTGTCCTCGGTATCATGTTAAACTGTATCTAGTGGTGAGGTTCCGATTCTGGAGCTCTGGTGAGTGTGGAGTATCCCTTCATTGTCATTACTCTCAGGTACACCCTGACCTGTTAGGGTCCCATCTATCGATTAAATAGATTAAAAATGAGGATTAAAAACGTTTCAAAAAATAAGTTTAATAAATTTGAATACTCAATAGGAATAAATAAACAAACGTTTTCAGTATGAAATAATCCAAGGGTTAACATGCCGTAAAATCCGACCAAAAAAAACAACCTGTCTATAATACTTATTTTCACCATACTGGTTTTAAGTCTGGACACGACAGTAAAAGAGTTAACGTAAAATTAATGTGATGCCGTAGTTTTTTTTTTCTTCTTTTTCAAATGCCAAGGCAGCGTTTTTGAACTACACATCTCATTTTATTTGGTGTTAGTTTATTTAGAACAGGTGCTACGAAGAAATGGACAGTTTGTAGGAATTACTGTTTCATCCTAAACGATTCGAAGGGTCAAAGTTGTCTTGAAATAAACACAAAAGTAGAAATGTTTGTAAAACACTTAGCAGAAACGAAAAGAAAGGCCTAAGGGTCAACATAGACAAGTGGTTAAATATCTTTGACAAATAACATTTTAACGTCATCCCTTTTACAAGGTTTTTCTTCTTTTAAACTTTATTGCTTTCTTTTTTTTTTGGCTAGAAGTGAAACAACTTAAAAAATCATTTATCTTAATTCAACCAACAAAAGCAGAAAATACATTGAAGATAACAAATACACAGGTATTTATTTAAATTGTCAACCATTTCAAAATTACTTTCAAAGCAATTTTATATTTCCCTTTATTTGATATAATGTTTATCGTAATTTTAAACTGTTAATTAAATCGTTAATTGGAACTCTTTATAATTAAAGTCAGACAATGTATTCAAATTTTTAATTATAACTAAACGAAGAAACCTGCATTGCCCGGAAAAGGTCATCAAGACTTGAAGGTTACTGAATAAGGCGCGCTTTTTGTAACGTTTATCGTCGTAGGAAATGAAATCAGCGAAACGGGTTCAAATCTTGAACTAGGGTGTTTGTATTTCACTTCACGTAAATACCCTTTCAAAAGGCATGAATTCATTTCTTCTCTCCCCAACTATGGAAAAATAGTAGGTCAGACTGGTTTCTTTAGCCTTGGTAATGTAACCAGTTTAGGATATGAAAAACTCTGAATTGGAAACAGCCGTACTTTGCTTTAAAATTGACCTTATGTCACACCCTACCTGTGACAGTGGGGTTGGGTAACTACATGATAAGTAATTTATAATATTTTTAAAAAAGCATTTGCAAAGCAAATATTATTCTGTTTTGTTTTTTGTTGTCTTTTTTCTTTGTTTATGGGGTGGTGAAGGGGGATGCAAGAGAAAACAAACAAAAACAAAACAGAATATTTGTTTTTCTTTCTTCTTTAAATAATATAAATTACTCATTATGTATTTACCCAACCCCTCCACCAAAAAATATTCTGGATAAACAATATCATAAATAAATAATATAATGAATAAACATTATTAGCGGGTCATTCCCTTTGAGATAAAAATACACTTTTCTCTTTGTTGGGTGGGATTTGGAGGATTCTTGTTTATGCTTTTTTTGTCGGGAAGGGATTGAGATTTATTCCCAAACAACCTATTCAATTGTAAACTATTTCCTTTTAGCAAGAAATAGTAGTCTAGTTGTTTTTACGGAAAACTTAACTTGTGCGGATCTCTTGTGGTGACCTCTTGTGGTGACCTCTTGTGTTCTAGAAGATTCTATGTTCATCTTACAAGTCACTTTACCACAATAGACCAATTTTCAACCCCCAGGATCAAACCATTCAGATTCCCCGTGAAAATGCACACAAACACACAATCAATAACTAAAATAAAATCCCGTTTATGTGTCTTTGTTCATTTACCAGTGCCTTGTTTTGTTTTTTTGTTCGTCTGTTTGTTTTTTTGTTATATAATAATAAAAAACAATTGTTTGTTTATCATTATTTTACTTTTTTTATTTGTTTTTGGGTTTTTTATTGAGTTTTTTTCGTTTTTGGTTTGTTTTTTGTTGTTGTTTTTTCTCCTTTGTCCTCTTTAAAAACACTCTATAATCATATCAACTAAAATGCTAATTTACAAAGCAAAAGGACAATGGTTAATGGTATTCCCTGATGTCTGTGGATAATATCAAGAGACCCAATTATGGTACCTAAAAGTCCTGTGGGCGAGCAGATTCCCAACCCTTACGAATAAAGCGCGTCTGGATGTGTTTGGCCTGTGCGAGGGGAGAGGTGTGGCGAGTGACCACAGAAATTGAACTCGCCACCTCCTCGTCGTTGAAATACTGTTGAATATCGAAATTCCGCACGGGCAATGCAGAGTGAGTAGCCCGGATGTAAACAGTTACTGATTATTTAAGGGCCTACCGAGGGGAGAAAAACCGTCGTCGGATTTTGCTGACGAGAAGAGAAGAACAATAGTATTCGTATCTTCCGGTCGAGAAGAGAGGCGTGTGTAGTACTACTGGAAGCTTGTTGCATATAGAAGACTTTGGCATTTGGGAGAGCATATGCGTCGGACTTGATTGCGGACCCCCTAAACACAGAGTTTACTTTCATTAAAAATAAAAACCTGTCTAACCAGATTTAATACGAGAGTTAATCCACAAGTGATAACAAATCTCACCAATCCAACTTCTATCTGATATACACAACAAAGATTCACTTGAGTTAATTATTCTTCCTTATAATGCCTGTATATTTTACAAGTACATAGCAGTTCTCAGAATAAAAAAATATTTGGTTCGAGATTTTAGTCCGGGTTTACATTAATCAACATTGGAGGCGTTTGTAGAAAGTGAACTCGACTACCTGAGTTCAAGTCCTGAATGAGGTTGTTTGCATTTCACATAGCGCTAATACCCATGTGGAAAGAATGAATCAAACTATTCTCTTTCCAGTCATAGGTAAATAAAGAATGAATCTTTAACGTTGGTATGGCAACAGGTATTGGAAAAGGAAAACTCTTAATTCAAACCAGACCCGGTGAAGGATGGACTCTGTCAGGCTATTCGTGCACAAGACGCGCTACATGAGTTGCGCCCACATGACCAAACCAGGATATGAGATAAGTTGGCATGTTTAATTTACAGAGTTAAACTGTTGTTTTTAGACGTTTTGAAAGGCTGAAGAGACCAGTGAGAATGGAAAAAAAATTGTAAAAAAAAAAAAACGGAAGATAAGATATCAACACAAGGACTAACGCACTGAAACAGTTGTTATTGTCCGCAAAGTGAAATCCGAGTATTTTAAAGTAAAAAGTGGAAAAACTTATTTTGGTCCTTAACGTCAACGTAAAAGAACGATCGTTAGTAATAAGTTTTAAATATATAAAAATATCGGAAAATATTTTGCGCAAAATGATGTATTTTTAATTATATATCTTTAGATGGACTAAATACATCTTTATTTCTGACAAAAATATTGTGTCCATGCTACCTTCCAAACGTTTAAAATTCACTATTAAATTTTTAAGTGATTGAAAATAGTTCAATTGAATCAGAGAAAATACTTTTTTTTCATCAATTCAAAGAAAAATATTGCTTTTAAAACTTCGAAAAGACACGCTACAAAAATTATTTTTTGACTTTGAAGAAAATAAGATTTTTTTGGAGATTGATTTTTTTTTTTTTTTTTTTTTTTTTTTTTTTTCAATGTGGTCTTCTGGATTTGATCTTTCAAGAAATATAAAAATTAGGGACTGGAATTTTTTTTTTTTTATTCAAATGACCAAATTGACCCCCTACCTACAATCTTAATTAATAAAAAAGACTTTTCCAATTTTTTTTTAATGAAATAAGGCTATTCATTATAAAATGAAGTCCCTAATAAATAAAGTGCTGAAATTTTCATTTAAATCGGACGATTTCCTGATTTTTGGTAATTGTTTTTTAAATTAAAATATTGAATTTTTATCACCTCCCTTGACATAAAGTGAAGATACCTAGAGACAAATCTCTGTAATCATCCCGAACAGCAGACAAAATTGAAACATGCACCAGTATTATCTCAGATGTGTTAGGCAACTAGTTAGAATAGAACTCCCAAATAATTAGTGAGTTTTATTCTAACTTGTTGCCTTATAACCAAACTTGTTAACCGTTACACTACACGAGACGCCCCACGTGTTTCACTAGTGATTTTTTTTCTAGCGAAGATTTTCCAAACTTACAAAATTGTCTGGTGAAATCTAGGGTTTTAATTGAATCTGGATTTACAGAATGAAGTGTAATTGGGAAGATTGATTTGCACGAAATTTCCAAACGGTGAAGGCGAAGGGGATCGCCAATCTTGATAATCAACATTTGAAATCCTATTTCGAACCCTGACTTCTGTAAGTGGTTGGAAATGTGTGACTCTTTCAGTCACGAGGCAAGATAATGAGATGATTTTGTTTTGTGGGGGTAACGAGTATTTCTTGCCCGTTAGCAAAACACACATGTCCTGAATTTCAGCCCCATGCCCCACCATGAAGTTTAACTAGCAAGTGCTTTTTTTTATTTTTATTGCTGTGTCATTGTAAATCAGACAAGAAAAGTATTTACACTAAAAAAAAGTAAACGGTTTTAAATCAATTTCCTACTTGTGTAAAGTCTTTACTTACTCTTCTTTTGGGGGAAATGAACCTCTTTACCCGTGTATAATGTGAGAGATTAAACAAATGTTTAACGGAGCCCAAATTGGGGGTAGCAGTATATGCGTGTGTAAAAGGATAATATTTATGTTATATTAAAGTAACAAACCAATAAACATACAGAAAGACGTTGATTTTCTTACAAAACTCCGATAAAAAAAGACTGAACATTTTATCTAGTGATAAAGTAAAGTTTAAACTGAGATATAAAGAGTGGGACTACAGGGTGGATAAGGTCGGAAGATAGATGTTTTTTTTTGTTTGTTTTTTTTTTTTTTTCATTTCATCTTTTCATCATATAATTAAAATTATAACTTTTAGACAAAAATTGGATTACATATTTATATTACGTATATTATTATTATTCTATTTCCTTTTGAATAACAGACAAACCAGCAAATAAAGAGTTTCTACCTTTGTTAAATGGCATATCATCCATCTTGGGTTATCTAATGCCAAGTAGTAGTACTATGTAACTTATAACTTGGGGTAAGTGGATCCATACCTTTTCCAATGGCATTAATTCGAAAGTGAATGTAATTGCATGACTGCGAGTCTGCAGTTCACTGCCATGGTCTAATGATTAGCAAGCTAGTCTCACAAATCCGTAACCTCTGAATAAGTGAGTTCGATCCTCGCTGGATGAACCATATTATTGATCTTGTGTCAAATCGTACTTGTAGGGTAAATATTTTTTATAAAATGCGTTTTAAACTTTGCATTCATTTTATATCTTGTTTTGCGGTGGGGGGCGTCTTGAGGGTACTTTTTCTTTAAAATAGAAATAACTATGATAGTATTCGGGAGTTTTATTATATAAGAGGATAAAATGTATTACTGTTTTTTAACTAAAAAACAAAAAAACAAAAAAAAACAAATGGCAGTTAAATTATATTCACGATTTGTATTGTATTCAATTCTTTTCAATACGCTTCAAAAAGACCGAAATGAGACGAGCTTTAAAAAAAAATTATTGTGACAGAGTTAACCAGTGAAATGTCTAAATGTGAAAGATTTGTGACTTACCTCATAAGAACTTGTCAACCTTAAAGGATAAAGAAGAGGAACAAAAGTAAGTGATGCCAGTAAGCAGCCGATAACCATGCCGAAATTCACATATATAAACATTGTCCCTTCGGTGTACATCTCAGCTGGAAACCCCAAAATGGCGATTGCCGATAAGAAAGAAACCAGAATCGATATTGAAACCGGCAACATGTGCAGTTTGCCGCCACCCATCAAAAAATGAGCGGTCGTCTTCTCTGTGTTTTTTGATAACGAATAATAAGCACCAACAGCCAACGAAGCCAATAAAACCGACACGAAAACGACATAGTCGATAATACTAAAAACTTTTTCATTTCCACTCATTATTTTTTTTTTTTCTTTTTCGTCTGTGTTTAAAACGAGAGCAAATCTCAGGCTGTTTTGCAATTGCCGTCTGCCGGCGGCTTTTTGAGGGGATCGGCACACACCAAAAAAAAAGAGAAGCTGTCAGCTCTATATGACACGTGATTCAACAATGATTACTTGTCGCACGGGCATGTCGACGGAACAACAATAAATAAACCAATGACAGAAGAGAAAATGACATTACCGTTAATTGATGACAACAACAACAACAACAGTAACAAAACGTTACCAAGTGTTCAATTGATAACCAGTCCATCGATTCGAAGATTTATTCTTAGAAATTAATTTGCGAATGGATTCTAAGATTTTGTATGACATTCATAATAAAAACATTTCTAAGTGCGTTTAAAAAGAGATCAGTCAGCAGTGGGTACTTTTCAATTACTTTTCACTACATAAAACATTTTTAAACGTTTGTTCTGGGTTAATGTCATACGAGGGGTGCTCCAAAAATAATGCCTCGCATTTGTTTATGTATTTATCTATGGATAAAATAATAGGACATGCTGACCTCTTTAACGTTGGTATGGCAACCGGTCAAATCCTGACTGTGTGCCTTTCACTGTTTTCTATTTCTCTTGGGAAAGGTGTGAATCATTTTGCACTCCACCCCCACCCTCCACACACACACACACAGAGCTATGGATAAATAGTAGGGAATATTGGATTCTTTAACCTTGATAGGGTAACCGGTCTAGAAGAAGAAAACCGAATTCAAATCAGTCATACTCTCTTTTTTTTTTAATTGACCTTGTTATCAGATCTTGCTCTTGGCGGAGGGAATGGGTACAAACAAACAAGGACAATCACTGTGGATAAACAACTTTTTCTGCTACAATATTATTTTTGATATAGTTACTAATTTGGCTTCGCATTTCCGTATGGACCAACACAAGCGACTCTGTTTTTTTTTTTTGTTTTGTTGTTTTTTTTTTTTTTTTTTAATATCTGTGATGACTGTGTCATAGCCAGAAAAATATGTTCTGTGTAGTCTATTCTTTCACGGTCCAATTCGTGTGGTTGAGCTGATCGAAGTGCTCTATTTTATGGGTTGACAGTTGTGCTAAACTTATCATTCACATTGCTGTACCACAGCTAAAATGCATTTCCCACGCCTAACTGTGCTCACATCCACATTTAGGTATTCGTAAAGGTTCGATGAATGGTGCTTTTATTTCGCATGGATAAATTTAAGGATATACTTGTACTTTCTAGTCAGACACCATTTTGCACACGTGTCTGTGATTTTGTCTCTACAATTTCCCGATGGGTATCAAACTTGAACGGAGACACAATTTCTGTGCTAACACGAAGAATCAGTTAGGGAGACCTTCAAATGTTAAATATATTTGGTTGTGTTTATTCAATGGCATATAACATTTAATGGACTATTAAATGCCGAAATTTCATTCATTTTTAATGCTTGATTATAATCAAAACTATGTATATACATATTAATAATTCTAATCACATTTTTTTATTTGTCCATGATAATAATATTTGTTCGCACACGCGATATGATATCAGTTAGCTTATCAAATTATAATAATTTTCTCGCTGTTGTATGTTTCAAGGAATATCCTATTGATGATATATGATAATAATAAATTGTTTTCACAGTTTATAAGATCTGGTATTCCAATCAAACATTGATAATTTTTCGTTTGTTGTATGTTTCTAAGGTGTTTATATAATAATAATAATAATAATAATAATTAATAAAATAATAATAATATAATCACTGGGAATTATGAAAAAATTAAATTTTGACCACACAACAAAATGGGTATATGCATAAACCAGAATCTGTTCTTGAGGACGAAACACATAAAATTCTCTGGGACTTTGAGATAAAAACGGATATTATCCGCAAGAAGACCAGACCTAGTGTTGATAAACAAAAGAGAACTTGTCAACTGGTGATTTTGCAGTGCAGCAGATCACAGGGAAAGGAAAATGAAAAATGGACAAATATCTGGAATTTGCCAGAGAACTGAAAAGTTATGGAATATGAAAGTGAAAGTGATATAATTGTTGTTGGTGCACTTGGAAAGTCCAAAAGGATTAGAAAAGAGTTTGGAAAGTTTGGATATGAGGAAGGATTGAAACCATTCAGAACACTGCACTGCTGCAATCTTGCAGAATATCTCAGAAGAGTCCTGGAGACCTGAGGAACTTGCTGTCACTCAGACTCCAGTGAAAGACCATCAGCTAATCTGATAGTGAACTCAAAAGGAGTAATATAATTAATGAATGATGATGATAATTTGTTTGGCACACAGTTAATATAGTTTCAAGTATTTTTATTAAGATATATACACTATATATTACTCGTATATGTAGTATTCATTATGCAAGGTTTATATATGCAATTTTTTTACAGTGTTCGAGATATCTTAGAAGTGTCATTTGTTGAACTTGATACCGACAATTGGTTTGTTTGCTGACGCATTGGAATAGAAGACGCGTTTTTCTGAGTATAAACTCGCCATGATTTAGCTGTAGTAGTAAATCAGGCGGTAGGTTTCAAATCTGGAACGATGCTGTTTAGTTTCATTCGAACTAATGCAACCTGGAAGAAGTGTAACATACTTTTCCCTTTCCAGCTATGCGGGAAATAGTAGGGATACTGGGTTTCTTTAAGCTTTAAGTTAGACCAGCAGTGGAGAGGGGTGATATATAAACTCTCCCTCTATTATATTGAAAAAATTAAGGACTTAACATATAAAATAGCATTTAACACTGGCATAATATATTAACTCTTTATGATTTCGCATTAACATAGCATAACCCTAAATAGATGCTCCAACAAATAAACTGCCCTAAAAAAGAAATACCCTGAAGACGATTAATAATGTTGTGCACTTCCTACATTTGACCCGAATAAGGAAACTACACGATGACTGAGCATATATATATATCTTATATAATATATTATATATAGATTTTCTCATCTTCGGTGATACATGTATCATAATGCATCCCCTATATATATATTATATGAATACGCACACACACGCATTAAACATATATGGTGTGATAATATATATGTATGTGTTAGTGTATCTCCATGCATTTAATATATGTGTGTGTGTAAATGTATGTAGTATGTATATATGTGTGTGTTATATATGCTCTCATGTATACATACATATACAAACCACCCACACACACACCCTATTATTATATATATATTAATATTATAGGTTAAGTATGCATAAATGTAACATATTGCAGTTGTCGCCACAGGATGTGAGAGCATCGAGCACATGTCAAAAAGGAAGTAAAAGAAAGAAGAAGAAAGTAAAGTCTCACATTGAACGTCCTATCAACCGAATAAATGGTAAAAGAAACAAAGGTTGAGATTGTGCGATTCTAGTGAATTATGTTCGTGACACTTAGTGTCTGTTTAAAGTTAACAAGACTAGATACCGTGAACCATTGTGTATTTAATTTTAATTAGAAGAAGTGAATGCTTTATTTGGGTTTCATAGTTATTAAAAAAATTGCATGATTTTTAAAAAAGTGACGTTTCCAAATTGTAAACACCAAATCAAGCTTTCCTAATATAGTAAATTAAATCTACGTCAGGATTTTACAATTCCATTATTTTGCTTTGTTACATATTTAATGATTTCGTTACTATTTTAGACACATGGTGACTTATGATTGGCTTTTTAATGTAGGAATACCCATTGTCTCAAAACTTCGGTTACATTTTTACAATTTCTTAGTTATTTAGAGAAAGTTCTAGGAGTAGAATATGAAGAAATAATTCCCTTTCAAGATAGACAGAGCGTATTCGCTCAGACTTTTCAATAAATCCGTATCACTCAGATTATTAAAGCTCAGTCTTGAAAACTGAGGTGACGAGCAGATTCCTACCCCACGAACAAAGAGTTTACGGATGTCTGATGTGCGGGGGAGTAGTGGTGGCGGAGTGACAACAGAAATTGAACTCGCTACCATCCTCGTCGTGAGGAGTGATGCGTAGTTGAAATACTGTTGAATATGGAAATTCCGCACGGGCAGTGCTGAGTGTGAGTAGCCCGGATATAAACAGTTACTGATTATTTTAGGCCTACTCCAGACAGGGGGGAGGGGGGCTTGGTATTGGGATTTGCTGTGAAGAGGAGAGGGAGGCGTATGTAGTGCTACTGGGAAGATTGTTGTACAGAGACTTTGACAGTAGAGAAACTGATTTTAACTTTCATTGTTGTTACAAAAAGAAATGATAAGATAAGACTTGTCTACTATATAATGTGATTTAATGTAATCTACACGTCAATTTACAAGCCGTTTACATATCAACCACGCACACCCACCCGTATACATAGAAGTTTTCATGTATTCCTATCTATAAATAATAAATATTTGCACATAGTTATATGGTTTTAATTATGTTCTATTATAACTACTAAACTTTCAAACAGTTCTGTTTGACCATAGATGAGACTTAAATATGCTTTTTTACTGATTCTGGGTGAATTTTGAAGTAATGGTAACGAAGGACACTCTGCAATCCATATTTCACAATCAATCGTCAGAGTTCTCGAACTGAAGTCTGAACCAGACGCAGTTTGTGCCATATTCAGAAAACTCTATTCTTTTCTTTGTTTGTTTGTAAAGAATTTTATAAATACATTTCCATTTCTTCAATTATTTTGCAAGGCTCTTCCTAACTATTCCAGGCTTGCCAATAACAACGGGTAAGAAACGTCCCGCTCATTTCTTTAAAAACCTTCAGTTGTCTTGCAATTTCCAGATTGCTGGACTTTTGGGACAGTGGATTACTACATTAGGATTCCCTAGTTCAACAAATCGGAGTGAGAGTACCTGTTGTGTTCATCTATGGGTCAGATATGTTTGAAAATTATTTGTATTTGATAGGAATATTTGATAACATATAATGCGTAAATTAGTAGTATTAAGAATAGTTTGTTAAGCTATAATTATTCCGGATTATTATTATTTTATTATTATTATTATTATTCTATTATTTACTTTTTTGAGTTTTCACATCAGCATCAGCCGATGGTCCTTCACTGGAGTCTGAGTGACAGCAAGTCTCCTCAGGTCTCCAGGACTCTTCTGAGTATCTGGCAGATTGCAGCAGTGCAGTGTTCTGAATGGTTTCAATCCTTCCTTTGATATCCAAAATTTCCAAACCTTTTTCCAAACTGTTCCAAGTGCACCAACCACAATTGGTATCACTTTCACTTTCATGTTCCATAACTTTTTCAGTTCTCTGGCAAGGTCCAGATATTTGTCCATTTTTTTCATTTTCCTTTAGCTTCACCCTGTGATCTGCTGGCACTGCAATCCACCAGTTGACAAAGTTCTTTTTTTTTGGTTTATCACACTAGGTCTGGTCTTCTTGCTGGGTAAGGGTGATCGTTTTTATTCAAGTCCAGAAAATTTTATGCGTTTTTGTCTAGAGAACAGATTCTGGTTTATGCATATACATTTTGTTGTGTGGTCAAATTTAATTTTTTGCATAATTCCCAGTCGTGTTAGTTTTGTTTCTCATTGTGCTAGTTTGCTACATTCCGAGAGTATATGTTTACAGTCTCCTCTCTATTACCACAAGTCTACATTTATATTTTTGTTGGGTCTTATAATTTTCGCTTTTATATAGTTTTGTCTTATGGATTATTTTTTGCAGCAATTATTAATGATTCTGTTTCTCTTTTGAGGTTTCCTTTTCTTAACCATGTCCATCTTTCCATGTGCAACTCTTCGATTTGTCGTTTGAAGTGTCCATATAATTGTTTTTCTTCCCATTTTTGTTTTCTAGTCTTTTGTGTTTTTTCTTGTTTGTCCATCTGCGTTTCTACTATTGTGGCCGCCATAAAGTAATTTGTCTTTGCTCTTTTTGGTGTCATCCTGAAGTTGTTGGATAGTGTTTTCTACGCAGTCCTCTATGTTGGCAAGACCTCTTCCTTCCTTTCTTGACACATATTATCTATCTCTATCGTCTCTAGGGTGAAGAGCCTTGTGCATGGTCATTAACTTTCTCGTCCTTTGGTCAATCTGTCTGAGTTCTATTATTATTATTATTATTATTATTATTCTTATTATTATCTGAAGATTATGTAAATAAACATCGAAAATATCAATAGATTTCCTGACAACTTAACTTTTCTGTTCTTTGGTCACATTTTATTATTATTATCATTATCATCAAATAAAACTCCAATACTCGAACTCTATACACCAAACACAGCATCCTTAAATTAGATTGATTTTGAATACAGTAGTTACATTTAAAATGCTATAAACCTTTTTCCTGTTAATTCTTCCTCCTTACAGCCCCACACCCCTTAATATAATTTCTACAATTCCCTCCTACATACTCTTCAGTACAAACATTGAAAAAACTGGAATACAAACACATCACCCATGAAGATGGTACTTCGAAATGCCGAAGTAATTGGGACTAAAAGATTGTTAATAAACTTGTTAACAGATTTTTTGCTTAATTCTATATGTATAAATGAAGTATGCTGCCCAAATACCCACTCTCACACACACACACATATATATATATATAATATAGTATAATATTATATTATTTATAAATATATATATATATATTGATAGAATGGATCAGTGATCATATTTTCAAATCCTGGATAAGGTGTTTTTGTGCTAGTGGCATGGAAAAGGCATCAGTCTATCTGTTCCATATTGTAGTAGGGCAGATGAGTTATTTAGCTTGGTAATAATTTTAAAATGACATTGCGTTACATCCTGTCCGTGGTGGAGAGGTTTTGGCAAATATAGATTTTATTTTGATCAGTTAGAATTAGTAATTATCCTATATATATATTATATATATTATATATATATATATATATATAAATATATATATTATATATATATTATCGTCGTAGGAAATGTACACGGTGGACTATTAAAATCCTGCGCTAATTGTTTGAATTACACCTAGGGCAAATGCTCTTTCTATGGGCATATAGTATGCCGACTGTGGTCTATAGCCTTGGTATGCCAACCAGTCTGGGAGAGGAAAACTCAATACAACCTGTTAATCTCCCTTAAAAAGTCACATCCTACTGGTGTGGAGGGGTTTGTAACACACCAGCATACACATGACTTTTTACTATATATATATGTATATATTATATTATATTATATATTTAGGGAGATGTGTTTGAAATGGGAAGGCCCGACAATTATTAGGGAGATTATGTGCTTATTAAGTATACGAATTGTTAATTATTGTTATATTAAATATTAGGCGTAATTCGGTTTAAAATGTAAAGCGTAAAAACGCCTACTTCATTTAAATATAAATTAATTATTAACAAATTAGTTTATGACTTAATTAGCACATAAATCTCTAAAAATTGTCGGCTTCGCCATCTCAAACACATCGTTTGAACCATTCATATATATATATATTATATATTATAATATATAATATATAAAGTGGTAAGACACAATAATGTGGACCCCATAAGGATTGTACTCACTACACAGAATTGGCTGCCTGCCCTAGCTTATATTTCCTCTCGGGTGTTTTAGTTTTCTTTTAAGTTCCTTTAAACGCAACACGATTTTATTTCATTCAAACAATTTTTGCAACTCAAAACCTTTATCTTGCTTCGTTCAATTTCTATTATTTTTATAATATTGTCATCATTACAATATCATTAAATCCAATTCAAATATCAAAAGTCAAAAATTAATGCAATAAAACTTCAAATTATTTTTTATGTATATATAATATATATATTTATATATATATTTATATATATGAATAAAAAATAATTATATTATATATATATATATATAATAAAGTAATTCATTGTTTACTTTTCTTTTGTTTGTTTGTTTTGAGTTGTTGTTTCAGTTAGGGGGGTCAAGTTAGTAGCCTTTGAACTTGATCGGCTCAGCAATAAATTTCTATGAGGGAAGGGTAATTGTATGATCCTTATAAGACCAAGGCTGAACGGAGAGATAATTTGCTTGGGATTATGTTGCGCCAAGAAAAGTGGGTTTGCCTGGCAAATCACTAATTCAATCTCCTAATTTTTATTCGGCTTGAACTCTGACTGCAAATGTAACTATACTCAGTGTTTTGAAACACGTTCTTTCAGTATACATTTGTTTTGTATGGGATTTATTTAAATTTGAATTTACTATATTTTAAAGGTTTTTTTTTTAGTGCCGCGTGTAATTACGAATGTATCAAAACTCAAGTCGCTTATTTGCTGCTTAAACTATGGACTTGTGGAGAGCCTAAGAAAGTTAACGCTTCAAAGGTAAAGGTCATTGACGAAACTTCTTTGTGCGAAGAGGCTCGGCGTAACCTTTCTGGTTGAGTTTCTGGTAACTAAATATTCATTTAACCACAGAGGGAATTCTTGCTAAAAAATAAATACTTAAAACTGGATCCACTTTTGACAATGTACGGGTATGAATAAAGCAAGATTTTTTTAGCAAACATACGCTTCTTCACCACAGATTCACGAGGACTCTCGGTTTTCACCTTCCGCGAAAGTCAAGGACTAAATTGACGTCAAACAGTTTGCCAGATACCAAAGCAATCCTTTTTCTAGGCGACAAAAATTCCTTTTGTAAGCAGACAACTTGGGGACAACGTCTTTTCATCTTTTAAGAACTGTAATCTTTTTCCCTTTGAATTACTTTATTATCACAAACAATATCAAGGACAGTTTTTTCCGGTACTATATACACATACAATAACTTTACCGTTTATTCTTTGTATTTTCTAACATAATTATTGTTTATTTGTTATCTCACCGTTTCGCAACAATCATTTTTTTAATGACTAACGAACAAAATTTTTTTAAAATTCTCATTCTTCGGTTTCTTAGAAAATTCATAGTCATTTCCTTTTTCCTTTTTTTCTTTTTTCTTCTTTTTTTTTTTTTATAAAAATGAACACTCATCAATTTATTCATATCTAACTTTACTGTTATTAATGTATATACTCAATTTTGTTTCTGTTCAGTTTTTCTAGTTGATTATCCTTGTCTCACGATAGCTCTTCAATCAATATAGAATATTCATTGTTTAATCCCGGCGCAAAACGATAATTGACGTGTTTGAGAATATGTCAGTCTAATTTTGGAGTTTGCGTACGAAAAAAAAATGATTTATTGTGTGTAAGAGGTTTTGAAAAAAAGGAAAGTTGGTGATTCCTCTGTTTTTTCTACTTTATCTTTTTTATTTCATTTTGTTCAAGCCTGGAATTTCGGATTTTTTTTTTATAATTCGTTGGATTTTATTTTCATTCAATATTGTGATAAATATTATTTTCTTATACTAATTGTGCTTAAAAGTTGGATTTGAGGCGCTAGACTTTTGCTTTTTGGCAGAGTCTCTTACGGTTTCTTTGGTTCCTTCTGGACGCTCGAATTCAATATCAGATAGACGAGAGGGTCTTTAATCTTCTGACGGTAGTGAAGGTAGATTCATTCTAAGCTGTCTCCATGAACGTGTTAGTTCTTTAATTTGAAGGAGATTGCTTTATAAATAAAGCAACAGAAAAAATTTGTTTAATATATAAGCTTATATGGTCCGAAAATTTTGGGGGTTCCGGCCGTAATCTTCTTTGATGTTTTGCACAGAATGGCTGAAACTGAAGAGATTGTTGGGGGACCAAACATGGTTCAGAAGTATTCATAGGAGTGAGGGTTAGTAGTGCCTCAGGGGATTAATAATGTTAACTTTCAGTTTTGGTCATAAAAAAGCCAGAAAGCACTGAAGGTTACATTTTCAAGTTAGGAGAGGACGAATACTTCGCTGGGCTGGTAAGCAGTCAGGTTTTTAACGAGTCCAGGTTCAAAGGTTTGGTTCGATTTTCCATCGCAACAAAATAGTTGATTCCTACATCTGAGCCGATCGGTGGACGACTAGTAGAATATCTTGGAGGGTCGGGAGAGACCCGTTCGCGTTGGAATTGAGCGTAATCCAGGGGAACTTCAGCTAGTTTGTCCCACACCAAACAATAGTTCGTCTTGGAAGTTCGTTGATGTTAATTCAATGAATAAAGGCTTGTTAGGAAGTAGCATAGAAATTATTCCAAAAGCAGAGGGCAGAATTTTACAAGGACGTTTTTATACTTAAAAAAAAAAAAAACAAAGAATTAAAATAAATAAACTGGGCAAGTAGAGGGATTATTAGGATTTGAATTAGCTTATAGATAATAGACTTAAGCTTATGTTTGGAAAAAAAGTGAGAGAGATCATGTAAAAAATTGTTAGCAGAGTTACCAGTGGGATATTAACCTTCTCTTTTGAGGTGACTCAGATTCATCGGAAGGTTTGATATGCCGTCTTTTCTTGAGGCCGAATCGTCAAAAGCCTTACCAATTCAAAGCTACACCTTTGTACTGGCAATTCCAAGGTATTCCAAGATGATGTGGTTCTGGGGGATTTCTCAGGTCGTCAAGTTTTACTTGTTCATGATTCAGTCACAGTGTTTTTTTGATACAGATTGATTCCCTAATTTCTCAGAAAATGTTGCTTGATTCTTATAAGAAGAACAATATTTACCTGGGAGCTCTTTTTAATTTGGAAAGTGGGATATTATCAATTAGAGGGAGATTAACAGAATCCGTACATCAGATAGATCGCATTTTGGAGATGAGGTTCCAAATCTTCCATGTTTCTCAGACTTCTGTTGTCTTAATAGATGCTTTAGAATTGATTCTCTGGACTCGTTTGCATATGAGATAAATCCAATTTTTATTTCCGGCCATGATGGATCCATCGAAGAGACAATATCAAAGAAGGATCCGCTATTAAGTTATTTAGTAAACACTAATAATGGGTGGACACGAATGGGAAATTCTTCAAGTGGTTCCTTTGCTAAACACGAAGAGCGGTATTCCTTGGACGATTGTATAGAGAGCTGGGAAGCTCAATTAAACATTCACCAGGTGGCCAGAGTTTGGGGAGAAGCGAGGAACCTATCAATTGGTTAGGAGCTAAAAAAAAATTCAAAAAAGGCTACTAGCACTTGTTCGCTTCCTGCTTCATGTAGATGGCGGAGAATTCTGTCTCAGATGCGACATTCCACAGTAGTGGTATAGATAACAGAAGGTGGACAACAAAAGTCCCTTTAACTTTGTCAGTTGATGGCAGATGTGTTCAATTAGAGCAGATTACAACTCATATTCAGAAAAGAAGAATGTTTGGGGCTGATGTATCTATATAGTGTGTTGTACAGTGAAATGAAAGTGCGTCTGACAAGGCGGAATCTTTTTTCCCAACGTACCATCGAATGTACGGTGTAGTGTATCAGTTTGGATATAACGACCTTCGACGCTTCTAATTTTATTTATTCTCACTTCTCATTCTTAATCCACGTCTATCCGTACTTCGATGGTGAGTTGGGAAAAGATTTCCGCCTGTTGGTAGACGCACTTTCATTTTCTCTGTACAACAACACTTAATATTAATAGCCAAATTCTTCTTTCTGGATATGAGTTGTAATCTGCTGCTAATTGAAACATCTGCCATCAACTGACAAGTTAAGGGACTTTGTGGTCCCCTTCTTTGTTGATCTATACACTATGTGGAATTGTCGCATCTGGAAGAATTCTCTCCTCTGACATGAAGCGAAGCTGAACAGTGCTAGATAGGCCTTTTTAATTTTTTTTAGCTCTAACAATTGATTGGTTTCCTTCGCTTCGTCCCAAACTCTGGCCACCTGGTGATGATTTAATTGAGCTTCCAGCCTTTTTTGATACATTGTCCCATAAGATAACCGGCTCTTCGTGGTTTTAGTCAGAACCCTTGAAGAAGTTTTTTCCATCGTGTCACATTATGGTGTTTAGCTAATGAAGCTGTTAATAGGGATCCTCTTTTGATATTGTCTCTTCGATGGAATCCATCATGGCCGGGAATAATTGGATTGATCTTATGCAACGAGTCAGAGAATCAGAATCTATAATGCATCTATTGACGCAGAAAGTTGAGAAACAATGTGAGAATTTGAACCTCATCTCCAAAATGCCGATCTATCTTGTGTACGGATTCTGGTAATTCTCTCCTCTAATGGATAATCATTTCCACTTTCAAATTAAAAGAGTCCCCAGGTAAATCTGTCTCTTATAATGGAATCAAGCAACATTTCTGAGAATTAGGAAAATCCTGTATCAAAACTATTGTTAACTGAATTCATGAATAAGTACTTGACGAAACCTGAGAAATCCCAGGGAATCATCTTGGGGAAATAACTTGGGAATATTGCAGTAAAAGGGTGTAGCTTTGAATTGGGTATGCTGTTTGGACCGATTCTGCCGGAAAAGACTGCTATACTCAACATTCCGACTGAATTGAGTTCACTCAAGAGAGATTAATATATCACTGTAACTTTCTTGCTAACAATTTTTTAGCATGAGTCTCTCTCAGCTAAAGTCTATTATCTATAGCTAACAAATTTAAATCCCTCTTTGGCCAGTTTAGTTGTTTTTTTTTTTTAAGTAAAAGTCTTTGTAAATTCCTGCCTTCTGGGCTTTGTTGGATAATTCTATTGCTTACTTTCCTAACAGCTTTTATTTATGTGAATTAACATCTGGCAAGCGCTATTTTGTTTTGGTGTTGGGACAAAACTTAAGCTGAAGTTCCTCCTGGATTAACGCTCAAGTTCAACGGTCGGAACGGGTCTTCTCCGACCTCCAAGTATTCTCTAGTCGTCCACCGATCGGCTCAGATTGAGGAATCAACTATTGTTGTTGCGGATGAAATCGAACAACTTTTGAAACCTGGACTCGTTTAAACCCTGACTGCTTACCAGCCCAGGCTGAAGTATTCTGTCCTCTTCCTCAACTTAAATATGTAACCTTCATGCTTCTGCTTTTTATGGACCAAAACTGAAGAGTTAACATATTAAGTCCCTTAGGCACTACTAACTTCCTCAACTCCTATGAAGTTACTTCTACATGTTGGGTCTCCTCACATCTCAAGGTTTTCAGCAATTGCTGTGCAAAACATCAAAGAATTTCTCGAAACAATTTCGGACATAAGCTGATATATGTAACAATTTGTTTTCTGTTGCTTTATTTATAAAAGCAATTCTCTTCAAATAAAGACTACTACGTCTCATGGAGACCGAGCCTAGAATGAATCTGACCGTCACTCCGTCAGAGATTAAGACCTCTCGTCTATCTGATATTGAATTCGAAGCGTCCAGAAGAAACCAAGAACCGTAAGAGACTTGCCTAAGCAAAAGTCTAGCGCTCAAATCACTTTTAAGGCACAGTTAGTAAGAAATAAATTAGTCAAATATGAATGAAATAAATCAACGTATTATAGATAAAAAAAATCCGAATTCCAGCTTAACAAATGAATAAAAAAGGAGTAAAGGTAGAAAACAGAGAATCACCAACTTTCCTTTTTTTCAAACCTCTACACACAAATAAATCTTTTTTTTTTCGTACGGTAAACTCCAAAATAGGACTGACATATTCTCAAACCGTCAATTCTTTTTGCGCGGGTATTAAAAAATGAGATATGTCTATGATTTGATGAAGAGCTATCGTGAGACAAGGGGGATAATCAACTAGAATAATATTACTTGAACAGTAAACAAAATTGAGTATGATTACATTAATTATACAGTAAAGTATAGATATGGATATAAATTTGATGAGTGGTTCATTTTTATAAAAAAGAAAAGAAGAAAAAAGAAAAAAAAGGGGGAAAAGGAATGACTATGATTTTCTAAGAAACGAAGATGAGATTTTTAAAAATATTTTGTTTCGTTAGTCATTAAAAAATTGATTGTTGCGGAAACGGTGATATAACAAATAACAATAATTTATGTTAGAAAATACAAAGGAATAAACGGTAAAGTTATTGTATGTGTATATATGTACCGGAAACTGTCCTTGTATATGTGTTTGGTGAAATATAAGTAATTTCAAATGGGAAAGATTAAAGTTCTTAAAAGACGAAAGACGTTGACTCCAAGTTGTCTGCTTACAAAAGTGAATTTTTGGTCGGCGTAGAAAAAGGATTGGCTTGGTATCGTGGCAACTGTTTGGACGTCAATTAGTCCGTGACTTCGGCGGGAAGGTGAAAACCGAGAGTCCTCGTGAATCTGGTGGTGAAGAAGCCGGTAGTGTTTGCTAAAAAAATCTTGGCTTTATTCATACCCGTGACATTGGCCAAAGTGGATCCAGTTTTAAGTATTTATTTTTTAGCAAGAATCCCTCTGGTTGGTTAAATGATATATTTAAGTTACCAAACTCAACCAGAAAGGGTACGCCGAGCCTCTTGCGCACAAAGGAAGTTTCGTCAGATGACTTTTAGCCTTTGAAGCGTTAACTTTCTATAGGCTCTCACAAGTCCATAGTTTATAGCAGCAAATAGCGACTTGAGTTTTGGATTACATTCGGTAATTACGACGCGGCACTAAAAAAAAAACCTTTGAAATATTAGTAAATTCAAATTTTAAATAAATTCCCATACAAACAGAATTATACTGAAAGAACGTGTTCAAATCACTGAGTATAGGTTACATATTTGCAGTCAGAGTTCAAGCTAGAATAAAAAGTTAGGAGATTGACTTATGATTTTCCAGGCAAACCCACTTTTCTTGGCGCAACATAATCTCCCAAGCAATTTATTCTCTCGTTCAGCCTTGTGTCGTATTAAGTATCATACAATTACCCTTCCCTCACAGGTTATTAGAAAGATTATTGCTGAGGCGGACAAGTTCAAAGTGCTTGACTAAGCTTTGACCGCCCCCTAACTTGAAACAAACAACTCAAAACAAATTACAAAAGAAAAGGTAAACAAGTTGGAATTACTTATATATATATATTTTATTATTATATTATAATATATATATATATATATATATATAATATATATATATATATATATATGTGACAAAAAAATAATTTGAAGTTTTTTGTATTGCATGTAATTTTGACTTTGATATTTGAATTGGATTAGTTTGATATTTTAATTGGATTACTAATATTTAAAAATAAGATAGAAATTGAACGAAGCAAGAGTAAAGGTTTTTAATAGTTGCAAAATATTGTTGGAATGAAATAAAATCGTTGTTTCGTCTTAAAGAACTTAAAAGAACTTAACACCGAGAGTAATTTATAAGCTAGTCAGGCAGCCAATTTCATGTGTAGTGAGTACAATCCTTATGGGGTCCACATTATTGTGTCTTACCACTTTATATATATATATTATATATATATATATATATATATATATTATATATATAATATATGAAGTGGTCAAATGATGTGTTTGAAATGGCGAAGGCGACAATTTTTAGGGAGATTATGTGCTTTAATTAAGTCATAACTAATTTGTTAATTAATTAATTATAATTAAATGAATTAGGCGTTTTGTTTACGCTTTACATTTAACCGATATGCACGCCTAATTTATTTAATTATAATCAATTAATTAACAAACTAGGTATGACTTTAATTAAGCACATAATCTCCCTAATAATTGTCGGCCTTCGCCATTTCAAACACATCTCCCTAAATATATATTATATATATATATATATATATTATATATATAAAAAGTGCATGTGTGCGTGTGTGTGTTTACAAACCCCTCCACACAAGTAGGATGTGACTTTAAGGGGAGATTAACAGGTTTGTATTGAGTTTCCTTCTCCCAGACTGGTTGGCATACCAAGGCTATAGACCACAGTCTGGCATACTATATGCCCATAGAAGAGCATTTGCCCTATGTGTAATTCAAACAATTAGCGCAGGATTTTAATAGTCCACCGTGTACATTTCCTACGACGATATATATATATATATATATATAATATATATATATATATATATATATAGGATAATTACTAATTCTAAACTGATCAAAATATCTATGTATTTGCAAACCTCTCCACCACGGACAGGATGTAACGCAATGTCATTTTAAAATTAGGTTACCAAGGCTAAATAACTCATCTGCCCTACTATTTACACATAACTACAATATGGAACAGATAGACTGATGCCTTTTCCATGGCCACTAGCACAAACAGCTTATCCAGGATTTGAAAATGAGTCACTGATTCCATTTTCTATCCAATATATATATATATATATATATATATATATATATATGTATGTGGTGTGTGTGTGTGGTGTGGTGTGTGAGTGGGTATTTGGGCAGCATACTTTCATTATACATATAGAATTAAGCAAAACATCTGTTTAACAAGTTTATTAACGATCTTTTTAGTCCCAATTACTTTCGGCATTTCGAAGTACCATCTTCATGGGTGATGTGTTTGTATTCCAGTTTTTTCAAGTTTGTACTGATGAGAGTATGTAGGAGGGGAATTTGTAGAAATTATATTAAGGGGTGTGGGGGCTGTAAGGAGGAGAATTAACAGGAAAAGGTTTATAGGCATTTTAAAATGTAACTACTGTATTCAAAATCAATCTAATTTAAGGATGGCTGTGTTTGGTGTATAGAGTTTCGAGTATTTGGAGTTTTATTTGATGATAATGATAATAATAATAAATTTGACCAAAGAACGAGAAAGTTAAGTTGTCAGGAAATCTATTGATATTTCGATGTTTATTTCATAATCTTCAGATAATAATAATAATAATAATAATAATAATAATAATAATAAAATTAATAATAGAACTCAGACAGATTGACCAAAGGACGAGAAAGTTAATGACCATGCACAAGGCTCTTCACCCTAGAGACGATAGAGATAGATAATATGTGTCAAGAAAGGAAGGGGGAAGAGGTCTTGCCAACATAGAGGACTGCGTAGAAACCACTATCCAACAACTTCAGGATGACACAAGAAAGAGCAAAGACAAATTACTTATGGCGGCCAACAATAGTAGAAACGGCAGATGGACAAACAGAAAAACGACAAAGACTAGAAAAACAAAAATGGGAAAAAAACAATTATATGGACACTTCAAACGACAAATCGAGAGGTTGCACATGGAAAGACTTGGACATGGTTAAGAAAAGGAAACCTCAAAAGAGAACAGAATCATTAATAATTGCTGCAAAAAATAATGCCATAAGGACAAACTATATAAAAGCGAAAATTGATAAGACCCAACAAAATAGTAAATGTAGACTTTGTGGTAATAGAGAGGAGACTGTAAACCATATACTCTGCGAATGTAGCAAACTAGCACAATGAGAATACAAAACTAGACACGACTGGGAATTATGCAAAAAATTAAATTTTGACCACACAACAAAATGGTATATGCATAAACCAGAATCTGTTCTCGAGAACAAAACGCATAAAATTTTCTGGGACTTTGAAATAAAAACGGATCACCTTATCCCAGCAAGAAGACCAGACCTAGTGTTGATAAACAAAAAAGAAAGAACTTGTCAACTGGTGGATTTTGCAGTGCCAGCAGATCACAGGGTGAAGCTAAAGGAAAATGAAAAAATGGACAATATCTGGACCTTGCCAGAGAACTGAAAAAGTTATGGAACATGAAAGTGAAAGTGATACCAATTGTGGTTGGTGCACTTGGAACAGTTGGAAAAAGGTTTGGAAATTTTGGATATCAAAGGAAGGATTGAAACCATTCAGAACACTGCACTGCTGCAATCTGCCAGAATACTCAGAAGAGTCCTGGAGACCTGAGGAGACTTGCTGTCACTCAGACTCCAGTGAAGGACCATCGGCTGATGCTGATGTGAAAACTCAAAAAGAGTAAATAATAATAATAATAATAATAATAATAATAATAATAATAATCCCTTGTAAATAATTATAGCTTTAACTAACTATTCTTAATACTACTAATTTACGCAGTTATATGTTATCAAGTATTCCTATCAAATACAAATAATTTTCAAACATATCTGACCCATAGATGAGACACTAACAGGTACTCTCACTCCGATTGGTGTTGAACTAGGGGGAATCCTAATGTAGTAATCCACTGTCCCAAAAGTCCAGCATATCTGGAAATTGCAAGACAACTGAAGGTTTTTAAAGAAATGAGCGGGACGTTTCTACCCGTTGTTATTGGCAAGCCTGGAATAGTTAGGAAGAGCCTTGCAAAATAATTGAAAGAAATGGAAATGTATTTATAAAATTCTTTACAAACAAACAAAAGAAAAGAATAGAGTTTTCTGAATATGGCACTAAACTGCGTCTGGTGGTCAGACTTCAGTTCGAGAACTCTGACGAGTGTTGATTGTGAAATATGGATTGCAGAGTGCTCCTTCGTTACCATTACTTCAAAATCTACCCAGAATCAGTAAAAAAGCATATGTTAAGGTCTCATCTATGGGTCAAACAGAACTGTTTGAAAGTTAGTAGTATTATAATAGAACATAATTAAAACCATATAACTATGTGCAAATTATTATTATTATTAGATAGGAATACATGAAAACTTCTATGTATACGGGTGGGTGTGCGGTGGTTGATATGTAAACGGCTTGTAAATTTGACGTGTAGATTACATTAAATCACAAATTATATAGTAGACAAGTTCTTATCTTATTTCATTTGTTTTTGTAACAACAATGAAAGTAAAATCAGTTTCTCTACTGTCAAAAGTCTTCTGTATGCAACAATCTACCAGTAGCACTACATACGCCTCTCCTCTCCTCTGACAGCAAGATCCCAATACCGCCCCCCCCCCCTGTCTGGGAGGGTAGGCCTTAAATAATCAGTAACTGTTTATATCCGGGCTACTCCCACTCAGCACTGCCCGTGCGGATTTCCATATTCAACAGTATTTCAACTACGCATCACTCCTCACGACGAGGAGGTAGCGAGTTCAATTTCTGTGGTCACTCGCCACACTACTCCCCCTCGCACAGGTCAGACATCCGGAAACGCTTTGTTCGTGGGGTAGGGAATCTGCTCGTCCTCAGTTTTCAAGACTGAGCTTTAATAATCTGGAGTGATACGGATTATTGAAAAGTCTGAGCGAATACGCTCTGTCTATCTTGAAAGGGAATTATTTCTTCATATTCTACTCCTAGAACTTTCTCTAATACTTAGAAATTGTAAAAATGTAACCGAAAGTTTTGAGACAATTGGTATTCCGTACATTAAAAATGCCAATCATAAGTCGACCATGTGGTCGTTAGAAATATGTAACGAATCAGTTAAAGATGTAAAAGCAAAATAATGGAATGTAAAATCCTTGACTTAGATTTAATATTACTATATTATGGAATTAGGCTTGGTATTTGGTGTTTACAGTATTTGGGGAAACGTCACTTTTTTAAAATCATGCAATTTTTTTTAGATAACTATGAAACAATAAAGACATTCACTCTTTTCTAATTAAAATTAAAAATGACACAATGGGTTCACGGGTCATCTAGTCTTTGTTAACTTTGAAACAGACACTAAGTTGTCATTGAACATAATTCACTAGAATCGCACAAATCTCAACCGTTTTGTTGTTTCGTTTACATTTCTATTCGGTTGATAGTGACGTTGCAATGTGAGACTTTATCTTTTTTCTTCTTCTTTCTTTTTACTTCCTTTTTGCAACATGTGCTCGATGGCCTCTCACATCCTGTGGCGACAACTGCAATTATTGTTGACATTTTTATGCATACTTAACGTAAATTTAAATATATATATATATATATATATAATATATGTGTGTGTGTGTGTGGTGTGTATGTGTGTGTGTGTGTGTGTGTGTTTGTATATGTATGTATACATGGAGAGCATATATATATACTCATATATATATACATACATACATACATACATACATACACACACACATATATATATGCATGGAGATACACAAACACATACATATATATTATCACACCATATATGTTTAATGCGTGTGTGTGCGTATATTATATATATATATGGGTGAGTGCATGTATGAGTACATGTATGCACCGAGAGAGAATATATATATATATTATATATATATATATATAATATATATATATATATATATATTCTCCAGTCATCGTGTTAGTTTCCTTATTTCGGGGTCAAATGGTAGGGGAAGTGCACAACATTCATAATCGTCTTCAGGGGTATTTCTTTTTGTATGTGCGAGGTTTATTTTGTTGGGAGCATTTATTGTAGGTGGGTATGCTATGGTTAATGCGTAATCATTAAAGATGTTTAATATATTAGTGCCAGTGTTAAATGCTATTTTATTTATGTTAAGTCCTTAATTTTCAATACTAATTAGGGAGGGTTTATATATCACCCCTCTGCCACTGCTGGTTGTCTAACTAAAGCTAAAGAACCCAGTATGCCCTACTATTTCCCCATAGCTGGAAAGGGGAAGAAGAGATGGTTTATACTTCTTCCAGGTGCATTAGCGCGAATTGAAACGTAAACAGCATCGTCCAGGATTTGAACTCGTACCGCTGATTCTACTACTACAGCTAAATCATTGGTCGAGTTTATTACTCAGAAAAACGGCGTCTTCTATTCCAATGCGTCATTCAAACAAACCAATTGTCGGTTTATCAAGGTTCAACAAATTGACACTTCTAAGATATCTCTAACATTGTAAAAAATTGCATAATAAACTCTTGCATAATTGAATACTACATATACGAGTATAGATATAGTGGTATTATTTATCTTAGATAAGAATACTTGAAACTATATAACTGTGTGCAAACAAATTATCATCATCATCATCATTATTATTATTTACTCCTTTTGAGTTTTCACATCAGTATTAGCTGATGGTCTTTCACTGGAGTCTGAGTGACAGCAAGTCTCCTCGGGTCTCCAGGACTCTTCTGAGTATTCTGGCAGATTGCAGCAGTGCAGTGTTCTGAATGGTTTCAATCCTTCCTCTGATATCCAAACTTTCCAAACTCTTTTCTAATCCTTTTGGGACTGTTCCAAGTGCACCAACTACAATTGGTATCACTTTCACTTTCATATTCCATAACCTTTTCAGTTCTCTGGCAAGGTCCAGATATTTGTCCGTTTTTCATTTTCCTTTTCCCTGTGATCTTGCTGCACTGCAAATCCACCAGTTGACAAGTTCTTTCTTTCACTAGGTCTGGTTTCTTGCTGGGATAAGGTGATCCGTTTTTATCTCAAAGTCCAGAGAATTTTATGTGTTTCGTCCTCAAGAACAGATTCTGGTTTATGCATATACCATTTTGTTGTGTGGTCAAATTTAATTTTTTGCACATAATTCCCAGTGGATTATTATTATTATTATTATTATTATTATTATTATTATTATTATTATTATTATATAGGAACACTTAGAAACATACAACAACGAGAAAATTATCAATGTTTGATTGGAATACCAGATCTTATATAACTGTGCAAACAATTTATTATTATCATATATATCAATAGGGATATTTCCTTGAAACCATACAACAGCGAGAAAATTATTATAATTTGATAAGGCTAACTGATATCATATCGCGTATGCGAACAAATTATTATTATCATGGACAAATAAAAAATGTGATTAAAATGATTAATATGGATATACATAATTTTGATTATAATCAAGCATTTAAAAATGAATGAAATTTCGGCATTTAATAGTCCCATTAAATGTTTATATGCCATTGAATAAACACAACCAAATCTATTTCAACATTTGAAGGGTCTCCCTAACTGATTCTTCGTGTTTAGCACAGAATTTGGTGTTCTCCGTTCAAGTTTGATACCCATCGGGAAATTGTAGAGACAAAATCACAGACACGTGTGCAAAATGGTGTCTGACTAGAAAGTACAAGTATATCCTTAAATTTATCCATGCGAAATAAAAGCACCATTCATCGACCTTTACGAATACCTAAATGTGGATGTGAGCACAGTTAGGCGGTGGGAAATGCATTTTAGCTGTGGTGACAGCAATGTGAATGATAAGTTTAGCACAACTGTCAACCCATAAAATGAAGAGCACTTCGATCAGCTCAACCACACGAATTGGACGGTGAAAGAAGACTACACAGAACATATTTTTTTTCTGGCTATGACACAGTATCACAGATATAAAAAAAAAAACAACAACAAAAAAAAAAAAAAACAAAACAGAGTCGCTTGTGTTGGTCCATACGGAAATGCGAAGCCAATATTAGTAACTATATCAAAAATAATATTTTGTAGCAGAAAAGTTGTTTTATCCAACAGTGGTATTGTGTTCCTTGTTTGCTGTACCCATTCCCTCCCCAAGAGCAAGATCTGATACAAGGTCAATTAAAAAAAGAAGAGAGTTGACTGATTTGAAATTCGGTTTTCTTCTTCTAGACCGGTTACCCTATCAAGGTTAAAGAATCCAATATTCCCTCCCACACACACCACAGAGCTATGGATAAATGATCCATAGCTCTGTGAGTGTGTGTGGGGAGGGTGGGGGTGGAGTGCAAATGATTCACACCTTTCCAAGAGAAATAGGAAACAGTGAAAGGCACACAGTTCAGGATTGACCGTTGCCATTACCAATGTCATACGAGGGCTGCTCCAAAAAATAATGCTCGCATTTTGTTTATGTATTTATCTATGGATAAAATAATAGGACAGTGCTGACCTCTTTAACGTTGTATGGCAACCGGTCAATCCTGACGTGTGCCTTCACTTTTTCTATTTCTCTGGAAAAGGTGTGATCATTTTGCACCCACCCCCCAACCCTCCCCACAACACCACTCACAGAGCTATGGATCATTTATCCATAGCTGGTGGTGTGGGGGAATATTGGATTCTTTAACCTTGAGAGGTAACGTCTAGAAGAAGAAAAAGCCGAATTTCAAAATCAGTCATACTCTCGTCTTTTTACATTGACCTTGTATCAGGATCTTGCTCTTGCGCGAGGGAATGGGTACAAGCAAACAAGGAACACAATACCACTGTTGGATAAAACAACTTTTCTGCGCTACAAATATTATTTTTGACATATACTAATATTGGCTGCGCTATTTCCGTCATGGACCAACACAAGCGACTCTGTTTTGTTTTTTGTTTTTTTTTGTTTTTTTTTTTTTTTATATATCTGTTGATGACTGCTGTCATAGCCAAGAAAAAAAATATGTTCTGTGTAGTCTATCTTCACCGTCCAATTCTGTGGTTGAGTGATCGAAGTGCTCTTCATTTTATTGGGTTGACAGTTGTGCTAAACTTATCATTCACATTGCTGTCACCACAGCTAAAATGCATTCCCACCGCCCTAACTTGCTCACATCCACATTAGGTATTCGTAAAGGTCGATGAATCGGTGCTTTATTCGCCATCTGGATAAATTTAGATATACTTACTTTCTAGTCAGACACCATTTTGCACACGTGTCTGTATTTGTCTCTACAAGACCGATGGTATTCAAACTGAACGGAGAACACCAAATTCTGCTGATAACACGAGAGCTCAGTTAGGGATCCCTCAAATGTTGAAATAGATTTGGTCTGTGTTTTATTCAATGGCATATAAACAATTTAATGCGGACTATTAAAGCCGAAATTCTATCTTTTTAAGATGCTTGATTATAATCAAAAATTATGTATATCCATATTAATCATGTTAGATCACATTTTTTTGTTGTCCATGATAATAATAATTTTCGCATACGCGATATGAATCAGTTGCCTTATCCAAATTATAATAATTTCTCGCTTGTATGGTTTCAAAGGAAATATCCCTATGATAAATTATTATGATAATAATAAATTGTCTTGCACAGTTAATATAAATCTGGCGTATGCATATCAAACATTGAATAATTTTCTTCGTTGTGTATGGTTCTAACGTGTTCCTATATAATAATAATAATTAATAATACATAAGAATATTAATAATAAATAAAAATAATATTCCACTGGGGATTATGCACAAGAAATTAAATTTTGACACACAACAAAAATGGTATATGCACTAACAACCAGAATCTGTTCTTGAAGGACGAAACACATAAAATTTCCTGGACTTTGAGATAAAACGGAGCCCTATCCCAGCAAGAAAAACCGACCTAGTGAAAGAAAGACACTATGTCACTGGTGGATTTTGCAGTGCCAGCAGATCACAGAAAAGGAAAATGAAAAACGGACAACATCTGGACTTGCAGAGAACTGAAATAGGTGATTATGGAATTATGAAAGTGAAAGTGATACCAATTTAGTTTGGTGCACTTGACGAACAGTCCCAAAAGGATTAGAACAAGAGTTCTGGGAAGCTTGGATATCAGAGGCAAAGATTGAAAACCTTCAGAACCTGCACTGGTCTGGCAATCTGCCAGAATTTACTCAGAAGATCTGGAGACCCGAGACTGCTGTCACCCTCAACTCCAGGCAAAGACCATCAGCAGTCAATACTGATGCGCTTGAAACTCAAAGCAGTTAAAATCAATAATGATGTGAATGATAATTGTTTGCACACAAGTTTAGTTTAGTTTCAAGTATTCTTATCTAAGATAAATAGATACCACTATATCTACTTCGTATAGTAGTATCAATTATGCCAAGAGTTATATGCAATTTTTTACAATTTAGAGATACTTAAAGTCTGTCAATTTGTTAACCTTGATAAACCGACCAATTGTTGTTTGAATGACGCATTGGATAGCAAGACGCCGTTGTGTCTGAGTAATAAACTCGACCAATGATTTAGCTGTATTGGCCCTGGTACGATTCAAATCCTGACATGCTGTTTACGGTTTTCAAATTCGCGCAATGCCACTGAGAAGTATAAACCATCTCTCTTCCCCTTTCCAGCTATGGCGGATAGTAGCTAGGCCAACTGGGTTCTTAGCTTTAGTTAGACAACCAGCAGTGGCAGAGGGGTGCATATATAAACCCCTTCCCTATTAGCTATTGAAATTAAGATTAAACATTAAATAAAAAGCATTTAACACTGGCACTAATATATTAAACATCTTTAAGTCGAAATACGCATCACCATAGCATACCACACTACAATAAATGCTCCCAACAAAATAAACCTCGCACATCAAAAAGAATACCCCTGAGACGATTATGATGTGTGCACTTCCCCTACCATTGACCCCGATATAAGGAAACTAACACGATGACTGGAGAATATATATATATATATATATAATATATTATATATATATATATATATATTATATATAATTCTCTTCGTGAGAACATACATGTACTCATACATGCACTCACCCATATATATATATATATACGCACACCACGCATTAAACATATATGGTGGATAATATATATGTATGTTTGTTGTTATTCCATGCATATATATATATGTGTGTGTTGTATGTATGTAGTATGATATGATACATTTGAGTATATATATATGCTCTCCTGTATACATCAATACAAACACACACACACACACACACACAGTACACACACACACACACACATCTATTATATTATATATATATATATATATATATATATATATACGTTAATCATGCATAAAATGTCAACAATAATCAGGTTGTCGCCACTGGTGTAGACCGCCACGAGCAGCACATGACTTGCAAATAAAGGAGTAAAATACTCTACAAGAAGTATATATATATGACTCGTTCGAGTGTCTATCTATCGACACTATTCACTCACTATCCGCGAGAGAGGTGAAGCGAGACCGAACCAAAACGGATTAAGTCTTCGAGCTGCGATAATCTCAGGGAATTTTGTTCAATGACAACTATTGTCTGTTTCAAAGTTTAACAAGACTAGATGACCCGTGAACCATTGTGTCATTTTTAATTTTAATTAGAAGAGAGTGAATGTCCTTTATTGTTATAGTTATCTAAAAAAAATTGCATGATTTAAAAAAGTACGTTTCCCCAAATACTGTAAACACCAAATACCAAGCCTAATCCATTAATTAGTAATATTAAATCTAAGTCAAGGATTTTTACATTCCCATTAATTTTACATTTATATCTTTCTTAACTGATCGTTACATATTCTAACGACTCACATGCGTTCGACTATGATTGGACATTTTTTAATGTACGAAACCAGAACAACATACAAAAGACTTGTCGGTTACATTTTTACAATTTCTAAATATTAGAGAAGTCTCTAGGTAAAATGCCAAGAGGAATATGAAAAGTAATTCCCTATCTAAGATAGACACAGCGTAGTCGCTCAGACTTTTTCAAAATCCGTATCACTCCAGATTTATATAAAATGCTCAGTCTCTTGAGCACTGAGCGCACGAGGCCAGATTCCCTGTGACACCCACGAACAATCAGAAGCGTTTCCAGCACCTGTGTCTAGATCGAGCTATATAGGTAAGTGTGCGTGATAAGTGACCACAGAAATTGAACTTCGGCTACCTCCTCGTCGTGAGGAGTATCGTAGTATTGAAATTACTGTATTAGGAATAGCGAAATTCCTGCACGTGAGCAGTGCTGAGTGTGAGTATACACACAGATTTAAACAGTACTGAATTATTTAAAGGCCTACCCTCCCCAGACAGTAGGGGTGGGGGCTGTATTGGGATCTTGCTGTCAAGAGGAGAGAGAGAGAGGGCTGTATAGTAGTGTACTGGTAGATGTGCATACAGAAGGACTTGACAGTAGAGGAAACTTAGATTTTACTTTCATTGTTTTTACAAAAATAACTAATAAATAGCAAGAGGATAAGAACTTGTCTACTATATACTTGTGAATTTAATGTAATCTAGGACTCCAACAACGAAGAGCATAAATCATATGACCAAACGCGTGCGCTAGCCGATATAAACATGACAACCACCGACAGAGCGAGTCCACACCGAAAGGGACAGACAAAAGACTAACATGTAGACGTATCTGTCACATATCCATATCTATGATAGAAATAATAAATTGCCAGCGATAGATTATATAGTTAGTGTGATTATGGGTCCAGAGAATGAATGACTGAAGTAGACTTTCAAAACGTGCGTGTGATGAGGCCCATAGATTGACACCGTAACATATATGCTTTTTTACTGTCTGGTTAGATTTTGAATAATTGGACGCACGAGAGCGAGCACTCTGCAACCCATATTTCACAATCAACACTCGTCAGAGGTTCTCGAAGTTGAAGTCTGACCACAGACGCAGTTAGTGCCATTTAGAAACTCTTCTTTTCTTTTGCTCTATTAGATCTTGTAAAGAAGAATTAGTGAGACGGAGTGAACGATATTAGTACGAGTGATTGCCGATTGCGTATTACGAGATTGTTATTTGCGAAGAAACTACATATCCTCGACAAAACTAATACTGTGCGCCAGGAACTTGCAAAATAACATAACTGGAGTATGAAAACGTCACCACCAACTCACACTCTCATTCACAACCTACACATTGTCTTCTGCACAATCTTACACCACGATATGCTGGACTTTCGACAGTGGTAATTTACTATTTATCATTAGGATGCCCCCTAGTTCAACACCATATACGGTAAGTGAGAGTACTGTTTAGGTACACATCTATGGTCAGATATGTTTGAATTGTAATTGATAGGTAAATACTTTAAACTAGATATAACTGCTATAAATATAGTATTAAGAATAATGATTAGTTATAAGTCTCTTATTAGGATATTTACCAAGGGATTATTATTATATTATTATTTATTATATTAATTTATTATTTTACTCTTTTTGAGTTTTCACATCAGCATCAAGCCGATCGTCCTCACTGGAGTCTGAGTGACCAAGCAAGTCTTCCTTCAGTCTCCAGACTCATCTGAGTATTCTGGCAGATTGCAGCAGTGCAGTGTTCTGAATGTTTCAATCCTTCCTTTGATATCCAAAAATTTCCAAACCTGTTTCCAACTGTTCCAAGTGCGACCAAACCACAATGCGTATCACTTTCACTTTCATGTTCCATAACTTTGTTCTAATTCATGTTTTCTGCATACGATCCGGATGAGTATGTCCATTTTCTTCAAGTTTCCGTCAGCTTGCAGCTCCCTGTTGATCTAGTTCTGTGCGTCACACTGAGATAGAGAGAGTCTCTATTTGTATCAAGGTCTCTAGTTGCTTTTCCTGTGTGAATCAACCACCTGGAAAGTCTTGTGCTGTTCTTGTAATTATTTAAGGTGATCACGTAAATTCAGTATCACAGAATTAATTTGTGAATAAAAAGGCTCTCCGCAAGTCCCAAAAATTTTATGCAATTACCTGTCTCGGATATCGTGATTATGACCACTGAGGAACCAGATTCTGGTTATGCATATACCATTTTGTTGTGTGGTCAAAAATCTAATTTTTTGATAACTCCTCAGTCCCATCTTCGTCAAGTACCCATCATGATAAGACATAAAAACGTATAGGGTTTCTGTACATTCGAACGAGCTCTGAGAGTGGCTTACAGTGCGCTCCTCTCTATTACCACAAAGACTCACCTACACGTTTTAGTGTGGGTGATACTTAGTCGAATTTTCGCTTTATACTAGTTTAAGTTCCCTACGCTATGGCATTATTATATCTTCGATGCAATTATAAGGATTCTGTCTTCTCTTTTGAGGTGCTGTCGCATGATCACGCGAAGGTCTCACTATCCAACACTCGAGTGGAGATCTGTCCTCTTCCACAAAGCGTCGATACTAATGTATGATACGTGATTTGGTCTGGTCCCTCGATATCTCATATATATGAGATCGTCTACACACCGAGTGCTTATTATCACGTGAGTAGCTCCTTTTCTGTGTTGCCATCTGCCGTTTAGTCTTACTATGTGGCCGCGATAGTAATTGTCTATTGCTCTTTCCTTGTGGTCATCCTGAGTTGTTGTGATAATGGTTTACTACCAGTCTACTCTATGTATCAACCTTCTTCCCCTTCCTCTTAGATACATATAATTATCTAACTCTACGTCTCTAAGGTGAAGACCTTGTGACATGTCATATTATAACTTTCTCTATTCCTTATGGGTAATCAATCTGTGATGATATCTATATTAATATTATTTATATAATTATTTGATTATAGAATGATTTATTTATCTCATATAATTCTATTGGTATTAGATATATTGATTGACATGTATGTAAAGAATACACATCGAAATATCAATCTAGTATTATTCTCCTTACAGAACTTACACTTTCTCGTTCTTTGAGTTCGCAATGAATCTTATTGTTAATCGATTATTCTATACAAATAAAACTCCATACAGAGCTCGTACATACCTCTCATATCACACAATATCACATAGCCATTCGCGTTAAAAATAGGCAGTTTGTATTTGAATGTTACGAAGTATGTACATTTCAATATTGGCTCCTATAATAAAGCCTGATTTTTGAGACACATTTACTGCTCCTTGCCGCACTAAACAGACCTTAGACGCGACGTCTATAGTTATATGAGTATTTCATAAAATACATACCTCCTCCTAGATTCATGAACTCTCAGATGCGTACAATCTCTATGTAACAAGAGACTAGAATACCCCATGTTACTTGCGAAATGGAGAGCATTCACGGCTCCGATGAGTAGTATATATTGCTGTCACTATAAAAGCTCCGTTCAATAAACTTTAGTTAGAACAGATGTGTGCTAATTTCTATATGTGATAAATGAAGTATTGCTGCCAAATACCCATCATCAACACACACACACACACTAACACACATAACATAACATATTATATATAAATACTAATATATATAATGTATATATTATATATATTGATAGAATAAATGATCAGTGACTCATTTTCAATAATCCGTGGATAAGTACTGTTTGTGTAGGGCCATAATATGGAAAAATAGATCAGCATCTTTCCATATGTGTAATTTTATGAGTGAAAATAAGAATAGGTAAGGGGCAAGAGCGAAGTTAATTAGCCGAAGAGAGAAACCAAATTTAAAATGAGACATTTGCTTACGTAGCACATGTTACAGGTAGGCGGGAGAGAGTTTGGCAAGAATACATAGGTATTTTAGATCAGTTAGAATGGAATATAGAGTGAGCGATATATAAGTATTAATGAGTTATATAAATATATATATAATATAATATATATATATATATTATATAATAATATTATATATTCGTCGTAGGAATAATGCTTACACGTATGGACCTATTCAAAATCCTTGCGCTAATTGTTTGATTTACAACATAGGGCAATCTCTTCTTAATGTGGACAATATAAGTATGCCAGGACTGTGGTTATAGCCATTGCCAACATTGAGAAGAAATACTCTATATACAAACCGTAATCTCCCTAAAAAGTCACATTACCTACTTTTATGGTGAGGTTTGTAAACACAACACACGCTAAACACATGCACTTATTTATATATAAGTTCCGTGACAAAAACAGAGGCAAGAAAGCGTCAGCGCAGGAGACAGAGATGTAACGCGAGAAAAGACATAGTAATTATAAATATATATAAAGGTATATATGATTATTAGGAGATGGTTTGAAATGGCGAAGCCGACAATTATTAGGGATGTGCTTATTATAAACATACATAGTTTGTTTAATTAATTGCATTATAAATAAGACACATATCGGTTAAATGTAGAGCGTAAAAGAGGAATAAAACGACACATATAATACAATATTAATATATAGATTAGAGACGATAAACAGAAGATACAGACCATTATGACTTATATGAGAGAAAAAGAGAGCACGCGCGAATCTCCCGAAATAAATGTCGGCCTTTCTTATACATTTACAAGACACATCATTACGTCAGCGACGTTTGTAACAAATGCAAATAATAACTTAACAAAGAATAAAATCAGTCAGATCGTATTCTATATTCTAATTCATACAGAAATAACGAGCTTTAATCAAAACCTACAACCAAAACTATACGCTAAAGTATAATTTATTTTAAATATTAACTGAAGCTTGTTAGCAGAAACACATAAGTGGACGCGCCCTACATAGAGATCGAAACATGTACTCACTACGACATCTAAGTAGGTTTATCGTGTCGCCCGGCAACTACGCGTTAGACACCTTATTGTCTACGGCTGATATAAGTACTCTTTTTTTAACTGTAATCTCTTAATGATCGCGCAAACAACAAGATTATTATTTATATTCCGCAAATTAATACCAATCCCATTTCTACAACTATTAAAACCTATTTATACTACTCTTATATGAACTTTACAGATCAATGTCATATGCCTTATTTTATCATAAATACTATAAGTAATCCTAATACAATAAAATGCAAACTAATCAATTCAAAATACAAAGTCAATACTGCAATACAAAAAACTTCAGTAATTATTGTTTTTTATTACACATAATTATTATATATATATTATACGGCTTATTTTTTATTTGTTATATATAATATATATATTTCAATATTATATATATATATATTATATATATATATATGAATAAAATATATATTATATATAAATTAATACCAACTGTTTACCTTCTTTTTGTAATTTTTGATGATTGTTGTTCAAGTTAAGGCTGGCGGTCAAAGCGTTAAGTCAGCACTTTAACTGTCCGACCTCTATGCAAATTAAATCGTGTGTGCTGAGTATTAACCTGTGAGGAAGGGATAATTGTATGATACTAATACGAACACAAGTATACTTGAATAATATCTATGAAGAAAGTATGAGAAAAGGCAATGAGATGGTCAGTGATTCGCACAAATGGAAGGAAAATGGAGGTGTAATAGAACACAATATATGGTGAAATTGCCAGATTATAAAGCGAAATCTTCCTTAATCGCTATTCACATTTAATCTCGCTATTGAATACCATTTTGACCCATGTTGTCAAATATCATCCATGTATATCACAGGTGATTGAACATGTTCTTTTTCGAAAGGAGTGAGTTTCGCCCACCAAAAATAATATAATTCATTTTTATATGGAATTTATTTAAAATTGAATAATGACTAATAAAATATTATCTCAAACATATAATATTTATATATTATTGTCCCGCTGTCTGCTAATACCGAAAATTAATTCCGAAACTCACGATACGGCGTACTTGAGCTTTGCCTATAAATGCTTAATGATGTTTGCGATATATATGTATGTACATCATACATCAGAAAAGTTAACGCTCTGTATCAACAGAGGACCACTAATGCATGGTTATACTTATATATCTGAATTCATGATAAGCACTATCGTCCCTTTTTAGAGAGTTCTCGCAAAAGAGTTCTCTATCCGCGTACCCCGTTCTGGTTGAGTTTTATCATGTATTACTTTAAATAATTCACATTAATCCAACCAGAAGGCGATTTCCTGCGATCTATATATCATAAATACTTAACATCATAATATGCGATCCACTTGGCCAATGTCACGGTAGTAGAAATAAAGCCAAGATTTTTTAGCAAACCACTATCGGCTTCTTCACCACATAGATTCTACGAGGACTCTCGGTTCACCTTCAGCCCCGAATCACGACTAATTGACGTCTCAAACAAGTTATTGCCTACGATACCAAGCCATCTATTTTAGTGCTACGCCGACCATATAAAAAATTCACTTTTGTTAATGAGCATGTACACTTGGAAGTCAACGCTATCGTCTCTTATGAACTTAATCGTATACGGTCTTCCCTAATTTTGATAAATTACTATTTTTATTCACCAACACATTACAAGTACAGTTCCGCGTACAATATACACATACAATAACTTTACCGTTTATCCTTTGTATTTTCTAACATAAATATTGTTATTGTTATTATCACCGTATTCCGCAACAATCTAATTTTAGTTTTATATAGACTACGAAAACAAAAATTATTTTAAAATCTCATCTTCGTTTCTTATAAAATTCATATCATTCCCTATTTCCCCCTTTTTTTCTTTTTCTCTTTTTCTTTTATTTATAATAGTAAATGATAGCCATCATCATAATTTATATCTAATTTTACTGTATACTATACTGTATAATAATATTATACAATACTACAATTATTGTGAGTATTACTTGATTCAAGTAATATATCTAGTTTTGATTATATATTCCCCCTTTTGTCTCTGACGAATAGCTACTTCATCAAAATCATAGAGCATATCTCATTTTTTATATACCCAGCGCGCAAAAAATTGACGTGTTGAGAATATGGTACAGTCCTATTTTTAAGTATTTACCGTACGAAAAAAAAAAAGATTATGTTATGTAAGTTTTGTGAAAAAAAGGAAAGTTTGATGATTCTCTGTTATTCGTGAAGCCTTTACTCACTTTGTTGTACTCTAAATTATAGGCCCGTAACATTCGTGATTATTGTGAAATTTATATTATAATTTCATATAATAATCAGATCGAGAGTATATTCAGTGCGCGATATGTGACTAATTTATCTTTTACTAACCATTGTGACCTCTAATATAACAAGAGTATTTTAGAAGCCGTCATACACATATCGCATTGACAGCCATACGAGATCCTCTCTACGGTGTTCCATTTTGTAATTTTTCCTAGTCTGGCGCTTCCCGTATCACATCTTGAGCAAATGTATCTTGAGGTCCTTTAATCTCTACTGTTCGTAGATCGGTTTCAGATCATTCTAGGCTTCGGTTCCATGCAGACGTAGTAGTCTTTATTTGAAGCAGATATACTAAATTTAAAGAACAGAAAACAAATTGTTACATAATCAGCTTATGTCCGAAATTGTTTCAGCATATTCTGTATGTTTATATAGCACCCAGCAATGCTGAAAATACCTTGCGAGAGATGTGAGGTTAAGAACTCCAAATACATTACTAGTAATTATCTTCATACAAATAGCTGTTACGACATCGAAAGATTAAGTAACGATGTTTAGCTCGCCCTATAAAATATGTTAACATCTTACTCTGTGCTACACAAAAAAAGGCCAGAGATATCATAAGAAGCGATACATGATTTTTGAAGTTGAGGATATAAGGCATCTGCACTCTCAGACCTTGAGGCGTTAAAAGCAGCAGGTTTTACGATGTCCAGTTTCAATAAGTTGTTCATGATTTATCATTCGCTAAACAAACAATAGTTATTCTACTCAATCTGTATACCGATCGGTGACGGACTTAAGT
>CM042170.1:38973253-39006677 GCA_023376005.1 Doryteuthis pealeii | reverse complement strand
CCCTCAGCTTAAGCTTTGATTCTCTGATGGATAAAGCATTTTCATCGCCTTCTAGAGCAGAAGTCAAGACCACTAATTGAAGACAGTTTTCCAAGAAAAAAAAACTTAATTCCAGTAGATTATAAAGTTTAAAGGATGATTAGAAATCCTTATTACAAAGGGTAGCCCAATTGATGTAAGTTCTACTGACGATTGAAGTAAAATTCTACCAATTCTGATATGCTCTCTGGATTTAATTTAGTTGAACTCTGACCAGATGGAAAATGAATCAGAACAATTCTGCAACTCTCTTTATAGAGGCAGTAATAACTATATATAAATATATAATATATATATGATATAATATATATATATATATAACTATATTTTATATATAATTCCAATCACCAGCATTTGCTGCTTGTTCATACTTTATACGGAAGGTACTTTTGCTAGTCCTGAGTAACTTGAGGCCTTTCAAGAAAAAAAATTCTTTAGCGATGCTGGATATTTTCCACGTATAAGCTTTAGACTTACAAGGTCTGAGAGAACTATTGACTCCGTTTTTGATTTATCATTTTCAATGAATTATTGGTAATTCGCTTAGAAATTCTATAGCAGGTATGGGGATAAGATACATGACTATCGTGAAACTTGGGGCTACTGAGAAAGCGATATTTTCTGAAGGACCGTGTGAAACAATATTAGAGGAGGGAATCATGCTACACTTCTGTCCATTTATACTCAGACAACCTAGGCATATGCAACATCCAATGGATAAAGAGGCAACACCTTGAACCTTTCCTTCTCATGAGTAGCGAAGCAGGCTATGTTGGACGACCTTCGAAAAATGTCCATTATTCCCTAGTTCAAACTCTATTTTTGTCAACCAGCTAACCATCATACAGCAAATCTTGCTGACAACCAATCATACGACAGTATGTAGACAAACATGTTTTGCATTCTTGTCTATAGGATTCGGCTAAACCGATTTGTAAGACTTGCATGATGGTACGATATTACAGACCCAACGGCAATATCTATATTTCTCAAACAGACAACGAGTTACATTGCCAGATGTAGTCTATCAGTTCTCGGATTCTCTAAGACCTTGACGCTTCTAATTTACATCTCTCCACTCATACTTCTAATCCACGACTATCCGTACTTCGATGGTACGTGGGAAAAAGATTTCCGCATGTAGGTCAGACGCACTTTCATTTTACTGTACAACACACTTAAATAGATAATCAGCCCAAACATTCTTCTTTCTGGAATATGAGTCTGTAATCTGCTGCTAATTGAACACATCTCCATGAACTGACAAAGTTAAAGGATTTGTGTCCCCTTCTTGTTGATCTATACCACTGTGGAATTGTCGCATTTCTGAGAAAAAAAGAATTCTCTCCATCTGGACATGAAGCCAGAAGCTGACAAGTTGACTAGTAGGCCCCTTTTTTTTTTTTGCTTGCTCTAACATGATATGGTTCCTTCGCTTCGTCCCAATACTCTGGCCACCTGTGAATGTTAATGAGCTCCCAGCCATTTTTGATACATCTGTCATGAACTACCGGCTCTTCAGATGTTGCAGAAACCACCTTGAAGAATTTTCCCATCGTGTCACCATTCTAGCTGTTAGCAATAAACTGTTAAATAGGGATCCTCTTTTATATTCGCTCTTCGATGGATCACTATGGCCGGGGATTAAAGTGATTGATCTCATATGCAAAACGAGCCGATAATCAGATCTATAATGCATCTATAGCGCAGAAGGTCTGGAAACATGTGAGATTTGAACTCATCTCCAAACTGCAATCTATCTGATGTACGGATTCTGCTAATCCTCTCTAATGGATAATCATTCCCAGCTTTCAAATTAAAAAGAGCTCCCAGGTAAATTGGTCTCTTATAATGGAACACAGCACACATTTCTGGAAATCTACGGGAACCAATCCTGTATCAAAACTACTATGTTGACTGAAAAATCGCGTTGATCTGATTTTGGACATCTAAGTACGTCTAAGTTCATGAAACCTATAAGGTACTGACGAACCTGAGAAATCCCCCAAGGCCGACATCAATCTTGGGGAATACCTTTGGGAATACTTGCCATACAAGGCTGCTAGCTTTGAACTGTAAAGCTGTGGATCCTCCGAAATTGCGATTTCCTGGCCTCAGAGAAAAAACTGCTATACTCAACCTTCCGATGAATCTGAGTTCACCTCAAAGAGAAGGACTAAATATCATCACTGTAACTTCTTGCCTAACAATTTTTTAGCATTGAGTTCCTCTTCACTTTTTTTCCAAACATAAGCTTTAGATCTATTATCTATAACTAATTCAAATCTTAAATCCCCTCACTTGGCCCAGGTTTATTTAATTTTTAATCTTGTTTTTTTTTAGAGTAAAAACGTCTTGTAAAAATTCCTGCCCTTCTTGGCTTATGTGGAATAATTCTAATTGCTTACTTCCTAAAACAAGCCTTTTATTTCATGTGAATTAACATCAGACGAACTGGCAAGGACGAACTATTTTTGTTTTGGTGTTGGGACAAGACGGAAGCCGGGGGAAGGGATGAAGTTCCTCCTGCGCATTACGCTCAAGTTCCAACGTCGGAACGGGATCTTCTCCGACCCTCCAAGTATCTACTAGTCGTCCACCGATCGCTCAGATTAGAGGAATCACTATTTGGTTGGTGCGGATGAACGAACAGACTTTTGAACCGGACTCGCTTCTATTAAAACGTGACTGCTTACCACCAGGCTGAAGTTTCTGTCTTTCCTCAACTAAAATGTACTTCATGCTTCTGCTTTTTCATGGACCAAAGTGAGAGTAGGAGGCATTATTAAAGTCCCCTTAGGCACTTAACTACTTCCTCAACTCTATGAAGTTACGTCTGAACATGTGGGTCTCCCCTCACATCTCTCAGGGTTTTCAGCTGCTGTTGCACAAAACATCAAAGAATTATTCTCGAAAACAATTTCGAGACCAAAAGCTGATCATATGTACATTTGTTTCTGTTGCTTATTTTTAAAAGCTAATCTCCTTCAAATAAAGACTCTACGTCTCATGGAGACCGAGCTAGAATGAACTGACCGTGCACTCCGTCAGAGGATTAAGACCTCTCGCTTATCTGATATTGAATTCGAACGTCCAGAAGAACCAAGAACCGTAAGAGACTTGCCTAGCAAAAGTCTAGCGCTAAATCAACTTTAGGCACAAGTTGTAAAAGAAAATACAATTTAGTCACAATATGAATGAAAAATAAAATCCGAACGTATATAAAAGATAAAAAAATCCGAAAATTCCAGCTTAACAAAATGAATAAAAGGAGTAAGGTAGAAAAACAGAGAATCACAACTTCCTTTTTTTCAACCTACACACAATAAATCTTTTTTTTTCGTACGTAAACGCCAAATAGGACCCCGAATTATCTCAACACCATCTTTTGTGCGCCGAGGTATTAAAATTGAGATTATGTCTATGATTTGATGAGAAAGCTATCGTGAGACAAGGGGATAATAACTGAATAATATTACCTGAACAGTAAACAAAATATGAGATGATTACATTAATTACTACAGTAAAGTATAGATATGGATATAACATATTGAATATGGTTCATTCTTTATAAAAGAAAGAAAAGAAGAAAAAAGAAAAAAAGGGGAAACAGGATGACTATGAAATTTTCTAAGAACGAGATGAGATTTTAAAAAATATTTTGTTTCGTTAGTCATTAAAAAAATTGTTGTGCGGAACGGTGATAATAACCAAATTAACAATATTGTATGTTACAACAACAAAGGAATAACGCTAAAGTTATTGTATGTGTATAAGTGTACCGGAAACTGTCCTTGTATATTGTTGGTGAAGTATAATAATTTCAAATGGAAACGATTAAATTCTTTAAAGACGAAAGACGTTGGATCCAGTGTCTGCTTACAAAAGGAATTTTGGTCGGGCGTAGAAAAGGATTTGCTTGGTATCGTGGCAATGTTGGACGTCAATTAGTCCGTGACTTCGGCGGGAAGGTGAAAACCGAGAGTCCTCGTGAATCTGTGGTGAGAAGCCGGTCATGTTTGCTAAAAATCTTGGCTTTATTTAACCCAGACATTGCCAAGTGGATTCCAGTTCTTAAGTATTTATTCTTCTTAGCGAAATCCTCTGGTTGGTTAATGTAATTTAAGTACCAAACTCAACCAGAAAGGTACGCCGAGCCTCTTGCGCACAAAGGAAGTTCGTCAGGATGCTTTTAGCCTTTGAACAGCGTTAACTTTCTATAGACTTCACAAATCCAATAGTTTATGCAGCAAATAGCGACGTGAGTTGTTTACATTCGGTAATTACGACGCGGACTAAAAAAAAACTTGGAAATATTTAGTAAAATTCAATTTTAAATAATTCCCATATAAGAGAATTATACTAAAGAACATGTTCAAATCACCGATATAGGTTAATATTTGCAGCAGAGTTCAAGCATAGAATTAAAACAGTTAGGAGACTTGACTTATAGTTTCCAGCAAACCCTTTTTCTGACGCAACATTAATCTCCAAGCAATTTATCTCTCCGCTTCAGCCTGTGTCGTATTAAGGATCAACAAATTACCTTCCCTCCACAGGTTATTAGAAAGATTACTGCTGAAGCCGGACAATGTTCAAAGTGCTTGACAAGCTTGACGCCCCTAACTTGAACAAACAACTCCAAAACAAAGTAACAAAGAAAAGGTAAACAGTTGGAATTACTTATATAATATTATTTTTTAGTCATATATATATTATATATATTATATATTATATTATATATATATATATATATGTGACATAAAAAAAATTTGAAGTTTTGTATTGAATGTAATGTTGACTTGTATTTGAATTGATTAGTTTGATAATTTAATTGGTTATAAATTATACAATAGTAAAATGACGAAGCAAGCAGTAAAGTTTTAAATAGTTGCAAAATATTGTTGGAAATGAATAAATCGTTGTTCTCTTAAAGAACTTAAAAAACTTCAGAAACACAGAGAATCTTATAAGCTAGTCAGGCCACCAAATTTCATGTGTAGTGAGTACAATCCTTATTAGGGGTCCACATTATTGTGTTCTTACCACTTTCATATATATTATAATATATATATATATATATATATATATATATTTATATATATGAAGTGGTCAATATGTTGTTGAAAGGCGAACGACATTTTAGGATTATGTGCTTAATTAATTCTAATAATTTGATTAATTAATTAATTATAAATTAAAATGTAGGCGTTTTGTATTAGCTACATTTAAACCGAATGCCCTAATTTATTTAATTATAATCAATTAATTAACCAACTAGGTATGACTTTAATTAGCACATAATCTTCCCTAATAATTGCGCCTGCGCCATTTCAAACACATCTCCCTAATATATATATATATATAGTAATTATATATAATATATTAAAAAGTGGCATGTGTATGCGTTGTGTGTGTTACAAAACCCCTCACACAAGATAGGATGTGACTTTTAGGGGCAGATTAACAGGTTTGGTAATTTGAGTTTTCCTTTCTCCCAGACTGGGTTGGCAGACCAAGGCCTATGAGACCACAGTCTGGCCAATACTATCTGTCCCATAGAAGAGCACTTTGCCCTATGTGTAATTCAACAATTAGCGCAGGATTTTAATTGAGGTCCACGTGTACAGTTTCCTACGACGATATATATATATTATATATATATATATATATATTATATATATAATATATATAGGATAATACTAATTCTAATGATCAAAATAATCTATGTATTGCCAACCTCTCCACCACGGACAGGAGTACGGCAATGTCATTTTAAAATTTAGGTTAGCCAAGCTAAATACTCAGTCGCCTACTATTTACACATAACTACATATGAACAGATGAGACTGATGCTTCCATGGGCCACTAGCTACAAACGACCTTAGTCCAGGATTGAAAATGATCCTGATTCCTATTTCTATCCAATATTATATTATATATATATATTTATATATTTTTATACTATAGGGTAGTGGTGTGTGTGTGTGTCTGTGGTGTGGGTGAGTGCGTATTTGTCGCAGCATACTTTCATTATACTATAGAATTAAGAAAACATCTGTTTAACAGTTATTAACGATTCTTTTAGTCCCAATACTTTCTGGCATTTTCGAAGTACATCTTCATGGGTGATGGTTTGTATTCCAGTTTTTTCAAGTTTGTACTGATGAGAGTATGTAGGATTGGGACATTTAGAAATTTATATTAAGGGGTGTGCGGGCTGTAAGGAGAGAATTAACATGGAAAAAGGTTATAGGCATTTAAAATGAACTACTGTATTCAAAATCAATCTAATTAAGGATGGCTGTGTTTGATGTAGTAGAGTTTCGAGTCATTTGGAGTTTTATTTGATGATATGATAATAATAATTAACATTTGACCAAAGAACGAGAAAGTTAAGTGTAGTGAAATCTATTGATATTTCGATGTTTATTTCATACATCTTCAGATAATAAAAATAATATAATAATAATAAAATAACAATAAATAATAATCTAATAAAGAACTCAGACAGATTGGACCAAAGGACAGAGAAATTATGGACCATGCACAAGCTCTTCACCCTAAACGATAGAGATAGGATAAATATGTTGCAAGAAAGGAAGGGGGAGAGGTCTTGCCAACATAGAGAAAAAAAACACTGCGTCAGAAAACCACTATCCAACAACATTCAGGATTGACACAAGAAAGAGCAAAGACAAATTACTTACTTGGGCAGGCCAAATAGTAGAAAACGCGATGACAAACAGAAAACGACAAAGACTAGGAAAACAAAAAGGAAGAAAAACAATTAGATGGACACTTCAAACGACAAATCGAAGAGGTGCACATGAAAGACTGGCAGGTAAGAAAAGGAAAACCTCAAAGAGAACAGAATCATAATAATTGCTTGCAAAAATAATGCCTAAGAGGACAAACTATTAAAAGCAAAATTGTAAGACCAACAAAATAGTAAATGTAAGACTTTGCTGGGAATAGGAGGCAGACTGTAAAACCAATCTCTTGCAATGCTAGCAAACTAGCACAATTGAGAATACAAAACTAGACACGACTGGGAATTCTGCAAAAATTAAATTTGACCAACCAACAAAATGGATATATGCATAAACCAGAATCTGTTTCGAGAACAAAACGCATAAATTTTCTGGACTTTGAAATAAAAACGGCATCACCTTATCCCAGAAGAAGAACCAGACCCTAGTGTTGAAACAAAAAAGAAAGAACTTGTCAACTGGTGGAATTTTGCAGTGCAGCAGATCACAGGGTTGAAGCTTAAGAAAATGAAAAATGGACAATATATCTGGACCTTGCAGAGAACAATGAAAAAGTATGGAAATGAAAGTGAAAGTGATACCAATTGTGAGTTAGCATGCACTTGGAACAGTTGGAAAAAGGTTTGGAATTTTGCTGATATCAAAGAAGGATTGAACCATTCAGAACACTACTGCTGCAATCTGCAGATACTCAGAAGAGTCCTGAGAGGACCTGAGGAGATGCTGGTCATCAGATCAGTGAAGGACCATCTGGTGATGCCTGATGTGAAAACTCAAAAGAGTAAATAATAATAATAATAATAATAATAAAATAATAATAATAATCCCTTGTAAAGAATATAGCTTTAACTAACTATCTTATACTACTAATTTACGCATTCATATGTTATTCAAGTATTCCTATCAAAGACAAATAATTTTCAAACATATCTGACCCATAGATGAGACACTAACAGGTACTCTTCACTCGTTGGTGTTGAATAGGGAATCCTATGTAGTAATCCACTGTCCAAAAGTCCAGCATAATCTGGAAATTGCAAGACAACTGAAGGGTTTTAAAAGAATATGACGGGACGTATTCTACCCGTTGTTATTGGCAAGCCTGAAGAGTAGGAAGAGCCTTGCAAATAATTGAAAGAAATGGAAATGTATTTATAAATTCTTACAAACAAACAAAAGAAAGAATGAGTTCTGTATGGCCACTAAAACTGCGTCTGGTGTCAGACTCAGTTCGAGACTCTGACGAGTCTGATTGTGAAATATTGGATTGCAGAGTGCTCCTCATTACCATTACTTCAAAATCTCCAGATCAGTAAAAAGCATATGTAGTCTCATCTATGGGTCAAACAGAACTGTTTTGAAGTTAGTAGTATTATAATAGACATATAAAACCATATAACTATCGTGCAATTATTATTATTATTATAGGAATACATGAAACTTATGTATACGGGTGGTTGCGGTGTAGGTGCATATGTAAACGGCTTTAAAATTTACGTGTAGAGTACATTAAATCACAACTATTATAGATAGACAAATTCTATCTTATTCATGTGTTGTATCAACAAGAAAGTAAATCAGTTTCTCTACTGTCAAAGTCTTCTGTATGCAACATCTACAGTAGCACTACATACGCCTCTCTCCTCTTGACAGCAAGATCCCAATACCAGCCCCCCCCCTGTCTGGGAGGGTAGGCCTTAAATAATCAGTAACTGTTTTATCCGGGCTACCACCTCAGCACTGCCCGTGCGGAAGTTCCATATTAACAGTATTTCAACTACGCATCACTCCTCACGACGAGGGAGGTAGCGAGTTCAATTTCTGTGGTCACTCGCCACCTACTCCCCTCGCCACAGGTCAGACATCCGGAAACCGCTTTGTTCGGGGGTAGGAATCTGCTCGTCCTCAGTTCAAGACTGAGCTTTTATAATCTGGAGTGATAGGATTATTGAAAAGTCTGACGAATACGCTCGTCTATCTTGAAAGGATTATTTCGCTCATATTTACTCCTGAGAACTTTCTCTCTTATACTTAGAATATTGTAAAATGTAACCGAAATTTTAGACAAATTGGTATTACCGTACATTAAATGCATTCATAAGTCGACCATGTGTCGTTAGGAAATATGTACGTCAGAAAGATGTAAAAGGCAAATAATGGGTAACTCCTTGACTTAGATTTAATATATTATTATGAAATAGGCTTGTATTGGCTGTTTACATATTATTGGGGAAAACGTCACTTTAAAAGTTCATGCAATTTTTTTATACGATAACTATGAAACAATAAGGGAATTCACTTCTTTTCTAATTAATCTTTGTAAAAGACCACAATGGCTTACGGGTCATTAGTCGCTTTGTGTAACTTTGAAACAGGACACTAAGTTCATACATAATCACTAGAATCGCACAATCTCAACCGTTTTGTTGTTTCGTTACATTTCTATTCGGTTGTGATGACTTGCATTGTGAGACTTTATTTTTCTTCTTCTTCTTCTTTTTACTTCATCTTTGCAACATTGCTCGATGGCCTCTCACATCTGTGGCGACAACGCAATATTGTGACATTTTTAGCATACCTTAACGGTATATATATATTATATATATATAATATACTTATATATTATGTGTGTGTGTGTGTGTGTGTCGTTTGCTGTGTGTGTGGGTGTGTTTGTATATGTATGCTATAGCATGGAGAGCATATATTATACTCATATATTATATAACATTACATAATACATACATAATACCACACACAGATATATATGCATGGAGATACACAAACACATACATATATATTATCACCATATTGTTATGCGTGTTGTTCGTATTATTATATATGGGTGAGTGGCATGTAATTGATACATGTATGCAACGAGAGAAGATAAATATATAATATAATAGTATATAGATAATATATATATTATATATCATCTCCAATATCGGTTAGTTCCTTATTTCGGGGTCAAATGGTAGGGGAAAGTGCACAACATTCATAATCGTCTTCAGGGTATTCTTTTGTAGGGCGAGGTTTATTTTGTTGAGCATTTATTGTAGGGGGGTATGCTATGGTTATGCGTTTTATTAAAGATGTTTTAATATATTAGTTGCCATGTAATGCTATTTATTTTATGTTAAAGTCTATAATTTCATATAATTAGAGGGGTTATAATCACCCCTCTGCCACTGCGGTTGTCTAACTAAGCTAAAGAACCCAGTATGCCCTACTATTTCCCCATAGCTGGAAGGGAAGAAGAGATGTTTATACTTCTTCAGGTGCATTAGCGCGAATTGAAACGTAAAACAGCATCTCCAGGATTAACTCGTACGCTTGATTCTACTACTACAGCTAAATCATCTTGCGAGTTTAATTACTCAGAAAAACGGTCGTTTCATTCCAATGCGTATTCAAACAAACCAATGTCGGTTTCAGGTTCAACAAATTGACACGTCTAATGGGGGGGGGGGGGGGGGCGGCGCGAGGGGGGGGCTGGTAGGTGGAGGCGGGGTGGGAGCAGGGATTATCCATAATTATTGGTCTAGACATTGTAAAAAAATTGCATAATAAACTCTTGCATATTGAATACTACCATACTACAGTATAGATAGTGGTATATTTAATCTAGATAAGATACTTAAACTAGATAACTGTGTGCAAACAAATTATCATCATCATCATCATTATTATTATTTACTCCTTTTGAGTTTTCACATCGAATATTAGCTGCATGGTCTTTCACTGGAGTCTGAGTGACAGCAAGTCTCCTCGGGTCTCCAGGACTCTTCTGAAGTATTCTGGCAGATTGCAGCAGTGCAGTGTTCTGAATGGTTTCAATCCTTCCTCTGATATCCAAACTTTCCAAACTCTTTTCTAATCCTTTTGGGACTGTTCCAAGTGCACCAACTACAATTGGTATCACTTTCACTTTCATATTCCATAACCTTTTCAGTTCTCTGGCAAGGTCCAGATATTTGTCCGTTTTTTCATTTTCCTTTTCCCTGTGATCTGCTGGCACTGCAAAATCCACCAGTTGACAAGTTCTTTCTTTCACTAGGTCTGGTTTTCTTGCTGGGATAAGGTGATCCGTTTTTATCTCAAAGTCCCAGAGAATTTTATGTGTTTCGTCCTCAAGAACAGATTCTGGTTTATGCATATACCATTTTGTTGTGTGGTCAAAATTTAATTTTTTGCATAATTCCCAGTGGATTATTATTATTATTATTATTATTATTATTATTATTATTATTATTATTATTATTATTATATAGGAACACTTAGAAACATACAACAACGAGAAAATTATCAATGTTTGATTGGAATACCAGATCTTATATAACTGTGCAAACAATTTATTATTATCATATATTATCAATAGGGATATTTCCTTGAAACCATACAACAGCGAGAAAATATTTATAATTTGATAAGGCTAACTGATATCATATCGCGTATGCGAACAATTATTATTATCATGGACAAAAAAAATGTGATTAAAATGATAAATGATATTACATAATTTTGATTATAATCAAGCATTTAAAAATGAATGAAATTCGGCATTTAATAGTCCCATTAAATGTTTATATGCCATTGAAATAAACACAACCAAATCTATTTCAACATTTGAAGGGTCTCCCTAACTGATTCTTCGTGTTTAGCACAGAATTTGGTGTTCTCCGTTCAAGTTTGATACCCATCGGGAAATTGTAGAGACAAAATCACAGACACGTGTGCAAAATGGTGTCTGACTAGAAAGTACAAGTATATCCTTAAATTTATCCATGCGAAATAAAAGCACCATTCATCGACCTTTACGAATACCTAAATGTGGATGTGAGCACAGTTAGGCGGTGGGAAATGCATTTTAGCTGTGGTGACAGCAATGTGAATGATAAGTTTAGCACAACTGTCAACCCATAAAATGAAGAGCACTTCGATCAGCTCAACCACACGAATTGGACCGGTGAAAGATAGACTACACAGAACATATTTTTTTGGCTATGACACAGTCATCACAGATATATAAAAAAAAAACAACAACAAAAAAAAACAAAAACAAAAACAGAGTCGCTTGTGTTGGTCCATACGGAAATGCGAAGCCAATATTAGTAACTATATCAAAAATAATATTTTGTAGCAGAAAAAGTTGTTTTATCCAACAGTGGTATTGTGTTCCTTGTTTGCTTGTACCCATTCCCTCCGCCAAGAGCAAGATCTGATACAAGGTCAATTAAAAAAAAGAAGAGAGTATGACTGATTTGAATTCGGTTTTTCTTCTTCTAGACCGGTTACCCTATCAAGGTTAAAGAATCCAATATTCCCTCCCCACACACACACAGAGCTATGGATAAATGATCCATAGCTCTGTGAGTGTGTGTGGGGAGGGTGGGGGTGGAGTGCAAAATGATTCACACCTTTCCCAAGAGAAATAGAAAACAGTGAAAGGCACACAGTCAGGATTTGACCGGTTGCCATACCAACGTTAAAGAGGTCAGCATGTCCTATTATTTTATCCATAGATAAATACATAAACAAATGCGAGGCATTATTTTTGGAGCACCCCTCGTATGACATTAACCCAGAACAAACGTTTAAAAATGTTTTATGTAGTGAGAAGTAATTGAAAAGTACCGACTGCTGACTGATCTCTTTTTAAACGCACTTAGAAATGTTTTTATTATGAATGTCATACAAAATCTTAGAATCCATTCGCAAATTAATTTCTAAGAATAAATCTTCGAATCGATGGACTGGTTATCAATTGAACACTTGGCAACGTTTTGTTACTGTTGTTGTTGTTGTTGTCATCAATTAACGGTAATGTCATTTTCTCTTCTGTCATTGGTTTATTTATTGTTGTTCCGTCGACATGCCCGTGCGACAAGTAATCATTGTTGAATCACGTGTCATATAGAGCTGACAGCTTCTTTTTTTTTTTGGTGTGTGCCGATCCCCTCAAAAAGCCGCCGGCAGACGGCAATTGCAAAACAGCCTGAGATTTGCTCTCGTTTTAAACACAGACGAAAAAGAAAAAAAAAATAATGAGTGGAAATGAAAAAGTTTTTAGTATTATCGACTATGTCGTTTTCGTGTCGGTTTTATTGGCTTCGTTGGCTGTTGGTGCTTATTATTCGTTATCAAAAAACACAGAGAAGACGACTGCTCATTTTTTGATGGGTGGCGGCAAACTGCACATGTTGCCGGTTTCAATATCGATTCTGGTTTCTTTCTTATCGGCAATCGCCATTTTGGGGTTTCCAGCTGAGATGTACACCGAAGGGACAATGTTTATATATGTGAATTTCGGCATGGTTATCGGCTGCTTACTGGCATCACTTACTTTTGTTCCTCTTCTTTATCCTTTAAGGTTGACAAGTTCTTATGAGGTAAGTCACAAATCTTTCACATTTAGACATTTCACTGGTTAACTCTGTCACAATAATTTTTTTTTAAAGCTCGTCTCATTTCTGTCTTTTTGAAGCGTATTGAAAAGAATTGAATACAATACAAATCGTGAATATAATTTAACTGCCATTTGTTTTTTTTTTGTTTTTTTTGTAGCTAAAAAGCAGTAATACATTTTATCCTCTTATATATAAAAACTCCCGAATACTATCATAGTTATTTCTATTTTAAAGAAAGTAACCCCCCCCCCACAAACAAGATATAAATGAATGCAGAGTTTAAAACGCATTTTATAAAAATATATTTACCCTACATGTACGATTTGACACAAGATCAATAATATGGTTCATCCAGCGAGGATCGAACTCACTTATTCAGAGGTTACGGATTTGTGAGACTAGCTTGCTAATCATTAGACCACGGCAGTGAACTGCAGACTCACAGTCATGCAATTACATTCACTTTCGAATTAATGCCTTGGAAAAGGTATGGATCCACTTACCCCAAGTTATAAGTTACATAGTACTACTACTTGGCATTAGATAACCCAAGATGGATGATATGCCATTTAACAAAGGTAGAAAATCTTTATTTGCTGGTGTGTCTGTTATTCAAAAAGGAAGAGAATAATAATAAATACGTAATATAAATATGTAATCCAATTTTTGTCTAAAAGTTATAATTAAAAGGGGGAAGAGATGAAAAAAAAAAAGAAGACAAACACATCTACCTTCCGACCCTATCCACCTGTAGTCTCACTCTTTATATCTCAGCTTAAACTTTATTTTGTCACTACATAAAATTTTCAGGCTGTTTTTATCGGAGTTTTGTAAGAAAATCAACGTCTTTCTGTATGTTTATTGGTTTGTTACTTTAATATAACATAAATATTATCCTTTTACACACGCATATACTGCTACCCCCAATTTGGGCTCCGTTAAACATTTGTTTAATCTCTCACATTATACACGGGTAAAGAGGTTCATTTCTCCCAAAAGAAGAGTAAGTAAAGACTTTACACAAGTAGGAAATTGATTTAAAACCGTTTACTTTTTTTTAGTGTAAATACTTTTCTTGTCTGATTTACAATGACACAGCAATAAAAATAAAAAAAAGCACTTGCTAGTTAAACTTCATGGTGGGGCATGGGGCTGAAATTCAGGACATGTGTGTTTGCTAACGGGCAAGAAATACTCGTTACCCCCACAAAACAAAATCATCTCATTATCTTGCCTCATGACTGAAAGAGTCACACATTTCCAACCACTTACAGAAGTCAGGGTTCGAAATAGGATTTCAAATGTTGATTATCAAGATTGGCGACCCAATTTCACCGTTTGGAAATTTCGTGCAAATCAAGCTTCCCAATTACGCTTCATTCTGTAAATCCAGATTCAATTAAAACCCTATATTTCCCCAGACAATTTTGTAAGTTTGGAAAATCTTCTTCGCTAGAAAAAAACTCACTAGTGAAACACGTGGGGCGTCTCGTGTAGTGTAACGGTTAACAAGTTTGGTTATAAGGCAACAAGTTAGAATAAAACTCACTAATTATTTGGGAGTTCTATTCGAACTAGTTGCCTGATACATTTGAGATAAAACTGGTGCATGTTTCAATTTTGTCTGCTGTTCGGGATGATTACAGAGATTTGTCTCTAGGTATCTTCACTTTATGTCAAGGGAGGTGATAAAAATTCAATATTTTAATTTAAAAAACAATTACCAAAAATCAGGAAATCGTCCGATTTAAATGAAAATTTCAGCACTTTATTTATTAGGGACTTCATTTTATAATGAATAGCCTTATTTCATTAAAAAAAATTGGAAAAGTCTTTTTTATTAATTAAGATTGTAGGTAGGGGGTCAATTTGGTCATTTGAATAAAAAAAAAAAAATTCCAGTCCCTAATTTTATATTTCTTGAAAGATCAAATCCAGAAGACCACATTGAAAAAAAAAAAAAAAAAAAAAAAAATCAATCTCCAAAAAATCTTATTTTTTCAAAGTCAAAAAATAATTTTTTAGCGTGTCTTTTCGAAGTTTTAAAAACAATATTTTTCTTTGAATTGATGAAAAAAGTATTTTCTCTGATTCAATTGAACTATTCAATCACTTAAAATTTAATAGTGAATTTTAAACGTTTGGAAGGTAGCATGGACACAATATTTTGTTATGAATTAAGATGTATTTAGTCCATCTAAAGATATATAAAAAAATACATCATTTTGCGCAAATATTTTCCGATATTTTTAATATATTTAAACTTATTACTAACGATCGTTCTTTTCCGTTGACGTTAAGGACCAAAATAAGTTTTTCCACTTTTTATTTAAAATACTCGGATTTCACTTTGCGGACAATAACAACTGTTTCAGTGCGCTAGTCCTTGTGTAGATATCTTATCTTTCGTTTTTTTTTTTACAATTTCTTTTTCCATTCTCACTGGTCTCTTCAGCCTTTCAAAACGTCTAAAATCATCAGTTTAACTCTGTAAATTAAACATGCCAACTTATCTCATATCCTGGTTTGGTCATGTGGGCGCAACTCATGTAGCGCGTCCTGTGCACGAATAGCCTGACAGAGTCCATCCTTCACCGGGTCTGGTTTGAATTAAGAGTTTTCCTTCTCCAATACCTGTTGCCATACCAACGTTAAAGATTCATACTTTATTTATCTATGACTGGAGAGAGAATAGTTTGATTCATTCTTCCCACATGGGTATTAGCGCTATGTGAAATGCAAACAACCTCGTTCAGGACTTGAACTCAGGTAGTCGAGTTCACTCTCTATAAACGCCTCCAATGTTGATTAATGTAAACCCGGACTAAAATCTCGAACCAAATATTTTTTTATTCTGAGAACTGCTATGTACTTGTAAAATATACAGTGCATTATAAGGAATAATAATTAACTTAAGTGAATCTTTGTTGTGTATATCAGATAGAAGTTGGATTGGTGAGATTTGTTATCACTTGTGCATTAACTCTCGTATTAAATCTGGTTAGACAGGTTTTTATTTTTAATGAAAGTAAACTCTGTGTTTAGGGGTCCGCAATCAAGTCCGACGCATATGCTCTCCCAAATGTCAAAGTCTTCTATATGCAAAAGCTTCCAGTAGTACTACACACGCCTCTCTTCTCGACCGGAGATACGAATACTATTGTTCTTCTCTTTCGTCAGCAAATCCGACGACGGTTTTTCTCCCTCGGTAGGCCTTAAATAATCAGTAACTGTTTACATCCGGGCTACTCACTCTGCATTGCCGTGCGGAATTCGATATTCAACAGATTTCAACGACGAGAGGTGGCGAGGTTCAATTTCTGTGGTCACTCGCACACCTCTCCCCTCGCACAGGCCAAACATATCCAGACGCGCTTGTTCGTAAGGGGTTGGGAATCTGCTCGCCCACAGGACTTTTAGGTACCATAATTTGGGTCTCATATGATCTACAGACATCAGGGAATACCATTAGCCTTTGTCCTTTGCTTTGTAAATTCATTTTAGTTGATATGATTATAGAGTGTTTTTAAAGAGGACAAGGAGAAAAACAAACAAAAAAAAACAACAACCCAAAAACGAAAAAACTCAATAAAAAGCCCAAAAACAAGCAAAAATAATGATAACAAACAATTGTTTTTTATTATTATAACAAAATAAACAAACAGACAAACAAAAACAAAACAAGGCACTGGTAAATGAACAAAGACACATAAACGGATTTTATTTTATTATTTTTGTGTTTTTGGTGGCATTTTCACGGGGAATCTGAATGGTTTGATCCTGGGGTTGAAAATTGGTCTATTGTAGTAAAGTGACTTGTAAGATGAACATAGAATCTTCTAGAATACAAGAGGTCCCCACAGAGGTCACCACAAGTTAATTTTTCCGTAAAAACAACTAGACTACTATTCTTGCTAAAAGGAAATAGTTTACAATTGAATGGGTTGTTTGGGAATAAAATCTCAATCCCTTCCCGACAAAAAAAGCATAAACAAGAATCTCCAAATCCACCAACAAAGAGAAAGTGTATTTTTATCTCAAAGGGAATGACCCGCTAATAATGTTTATTCATTATATTATTTATTTATGATATTGTTTTCCAGGATATTTTTTGGTGGAGGGGTTGGGTAAATACATAATGAGTAATTTATATTATTAAAGAAGAAAGAAAAACAAATATTCTGTTTTGTTTTTGTTTGTTTTCTGTTGCATCCCCCTTCACCACCCCATAAACAAAGAAAAAGACAACAAAAACAAAACAGAATAATATTTGCTTTGCAAATGCTTTTTTTAAAAATATTATAAATTACTTATCATGTAGTTACCCAACCCCAATGTCACAGGTAGGGTGTGACATAAGGTCAATTTTAAAGCAAAGTACGGCTGTTTCCATTCAGAGTTTTTCATATCCTAAACTGGTTACATTACCAAGGCTAAAGAAACCAGTCTGACCTACTATTTTTCCATAGTTGGAGAGAAGAAATGAATTCATGCCTTTTGAAAGGGTATTTACGTGAAGCTGAAATACAACACCCTAGTTCAAGATTTGAACCCGTTTCGCTGATTTTCATTCCTACAACGATAAACGTTACAAAAAACGCGCCTTATTCAGTAACCTTCAAGTCTTGATGACCTTTTCTGGGCAATGCAGGTTTCTTCGTTTAGTTATAATTAAAAATTTGAATACATTGTCTGACTTTAATTTAAAGAGTTCCAATTAACGATTTAATTAACAGTTTAAAATTACGATAAACATTATATCAAATAAAGGGAAATATAAAATTGCTTTGTCTTGAGAAAGTAATTTTAATGGGTTGACAATTTAAATAAATACCTGTGTATTTGTTATCTTCAATGTATTTTCTGCTTTTGTTGGTTGATTAAGATAAATGATTTTTTAAGTGTTCATTCTAGCCAAAAAAAAAAAGAAAGCAATAAAGTTTAAAAGAAGAAAAACCTTGTAAAAGGGATGACGTTAAAATTATTTGTCAAAGATATTTAACCACTTGTCTATGTTGACCCTTAGGCCTTTCTTTTCGTTTCTGCTAAGTGTTACAACATTTCTACTTTTGTGTTTATTTCAAGACAACTTTGACCCTTCGAATCGTTTAGGATGAAACAGTAATTCTACAAACTGTCCATTTCTTCGTAGCACCTGTTCTAAATAACAACACCAAAAAAATGAGATGTGTAGTTCAAAAACGCTGCCTTGGCATTTGAAAAAGAAGAAAAAAAAAACTACGGCATCACATTAATTTTACGTTAACTCTTTCTGTCGTGTCCAGACTTAAACCCGTATGGTGAAAAAAGTATTATAGACAGGTTGTTTTTTTTTTGGTCGGATTTTACGGCATGTTAACCCTTGGATTATTTCATACTGAAAACGTGTTTATTTATTCCTATTGAGTATTCAAATTTATTAAACTTTTTTTGAAAACGTTTTTATCCTCATTTTAATCTGTTTAATCGATAGATGGGACCCTAACAGGTCAGGGTGTACCTGAGAGTAATGACAATGAAGGGATACTCCACACTCACCAGAGCTCCAGAATCGGAACCTCACCACTAGATACAGTTAACCATGATACCGAGGACACTAAGACCCTCAGCCACCGCCCTTCTGGCATATAATGATAAAAGGGTTCAGGCGTTTGACAGAAGAGCAATATACGATCGGGACAATCATATTAGTAGACAGATGTGATTGTAGGGAAGATTAATATGGGAAAGGCATGAAATCTCTTCTTTCAGCTATGGGCTCTCTAACCTTGTACTTCGATATGATTATTTAAGTAAGCATTGGTATTTCGCCAAGATTAGAGTAGATCTACTCTTAAACCTATATTGTGTTCTATTGGAGAATTATATTTCCCCTCCTCTCTTTATAACTTGGTAGCGAGTTGGTGAGCGTTGTCGCCGACTGGTTGGCCCATTTCCCTCTTTTAAAGCTGACACCCCTCAAACGTGCCATTCCGCATTCTTCTTCCCTCAACTATTTGACCTAGTACGAGTAAACAGGGGTGGCTACCCCACTAAGCTCGCTACTGGCCCCTTTCCGCTGCGTCGGGATAAGCGCTCATATATTTCCCGACAACTATATGTTACTCTTCTTCAGTCATATTCAAATGAGACGCGAAAATAAAAAAAAAACAAACAACCCTAAAACATCTATAAACAAACAAAAACTAAAACGAGGCGAGCCTGGACCTAAAGTTTCCGATCTTGATTCAGTACCTCCCTACTGCATTATAAACGAATAGTTAGCTATTCTGATCCTTGAGAGAGCAATTATTCATCGTTGGTCATACGTATGTGAATGAGAACCAAAGAAACTAACCCTGGGTTACATTCTGCCCTTGTGGGAAGTAGTTAATAGCCAGATAAGGTCTAGTAACAATAAAGTATAAAATTATTTAGGCTAACACAGTTATTGTTTACAAGAGTAGATATGTAATATTTATTAAAAAAATAAACAAAAGACCAAACAATAAATAAACTATCAATCTGTCTAGTGTTTTTGAAGAAAGTTAGCAGAGACAAAAACGCGATGAAGAAATGATGTCGCATTTACATAAGGAATGGAAAAAGACAGACACGTATAATAAAAAAAAAAAAAAAATCCGTTCACTCTAGTGTCGATGTTATATCTTCCTCCTGGACTGCTCTCAAAACCCGAAACATGAAATGGTATTTTCAAGTTGATCAAGGAAAATATCCATTCTTTGTCAATTTTCGTAGTTTTATACCGAATATTGTTAGCCGAATCCATTTGCTATGAAATAACCGTTGGAGTCACAAGCGCTACCAATTTGTATTAAACATTAGCAAATAAAAATAAATTCAAGAAATTTAGTAAAACAAAAATAACAAAACAAGCAAAAATATTGACAAAATCTAAAACACAAATTCATCAACTTATTCTGTTGGAACCAAATGAATTCCATTATAAAAGAATAAACAAAACCGATTAAAAAATATTACAAAAAGGTTATAATCACTTACGGTTAGAATAAATGCTTCAAGTTTATCATCTACTAATAAATTAAACGCTATAACCTAATCTCGCCGCGTGTTCGAATCACGTTGAGTTTACCATTTAAGAGCTTTTTGGTGAAAAGTATTGGTCTGCTCATTTCAGGAGGCTGCAATGGCAAATTTAATCAGTGAGTTGGCAAGCCCGAAGAAGCTGTTCTTTTTAGAGCCGACAGTTAAACTTTCTGAGAAAGGGAATTGGAGATGTATTCATTTTTTTTTTTGTATTTTATTATTTGCTTATTTTCGAATTTTATTATAGTTTTATTTTTTTTTTTTAATTCAAAAGTCATTAGTCTATTTCCACGAATAACAATAGTCTTAAAAACAAACACAAAGCTTAATGTAAAATGTAAATGTCGTTTTATGAATTCATAACTCTAGTGTTATACACCAGAGATGAATTATCGTGCCATTGAGAAAAAGGCAAAAACAACACCAAAATTAAATTAAAAATCTAATAAATTAAAAAATGTAATTCTTATATTCATCATATTCATAATTATTCTCATGATAATACGTTATTCTTGTATTCATTACACAACCACCCTATTATCTCGTGTCACTTATCAAAGACACAAAACTCCCACTAATATTTGATAGATATTAATAGATAACAATATATTAATAAGTTTATTAGCCTTGAAACAAATATTTAGAACAACAAAGAACAAAACAACTCAGCCTGAATATCATAGGTCGAAATATATTGGTTTCAGCTGAGTTTTTTTCTTTTCTTTTGTTTGCTAATATAACTTATCTAATATATTTGTTATCTATTAATAACTATCAAATATTAGTGGGAGTTTTGTTGTCTTTGATAAGTGGACACGAGATAATAGGGGTGGTTGGTAATGAATACAAGAATATACATTATCATGAATAAATATATTGAATATGATGAATATAAGATTACATTTTTTTAATTTATTAGATTTTTTTAATTTAATTTTTTTGTGTTGTTTTGCCATTTTTCAATGCCACGATAATTCATCTCTGTGTTAATACACTAGAGTTATGTCATAAACGCATTTACATTTTACATTAAGCTTTGTGTTTTGTTTTTTGGAAGACATTGTTATCGTGGGAAATAGACTAATGACGTTTGAATTAAAAAAATAAACTTAATAAAATTCGAAATAAAGCAAATAAAAAATCAAAATAAATAAAATGAAATATCTTCCAATTCCCTTTCTCAGTAAGTTAACTGTCGGCTCTAAAAAGAACAGCTTCTCGGGCTGCAACTCACTGATTAAATTTGCATTGCAGCCTCCTGAAATGAGCAGACCAATACTTTTCACCAAATAAGCTCTTAACTCCAACGTGATTCTGGCGATGATTTAGGTTATACGTTTTAAATTTATTAGTAGATGATAAATCTGAAGCATTTACTTCTAACCGTAAGTGATATATACCTTTGTAATATTTTTAATCGTTTTGTTTATTCTGTTTATAACTGGAATTCATTGGTTCCAACAGAATAAGTTGATGATATTTGTGTTTTAGATTTGTCAATATTTTGCTTGTTTTGTTTATTTTTGTTTACTAAATTTCTTGAATTTATTTTGATATTGCTAATGTTTAATACAAAATATGGTAGCGCTGGACGAAACGGTTATTATCATAGCAAATGGATTCGGCTAACAATATTCGGTATAAACTACGAATTGACAAAAGAATGGATATTTCCTTGATCAACTTGAAAATACCATTTCGTTGGTTCCGGGTTTTGAGAGCAGTCCAGGAGGAAGATATACATCGACAATAGAGTGAACGGGAATTTTTTTTTTTTTTTATTAATCGGTCTGTGCTTTTCCATTCCTTATGTAAATTCGACATCATTCTTCATCGCGTTTTTGTCTCTGCTAACTTTCTTCAAAAACATAGATCAGATTATATGTTTAGATTTTGTTTGTTTATTTTTTATAAATATTACATATCTACTCTTGTAAACATTTATAACTGTGTAGCCTAAATTTTTATCTTTATTGTTACTAGATCTGATAGTGTGTATTACTTCCCACAAGGGCAGAATGGTACCCAGGGTAGTTACTTTGGTTCTCATTCATACGTATGCCAACGATGTATTGCTCTCCTCAAAGGCATCAGAATACGCTAACTATTCGTTTAAATGCAGTAGGAGGTACTGAATCAAGATCGGAAACTTTAGGTCCGCTCGCCTCGTGTGTGTTTTGTTTTATTAGATGTTTTGGAGGTTGTTTTTTTTTTATTTTCGCGTCTCATTTGAATATGATAAGAAGAGTAACATATAGTTCGGGAAAATATGGGCGCTTATCCCGACGCAGGGAAAGGGGCCAGTAGCGAGCTTTAGTGGGGTAGCCACCCACTGTTACTCGTACTAGGTCAAATAGTTGAGGGGGAAGAAGAATGCGGAATGCACGTTTGAGGGTGTCAGCTTTAAAAGAGGGAAATGACAACCCAGTCGGCGACTACCTCACCAAACTCGCTACCAAGTTATAAAGATGAGGGAGAAATATAAATTCTCCCAATAGAACACAATATAGGTTTAAGAGTAGATCTACTCTAATCTTTGGCCGAAATACCAATGCTTACTTAATAATCATATCGAAGTACAAGGTTAGAGAGCCCATAGCTGAAGAAGATTTCATGCCTTTCCCATATTAAAATCTTCCCCTACAATCACATGTCTGTTACTAATATGATTGTCCGATCGTATTGCTCTTCTGGTTCAAACCCTGACCCTTTTATCATGTATATGCCAGAAGGCTTGGTGTGCTTAGTGTCCTCGGTTCATGTTAAACTGTATCTATGGTGAGGTTCCGATTCTGGAGCTCTGCGTGAGTGTGGATCGCTATCCCTTCATTGTCATTACTCTCAGGTACACCTGAACCTGTTTAGGGTCCATCTATCGATTAAACAGATTAAAAATGAGGATAAAACGTTCAAAAAATAAGTTTAATAAATTTGAATACTCAATAGGAATAAATAAACAAACGTTTTCAGTATGAAATAATCCAAGGTTAACATGACGTAAAATCCGACCAAAAAAAAAAAAAACCTGTCTAAATACTTATTTTCACCATACTGGTTTTAAGTCTGGACACGACAGTAAAGAGTTACGTTAATTAATGTGATGCCGTAGTTTTTTTTTCTTTTTTCAATGCAAGCAGCGTTTTTACTACACATCTCATTTTATTTGGTGTTAGTTTATTTAGAACAGGTGCTACGAAGAAATGGACAGTTTGTAGGAATTACTGTTTCATCCTAAACGATTCGAAGGGTCCAAAGTTGTCTTGAAATAAACAACAAGGTAGAAATGTTTGTAAAACACTTAGCAGAAACGAAAAGAAAGGCCTAAGGTCAACATAGACAAGTGGTGAAATATTTTGACAAATAACATTTTAACGTCTCCCTTTTACAAGGTTTTTCTTCTTTTAAACTTATTGCTTTCTTTTTTTGGCTAGAAGTGAAACAACTTAAAAAATATTATCTTATTCAACCAACAAAGCAGAAAATACATTGAAGATAACAAATACACAGGTATTTATTTAAATTGTCAACCATTCAAAATTACTTTTCAGACAAAGCAATTTGTATTTCCCTTTATTTGATATAATGTTTATCGTAATTTTTAAACTGTTAATTAATCGTTAATTGGAACTCTTTATAATTAAAGTCAGACAATGTATTCAAATTTTTAATTATACTAAACGAAGAAACCTGCATTGCCCAGAAAAGGTCATCAAGACTTGAAGGTTACTGAATAAGGCGCGTTTTTTGTAACGTTTATCGTTGGGTAGGAAATGGAATCAGCGGAAACGGGTTCAAATCTGAACTAGGGTGTTTGTATTTCACTTCACGTAAATACCCTTTCAAAGGCATGAATTCATTTCTTCTTCCCCAACTAATGAAATAGTAGGTCAGACTGGTTTCTTTACCTTGGTAATGTAACCAGTTTAGGATATGAAAAACTCTGACATTGGATAACAGCCGTTACTTTGCTTTAAAATTGACCTTATGTCCACCCTACCTGTGACATTGGGTTGGGTACTACATGATAAGTAATTAAATATTTAAAAAGCATTTGCAAAGCAAAATAGTATTCTGTTTTGTTTTTTGTTGTCTTTTTTCTTTGTTTATGGGGTGGTGAAGGGGGATGCAACAGAAAACAAACAAAAAAAACAGAATATTTGTTTTTCTTTTTCTTTAAATAATATAAATTACTCATTATGTTTTACCCAACCCTCCCAAAAAATATCCTGGATAAACAATATCATAAATAATATAATGAAACATTATTAGCGGTCATTCCCTTTGAGATAAAAATACACTTTTCTCTTTGTTGGTATGGGATTTGGAGGATTCTTGTTTAGGCTTTTTTGTCGGGAAGGGATTGAGATTTTCCAAACAACCCATTCAATTGATAAACTATTTCCTTTAGCAAAATAGTAGTCTAGTTGTTTTACGGAAAATTACTGTGTGGACCTATCTTGGGTGACCTCTTTATTCTAGAACGATTCTATGTTCATCTACAAGTCACTTTACTTACAATCAGACCAATTTCAACCCCGAGGATCACCATATCATTCCCCTGTGAAAAATGCACAAACACACACATCAATAAATAAAAAAAATCCGTTATGTTCTTGTTCATTTACCGTGCCTGGTTGTGTTATTTGTTTGTCTGTTTGTTATTTTGTTATATAATAATAAAAAAAACATTTGTTTGTTTATCATTATTTTTTTGTTTGTTTTTGGGCTTTTATTGAGTTTTTATCGTTTTTGCTTATGTTTTTTTGTTTGTTTTTTTCATCCTTGTCCTCTTTAGAAAACACTCTATGACATCATATAACTAAATGCTAATTACAAAGCAAAGGACAAAGGCTATGGTATTCCCTGATGGTCTGAAATATCATGGACCCAATTCATGGTACCCTAAAGTCCTGTGGCGAGCAGTTTCCCAACCCTTACGAACAAGCGCAGTCTGGATAGTGTGGCCTGTTGCGAGGGAGAGGTGTGGCGAGTGACCCAGAAATTGAACGCGCCACCTCTCGTTCGTTGCGAATCTGTTGGAATATCGAAATCCGCACGGCAATGCAGAGTGAAGATAGCCCGATGTAAAGTTATGTATTATTTAAGGGACCTTACCGAGGGAGAAACCGTCGTCGGATTTGCTGACGAAGAGAAGAACAATAGATATTGGCGTATCTCCGGTCGAGAAGAAGGCGTGCTGTAGTACATACTGGAAGCTGCTTGCATATAGAAGACTTTGACATTTGGGAGAGCATAGGCGTCGGACTTGATTGGGACCCCCTAAACACGGAGTTTACTTTCATTAAAATAAAAAACCTGATCTAACCAGAAGATTTAATACGAGAGTAATGCACAGTGATAACAAATCTCACCAATCCACACTTCTTATCCTTGATATACACACAAAGATTCACTTTAAGTAGTTATTATCCTCTATAATGCACTGTTACTTTACAAGTAGCAAAGCCCGAGTTTCTCAGAATAAAAAATATTGGTTCGAGATTTTAGTCCGGTTTACATTAATCAACATGGAGGCGTTTATAGAGAGTGAACTCGACTACCGGAGTTCAAGTCCTGAACGAGGTTGTTTGCATTTCACATAGCGCTAATACCCATGTGGAAGAATGAATCAAACGTCTCTCTCCATCATAGGAATTAATAAAGTATGAATCGTTAAACGTTGGTATGGCAACAGTATTGGAGAAGGAAAACTCTTAATTCAAACCAGACCCGGTGAAGGATGGACTCTGTCAGGCTATTCGTGACAGGACGCGCTACATGAGTTGCGCCCCACATGACCAAACCAGGATATGAATAAGTTGGCATGTTTAATTTACAGAGTTAAACTGATGATTTTAGACGTTTTAAAGCTGAAGAGACCAGTGAGAATGGAAAAGAAATTTTAAAAAAAAAAAAAACGAAAAGATATCTACACAAGGACTAGCGCTGAAACATTGTTATGTCCGCAAAGTGAAATCGAGTATTTTTTAAAGTTAAAAGTGGAAAAACTTATTTTGTCCTTAACGTCAACGAAAAGAACGATCGTTAGTAATAAGTTTTAAAATATAAAAATATCGGAAATATTTTGCGCAAAATGATGTATTTTTAATTATATATCTTTAGATGGACTAAATACATCTTTATTCATAACAAAATATTGTGTCCATGCTACCTTCAAACGTTTAAAATTCACTATTAAATTTTTAAGTGATTGAAATAGTCAATTGAATCAGAGAAAATCTTTTTTTCATCAATCAAAGAAAATATTGTTTTTAAAACTTCGAAAGACACGCGACAAAAATTATTTTTGACTTTGAAGAAAATAAGATTTTGTGAGACAAGTTGATTTTTTGTTTTTTTTTTTTTTTCAATGTGGTCTTCTGGATTTGATCTTTCAAGAAATATAAAAATTAGGACTGAATTTTTTTTTTTTATTCAAAATGACCAAATTGACCCCCTACCTACAATCTTAATTAATAAAAAAGACTTTTCCAATTTTTTTTTAATGAAATAAGGACTATTCATTATAAATGAAGCCCTAATAAATAAAGTGCTGAAATTTCATTTAAATCGGCGATTTCCTGATTTGGTATTGTTTTTTTAAATTAAAATATTGAATTTTTATCACCTCCCTTGACATAAAGTGAAGATACCTAGAGACAAATCTCTGTAATCATCCCGAACAGCAGACAAAATTGAAACTGCACCAGTTTTATCTCAAAATGTATCAGGCAACTAGTTCGAATAGAAAACTCCCAAAATTAGAGTTTTATTCTAATTGTTGCCTTATAACCAAACTTGTTAACCGTTACACTACACGAGACGCCCCACGTGTTTCACTAGTGAGTTTTTTTCTAGCGAGAAGATTTTCCAAACTTACAAATTGTCTGGGAAATATAGGGTTTTAATTGAATCTGGATTTACAGAATGAAGCGTAATTGGAAGCTTGATTTGCACGAAATTTCCAAACGGTGAATTGGGTCGCCAATCTTGATAATCAACATTTGAAATTCCTATTTCGAACCCTGACTTCTGTAATGTTGGAAATGTGTGACTCTCTTCAGTCATGAGGCAAGATAATGAGATGATTTTGTTTTGTGGGGTAACGATATTTCTTGCCCGTTAGCAAAACACCATGTCCTGAATTTCAGCCCCATGCCCCACCATGAAGTTTAACTAGCAAGTGCTTTTTTTTATTTTTATTGCTGTGTCATTGTAAATCGACAAGAAAAGTATTTACACTAAAAAAAAGTAAACGGTTTTTAAATCAATTTCCTACTTGTGTAAAGTCTTTACTTACTCTTCTTTTGGGGGAAATGAACCTCTCTTACCCGTGTATAATGTGAGAGATTAAACAAATGTTTAACGGGCCCAATTGGGGGTAGCAGTATATGCGTGTGTAAAGGATAATATTTATGTTATATTAAAGTAAAAACCAATAAACATACAGAAAGACGTTGATTTTCTACAAACTCCGATAAAAACAGCCTGAAAATTTTATGTAGTGACAAAATAAAGTTTAAGCTGAGATATAAGAGTGAGACTACAGGTGGATAGGGTCGGAAGGTAGATTGTTGTCTTCTTTTTTTTTTCATCTCTTTCCCTTTTAATTATACTTTTAGACAAAAATTGGATTACATATTTATATTACGTATATTATTATTATTCTCTTTCCTTTTGAATAACAGACACACGCAAATAAAGATTTCTACCTTTGTTAAATGGCATATCATCCATCTGGGTTATCTAATGCCAAGTAGTAGTACTATGTAACTTATAACTTGGGGTAAGTGGATCCATACCTTTTCCAAGGGCATTAATTCGAAAGTGAATGTAATTGCATGACTGTGAGTCTGCAGTTCACTGCCGTGGTCTAATGATTAGCAAGCTAGTCTCACAAATCCGTAACCTCTGAATAAGTGAGTTCGATCCTCGCTGGATGAACCATTATTGATCTTGTGTCAAATCGTACATGTAGGGTAAATATATTTTTATAAAATGCGTTTTAAACTTCTGCATTCATTTTATATCTTGTTTTGTTGTGGGGGGGTTACTTTTTCTTTAAAATAGAAATAACTATGATAGTATTCGGGAGTTTTATTATATAAGAGGATAAAATGTATTACTGCTTTTAGCTACAAAAAAAAACAAAAAAAAAAAACAAATGGCAGTTAAATTATATTCACGATTTGTATTGTATTCAATTCTTTTCAATACGCTCAAAAAGACAGAAATGAGACGAGCTTTTAAAAAAAAATTATTGTGACAGAGTTAACCAGTGAAATGTCTAAATGTGAAAGATTTGTGACTTACCTCATAAGAACTTGTCAACCTTAAAGGATAAAGAAGAGGAACAAAAGTAAGTGATGCCAGTAAGCAGCCGATAACCATGCCGAAATTCACATATATAACATTGTCCCTTCGGTGTACATCTCAGCTGGAACCCCAAAAATGGCGATTGGATAAGAAGAAACCAGAATCGATATTGAAACCGGCAACATGTGCAGTTTGCCGCCACCCATCAAAAAATGAGCAGTCGTCTTCTCTGTGTTTTTTGATAACGAATAATAAGCACCAACAGCCAACGAAGCCAATAAACCGACACGAAAACGACATAGTCGATAATACTAAACTTTTTCATTTCCACTCATTATTTTTTTTTTCTTTTTCGTCTGTGTTTAAAACGAGAGCAAATCTCAGGCTGTTTTGCAAATTGCCGTCTGCCGGCGGCTTTTTGAGGGATCGGCACACACCAAAAAAAAAAGAAGCTGTCAGCTCTATATGACACGTGATTCAACAATGATTACTTGTCGCACGGCATGTCGACGGAACAACAATAAAATAAACCAATGACAGAAGAGAAAATGACATTACCGTTAAATTGATGACAACACACAACAACAGTAACAAAACGTTGCCAAGTGTTCAATTGATAACCAGTCCATCGATTCGAAGATTTTCTTAGAAATTAATTTGCGAATGGATTCTAAGATTTTGTATGACATTCATAATAAAAACATTTCTAAGTGCGTTTAAAAAGAGATCAGTCAGCAGTGGGTACTTTTCAATTACTTCTCACTACATAAAACATTTTTAAACGTTTGTTCTGGGTTAATGTCATACGAGGGGTGCTCCAAAAATAATGCCTCGCATTGTTTATGTATTTATCTATGGATAAAATAATAGGACATGCTGACCTCTTTACGTTGGTATGGCAACCGGTCAAATCCTGACTGTGTGCCTTTCACTGTTTTCTATTCTCTTGGGAAAGGTGTGAATCATTTTGCACTCCACCCCCCCTCCCACACACACTCACAGAGCTATGGATCATTTATCATAGCTCTGTGTGTGTGTGTGGGGAGGGAATATTGGATTCTTTAACCTTGATAGGGTACGGTCTAGAAGAAGAAAACCGAATTCAAATCAGTCATACTCTCTCTTTTTTTTAATTGACCTTGTATCAGATCTTGCTCTGGCGGAGGAATGGGTACAAGCAAACAAGGAAACAATACCACTGTTGATAAAACAACTTTTTCTGCTACAAAATATTATTTTGATATAGTTACTAATATTGGCTTCGCATTTCCGTATGGACCAACACAAGCGACTCTGTTTTTTGTTTTTTTTTTTTTTGTTGTTGTTTTTTTTATATCTGTGATGACTGTGTCATAGCCAGAAAAATATGTTCTGTGTAGTCTATCTTTCACCGGTCCAATTCGTGTGGTTGAGCTGATCGAAGTGCTCTTCATTTATGGGTTGACAGTTGTGCTAAACTTATCATTCACATGCTGTCACCACAGCTAAAATGCATTTCCACCGCCTACTGTGCTCACATCCACATTTAGGTATTCGTAAGGTCGATGAATGGTGCTTTTTTATTTCGCTGGATAAATTTAAGGATATACTTTACTTTCTAGTTCAGACACCAATTTTGCACCGTGTCTGTGATTTTGTCTCTACAATTTCCCGATGGGTATCAAACTTGAACGGAGAACACCAAATTGTGCTAAACACGAAGAATCAGTAGGGAGACCTTCAAAATGTTGAAAATAGATTTGGTTTGTTTATTCGAATTGGTATAAACATTTAATGGGACTATTATAATGCCGAAATTTTCATTCATTTTAAAATGCTTGATTTATAATCATATTGATATATTCCATATTAATCATTTTAATCACATTTTTTATTTGTGCCATATAATAATAATTTGTTCGCTACGCGATATGATATCATGAGCCTTATCAATTATAATAATTTTTCGCTGTTGTATGGTTTCAAGGAAATATCCCTATTGATAATATATGATAATAATAAATTGTTTGACAGTTATATAAGATCTGGTATTCCAATCAAGACATTGAAATTTTCTCGTTGTATGTTGTTTCTAAGTGTTCCTATATATAAATAATAATAATAATATATATAATATAATAATAATAATAATAATAAAATCCACTGGGAATTATGCAAAAAAAATTTTGACCACACAACAAATGGTATATGCATAAACCAGAATCTGGTTTCTTGAGGACGAAACACATAAAATTCTCTGGGACTTGAGATAAAAACGGATCACCTTATCCAGAAAAACCAAACTAGTGAAAGAAAGAACTTGTCAACTGGTGGATTTTGCAGTGCCAGCAGATCACAGGGAAAGGAAAATGAAAAACGGACAAATATCTGACCTTGCCAGGAACTGAAAAAGGTTATGGAATTGAAGTGAAAGTGATACAATTGTAGTTGGTCCCTTGGAACAGTCCCAAAAGGATTAGAAAAGAGTTTGGAAAGTTTGATATCAGAGGAAGGATTGAAACCTTCAGACACTGCACTGCTGCAATCTGCCAGAATACTCAGAAGAGTCCTGGAGACCCGAGGAGACTTGCTGTCACTCAGACTCCAGTGAAAGCCATCAGCTAATACTGATGTGAAAACTCAAAGGAGTAAATATAATAATGATGATGATGATGATAATTTGTTTGCACACAGTTATATAGTTTCAAAGTATTCTTATCTAAGATAAATAAACCACTATATCTATACTCGTATGTGTAGTATTCAATTATGCAAGAGTTTATTATGCAATTTTTTACAATGTTAGAGATATCTTAGAAGTGTCAATTTGTTGACCTTGATAAACCGACAATTGGTTTGTTTGAATGACGCATTGGAATAGAAGACGCCGTTTTTCTGAGTAATAAACTCGACCAATGATTAGCTGTAGTAGTAGAATCAGCGGTACGAGTTCAAATCCTGGACGATGCTGTTTACGTTTCAATTCGCGGCTAATGCACCTGAAGAAGTATAAACCATCTCTTCTTCCCCTTCCAGCTAGGGAAATAGTAGGCATACTGGGTTTCTTTAGCTTAGTTAGACAACCAGCAGTGGCGGGTGATATATAACCCCTCCCTAATTAGTTATTGAAAAATTAAGGACTTAACATAAATAAAATAGCATTTAACACTGGCACTAATATATTAAACATCTTTAATGATTACGCATTAACCTAGCATACCCACCTACAATAAATGCTCCAACAAAATAAACCTCGCACATACAAAAAGAAATACCCTGAAGACGATTATGAATGTTGTGCACTTCCCCTACATTTGACCGAAATAAGGAAACTAACACGATGACTGGAGGTATATATATATATATATATATATATATATATATATATATAATATATTCTCTCTCGGTGCATACATTACTCATACATGCACTCACCATATATATTATATAATAACGCACACACACGCATTAAACATATATGGTGTGATAATATATATGTATGTTTGTGTATCCCATGCAATATATATGTGTTGTGTATGTATGTATGTATGTATGTATGATATTATATATGATATATATATATGCTCCATTATACATACATATACAAACCACCACACACACACACACACACAACACACACACACACACACATATATATATATATATATATATATATATATATATACGTTAAGTATGCAAAAAATGTCAACAATAATTGCAGTTGTCGCCACAGGATGTGAGGCCATCGAGCACATGTTGCAAAAAAGGAAGTAAAAGAAAGAAGAAGAAAAAGATAAAGTCTCACATTGCAACGTCACTATCAACCGAATAGAAATGTAACGAAACAACAAAACGGTTGAGATTTGTGCGATTCTAGTGAATTATGTTCAATGAAACTTAGTGTCTGTTTCAAGTTAACAAAGACTAGATGACCCGTGAACCCATTGTGTTCATTTTAATTTTAATTAGAAAAGAGTGAATGTCTTTATTGTTTCATAGTTATCTAAAAAAATTGCATGATTTTAAAAAAGTGACGTTTCCCCAAATACTGTAAACACCAAATACCAAGCCTAATTCCATAATATAGTAATATTAAATCTAAGTCAAGGATTTTACATTCCATTATTTTGCTTTTACATCTTAACTGATTCGTTACATATTTCTAACGACCACATGGTCATTATGATTGGCATTTTAATGTACGGAATACCAATTGTCTCAAAACTTTCGGTTACATTTTTACAATTTCTAAGTATTAGAGAAAGTTCTAGGAGTAGAATATGAAGAAAATTCCCTTTCAGATAGACAGAGCGTATTCGCTCAGACTTTTCAATCCGTATCACTCCAGATTATTAAAGCTCAGTCTTGAAAACTGAGGACGAGCAGATTCCCTACCCCACGAACAAAGCGTTTCCGGATGTCTGACCTGTGCGAGGGGGAGTAGTGTGGCGAGTGACCACAGAAATTGAACTCGCTACCTCCTCGTCGTGAGGAGTGATGCGTAGTTGAAATACTGTTGAATATGGAAATTCCGCACGGGCAGTGCTGAGTGTGAGTAGCCCGGATATAAACAGTTACTGATTATTTAAGGCCTACCCTCCCAGACAGGGGGGGGGGGCTGGTATTGGGATCTTGCTGTCAAGAGGAGAGGAGAGGCGTATGTAGTGCTACTGGTAGATTGTTGCATACAGAAGACTTTGACAGTAGAGAAACTGATTTTACTTTCATTGTTGTTACAAAAACAAATGAATAAGATAAGAACTTGTCTACTATATAATTGTGATTTAATGTAATCTACACGTCAAATTTACAAGCGTTTACATATCAACCACCGCACACCCACCCGTATACATAGAAGTTTTCATG
>CM042170.1:38935753-38968253 GCA_023376005.1 Doryteuthis pealeii | reverse complement strand
AGGTTTGAAAAAAAGGAAAGTTGGTGATTCTCTGTTTTTCTACCTTTACTCCTTTTTTATTCATTTTGTTAAGCTGGAATTCGGATTTTTTTTATCTATAATACGTTGGATTTTATTTTCATTCATATTGTGACTAATTTATTTTCTTTTACTAACTTGTGCCTTAAAAGTTGGATTTGAGCGCTAGACTTTTGCTTAGGCAAGTCTCTTACGGTTCTTTGGTTTCTTCTGGACGCTTCGAATTCAATATCAGATAGACGAGAGGTCTTAATCTCTGACGGAGTGACGGTCAGATTCATTCTAGGCTCGGTCTCCATGAGACGTAGTAGTCTTTATTTGAAGGAGATTGCTTTTATAAATAAAGCAACAGAAAACAAATTGTTACATATATCAGCTTTATGTCCGAAATTGTTTTCGAGAATATTCTTTGATGTTTTGCACAGCAATGCTGAAAACCTGAGAGATGTGAGGGAGACCCAACATGTCAGAAGTAACTTCATAGGAGTTGAGGAAGTTAGTAGTGCCTAAGGGGACTTAATATGTTAACTCTTCAGTTTTGGTCCATAAAAAGCAGAAGCATGAAGGTTACATATTTAAGTTGAGGAAAGGACAGAATACTTCAGCCTGGGCTGGTAAGCAGTCAGGTTTTAACGAGTCCAGGTTTCAAAAGTTGTTCGATTTTCATCCGCAACAACAATAGTTGATTCCTCAATCTGAGCCGATCGGTGGACGACTAGTAGAATACTTGGAGGGTCGGGAGAAGACCCGTTCCGACCGTTGGAACTTGAGCGTAATCCAGGAGGAACTTCAGCTTCCGTTTGTCCCAACACCAAAACAAAATAGTTCGTCTTGCCAGTTCGTCTGATGTTAATTCACATGAAATAAAAGGCTTGTTAGGAAAGTAAGCAATAGAATTATTCCACAAAGCCCAAGAAGGGCAGGAATTTTACAAGACGTTTTTACTTAAAAAAAAAACAAAGAATTAAAAATAAATAAACTGGGCCAAGTAGAGGGATTTAAGGATTTGAATTAGCTTATAGATAATAGACTTAAGCTTATGTTTTGGAAAAAAAGTGAGAGAGACTCATGCTAAAAAATTGTTAGCAAGAAGTTACAGTGATGATATTAATCCTTCTCTTTTGAGGTGAACTCAGATTCAGTCGGAAGGTTGAGTATAGCAGTCTTTTCTCTGAGGCAGAAATCGTCCAAATTTCGGAGGATCCACAGCATTACCAATTCAAAGCTACACCCTTTGTACTGGCAATATTCCCAAGGTATTCCCCAAGATGATGTCGGCTCTGGGGGATTTCTCAGGTTTCGTCAAGTACTTATGTTCATGAACTTAGACGACTAGATGGTCAGAAATCAGGATCAACGCATTTCAGTCAACAAGTAGTTTTGATACAGGATTGTTCCTAATTTCTCAGAAATGTTGCTTGATTCCATTATAAGAGACAATTTACCTGGGAGCTCTTTTTAATTTGAAAGTGGGAATGATTTATCCATTAGAGGAGAGATTACAGAATCCGGTACATCAGATAGATCGCATTTTGGAGATGAGGTTCCAAATCTCACATGTTTCTCAGACTTCTGCGTCTAATAGATGCATTATAGATCTGATTATCTGGACTCGTTTGCATATGAGATCAATCCAATTTTATCCCCGGCCATAGTGGATCCATCGAAGAGACAATATCAAAAGAGGATCCCTATTAACAGTTTATTAGCTAAACACCTAGAATGGTGGACACGATGGGAAAACTTCTTCAAGGTGGTTCTGCTAAACCACGAAGAGCCGGTAGTTCTATGAACAGATGTATCATAAAAAGGCTGGGAAGCTCAATTAAACATTCACCAGGTGGCCAGAGTTTGGGACGAAGCGAAGGAACCATATCAATTGGTTAGAGCTAAAAAAAAAAAAAAAAAGGGGGCCTATCTAGCACTTGTTCAGCTTCTGCTTCATGTCAGATGGAGGAGAATTCTTCTCAGATGCGACAATTCCACAGTAGTGGTATAGATCAACAAAGAAGGGGACACAAAGTCCCTTTAACTTTGTCAGTTCATGGCAGATGTGTTCCAATTAGCAGCAGATTACAACTCATATTCCAGAAAAGAAGAATGTTTGGGCTGATTATCTATTAGTGTGTTGTACAGTAGAAATGAAAGTGCGTCTGACCAACAGGCGGAAATCTTTTTCCCAACGTACCATCGAAGTACGGATAGTCGTGGATTAAGAGATGATGAGTGGAGAGATGATAAATTAGAAGCGTCAAGGTCGTTAGATGATCCGAGAACTGATACGACTACATCTTCCGGCAATGTAACCTCGTTGTCTGTTTGAGAAATATAGATATTGCTCGGTTGGTCTTGTAAATATTCGTAACCATCATGCAAGTCTTACAATCGGTTTACCGAATCCTATAGACAAGAATCAAAACATGTTTTGTCTACATACTTTCGTATGTATTGGTTTGTCAGCAATGATTTTGCTGTATGACTGGTTAGCTCGGTTGACAAAATAGAGTTTGAACTAGGGAATAATGGACAATTTTTCGAAGGTCGTCCAAACATAGACCTCTTCGCTACTCATGAGAAGAGAAAGTTCAAGGTGTTTTGCTCTCTTTATCCAATGGATGTTGCATATGCTTCAGGTTGTCTGAGTATAAATTGGACAGAAGTGTATGCCTATGAATTCCCTCCTCTAATATTGTTTCACCGGGTCCTTCAGAAAATATCGCTATTCTTCTAGTAGCCCCACAAGTTTCACGATAGTCATGGTATCTTATCCCCCAATACCTGCTAATAGAATTTCTAAGCGAATTACCAATAACATTGAAAATGATAAATCAAAAACGGAGTCAAATAGTTCTCTCAGACCTTGTAAGTCTAAAGCTTATAGCGTGGAAAATATCCAGCATCGCTAAAGGATTTTTTTTCTTGAAAGGCTCAAAGTTACATCAGGAATAGCAAAAGACCTTCCGTCAGTAGAATGTATGAAGCAAAGCAACAGATGCTGGTGTATTGAAATATATAATATATATATATATATATATATATATATATATATATATATATATATATATATATATATATATATACTGCCTCTATAAAGGACGTTGCAGATTTTCTGATTCATTTCCATCTGGTCAGAGCTTCAACTAAATAAATCCAGAGAGCATATCAAGAATTTGGTTTAAGAAATTTTTAATTCAAATCCGTCAGTAGAACCTCTACTCTAATTGGGACTTACCCTTTGTAATAAGGATTCTCACTAATCATCCCTTTAAACCTTTATAATCTACGGAATTAAAGTTTTTTTTTCTTGGAAAACTGTCTTCTTAGTGGTCTTGACTTCTGCTGCTAGAGTAGGCGATGAAATGCTTTATCCATCAGAGAATCTAAACTTAAGCCTGAGGAGGCTGGTATTTAACTTTTACCGAACTTAAAATTTCTGAGTAAGACTCAGCGTTTAAAGAAAGCTTCGTCTCCTTGGTTTATTCCAGATTTTTCCAAATTTACGGGTGACTCTGAGGTCCTCCTTCTGTGTCCTTGTCGTTGTCTGAAAGTTTACATGAAAATGATGGAGCAGTTATATATAGATAATGAAGTGCTTTCCTTACTTATCAGAAGAACCGCTGTAGAACTACAGCGATTAGTACAATTTCAAGGTGAATTGTATCCACTTATAGACATGTTTATAACGCTTCAGATCAATTTTGAAGGATATTAAGATCCATGATACAAGGAGATTATCTTTATCTTAGGCTTTGTTCAATTAAGCTTCCCTAAGAGACATCCTCCAGGCGACTCATTGGTCTTCACTTTGCACATCTGTATCGTTTAATCTAAGAGAGGCTAATTGGAGCGAATGAAATTTGGCAAGATTATCCATCTTAGAGACAGTCTGAATTACATAAATAATTAGTGAGTATTTTCCTTTTCCTCTTTTTTCCACACAGGTAAGCATAGATATTGATATAAACTGAGGATTTTTTAAAAGTAAAACCCCTGTTTATGGGAGATCTATACTTGTATACTTCCCTCTCTCCTTCCCTCTTGAAGGTTCCTAGCTGTTAAGGTGCTTAAGAGTCCCTCATATAAAAAGTGAGATATATCTATGAAGATTTATTGTGGAGCAAAGGAGATAATCAATTTGGAAATGATATTATTACCCGAGTGGGAAGCTAAATCGGGTATGATTACATTAGTTATACAGGTAATTATAGATAATAAACAGGGGTTTCATTTTTAAAACTTTCAATTCGACTGATTCGACTGACAAATAAAAATAAAAAATCTTATGAAATTTTGCTAGAAAAAAAAAATTGTCAAAAACAAGGGAAATAACTTAATAAATTAAAACTGAATTATTGCCCTTGAATTTATATTTTTTTATAGTCCATGAAAATATATTGTTGTTCTAAAAACTAATTTATTCTAAGAGCAACTAGGCTAAAAAAAGCATTTTTAGAATAGTTTCATAATTATTTCATTTATCAAATCCACTTAAATTTTCGTATTCCTATTCAAGAATTATAATATTACATCAAGTTGCATTCATCTCAAATTTTGAAAAGGAAAATATAACAAAAATTACTAATAGATCCAAGACTGTTTATTTCTTATGATGAAAATAATATAAAATTTAAGGGATTATTTACATACTTTTTTAATTTTATGTTTTCTTTTACAGTTTTTTTCTTTTAAAATTGGTTAAAAATTCACAATTATTGACAGCAATTTCAAATTTTGGACAAAAATGTGTTCTAATTTCTAAAACTTTAATATGTTATCAGGAAAATATTTCATTTTTGATTTTTCAATAAAAAATAACAAGATTTTTACCAGAAACAAAGGAATCAAAGTTTAATTTAAGTCAGTTTTTTTTCCAACCTTTCTTCCTTGTGGCCCCCATTTTTGGTGTCAAAAAACTTTCATGCCTACCTAAGTATAAATAGAAATTCAATGTAACAGGAAATACATTTTATTTACAAAAGTAAAATGTAGTTGAAAATATAACTAATGACTCTACTGTTTCTGGTGTTAATCAGCTCATCAAATTGAACTTTCAAACTTTGGTTCAGCTTAACTTACAACATAGAAATTGTTTGCAGCTTTATTTGTCTGTATTTGGGATTCACATTATATACATTCATTTAATTAGTAGCATCTTACAGAAACTGTCTTGTTATCCATCCATATTGTTCATAATGACAGAAAATTCACAAAATAAATGACAGAATCCCTGATGGATACACACTTGACTCATTCCTGGAATTAAGTTTTATTTTAATCTTTAATTGAACAAAACCATAAACATTGTTGTAAGTTACCATGGTTACAAAAGTAAAATGTAGTTGACAATATTAATGATAACTAAGGATTACACTTCTTCTGGTGTTAATCAGTCTGTCAAATTAAGCTTAATGATGCTTAGACAAAAAAAGGATAAGGTAAAATGTTAAAGGAAATATTTTGACCGCCTTGTCAGTGAAGTTTAGAATACTGTATCTCTTATGAAAGGGGAATTCTGGGTATAACACTAAATTACATCTGATGTTGAGGCACCAGTTTTAGAGCTCTGGGGTGGGTGGAGTACACCTTCATTGCTATTACTCACAGGTCCACTCTGACCTATAATGTTAGGGTCTCATCTATGGGTCCAATAGATCTGTTTGGGAATTATTTGTATTAGGAATACTTCATATCATAATAAGAAACTACACAAAAATGTAAATATGAATGTTCTATGTACACAATTCCCTAAACTGTACACATAAAACAACTCCAGACATGTCATACTGTTAAAAATAATCAACTAATGAAATATTTTAACAAGATTCTATGAATACAGAAATATAAACATGACATTAATACACAAGGAAAGGATACAATTTTGATTTTTTTTAACTGTTGTTCTCATCTTTATTGTGCTATTTATAAACACAACATTTTGACTGCTGTGTCCTCCAGTATTCCTTGGGTGTTCCCTGTATATCCATGCATAGTAGTGACTCAACCTGGGAAATCATTTGGAATAGTTTAACTGTTGATCAAACAGGGTATCAAAGAAATTTTTCAATTGATGACTTCATTGTTTTTTGCACACCTATCATTCCGACATGCGCCATGAGAAGTGTCACAATCATTGTTTATTGGCGTTTCCTCTACAAATTAAGACATGCAAAAAAACAATGACATGATGAATGAGATCTTCAAAAATTCTTCGATGTCTTTTTCTTTTGGAGAAAAATAGTGAGAATTTTATTTGTTTTGCTGATTTGTCTCAATCCTCAAAAAAATAGGCATCAAATTAACAAAGTTTTTTTCTTGAGGGCACTGACTTCCACAGGATGTATTCTCCACACCTCTCTCTCTCTCTCTCTTTCTATCTATCTATCTATCTATCTATCTATCTCACATACACACACACACACACACAGAACCCTATACAAGATGCTTTTGATTTGTGGACAAAAGTAGGATCAATGACTTGCACCAATTCAATAAGAATTCTATTTTTTTTTTTTTTTTTTTTTAGTGCAAAAGATTTTTCAACCAATCAGGTTGAGGTTTACAAAATGAAGTCAAGTCTTAATTTGCGACTTTTCTGATCCTCATTTTCTACAAAGTTTTGACTAAACAGAAATTATGAACAAAAAATGATTAACACCCACCTTCTCACAAGTGAACAGTGAAATTTCACGTGAAATTTTTAGAACAGAAGGAGATTTTATTAATTTTTTATGTGTGAACTTAGAACTGTTGATGAACGATGGTTGGTTGAGTATCATTTCCTCATACAGTATAAATATAAGGCCAATTCCCAACACAGTTATAGCAAAGATACTTTATTGTATGAGCAAACTTAATAGAAAAGAATACAAATATGGCAGGAGATACTAGGAAGTTTAAAAATAGTTGTATAAGAGAAATGTCCACATAGGAAGATTGTTTTTTATTAGATAAAAGTCTTGAGGCTATTTGTAAAATAGGAAAGTATAAGCACCTAAATGTTGAGTATATTCCCATGTGCCATGAGGTACAAAATGCTGGGAGTAAAGCCCCCTTGTTCTGTAGATAGGAGACACAACTGGTGTGTGAGATTTTGAATTTGTTGCTTCCACTTATATAACACCGCTACACCACCTTGTGTCTACTGGCAGACACAGAAGGTGAGTGTCTATTAGTTGATAATTGTAATTCCAACAGAACTTTTAAAGTGTGTTGCAAAGCCATTGCTTCAGTGATAACCCATCAGTCAGTGCCCAGCTCCTCACTTTGTCCTTCAGTTTTCATAGCCATCTTGTGTCACTTGTTCATTGTCACTCTATTGTTGTTTCATATTCTTGTTACCAGTGAATAACAATGGGACTACATTTTTATATGTGAACATATTACTTTTATTTACTACCTGCTGTCCATCATATCTGATGATGACACCACACAAATCATTTTCTTCTAATTTAATTGGTCTTTGGTTGCATCTTGCCAACTGCCTATGGGTATATTCAACTCCTTCAGGCTTCCTTTGATGTCTTTTATACCTGAGCTTTGGTCTACCGATTTTACATGATCCCTCTCTCAGTTGAGAGTACAGAATCTGCTTTGGTAATCTGTCATTCCTAAGTCTGTTTAAGTGGCCAGCCCATCTCAGGTTGCGTTGGACAAGTATTTCATGTATTCCAGGGAGTTCAGTTCTCTTCAGGATGGTCCTGTTTGAAACATGTTGCCACCACCTGACATTTAATATGCTGCAAGTGACGCATGTAGTAGACATGTAGTCTATGGGCATCTGCTTTGTATATTGTCCAGGCTTCTGCACCGTACAGGAGGGTTGAGAGAACTATGGCACGGTATACTGCACATTTAGTTTTCAAGGAGATGTCTCTGTTGAACCAGACTCACCTCTTCTGCTAACCAAATACTTTGGAAGCATTTGAAATTCAGAGATCAAGCTCTGCATTGAGTCTATTGTTGGTGGCAACTGTGGAGCCCAGGTAGCTTTACCAGAGCTAGAGTCTGACCTTCTATCCTTATGTCTTTTCCAGTGTCATGTGATGTCAGAGGGTGCTGATACATAACTTTTATTTACAACACTTCATATTACTCATCCATGACCAATGAGTTGAGCAGAAATGGAATCCTCAATCCTCAATTTCTGACTGACTGACAAGAATTTCAATCTAACTTCTTAGTGTCATCTGATTATATAACATTTTGATCTAATGAAAGCCATATTCTCAAACGACCCTAAGGTCATTAGACATCGATCAAAGTGGATGATATACAAAAGTCTTTCATGACCATTTGGTTTAGCTAAGTCGAAAGAGCATCCAACTAAGAACCACAAGCTTCTTGGTTTGATACCGACCCTTGACAACTCAGTGCAGGAATAGCAGATCTTGGTATCTGCGCAGTAAAGTGGAGAGCTGACAGTAGCTGAGGTACAAACACAATCTTCTTGATCTAACATGAGTGTAATAGACTCCCTCACTGTCTGACAATTCTACCAACTTTACTTACTACTATGGAACTGGTTTAGCTCCCATCTAGGAATCACAAGGTTCCTGGTTTGATACCGGTCCCAGCCAAGTCTACACATGAGTAGCACATATTGGGTAATCTGATCTGTACAGAGAAGTGGGGAGCTAACGGTAAGTGTAGCATTCCACCTCAGCAAAAACAAAACTCTCTGGTGTAGCGTTAGAAAAAATGGTGTAGATTTCCTCACTTTCTGGCTGATACTGACAATAGATCACTCTGCCAAGTTAATAATTTTGCCAATCTATTATTGATAAAATTTTATTTTGATTTTTACAATTTTTTTCGAAATTCTTCTAGGTTTTGTATAAAAGGATTCTTTCTAGAGCATAACATTTATTGTTGTAGAAAATGGAAACATCAAGCTGAAATCCTGGACAAGGCTGTTTGTATTTCACTTTCCACTAATGCCCTTGGGAAAGACATGAATCCATCAGTTCTCCCCACAACTATGTGTAAATAATAAGGTAGACTGAGTTTTTTTTAGCCTTGGTTAGGCTAACCAGCTTTACTCTGCTTAAAAATTGACCCTCTGTCACATCCTTCCAATTGGGTAAATAGATATATTTTAGTCAATAATGAATGTATACAGAATGTATACAGAAAAATAGGACTCCTGAACTAAAACTGTAAGTTTTACTTTTATGTTGGCCGGAGTGAAAAACTCCATTTAAAAAGTTTATTCAATGCCATTTCTAACTGTAATTCCTTATATATATATATATATATATATATATATATACTGACTCTGTTTTACATACTGACCATGTGCTTATATTCCCCTCCCCCACTTCCACACTGCCCTGACAAATTACAAATTAGTAGTTAGAATTCTAAATAGCATCATGGTCTTAGAAAAATAGAACTCCTGGACTTAGTATAAGTCCTGACTTAGAAAATTCCAAGGCGCGGGTAACATTGCACATGCAAACATTACTGAGACCATACATTTACATGCGTAAATGTGCGAGCTTGCTGACGCCCACATGCAGTCTGTAGACAAGAGCAGACAAGCCCTTCTTTACTAAAGACCGACCACACCGGTAGTAGCATGATTGGTGAACTTACCAATCCAGGACCAAGACAAGGAAAAGTCTCATAAAACCACAGCTTTTACCTTATCCCAAGGAAAGGCTAAGGGAGTAAACCCTGAAAACAAATCCAGGGCCGGAGTCCTGAAGATGGACAGTGCTGAATCTCAGTACATTCCAACAACTCCTGCGACACTGCTGTTGCCAAACTGCATTGGTTCCTACCTTTCCTTTGGATCACAATGGCTGTGTGGAGAGAGAGGATCTGCTGCTTGGATGACAGCTCACCCTCCATAAAAAAACCGCCCAGGCTACATAGTTTCCCCACTACAAAAATGATACCCATACCACGAGAGGAAACTGGTCAATTTCCACCTCAGATGCCCACGCCACATCCTATGCATACATTGGCAGGACAAAGTGCCAAACACAGAAGTGCCGGAACGAGCAAATATAAACAGCATGCCCGCCATCATCTGCGAGAGAGACACCTACATTGGCTTGGTCACGTCAGGAGGTTGGACAAAGACCGCACACCCAAAAACCCACTATACAGCGACTGTACACCCGACCAACAGGGAGACCACGCCTGCACTTTAAAGATGCCTGCAAAAGGAAAATAAAGACATTCCACATTGGCACCAACACACAGGAGGCTTGTGCAGACGACCATGCGACCTGGCAACTCCTTGTCAAACAAGGAGTGAAAAAGAGCAACTCCAGCAGGCACCACTGTTTATTTGAAGTCACTGCACCAGAGATTGCCATTCAAGAATTGGACTGTTCAGCCACTCACGCAGCTGCAGATAAGAAAATAAAAAAAGTTGACACTATGCCATCATCTTTAGTAGACGGAAGGATGCCAATACTACAGAATGTATACATGTGAAACAAAAAACGGGCCAGTGATAATAATAATAATAATAATAATAATAATAATAATAATAATGTGGTTTCATTCAACCGGTGATTGAAAAGTTATTGAAATATTCTGCAGTTGAGAAATTGTATGACATAATAGCAAATTAGATAAAATGTGTGTTCACTTCATCCAAAGAATGAATATATGAAACCATTCAGCCAATTTTTAGGCTGGGCAATTTTCTTTGCATACATCATTGTTTAAATAGTTATTTATCATGCTTACCTTAGATGTTGCACAAGGCCAGGAGTATCGGGTGCCCAGTGAGAATCAAACTCTCTAACACTGGTATGCTAATTTATTCGGTTCCACTTCCTGCTTAAATTAGAAATGTAAGTTTCTTATTTCCCCATTTTAAATATAGTGACCAAACGTTTGTAAGAAATTTCAGGACTTATATTATCAGTTGTATAAGTTTTACTTTGAAAGATGCAGTAAAAAAAATTTTTAAATTCAGTAAAATTTCAAAAATATAGTTATAACACGTTCAAATAAATTTTCTGAAATTTCTGCATCAAGGAAAATAACTCTGCTTTTATTTAATACGAATTATCTCCCTTGAACAACCTAATGTCTTTTTCAATATCTTATAAAAATGGTATATTTAGTTTTTCTTTAAATTTACTTTTTTTACTTAAAAATTTATTGGAAATTTTCATATCGTGTATTTTTGCCAAAAAATATTGGAACTTCTAAGAATGTTTTTTATATAATGTTACTTTTGTACCCTGTTTTCTGTAAGCATATTTTATTGAAAATGGCTGACAAGGATTTAGTGTTTAACATTCAGATTTTCTTGTTGGCAAACGAAATGTCACAACTGTGATTGTCAACAGTTTAATGTTTGTTTGTGTAGTCCGAGTACAGGTACTTTCGATTAACTTTGGTCATAGTCGAGGATGATGGTAAACCTGTGTTGGGCAGTGATGGATTGATTCTGGGTCAAGGAATTTTTAATGGGAGTGGGTAACGTCATATACATATATATAATTTATATATATATATATGTGTGTGTGTGTGTGTGTTGTGTGTGTGTGTGTTCAAGGAATCTTTAAGTGGGCGTGACGTCATATATGAGCAACATATATAAAAATGCCTCAATTCTTTGTGTCAGACATATATCATTAGTTTAGCGCACTTGTTAAATGTACAGATTTAAAGAAAATTACGAAGAAATTTCTATATACGCTTTCTATTATTATTTCAATCAACTCTTTGATGGAGACGTTTGTGAAAATACTTTCTGTCGGATGTCGTCGTTCGGATTGTTGGAGTGTAATATTAAATTATTATATATTAAATAAATCGATAGAATTGCCACAAAATTTGACTGGTAAAAACGATAGAATGATTTGGTTAATAGTTTTAGATAATTGATAAACGAGAAAATGAATTTGTGAAATGATGGGACGCAAGTGTGTTCCGGGTTTATGAGGTTTTACATTTCCATAAAGGTAGGCAACGATTTTATGAAGTTTGATAGAATTTATTTCGTCAGATGAGACTATATATGTGTATGTGTAATATTGTAAGTTTCTTGTTATAAAGGTGATTCTAAGCTGGTCTTATTCTAGATAAAAAAAAAACTGACCTCCTATAACAAGAGCTATCAAACTAGGTCAAGACTAAGGAGTACAACACAGTGGGGGTTATAGATAAGAAATTTTGATTGAAAATTATCACAAGACTAAAGCAGACAGACATAGGTTCCACGACAACAAGAGGAAGAAGTCAGCATGACATCTAAAACACCACCAACCAAAAGATTATTGAAAGAAAGAATACACGATATCGCCCCTGGGGTCGGGGAGAAATATATAAATCTAAGCTGAATTTGGCTATTTGCCAATCTGAATAAAGAAGTGATCTGACGAAACTCGGTGGGCCTCAGATACCTACGAGTGGAAATTGTCCATAATCCCGATATACCTGGTATTTAAGGCCTTTTTATTCACACACACACACACACACACAACACACACACACACACACACAACACACACTATATATATATATATATATATATAATATATATATATATATATATAAATATATATATATATAAATATATATATAATATATAAATATAAATATAAATATATATATATATATATATATATATATATATATATATATATATATATATATTGTTTAATCATATCTGGCTAAAGACCATGGAACATTAATGATCTTTTTTTGTTTTATCTATCGCTTCCGTGCTAGTTTTTTTTATGTCGGAACTTAATTGAAAGAGGAGGTGTGCCAAATTCAATCAATGGATCATATTAATGGATCATATCAGTGGATATGAATCGGAAGTGCTTGGGAGGGGGGCAGAATTTGGATCATCCTCTCTATCAATTGGATCCCGACATTAAGGAACTGGCACGAAAGCTTTAAAAAAACAAAAAAGACCATCAAAATTAAATGTTCTATGCTCTTTAACCAAACATATTTAAGCAATAAATTGCAGTTAAAATATGCACTATATCATCATCATCATCTCATCATCATCATCAAGTTGTGCTTCTGGAATTTATTCAAGACAGTACTCAACATCTTTGTGTAATTCCCATCTGGCTTTTTTCTTCATTTGATTTGTTATATGATTATACAAACTAGCAAATATATGCACCCTCCGGGTGCAAGTATTTAAGTTTTAATATAATAAAATATCATGTTAAATTAGAAAGGCTAATGAAACTGAATAAGAATTCAGATAAAAATATTTGGAACAGAGGGGGTATGATTGAAAAATAGAACAACTTTGAAACTAACTCTTCCATCATTTTCCCTTACTCCCGTCTTTCATTGGTAAACTTTCCTAATTTAACTATTTAGTTAAAATAGGAAGTAAAGAATAATATTACAGTTATTTCTTCTTGTTAATGGATTTCTTTTAAGATTTATCCCCGAGATTTTTGCTCATATTCATTAAGATAAAACCAAACAATTAGAAATCAATAATACTAAGCATATATTTATTAAAATCAAATTTTTTAAGATCAATATGCAAATGAGCCTTCCCATTCACACTGTAAACCGCTATTTTGTTGTATATATAAATACAATTGCATGTTATTAGTATGTAGATATAGTCAATAGTCTTAATGATGTAAAACAATTTTATTAATAATTGAGGTTTAAACAAAAATAAAATCATAGAGAATATGATGTAAATAACAAAGGGAATTGTGACTTGAATGGTAATATAGTTTCGATTACAGACAGACAAACCCACAATCTCCATTATAATAAGATATCAGGGTTTCGCGCACGCCTCTGAATTTGCTGTTCAGGAAAATATAAAAAAATAAATGTGCTGCTTTTTGGGGTTTTCCGAAGTCTGGGAAAATAAACATGAAAAAATAGGTGGGATTTAAAATTATATAAAGAGAGACAGGGTGAGAGACAGGAGAGAGGAAGCCTAGTGTAATGGTTGTCGTCGTAAAAAAGGGGCTCGATCACTCGAGTTCAAATCGTGGGCGAAGTGGTTTGAATTTCCCATAGCGCTAATACCATTGGGAAAGGTATGCATTCAACTATTTTCCTTACAGCTATGAGAAATTGGAGACAAGATTGAACTCTTTAATCCGGGTTAGACAACCAATCTACGAGAAGGAAACTAGTTAAACGCCGCTTAAGAAATTGACCTTATGTCAAATCCTACTCGAACGGAGGGGATATATATATATATATATATATATATATATATATATATATATATATCAGTAGCGTGTATTTATAAGAAGTATAGTACGGATATACAAGTTATTAAATTGAAAAAATGTAAATATCTTTATTTATCAATTTTAATGTAATGTTTATTTAAATTTAGTTTAACCCCTAATATTGCAAAGCTAACTTATTATTAATCAATGGAATAAAACTTTTCTAGTTTACCAGATTAGAAACCTTAAACCATTGAATTATAATTTTCTTTTGAAAATGATGCTCATCTTTTAATAATTCTAGATACAAACAGATTTTATTTCTATGTTATTGATTCTAGTCCAATATAATTCCAAGTCTATCCGCCCTGTCGTCTGAGGCTTTAGAAAAAGTCGACTGCATCTCTTCAGAGGGGTTAGGCATTACAAGTCTCCACCCAAGATCAATAGGGGGTCCCATTGGAGGGGGGTAGACTCGTAGTGCCTAAAGACAGGATTGTGGTGGCTGAGCGGTCAGTGACCCCGTCACTAAGTTGTCCCGTGACATGCAACACTCCACTTCGGACCTTACTTGGGTTAGACGGGCGGTCGGAGAGGCACAACCCGATCAATCGGCTGGTCATGTCAAGCCCTAAAACTTATATGATTGTCCCGACCGTATTATTAAAATTGGTCTTATGACAAAGACCCAACCTTTTATATCATATCGGTGCTAGAAAGCTGTGGATGAGGGTAAAATACTAGTTTATTAATTCTACTAATTCATTAATACACATGAAGTTAACATTTTTTAACAAATATGTAACTCACCTATCCACCCCTAAAGTAAACTAATAAACTCTTCCATTTATATTTATTAATATCTACATTAACCGAATACCCTTAACTCGTATTTTTAATTTTTAGTAATTTTTTAATACTTAAACATGGGAATTCTATTAGCGTGCTTCTCGAAGAAACGGATACAAGATGAATCGCCATCACACGTTCTTATTCGACCTTTAATACCCGATAATTTCTGCACAATTAATCCGAGATATACGTTGGTGATCGATGAAAAGAGTGGACTTCGTAAAATTGCAAGAACTGCGCCAATTCGAGTGCCAAAAGTGAAACGTTATTGTAAAAGAAATTATCGAGAAGACGTCAAAAATAACTTAGAGAGAAACATGAGATACTATCGAAGAAAACCGATCAAAGAATCCACCGATTATCCAACGATTGACCATTACATTTTCACTTCTGACGAAGATTCTAGTAGTGAAACTGAAACAGAAACGTCTCCGGTGGTGAAACCGAATATTCCAAAAATATCTCTGGCAAAATAATTTTTTTAATTTGGCCGTTAAATCTTGGCAACAATTTTAAACTTCATTGTCAATACTCAAAGATTACAAAAAATTTCCACTATAAGACAATTTTAATTCCTCGGTATATGGCAGACAACTCCAACTACCCGAGATATTAAGGCTGCCTATGAATAGTAATACGATCTTATATTTCTTCATTATTCTTCTTTAATATTAATATTGTCCGTACAATGAATTAATTTTTATGTGACTAATAACCACACGCTCTAAACTATCTATAGATTTTTCACAAGCAGTTCGCTTTGGAATGTAACACAAAGAATGTAATTTTATGCCAAGTTTGACTTTGCCCAACAAATATACCAATCCTTATAATTGGTATTACACCCAATGAAATGTCTACGTCCCTTGGATACGGGTACTTTTTCAAGAAGCACGCTAATATTGGGTTTATGGGGAACTTTAAATTAGAATTTAAAACATTAGAATCTCATTTTAACAACCTAGTGCAATGGGGGAAGTTGGTTGCTAAAGTTTTTTTTTTTTTTTTTTTTAATTCAAAACTTGTTCGTCCTGGAGAATGGTAATAAGGTTTCTTAAAAACGAACAAAACGCTACCCCACACACATTTCACATGATATATTCTGAGATATTCAGACATGGTTGATGAGATTCCTGACTAACATTTTTAAACGATTTAAAATGTTAAGATAACGCAAATTTATTCCTGTTTTGACTTTTGTGATCGACTTAAAAAATGCAGTTATCAAGTGCGAATTATTGAACAAGGTCACGAACATATGGCACCTATTAAGGATTGAACTCTCTAGTAATAATTTGTGTCTATATATATATTGCACTCCAGCAAAATTAAGGGCCATTTCTAAAATAAGTGCCCAAAACCGACTGTTCTACTCTTTCCAAAATATTCGAATCCAATTTTTCAATGTACCGTTTCTTTCAAAAATTATATCCTTTTCTAAAATAAGATCTAAATTAGAAATTCAATTTTTGAAAAAAAAATGACTTTCATAGAAAATCCCAAATGAACGAAAGAAATACTTAAGTCTGTATGTATTGAAGATTTGTAATAAATTTAAAACCATTTCTTCTATGACCGGTTCGACTGCAAAAGAAACTAGTTATTTTTGGAATATAATTGGAAATTTCCAGATAAGATTTGAATTTAATGTCGTAGATTCAAATCGATAATATCGAAGACCCGAATACTGACCAAGTGAAGAATTCGTTCAATTAGAGAAATTGTGAGTAGTGGAAATGATCTAGGAAGAACATCTTACCCGAAAAGGAATCGCAGGTTAATTAAATATAAAGTACGAAACTGTGTATTATTCTTCGTATTCATCTTGGTGAGCTGAAAAGAAAAAAGGAGCTTAACAAGACTCTAGGAAAATAACTCGAAGAATGTCAAATTTCTCGATATCGATGTATCTAGATCAACAACTTTAAAAGATCTGAAAACCATTATTTAGGAGAGGTCACTAGTAAATATCTCTCTGGAAATGATTCGAAAATCGTTAAGACATTGCAATTACCCTTTAAAAAAAGTAAATTTTACATTAGAAGAAAAAGAATTAAGACAGATACGCGTGGTTTTTTTTTTTTTTTCTGAATAAAAATGCTTAATACGACGATTCTAATATTTTGATTGAAAGTCCGCTTGTTGTGAATATGCACAGGAATTATGGGCGGTCTCCGATGGGAACGAGGGTCACTATAACGGGACCAACAAATCGTGGAATATAAATGACTTGCATAAGTGCAATTTCCGGTAAAAGGGTTTTATTGAGCACTATCATTGAATGTATAATCCGAACTGTCAACTATATCCTGTTTTTAAAGTTCGGCCTTCTAGAAGATGGACTTCTTATTTATAATAACGTGGTAATACATTACACAAAAATAAAATATTTTATCAAAGTTCACGACATTTCGAGACAATTTTTAGCTCGTATTCTGACATGCTAAACTCGATTTAACTTTTTTTTTGGGGGGGGGGAGGGGTAAAGTAAAAACTTTAGTAAAAAATACAATTAGTACTAGTAACAGGTACGACTTTGTAGAAATCGTTCAAGAGGATTTGACATCAAGTACAGAGTATTATTTGAGAGGGCACTATTCCCAGATTCGTAGGAACGACTCAAATGCATTGATGTTTTAGTATTTTTGATATTCTTATTTGAGATACTAATGGCTCCCCCAGATTGTATTCCTCATTGGAAATAAGGTAAACATTAGATGCTAAGGGAGACACAAAAGAGCTATTTGATGCCGAGAGAGACACAAAAGGCCCATAAGATGCTGGGGGATATACAAAAGGGCCATTAGATGCTGAGGGAGACACAAAAGGACCATTTGATGCCGAGGGAGACACAAAAGGCCCATAAGATGCCGAGGGAGACATAAAAGGGCCATTAGATACTGAGGGAGACACAAAGTGGACATTAGATGTTGGGAGATATAAAAGGATCATTAGATATTGAAGGAGACTATTCACCTAATGACCCATTTGTGTCTTTCAGTTTGTGAACCCGATTTTTAAAAATGCAACTTTTTCTTATAATGCTATACAAACAAAAAATATTCGTCATCAAATGTCTGATTTGACTCGTTTTGTTAAAGCGCGTTTAGACCGTTCGTTGTCACCTGTTACTGGTACCATATAACCTATGATTATCTGTCCTTTCACAATTCAACAGAAGATTGACACCGCCAAGAAATTCTAAATTGCCCATCGTGCCACGGTGACGATCTCTTACAACTAACTGGTAACATTGAAGTCAGTAATACAAATTATCCAATGTTGTTAAGAGAGGAGATGGGCACCACCATGAACCTTCCAAGAACGAAACCTTTTGACAAGATTTCATCGATAATGCGCCACCCAAAATTATTCTTACATGGAAGATAGGAGTAACACAATCTTCCGACTCCATTTGTTTCCCTTTAATGAATCTATTTTTTGACCAGATTTTTTTTTCTGAAAAAATTTAAGATGGTTTTCATGAACCTCATAATTCCTTAAATAAGTCAGTATTTTTCGGCATTAGTAATAATTTAATTAGCTTTAACTTAGTTTAGAAAAAGGCAATAAGTATTTGGCGCTTAGAGAAAATCGAACTCACTAACAATGGTATGCTAACCTACACCAGAAATCAATTACTAAGTTATAATTTAGCACCAAGCTTCTCGAAGTGGTCCATATAGACCTCTAAGAGTGAATCATAACATAAGGGTTCACAGTGGATGAATTGCATTCATAAATTCTTTTTACAATGGGAGAACAAAACTTGTTGGAGCATGTAAACTATTTGCCAGATATCGAAATCTGAGATATCCCAAGTACTGTGCAACTGTTCAGTAGGGTACGTCAATTTTGGAATGTCTCCTACATCTTATTATAATGGCGATTGTGGGTTTGTCTGTCTGTAACCGAAACTATATTACTATACAAGTCACAATTCCCTTTGTTATTTACATCACATTTACCATGATTTTATTTTTATTTATACCTCAATTATTAATAAAATTGATTTATATTACTTATACTGTTGACCATATCTACATACTAATAACATGCAATTGTATTTATATATACAACAAAATAGCGGTTTACAGTATGAATGGGAAGGCTAATTTGCATATTGATCTTAAAAATTTGATTTTAATAAATATATACTTAATATTATTGATTTCTAATTGTTTGCTTTCATCAATGAATATGAGCAAAAATCTCTTCAATAAAAGAAATCCATTAAAAGGAAGAAATAACTAATATTATTCTTTACTTCCTATTTTAACTAAACAGATAAATTAGGAAAATTTAACAATGAAAGACGGGAGTAAGGGAAAATGATGGAATAGTTTCAAAGTTGTTCTATTTTTCAATCATACCCCCTCTGTTCAAAATCTTTTTATCTACATTCTTATTCAGTTTCATTAGCCTTTCTAATTTAATATATTTTATTATATTCAAACTTAAATACTTGCACCCGGAGGGTGCATATATTTGCTAGTTAACATAAAAAATTACCACACAAAATATTTTCCTTCAAAATTTTAATTTTGTTTCTTTTAAAATGTTATACGTGTTACAGCTTAATTAATGAGGTAAAAAGCAGCATATCAGAGTGATAAAGGAGGGGATATTTTCAAATTGAATTCTAGTTATATCTTATTCATTTCATCTTAGTAAAATAAAATGACAATCTTTTCTGTTTTAAATATTTAAATTGCTAAATTTTCAAACCAATTTCTGGGCCAAATGTTGCGAAAACGAGGATTTCTTAGTGCATTTTAACTGATAATATTTGATGTTATTTCTTCAAATAATGGTTCAAGTAAGAGATCTAGGTTTTTGTATCAGTATTTATTATACTAACATAAAACTTTTGATATTTAAGAGAATTTGATATTTTTAAAAGAGGGAAAAATCAATTTACCCAACTGTTCAGTCTATTTTACTAGCTTTTACAATTTCGTATATGATGGATTCTGGGTTTAACCATGTGCATTATTTACTAAGCAGAGAAGCATTTTGAACATAGAACGTGGTGATTTGCAGTTCAAACTCATAAACCGGCAACTTAACATTCGTAATCTCCTCAGTGCCCACCAAAACTCATCCTTCTCATTAGAAAATAAATCAAGAATTGCATTCAGTTTATTGATTCTTTTCTACTATAAATTGTATTAAACACTGACAAATTAGTTATCTTTTGTAATTTAATATTCAATTAAGTTATTTGAGGGTTAATGGAAATTAAATTTGATTACAAGGAGTACATAAAGTGAAAGGTGTGAGAAACCCTGGTCTAAAAGAAGGCTAGAAGTACTAGGTATTTACCCAACCAGTTCACTACGGTAGGATGTAACACATAGTTACAATGTTATTTCACCATAACATTTCATTTATTTGAAAAATGTTCAAACTGCAGTCATCAAAATAAGTCAATCACTCAATGAAAATCTAAATAAATCCAAAAGTATGTGTGGGTGAATGGGGAGGGGAAGATGATGAAAGTAAAATAAAAACAATAAAATGACAATTATTTACATTAAAGTAAAAACTTAAAGTACTAGTATGACACTATGAATAGTACAAACTGGGCCAATCTCCATTAGAGGTTTAACAATGGTAGTTGATTAAACATTATTTTATTCAATGTTTTATTTTGTTTGTTTTTTGTTTAATGGCATTTGAAGCTTCGTGGTTTATTTAATGTAAAAGCCATCATCGTAGAAGAATAATCGTGGTTTATTTAACCTAGATAGGGGGGGGGAGTTCATACCTTTCCTAAAGGTATTAGTCTGATAGTGGACATGAAAGCGCCACTGGCTTTCGAACTCACTTATTACGAAGTCGATGTCCAGCACTTTACTCACTAAGCTACAATATTTACAAAAAAAAAAAACAAAAAATAAAGAAATAAAATAATTTGGATTATTCGAACTATTGTCCTCATCTTTATTGTTATCAACACAACGTTTCGACCGAAATGCCCTCTGGCTTTCTTCAGGTATTTCTTATCGGACTCGGGAACCTTCTCGAACTCGGGAACCTTCTCTTCGAACTCGGGAACCTTCGAACTCGTGTCGTAATCGGAGGGCACATCGGCCGAAACGTTGTGTAGATAACAATAAAGATGAAGACAATAGTCCGAATCATCCAAATAATCCAAATTATCAAGCCTCATTTTCAGAGAAAAAATAAAATAAAAACAAACAAACAAAAAAAGCAACAAAAACAAATAACAAAACAAGGTAATGAGTCCGATAAGGAATTCCTGAAGAAAGCCAGACAATAGTTCGAATAATCCAAATTATTTTATTTATCTATTTTTTGTTTTTATTTTATTTTATTTATTTTATTTTATTTATTTATTTATTTTATTTTAATTTTTGTTTTAATTTTAATGTTGTTGTTGTAAATATTGTCTTGTTAATTTAATGCCCTGTTCATTGGTTCGAGTGCTCTTAAAGGCTCAGATATTTAAGGAACATTAATGTTATTTCGGGTACTGAAAGAGATTCGGCCATTGTTGCCCTGTCAATCCCCGTTGAAAAAGGTATTTTGGGGAGGATTATTTTGTCAACCAAACGCTGGAGAAAGTATTTTAAGCACTGGGTCCATCGTTGACCTCCTGACCTTATTGAAACGTTTTTGACAATGAAATAATAACTTTGAAGGAATGGAATTAGATTTTGGTTCATCTTTGAGAATTTTGCGAAATTCGCCATGAAATTTTCTTTTTTCTTTTCTTTTTTTTTTTTTGTCACTTGAGAAAAAAATATTAAATAATTATGAAAAAAAAATTGAAATGTCGAATAAAAGATTTGAAAAGTTTAGGGGCCAACGAACTAATGGAAAATAAATAGTCTTTTGGAACTGGAAATTTTAAAATCTGGCTTAATGAATTGCACACAGGAAAAACTATTTTCAGTTGCCGAAGTGATTTGAACTTTGCAACCACACAATTTATATTTGTCATCTGAAACAATTTAACTGATAAGTCATAACAGTAATCATTAATAGAAGCACTTTTTAATCAAATCGACCGCGAACTAAACGTGAATGCTGACGGGACTAGGACCATATACACACTTGAACGATCGAGAAAGTTACTTCGTGGGTGCCTCTGCGTCAAATCGACCTTGTTTCACATCTCGTTACCGTAGGGAGTTGGTAAATCCCGACCGCCAATATACTACTTAAAATTTCTCGGACTTCGATATGTTATTTCTATAAAATCATCATCATCAAAATCTCTCTCTCTCTCTCTCTCTCTCTCTCTCTCTCTCTCTCTCTCTCTCTCTCTCTCTCTCTCTCCAAAGTAATCTCGAGATTATTTTTTTACATTCATCAACTCTGTGCGGACACTGGATACCAGTGTCCACACAGAGTTGATGAATGTATGGTGTGTCCACGTGTAGGAGTCCATAGGAGAATTTCGCTTACTTCCCCAGTAATGCCCAGCATATCTTGCTCGTATTAACTTGGATGTTTTGTGAGATCGGTGGTATTGGCTGTGCAGCTGTGGTTTTGTAGGGTGCTGTTTCCAGAATGTGTTTAAACAAACACGCAATATTCTTGTGTAGTTCCTATCTAGCTTTTTCTCCAAACGTTTCGTTAAGTCGAAGAGGTGCAGATATACAGTAGTACTGACACAGCTACAGCTTGGAAGAATTCATATTTTATTTTAAAGATGTTTTATTATTCATCTCAAAATGAGTGAATTATAAAGAAAGCGACATCAGTGTTTTGATTTTGTTTTTGTTTTGTTTATTTATTTTTCTACACCATCGGTTTAGGAAGATAGGGGAAAAATAAACAAATGAAACATAAAAATAGATATTTTCTGTCAATTTTTCTTTAAGGGAAAAATATATTCTTTCTACGCTTGACATAAAAATTTAGAATTTTTACTTGAATCTATAGTTTTTTTACTAAAGAATATTATTAGTTACTTAAAATCTTATAGCTATTTGCAAACAAATGATTATTATTAGATATGAAAAATTACTTGAAATCATATAATTTGTATAAATTTTAAAAAACACTCTCCGGGCGATGTAAAAATAGATTTTTGAAACATATTGCCTGAGAGGGGGAGTAAAAAATTCAATGTCAGCGAGTTTGTACCCTAAGTAAGTAAAATCATCAAATTCATTAAAGGATTAAAAATAAAACAATTTGAAATGTAAACTTTAAATATCTATTTAAATAAAGCAAACATATATAGATATATAATACCAGTCATGTATTTATTAAAACTTGTTTTAAAAAAACAATAAGGACTTTCTAATGTTGCATGTTCAAATTTTGAGTGTATTTATTCTATGTTATGACAATTTTGGGTAATTTGACGTAAGCAGTGACGTAATTTTTGTTACAGACAAAAACCGGAAGCGAATCTCCATTATTAATAATTAATATGCTAAATAGGAATATTTGAAATCACACAACTGTGTTCAAATTATAAATAAAAACGTGCAATTTACGCAATTCTCTAACCAATAGTTATGAAATGACATGCCATAAAAATCAACCCGTTTTCTGTTATGCCATCTCTTAATCCAAGTACGCAATGGAAAAGGATAGAATTTACGCGCGTGAAAATTTTATGCTAATGAATTAGTCAAATGACAACACTGTAGTCAAAGAGAACAATATTTAGCATCTGAATTGATATAATCATGCGCTTTCCTCATTCAAGCATCCATTTCTTCATGTTGTGTCAGCTATGTCATTTTCAAAGGACAAACGTATTTCGTGTATTATAAACGTGTGAAAGATTAAATTAATGTAAAAATTTCCCAGTTTATATTTCCCAATATGTTGGCAATATTGCTTTTGATATCATGAGACTTGGAGCGTCCAGGATCAAAAGTGTTTAGGTCGGATATATTTATTAATTGCTGAACTTTTCGATTAAGTGTCTTGGCGTTTAACTTGCTCGCCCATAAAATCTTTTAGAAAGCTATCTTTGCAGATTGAACTGTTTACAACTTTTTTCGGGATTACAAAGAATTTAAAATAGTTTTAATAGAAGATGTCAAAAAGCAAATTACGTCCTTCTTTTAAACATTGTGAGTCTCCTCGACGAAGTACGGCATAGTGAGGCGCGCTTAGCGTAACAGTTATCGTTGTAAGAAATGGAATCAGCGACCCAAGTTCCAATCCTTGACAAAACTGTTTACGTTTCAATTCGCGCTAATACCTTTGAGACGGGCATTAATCTATCTCTTCCCCCACTAGCTATGGGTTAAATAGTTGGGCAGATTGAGTCCTTTAACCTAGGAGAAGAAAATCAAATCAACTTTACTCCGCTTAAAATTTGACTTGTGTTATATCATACCTGTGGAGGAGGGGTTGGGTCATACAAAGAAGTTAACATAGTTTTACAAATTATTAAAAAAAAATGCATCATTTTTCTTCTCTATTAAGTACGACATCAGGATACAGTGAATGGATATGGTGTGATATATTTGACTTGCTAACCATTTTAAACATCCCTTTTATAAAAACGTATTTGACAATATAGCAAAGTTAGATATTAGATTTTTTATATTTTGTCAAATAATAATACATTTTCTTTACACCAGTTAATATTTGAATTGCTTTGAAAGTTGACCTGAAATGCTCACTATGTGATGCTCAAAATTATTTTGTAACATTTTCAATGTATATGTAGTCACTGTAAAATGTTTGATTATGTTAATTTTTTGCTTTATCTTTCTGATCTGTTAATGTATATCGATTGATCTTTTGATGTTTCTGTTGTGTTCTGCTTTTTGTTTCTTCTTTCTTTATGTACATTAATTGTATAATAAGTGTATGCTGGTCTTTTCAATGTTGAATACATGTGTATGAACCTTGTACAAAGGGATTCGATGACGTCATAAAAGTCATTCCTTCTCCAAAACGGAACCAATAGTGCGAATTGAAGAACACAACTTTCCAACAAATTCTGCTGGTAATTCCGGCACGTTCAGGGTTCGTCCGATATTCTCTAAGATTTTTAACATTTCACCCAAATCCGACAGGGTCTGCTGGAATTCCTCCTCCTCCCTAAGTTCTTCATCGCGTCGTTGGCGTTCGCTGACCGACGTGCGCAGGACGTTGGCCACCCTGACACAGGCCACCATCTGCTGTGCACCATCGCGAAAACGATACGACTTTCCGTCGCTGATCGGGTTCGATTGTTTTTCGAACCGTTCGTCAAGACTCGATGCCAATGTCATCAGTTCGCTCTTTAGACGAAGAACTTCTTCTTTTGGTTCGACCAGTTTTAATTCGATTTCCATTATCCGTTGCAAAAGTGAAGAGATGAGCATCTTATGATGATTGCTCTCTCTTTTCATCTTCAGAATTTCTTTGTATAAATCCTCCGTGCTGATCTCCGAAGGTCCTTTCTTTCGGGACATCCCAACCGTTTGCAAATCCAAAATCTCAGAAAACCTGAAAAGAAATATTAGCCATTATTTACCAACCGTGGCATCAGTAGCATTCAAGAAATCGAAGAAAACAGACGTGACATATTCCAGGCTGAGCCGAAAATATCAGTCCTGAATTTCACGACGAAAACCAAGTTTAATTCTCAAAAGAGTTCAGGACTTATACACAAGTAAAGTCAGTAAGTAAAGTCAACGGGGTGGCCTAAAGTCGGTAACAGCCAGTCAGCGAGGGAGTCTATCCCCTTTTCAATAGCGCTAGACCAAGGAGATAGTTTTAGCATCTGAGGTGGAGCGCCACACCTACCATAAGCTCCTTACTTTACCGCACAGATCCCTGTGCTACTCATACGCTTAGTTGGCGGGGACTGGTATCGAACTAGGAACCTTGTGGTTTCTAGTCGAACGCTCTACCGACTGAGCTAACCCGGCCCCTAGCAATTTAAAAGAATACTAAAAACATTTATATATACTGCACAAATACAAAATTGATATTTGCACAAAAATATATTTTTTTATATATATTATTGCTTATTCAAAAAAAAGGGCACTTGTGTATAATGGTTATCGACGTAGAAAATGGGTTCGACGACTCGAGTTCGAATCTTGTTTGCATTTCATATAGCGCTAAAAGTTTTGGGAAATGTATGCATCCAACTATTCTCCCCCCCCCCCAGATATGGGTAAATACAAGGGATGTAACCTTGGTATGGCAACCGGTCTAGGAGAAGGAACATTCTGAATTCAAACCTGTTAAACTCCGCTTAAAAATGGACCTTGTGTCGCTTCCTGCTCGTGCTGAGGGGTTTAATAAATACATATTCCAAAAATGATACATAAAAAAATAATGTCTGGTTCGACTCAAATTCCTGTTGTTTGTTTTCTGTTCGTTTTATATTATAATTCATTTCATAATCAACCATCTTATCAGAATACATGGAAGACTCTACTTCTACAATATTAAGTTACATCTTATAACGAACTCGTTACACATAATTTGCTAAAATACAAATTACCCTTGTAAGAATCTAATATTCCATTTTACACAAATGTGTAGTACATAGTTTTTTTTTCTTTTTTTAGCGACAATTCACTAAGTTTTGGCTCAAAATTTTATTCACTTTTTTTTTTTATTACGGAATTTTTCTTTTTAATTCTTTTTTAACAACCTTTTTTTAGGGGGTGCTTAGAAAATTAAGAAAAAAATTTATAAATCGAGGCAAAACAATTTAATAGAAAAAATCTAATTCCAGAAATATTGGTTTTTTTATGTTAGACATTAGCCTCCAGTTGGAAAAGTGATATTTGAGAAAAAAATTAGATGATTCAAAAAACAAATTGAATTGCATTTTAATTTTACATTTTGAATAAAAAGTAAATGATGAACTATTTTCATTTAGAAGTGAAATACAAATAATTTCAGTTTTCCTCGATATTATTCGTTGCCTAGAGGAACAATTTGTTTAATCTGACCATCCCCTTAAGTTAAGAAAGCGTGCTTAGTATAACGGTTATCGTCGTCAGAAATGGAATCGGCGACTCAGAGTTCAAATCCTCAACAAGACTGTTTGCTTCGCGCTAATGCCATTGTGAAAAGCATAAATTCATTTCCTCCTCTCCTTAAAATGTTACATGTAAATAGTAGTGCAGACAAGGCTATTTAACCTTGGTACGGTAACCAACGAAGGAGAAGGATAAATCTGAATTCAGACCAACTGTACTCCACTAAAAATTGACCTTGTATCGCCTGGAGGAGGAATTGAGTAAACACATATCGAGAAAAGTGTGCCATCGTGGTGTAATGGTTTACAGGCTAGTCTCCCAAATCCATTACTATTTAATAGCGAGTTCGATTCTTGCTGATGACCCATACTGGCGACCTTTTGTCATATCCTACTCGTGTTAAACACTTAAGTTGATAAAATGAATTTAAAAAATGAACTAATCTTATGGCAGCATATTTTATATTAATTCACCAAATGTCCATTAGTTCGTCACTCTAAAGCAGTGGTTCTCAAACAAATGCGATTCATCATAACAAGACAGTTGAATACTAATTTCTTGCTCTCAGACAGAACATATTTAGAAAAATTAGACATATGCTTGTCTGATGTGAATATACAACCAAATTTGCTCATAATAAGGAAATTTAAGATTTTTTGAAAAAAGAATTCTATTGTGTGTTATATTTTCACCAATAGATACGTACTTAGAAAAACGAAACTTGTCAAAGACACTAAAGAGAGTTCCAGGTACACTTCCAAGACAAATGTAGCTGGACATTGAATTACTTAATAGTTTATCGTCATCACCAGGACACTCCTTAAGGGAATCTATTCCTTGTCCGGGGATACAGTCAGCGTTTTCTAAGCCCCACTGACAGGGCGGAAACACAAAATAAGGATTCAGTTTAACATTAGAATTATTTTGTAGATCAAACCACTTACTAAAAGCTTGAAACATTTGGGGATTTTCAGAAACCTATAATCTAAAACGTTCTGGAGACGATATCAGAAAAGTTGCTATCTATAGCCGTGAGGGGTTCATGGTGCAATAGTTACCCTCAGAAAAAATGGACATTGTGACACGATTTTAAATCCTGGACGAGGCCGTTTGCATTTTACATTGCACTAATACCCTTTGGAAAGGTATGTATCCGGCTATTATCCATCCAGCTACGGGCAGATAATAGGGAAGACTGGGATCTTTAAACTTGTTATGGCAACCATTCTAGGAGAAGGAAAACTCTTAACATCCGCTTAAAAATTGACCTTGGGTCACATCCTGATCGTACGGAGGGGTAGGTAAATAGATATTGCCGTCATTCTCTTTTAATAATGCAACGACAAACAGACAGACAAAGACATTTAGTGAATTACGATTATCCGTTTTCTTCTTGACATAATTCTTTGGGTTAAATTGTTAAATGATAGGAATTAAATTCTTACCCATAGTTTTACACTGACTCTTTTACAATCTCTCTCTCTCTCTCTTCTCTCTATATATATATATATATATATAATATATATATATATAATATATTTCGATTTCGATTTCGATTTCGATCCCTTTCACGCGCTGTCATCTTGACATCTATGAATTATGAACCTTTTTGTTTTTAACAAGAAAAATTTAGAAAAAAATAAGCTTACTTGTGAGTGTGATCCACAGAAACTGAAACAAGAAAAAAAACTTTTCTGCGACCAAATCAAACTTTCTTTTCCAACTGATCAACAAGCAGACGATGTTTTGATTCAGTTAAATAATCGCTATGGAGACGCTACTTATAAAGAAGACGAAAAAATGAGGGCTTTATGGTTGAATTCTTTTACGTCGAATTTTGTTGTGTTTTATTTTTTACCGCCAAGAAATGACGTCATTATTTTCTTTCTCTCAAAACGGTTCATTAAATTAGCACAAAGAAATCGTCGATAGATCTGACTTATCTTTTTACGGTAGAAAATCCTCCACTACCCTCTTTGGTTCATGGATGTTTTTTAACTTTGTTTTTACTTCATCCAAAATGTTTTGCTTGAAGAGAAACTTTGTTTATTTACTCGACATGAAATGTAGAATTAATTTACCATTCACATTCTGACATTAAACGTATTATTCGTCCAGGGTCAATTGGTACAAATTCATATAGAACTAAAGTGCAACATGGATTTTTTTTAAAATCACAGACCTATTTTCTTAAATGAATAATTTTATTCATTCAAGATTTTAACGGCATTAACCCGTATAGTGTTATTTTATACTTATCAGTTAGGGTATAAACATGGAAAAAGGATTCATTATATACTCATGTTTACATTTTTGTATCGTTCTTTTTTAAGAGTTTTTTTTGTTTTCTTTTTCAAATAGTTATATGATATTAAGTATTCCTATCTAATACAAATAATTTGCATAGAGTTCTCAAAAAGGTTTTGGTTTTAAGTATTCCTATCTAATACAAATAATTATATGGCATCAAGTATTGTATTTAATAATATTCTTTTGTTTGTACACAGTTATATTCCGAATATGGATTTCCGTTGTTTATCGTTAGTTTAGGTTATACTGTCATGTACAATTACCCACTACCTTACGTAGTTCTTAAACATTATTTAAAAGTATCATTATTTAAACATTATTTAAAACATTATTAAAAGTATCATTATTTAAACATTATTTAAAACATTATTTAAAAGTATCATTATTTAAACATTATTTAAAACATTATTTAAAAGTACTTAAACATTATTTAAACATTATTTAAAAGTATCATTATTTAAACATTATTTAAAACATTATTTAAAAGTATCATTATAACATTATTTAAACATTATTTAAAGTATCATTATTAAACATTTAAGTATCATTATTTAAACATTATTTAAAAGTATCATTATTTAAACATTAAATATATTATTTAAAAGTATCATTATTTCATGCAAAAATTGGTTTATCTTTTCATTTATTTATCTTTTTTTTCTTCCATCCCAAATATTTCTACTCATATACATATGCTAATTACTGATTTCATCACCCAATTATTAGTACATCTCTCTGAAGCGAATAGGGTTTATGCCCTGCATTAAGCTTCTTTGTCTATTTGTATTTTATTTATCTGAATTCCTTTGGATCTCTTCTCTAGAAATGTGTGTATATTTCTGTTTATGAAGATCTTTTTTTTATTTTTTTTTTGTTTTTTTTAGCGAAGTCCTATTCTTCACAATCCATGCTTGAGTCTCTTCCGAAATTCTTTGTTCTTCTATTGACTTCAATCAACTCAGACTGAACTCGTTCTCATCTTTGCCTCTAACAAAGTCAGACAGAACTCGTTTTTCTCTTCATATATATATATATATATATATATATATATATATATATATATATATATATATATGGGAGTTTTACGAGATTCAAAATAGGAGTGGTTATAATTTTCATTCAAAATGATATTCCCTTTATAATCTTTTAACATTTCATTTGGGGGATTATCTGAATTCATACCAGGAATTAGATGCGTCCTTTTAACCTTAATCCCATCTGTTCCTATTAAGTCATGCCTTTTATTACTGTCCATAACTACAATAGTAACACTTTTGAAACTGGTGTTCGTTTCAAATATTCCTTCAAAATGTATTTATACATGACAATCTTAATTTCAAATGACTTTTATATAATTTCTATGTACGAATTTTCCCTAAAATTATTCACAATTAACGTTACTTCGTTGCTCATATCAATTTGCATTTTTAAGTTCATTCCATTCAATTTAATTTTCAGAAATATATCCTTTATTTTTCTTCTGTATTGAGAAAACACCCGTTTCACTTTCAAAGTATCTTCCTTTTTTTCAATACTCTTTATATCTTTTTTTTATTTTTCAATTTACATACCGACTGAATTTTTTTTCTTTTTACACTTTTTACATATCTGTCCCCATAGCGGAAATTTCTCTATTTGATTCATGCTCATAGTTACAATATTTATATTTTAGTGGTTTTTTTTTATCATGTGATTTTTCAATAAGCACTTCCCATAAATTCCCCTAACGAAATTTGGCTTAATTTAACCGTTCTAATATTTTAAATCTATGCGACATATAGTACATATTTCTACCAGGCTTACAATCTAGTCCTGCTGAGAGGAACGGTTCCCGCTTGATCGCTGAAGTTAAGCAGCGATGACTTTTGTTCAATACTTAGATGAATGACCATTTAAGCAACAGCAGGTACTGTAAGCAACCTGATATCAAATAACTTGATTTGGCATTAAATGACCCGAAAAGTGGTGATATGCCATAAAACAATTAATCTTCTATCACTCTAAGATGAATTCCTCATCAATAAACATTTCTTCTTATCCTAATGTTGAAATTCACAATATCTATTGGTGTCTCGTAACCGATGCAGAAATTTTATAATGGGTTTTTCGCATTCTTGTTTTAATGACAAGAATTTGGTTCGTTTGGCAATGACCTTGGTCGAACATTCCTGAGAATAATTTCTTTGATTAAACTCTTTCAGTTCTTTAAGAGAAATCTTCCAAATAGATTCACAACCGGCTGTTGCCATAAATAAATCGTCATTTCATTCACCTCCATTCATTTTTCTTAATCGGCTGCAAAGCACTGTATCCAAGTTTCAACAAAGACGGTGTCTTCTACATGTAATAGAGATTCTATCAGTGACGACAGAGACATAAAACAGGCGAAAAAATTATATACACTGACCTAAAATATTTTATTAGAATGTACTGATATAAAACATTTTTTTTTAATTTCTCCAACATAAATATTTTCCCGTCTATCTTACGTTAGATTTTTTGTTTATAAGATGTTTAATGATATTAATACATTTTTCAGGCAACAAATAATTACTCTTTTGGAGGATGGGTGTGTTCTTTGGGTGCCTTGTGGATTTCACATGAAAATCACAGAAAAATATTTTCGGCCCTTTTTGCTTCTGTTCTTTGAACAGTCTTCTGCTATTGTCATGGAATAGTAAAGACACATTTTATCAACCATCATCAAGTAAGTCTGTTTCCAATTGTGTACCCATTCCACATATTGTTTCTTCACAGAACAATATTTGTATGCAAATTAGGCATATATTAAATGTTTCTGTAAGCCAATGAGCTTATCTTGTCTTTTTCCCGCATATTCAGTGTTATTTACTAATATATTAATCCTAATATTGGTCCTAAAAATCTTCCCTACCTCCAAGCAAGCCAATTTATGTTTCTACTGATCTTGTTTATGTTAAAAGATGTTTATAAAAATGCTTTAAATCTTTAGAATTAAAATTTTGAATACAATCTTTTACAATTACGGGCCGGTTTAGCTCAGTTGGTAGATCACTTGACTAGGAATCATAAGGTTCACTGGTTCGATACCGGCCCTCGCCAACCCAGCGTATGAGTAGCACAGGGATCTGTGCGGTAAAGTGAGGAGCTGATGGTAGATGTGGTGCTCCACCTCTTATGCAAAAACAATCTCCTTGGTCTAGTACTAGCTCCCTCGTTGTTTGGCTAATACCAACATTAGGCCACATTAGACGA
>CM042170.1:38903253-38930753 GCA_023376005.1 Doryteuthis pealeii | reverse complement strand
ATGATATGCCATTAAATAAAGAAACCAAACAAAACAACATGTGTTCCTGTGGTTGTTTTATATATATATATATATATATATATATATATATATATATATAAGGTAGGTATAGTAAAATATTTTTGTACGACAGTACTTCCCCCTTTCTTTAAACTTTATAAAAAATTGTAAATTGTCAATCATTTAAAATTTTTCCCTTAAGAACAGAGCCTAAAAGTCGTCGTCGGGGCGGCCTAATGTCGGTATCAGCCAGACAGCGAGGGAGTCTATCCCCTTTTCAATGGCACTAGACCAAGGAGATTATTTTAGCATCTGGGGTGGAGCGCCACATCTACCATCAACTCCTCAACTTTACCGTACAGATTCCTGTGCTACTCATACGCTGAGTTGGCGAGAGCCGACATCGAACCAGGAACCTTGTGATTCCTAGCCGAACGCTCTACCGACTGGGCTAAATGAATTTCTTAATTATAACAAAGAATTTAATCACGTTAAAAAGAGCGCATCTTCAAGAGAGAAAAATGGCAAAAATGTGCCATATTGACAGATACAGATATCATTTATAAAATTCTCTCCGTAAGACAGTAAAACAAATAATTTTTCATGTGATTTAAAAGAAATCTTTCCTCTACATTTCAAGTTTCATTGATTTTTACGAGTTTTATTGAATCTTAATTCATGGGTGGCGGGTAAAAAAACGCGTGAGATTTCACCCCTAACTATATACAACACTATGGGCTATTCGATTTTGTTCTTTCCAACACACCAGAATAAAATCTACTTCAACCTATATAGAAATGAGAAAACGACCCAACAAATACGAGACATACTTGTAAAATGTTTTTCTTTTTACAATTATAGTAACGATTATCTTCATAGTAAATGCTATCAGCGATCCGGAACGAGGCTGATAGCATTTTACTTCGCGCAAATGATCTTAGGAAAGACATAAATTCATTTGTTCTCCATCCATCTATGGGTAAGTAGTAGGACAGGTTGGGTTCTTTAACCTTGGTTTGGAAACCAGTCAAGAGAAAGGAAAAATTTGAATACACACCAGTTGTACTTCGCGTAAGAAATTGACTTTGTGTCTCATCCTGTTTGTGGTGGTGGTTTGGTTTGGTTTGGTTTGGTTTGGTTTGGTTTGCATATCAACCTCATTGGGTCATTTAATGCCGACAAAGTTTTGAAATAAATTCATTCTTAATGGATACTCAATTTTTTTATAAACACATTTTTCTATTTAAACTATAGATGGAACCCTAACCACTCCGGGTCAGAGTGGACCTGGGAGCAATGATGAATGGGTGCTCCACATTTCCCAGACCCCCAAAACTGGAGCCTCGCCATTAGATAGAATTTATCGCCATTCCCAGGACATGAAAACCCTCAGCCACCGCCTTCTAGCACCCATATGATAAAAAGGGTTGGGGGTTGCTATAAGGACAATAGGGTAGGGGCAATCATATAGGTGCTAGGGCTTGACATAACCAGCCGATTGATCGGGGGGCTCTCCGACTGCCCGTCTTGCCTAAATAAGCGAGTCGAGAGTTACATGTCATGGACTCCTCATTCACCAGGATTCCGTCCTTAAGCATTACGGGTCGCCACCCATGGCCAACAGATGGCCCCACTGAAGGGGGTCTTACCCCTTTGCAGAAGTGCAGTCCGCGTATTCTAAAGCCCCACTGACAGGGCTCGTAGCGGTGGATTTGGGTAAATACATACAAGGAAGAATTCTGAGTCTATGAGAAAATTATTAAGATAAATCTTAAGGGAAAAATCGGTTAAAGAGAATGAAAAACAAACACCAAAGAAATATCATCTGCCAACTTACGGTCAAGTCACCAAAGTTAAGTATTGATAGGTCTGTTTACTACTTAAATGGGTAACATTTAGTGAATATCAGGTATTGCAAGCAATCTAAGACTTCCGTTCAGAAACCAAAGCTTAGTAAATAAGAAAGAAATATTATCATTCATAGAGAGAAGGAGAGGAAGAAAAAAAAAGAAAGTTATTAACCACATTCACCAAAAAAACATAAGCACGTCATTCTGAAAATCATCTGACTAAATCGATTAGACATATAAACATCTTTTTGTCTTTATTTTTTACGCATTGTATTCTTCGAATTTTATTATATTTATATCTGTGTATGTATAGGTTATATATATATATATGTCTATAATATGTTTGTTTTATTTTTTATCTAGTGCGAAGCATGAGAGATGTGTTAAATAAATGAGAAAGTGAGTTGTATGTTATGTACTAAGTTCCATTTTATTTCGTTCCAGTATTTCGAAGGAATGACCCTTCTTTTACACAGATATTTTTTAGAGCTACAGTGGTTGCTAGCGTTTTATGGCTATAAAGGAGGAAGAATTTATGGCTATATTTAAGGAAGAATTGGAACATATTGTATAACCCATTAATAAGATAAAGCAAAAATTCTTCCAAACCGAAGCCGTATCAGTACTAATCTACAGCTGTACCACTTGGATTCTAACGAAGCATTTAGAGAAAAAGCAAGAAGGGAGCTACACAAGGATGCTGCGTGCTGCCTGAAATAAATCCACAAGAAAACAGATGTATGGCCACGAACCCCCTATCACAAACCATCTGAGTAAGACGAACAATGCTGATTGAGATGTAAGAATTATCTTATGTTCTCCTATACATGGATACACCTGGCCGACCAGCAAAAACCTACATCAATCAGCTCTGTGCGGATTCTGGATGCTGTGTATTGAACCTCCAAGAAACAATGACCGATAGGAATGGTTGTATAGAGAGAGAAAGAGAGAGATGGGGGGATGAAATAAGCGAAAACAAGAAAACTTTGAGAAAAAGTGTGTGTGTGTGTGTGTGTGTGTGTGTGTGTGTGTGTGTGTGTGTGTTGTGTGAGAGAGAGAGAGAGAGAGAGAGAGAGTCATAAATATCCTTGTTGCCAGCAAGACCTGACAATGATGTAAAAATAGACCAAAGCACTTTCTATTTGATTATTTTTTTATTTGAACGGCATTTTTAAATGAAATTGTAATCCAGCATTTTCCGCTGGTATAGTATTGAGTTGTTTATTTTCAGGTCTTTGCGATGTTCAACCATTTTTTTTTCTTTGGATTTCTAGAAGTTTCGCAGATTCATTTTAGGACATTGCTATGCATCAACAAAAGATGAAAAATTAGACTTTATTAAGAATGTATATCTAATAAAGAAAAATTCCACCGTAGAACGAGAAGCACTCAGCTTTGATTTAAAATTTGCTAAGGGTAACAGAAATAGATACATTTATTGTGAAAAACTATTTGAAGGTTTCACAAAAAGAATTATAACCACAACAGAGAATAGAAAATGAAACGACAATATCAAATAGATAAATAAACGTATTGAATGAATTATACAAAAATAAGGATATATTCTTCATCTCTGCAGACGAAGGTAGAGGAATTATCATGGAGACTAAAAATAAAAAAAAACTAATTAAATAAGGAACGCAGAATCAATTATGATACACGTAAGATCAACAAATGAAAATTTTAATTTCATCAAAAATGAAGATCGAACATAATTAGATTTGACAGAATACCATTAAAAAAATATCCAGCCTCGACGGTTACAAAACAAACATACAAACCTAAAATTCCAATGAGACCCATTGTATCCGGTATCTGGTATAAATCTCTCTCTCTCTCTCTCTCTCTCTCTCTCTCTCTCTCTCTCTCTCTCTCTCTCTTCTCTCTCTCTCTCTTGCCAAGTTCTCTAGACACCATCCAGTGTCCATACAGAGCTGATGAATGTATGTTTTTGATTGGCTGGCCAACACTGATGCGTCCATGTGTAGGAGTCCATAGATAAGAGAACCATGTTAGTGAGTTTTCCTTACTTCTCGACAGTCACTAGAATGTCTTCCTCATCTTGGATGATTTGTGAGATGGGAGATAAATAGCCGTACAGCTGTTGTGAGATGCTGCTTTCAGGATTTGTTTAAAACAACACGCAACACCTCGCAAATTAACAAAAGTCCTAGGTAAAAAATTAGTACCTTTCTAAGAACAATTAACAAAAAGTAATTGTCTTTAAATTGTGGACGTGTCTTCCATATCATATTCCGTTGGTCATTGGAGAATGGAAATTCATTAATCTTTTCTTCTTTTTTTTTTTAGCTGGGGACGGAGTTTCGTCTTGAAAGAATCTTCAGTCCGCATCTCCAGTCCGCATCTCCAGTCCGCGTTCTTGGAGTGAAAGTAGACATCTTTTTCACCTCTGTTCGACTTTTGTCTCCAACTCCGACGAGGTAATTCATTTAACTTTACCATTGAAATGAAAATCAACGAAGAAAAGAAAGATTTTTACCATTTTGTACCTCATTTTAAACATGCAATTTATATTTTTAGGACACATTCTCAATCGGTATAGTGTCCGACTAAGAACTACAAGGGTCCGGGTTCGATACCGGCCCACGCCAACAGCGTATGAGTAGCTCAAACATCTGTGAGGTAAGGTGAGGAGCTGGTGATAGGTGTGATGCTCCACCTCAGATGCCATAACAATCTCCTTGGTCTAGCGGTAGTGAAAAGAGGATAGACCCCCTCGCTGTCTGGCTGATACCGACTTTCGGCCACCCTGATTACTTTACTTATATGTTTATTAAACAAATTAAACCTTATATATATATATATATATATATATATATATATATATATATATATATATATATATATATATTGCCTGTGTACGTGTGCATGTGAGTTTATCTCGTCTTTCCTTTCAGTTTATTCAATGTTATTGTATCAATGGACGCATTAATGCTTACATTGGAACCCGGTACGAAATAACCGGTATTATTCAGCTATTGTAAAAGTATACCAATTGCTGGTATCATTAATTCTAATAATTGATATCATCAATTCCAATAACTGATATTAATTCCAGTGCTGCTTTTTGCTGCTATGGTAACGCCATCTACTGGTCGATAGTAAAAGTATTTCAGCAAACAGTGGGAAGGGGGTACCCCCCGCTAACTTTCCTCGACATTTTATTAATTCAAAATAATAATGGTTTTAGATCAAAATTCTATAGAAATTCAACTCATAAGAACGATTTCGTAAATCTCTTCTCATATATATATATATATGCGCGTGTGTGGAGAAAATGTAGAACAAACACGGGATGTTACAATGGACGGAAATTTATGAGTCGTAGTGTCGATATTGACACTACAACTCATAAATGTCCATCCATTGTAACATCCCGTGTTTGTTCTCCATTTTCTCCACATACTGTCGTATTAATTCCCTCATTTTACTTCCGTATATGACAATATATACATACTTGCAAAAGTACCCGTCCATGGCCGGACTAAAAAGATTTTAAGAACACCAAGGAGTGAGTGGGTAAGAGAGAGAATAAGAGGAAAATAATTTATAGAATTAAAAACATCGCTGAGAATTTTTTTTACATTTAAAATATTATTTTGAAAATGTAATCCTTAACTTTTTTTCTAAAAACTGTTTTGTACATATGACAAAAACATTCGTTTCTTAATTGTTTATTGCGTTAAAGTGATAAAAATATTAATTTAATTTATTTTCTTTTTATCCCTAAAAAATAAACAATTAAAAAGAGCTGAGTATTAAATTTGTGTCCTTATTTATTTAACTCTATGACTGAGGCTGTAGAATACACCGACAGCACCTCTGATTTTTGGCAGAATTTAATGTTTAAAATGTATCAAAAATTAATTACATATGTAATATTATTTTTCTTTTCTTTTTTTTTTTTTTTTTTTTTTTTTTTGCTATCATTACTGATGTTCATTATGTTACTACTTTTCGAATAAAACAAAAATTTGACCTTAAATTAATTAAATTAATTTTGATTAGTTTTTAAAGTGAAAATTGGCGCTTGAATTGATGATACCTAATAAAAATACATATTAGTAAAATAAAATAATTTTCCTAAAATCATGTGTTAATCGTCTTTCTTTTTTATACAATGAGGTTTCTGTTTTAACGACAAGTTCAAAACATGTGCCGGAGGGGTGGAAATGTCTTTTAACGGCAGTTTTTATATGTGTCCCTGATCATTGTTTGAACGGAATTAGAAAAAAGAAAGAAAGAAAAACGGAAATATAGATTTTCCGGGTAGTTGTGAGTAAAATCAAAACAGATGGTCGCGATCATAAGGCCACACAATGTGATTGGAATGTCTGTGAAGAAATCGAAAAGTGGATCTCAAGTAGGTTGGAGCGAGTCCACTTGAATCGGCTATGATTGTCGGAAACAGCCTTTTGGTGTGGCCAAACTGATGCCACGGAATCGTGCGGTGAAAGATGATCAGGAAGTCGGTTGACCATGATTATCCTGGGCCCATGAAGAGAAAAAAAATTGTTTTCTTCTCCACTTAAAAAGATAAACTCTTTGTTGAAAATCACATAAGTAACCGTAAGGGAATGAATTAAAACCAGATGTATTTAAGACCCCACATTTTGTTGGGAAGCACTGCAGGATACTTGAAAAGCTGACCATTCGGCGATTTAGCGGAAGTGAATTCTATTGGTAGTTAGAACTAAAAAGAAGGTGGTACTTTTGCCAAAGTGAGATGTTCAGAGAAAGTTTCTGACAAATCCGAATGTCCGGTTGAGATATTATTTAACTGAGACGTTTTTGACGATAAATCAGATGAAGCTGAGAAAGCTTGATGGGCAGATGAGCTGAGCGGGCTAGTGAGTGAAGATTTAGGCTGTGTTCAACAGCGGACGCAAATACCGAGAGCCGACAGAAAACTGACTTCAGCTAAGACTATTGAAAAAGTCACTTTACGAACTGTTTTGAGCAATATCTTTGCAGAACCCTGATTATATTCCGACCTGAAGTTATTAATTAGAGGTCCATCGCTCCCACAGCCTTGAGAAATAATTTTGTATTCTCTTATTGAATATAAATATTTGTTGAGTTTTAAAAAAGAAAAAGTTGCAGTTTTCTTGACGGACAATTTCGGAAATCCCGTGAGCCCTTTAGCTCAGTAGCGACCGACGGGTTATATATTTTAGAATTCTTTTTTTTTACCGTAAGAGTCTGGGCGAGGCTTACAGATGGATTGGTCGACCCAGAATTGACGCCAGTTCAAAGGTGCCGACGGGGGCTGGGTGTTGAAGGGTCTGTTAACAGTAGGTTTTTTTTCTGTCTTAAAAACTCGACTTATGTCGAGTGGGATTGAAAGTCTGTATACGTTTTTTTTTTAATTATTGAATTATATCACTTAATTAATAAAAATCAAAACCAAATTTTGTGTGTTTCTTAGTTATAAGCATAGTAATCTGTATGTGAGATTTCGAATCTGAGTGACATCTCTTTTCTGAGTTATAAGTCGACACGTACATACAAAACTTTCTTTTATATATATAGACTAGCAGCGGCTACCCGGCGAAGTCCGGGTAGAGGAGATAAAAACAGATTTAATAGTCGTTTGCAGATCTATTACTACTGAATAGCGAGTTCGGTGCTCGCAGGATGACCCATAAAAATCACCACGTAAAAAAGATCTTAATTTAATCCGGCCTGGTGGGAGGTCAGGAATTTTCTTTTCATCAGATTTGAGGGAATGACATCTCATGGCAAAACTTGCAAATCAGTCAAAAATTAAAAACATATTACAGGTTGATCCAGAAAAAAACAGAACCCAATTTATTAATTTATTTTCCCATTACACTAACCCTAACCCCTAACCCTAACCCTAAACCCCTCTAGTTAAAATTAACAGTTTTATTACAAAATTTGTGGGTTCTGTTTTTTCTGGGTCACCCTGTATACAGGGTGACCCAGAAAAAAACAGAACCAAAATTATTTATTTTCCCATTAAACTAACCCTAAATCCCAGCCCCAACCCTAACCCTAACCCTACACCCCCTAGTTAAAATTAACAGTTTTATTACAAAATTTGTCGGGTTTTTTTTGGGGCGGGGGGTCACCCTAATTTTCCGACCGATTTGCAAGTTTTGCCCATCACTCTAATGATAGAGTAAGAAATTTTAATTCAATGATTAACAATATTTTTTAAATAAAATATAAATTACGCGATTTGCTAAACTTCAAATTAATATTTGAAAAAAAAAAGAAGTAAATAAAGTAATAAGATTTTTGTAAAACGAAAATTTTTTTTTTTTTTAAATAACATTATTAATACAAAGCGTAGCCGATCGAATGTCTATTATAGTAAAGTATACTATACTATAAATTTGCTAAGAATTTGAATTTTCAGGTATTTCCGTGAAATGTATTAGGTTATCTAATGGTATTATATTTTGCACACTATTCTGCATTAGTATCATGATTTTATTTGTATTTCTTATATTAAAATAAATAAATTAACGCGATTATGAAAAATAAAAAAGGCTTTGTTTACAATTGACGAACGACGGGAATTAATTTTTAAAAAGTTGCGTTATCGTTAAATGTTTTCGTTTGATTTGTTATTTAATTCGCTGTAAAAAATAATTCAATGTATGAAAAGACATACTAATTACATATTTAGAAAGATTTTTTTCTAACCAAATAAATATTTTTAAGATAGAACAGGAATATGCGATAAATAAGATTTGGTTTATGTTAAAATTACGAATTCTAGGCTGACTGAAGCCAAATAATATTTTTTTAACTCGCTGTAAAAAATAATTCCATTGATAAAAACTCAATCAAATTACATATTTAGAAATATTCATTTTATTCTCTTTGAAACCATGAGAATATCTTAAAGAAAATTGAACCGTAAATAGCGAGAAAAAAGAATTTGTTTTTTCCTTAAAATCTAGTCTGAAAAAAATCATACTTATCAGCTTTCCGGGCTAATTTTGTTTTTTTAACTCGCTGTAAAAATAATTCAATTAATAAAAACGCATACAAATTTAAAGATTATTTTCTTTTCTTTCCAACCATAAACAATATTTTGTTATCAGTAGGTGCTGGTATACGGACAGTTCCACAAATTGGGTGATTTTGGCTTAATTAATTAATTATATCCCTTAATTAGTAAAAATCACCAAATTTGGCGTGTTTCTTAGTTAGAAGGGTATTAATCTATCTGCAAGATTTCAAATCTGAGTGACTCCTCTTTTCTGAGTTATAGGTCGACACGTACATACCAAAAACTTTCCTTTATATATATAGATGACAATATATACATATATATATATATATATATATATATATATATATATATATAAAGGAGTTGAGCGCGGGCCTCTGTGTGTGTATGTGTGTGTGTTTCTCTAGGGTGAAGATACCATTGTTAACAAGTTAGATTCTCACTATTTCTTGCCTTGTTCCAAACGAAGTGAAGCTAATTAAATGACTTTTAATTATAATATATATATATGACAGAAAATCCAGAAAATTACACACTCGAATCGCAAAATGATGTCTAATTTTACAAAGAGCAGCTGAAAAATAAGTCCGTGAGTAAAAAGAGCAAAAAGTGTTTTTCAGGAAAATAAGGACAATTTTATCTGATAAGTGGATTCGGATTGGTGATGAAAAAGCGAATAATTTGAATCTTTTTGGCTCCACTTTATCTGCGCCTAAATTTAGTTGCTATATTTTCTTCAAAAAAATTGTCGAGTAAAATGATAGAAGCAGGTCGTTGCGATTAAATTCCTCACGTTCTTCTCTTTGAAGGGGAAAAAGAGAAGAGAACACGTAACAGGATAAAAATAAAAATAAGTTGGAAAGTAGAAATACGTTCTTTGATCCAAACAAAACTACGATGAATAAAACAATAACAAGTAAAATTATATATATATATATATATATATATATATATATATATATATATATATATAATTTCACTATCTTTCACAAAATCTAGTTCTTCTCTAGGTTAGCTTGACAGGTGGTCCAGATTAGACACAGACTACTCAACTATGTGGCATATACCACTGGGTTACTGTGTACACTTAGCATCCTTCGAGTGACTTGACACTATATATATATATATATATATATATATATATATATATATATATATATATTTACCAACCCCTCCTCACGAGCAGGAGTTTAACAGGTTTGAATTCAGTTTTCCTTCTCCTAGAATGGTTACCTAGTCATGGTTAAAGAGCCCAGTCTGCCCTGCTATTTACCCATGTTGGAGGGAGAATTAGATTCATACCTTTCCCAGGTGTATTAGCACTATGTGAAATGCAAACGTCTTCGTCCAGGAATTGAACTTGGGTCGACGGGTCCATTTCCTACGACTCTAACCATTAGACTATGCGCCTCCACAATATATATATATATATATATATGTGTGTGTGTGTGTGTGTGCGTGTGTGTGTGTGTGCGTGTGTGTGTGCGGCGTTAGATTAGAAATGAAACCATTAAATCGATATATTTTGCTATAGGGATACCTTCATTAAAAATGAAATTTTATTTCGCAAAAACAATTCTTAACATGACTATATATATATATATATATATATATATATATATATATATATATATGTGTGTGTGTGTGTGTGTGTGTGTGTGTGTGTGTATGGATTTTTTTTCTTGTATTTTGTTTTGGTTTTTACTTAACTCATCAATTGATATTATAAATCTTACATAGTAAGGACTTTTCGTTTTAGAGTTTACAAGTACACGTCGTGAGTTCAGTGAGTCGACCAGGCATCGAATCTGTTTTGACGCCGAAAGTTAGCTTATACGGAAGTGGAATGTATGCCTTATTTTCATATTATGTTAGTTTATTTTCGTATTTTATTTTGTTTTAATTTCTTATTTAAACTTGAATTAATTTATTAATCCCCACAATACCATTAAAATGAGAAATGTTTATTTTAATCGACAATTATGAAAGTGAATCTCATTTGAAGTCAAGTGTATATTTCCCGCTCACATTTTGGAAAATACTTTTGAAATTCACAATCAGAATTTATGTAAATGAATTGATAATGAAATATTCAAGATTCGATGGAAATGTCAAAATGTGTTTGCGTAATTGTTTTGTAAATGGTTTAATTCATCTTGACAGCTGAGATTCTTTTTTTTTAGTAAATATATCATTCTGATTTTACTTTGAAACGAAATAATATTCGGCTGTTGATTGTGTCACTATACGTAATAGACAGATAAAAATTGATTATAAAAATTATTGATTACAAAACAGGGTCCAAGAACAGGGAGAGTTTAACCAGGTTTAATTAGAACACGCAAGCAACACACACACACACACACACACAAATACACACAAATACACACACACGCACACACACACACACACACATACACGCACGCACGCACACACACACACACACACACACACACACACACACACACACACACACACATATATATATATATATATATATATATATATATATATATGGTGATTCTAGTTCTCAATGTGAATATATTATATTTGTATATATGTATGTTGTATATAACTATAATATTTATTTGTTGGGATTATATGTGAAGCATGGAGTGTAGAATGAATAAGAAACTCAGTTGGTGTTTAGTGTTAAAAAAAACAGTCAGTTTAGATTATCTTGACCAAGGAAAGTCGAACTTCCGAAACATGGAATGAAATAAAATAAAATGAAACTGAACACTTAAACACCAACTTAGTTTCTTGTTCATTTCACAGCCGATGCTTCACACATAATCCCTAATTAATATTAAAGGTATATATAAAATACAGTGGCAAACAGTATGCAACATCAAACAGTAAAGATTGTATGTTAATACAAGTTTTAATAAGTACATGTCCGGTATTATTGATTTATATGTAGTTTGTTTTATCTAGTATATATTTAAAGTTATTTTACGTATAGAGTTTATGAGAAAATCATTTACAAACAAGAAATAGTCACATAACTTTTTCTACATTAAATTTGAACATGTTTGTGTATTTAACTGTATCCAGTTTAGCTATGCGCATGTCGACTTTTCATAACGAGTTTAAATTTAACAACAGTTTCATCAATCATTTACTTCTTCTGCTTAAAAAGTAAACTCGGTAATAAAAATTATATTTCCTCGTTTTAACGATAGTTTCATCAATTATGATTAACGAGAGGTTCTTTTTTTTTTTCAGATTCAATGACACAAGGTTTTTAAAAGATAAAAAAGGTATTCTGTAGTTAAATTTAATATTTTGCAATAAAATTATCAATTAATATTAATATTAATAAGATTATAATATAATCTTATTAATAATTCATGTTTTATAATACTGTGAAAAAAATCTTCGGTTTTGATTCTCGTCTGTCGTAAAACATAATTAACTTTTTTACTTTGAAGCCCCCCCAAAACAAAACCTTAAATATTTGAATTAATTTGAATTTAACTGTTCGAAATTTGGTTTTATTAGAAAGAAAACATATTTATTTGAATTTTGACAGCAAAACTATTTTTATATCTATTATTTTTTTTACATTTTTTTTTTTTTTGAAAGAGCGTGACAAAATATTCTTTTACGATAAAATCGGGATAAAAAATTTTTTTAAATATATATGTTTTAACACTAAAATTAGAATATTCGTTCAATTTTAATAAAATTTTGTACAATAATGTAAAAATGGATGTATTGAAAAAAAAAACATTGTTGTCTGTCGTAAAAAAAAATCTCATGGGAGTGGAGTAAATATAACTTTTAAGTAAGTAATTGATTTTTTTTAATATTAAATTTTTATTTTATTTATTTAATTTCCCCCTCCCTCAGGTAATATATCTCAAAAATTATTTTTAGACCGCCCGTAGGCGCGTTTTTTTACTACTACTACTAAGAATTTACTACTAATGAATAATTTAGATAATTTTTCTTCTAATGAATACGTTTTTAAATGGAAGGATTCCCTCATCCCTCACCCCTCACACAAATCACGTGGTTGGATTTGTATGCAAAAGTCATTAAGCACAGACTTTAAATCTAAATAAATGGAATCTTATTTCTAAAAGGAATTTAATTGATATGCATAACTGTAAAAACATTCAGATTAACAAGAACTTGCAAATGTCTGATGCAATAAAAAAAGTTTCAAATTTGAATGAATCAGGTAAGAATTTCTGAAACCTTCTATTTCTCTTTGTTTGTGTGTATTGATATTTGTATTACATACTTAGGAAATACACTGAGGGCTACAAATATACAAAATCACAAGAAAGAATAAACCACTTCATGTACATGGATGAGATTGAGATATTTGCCAAAAATGAAAAAGAACTGTAAACCTTTGTACAAACTATAAGAATATACATCTGGGATAGAGGAATGAAATTGGAGATAAAAACAATTGCCATGATGACCATGAAAAACGAGGAAATGAGAAACAACAGAAGTAAAAGAAATACGAAATCAGAAAAGCCTCAGAACATTTTGAGAAAAAAAGAAAACTACGAGTATTTGATGATATTGGAAGCTGACACCATTAACACAAAGAGATGAAAGAAAAAGTAAGAAATACTTCAGAAGAACTAGAAAACTTCAAGAAACTAAGATCTGTAGCAGAAATCTTGGCAATGGAATAAACGTCACTCTTGTAAGATACTCTGGACCATTCTTAAAATGAAAAAGGGAGGAACCCCGATAAATGAACAAATACCCGATTGCCCGACAGTTCAGACCACTCCGATTTAGATTAGTGAATTACTAAATTAATTTTAGAAATTTAAGTCCTGTTTTATTTCTGTTATAAAGAAAACAGCAAGCAAACAAGCGGAAATTTTGCCTCTTTATTATTACCTTTAAATCTACAATTAACCAGTATCTTTCTATCTAACAGGCTATTTGTTCTATTTCTATCTAAAAAAAAAAGCCAGTGAAATAATGCTATAATTAACCAACATATGTTAACCACTGGAGTCATTAAATTGTTTTAAGAGCAATTTCTCTCTATAAACATAATTTAGTGACGTGATTCATATTCCCAGCAATTATTCATCTTCTATATAGAAGTTCAGTGAATAATAACAATATTGAAACAAATCCAAAATAACACTACGAAGGTCAGAGACCACATCGGTCAAAATGTTGGGACCAAAACAATAAAGTTGAAAATACTGATTCATGCAATGAATTTAATTTAAAATGATTGTCTACAGAAAATAGAGATTTTTCCCTTCAAGGAAATGATTCCAGTCACCTGGATCACACGGAGAATTGTCACACCAAAGGGTGACAGTTCTTCAGATGGGATATTCATGGCTGAGAATTAATCAAATAATTGTTAGCTTATAATATACTAGTAGTGTCTACCCGGCATCGCCTGGGTAGAAGTGGGGGATAAAAAAAGTTAATCTTGTAGATCCATTGAAAATGTTAGTCTTCCATAATTAATTTATTTATAATGAATGCCACCAATGACTTTCCTTTATTTTACTATTCAAATTTAAATTTTTAAATATCTTCACACATATAAATAAAATTAACGTCTCCTATTTAAAATATTAAATGCAAAGAAAATCCATGCTGTTACTATTTAAATTTTATTTTCTATTATCTTCACGAATATGAATCAAATCTTCATTAATTTTGCACAAAAAGCTAGCTCTGGTGATAGTGAATGTGTATATATATTTACTTTGTCATTAATTGTTTTATTTTTGTAGTTTTCTCCGGATATACATACATACACACAACTGCCCCTTATATATGTTAAGATAACAAATAAAATTTTATTTTAATTGTTTCTTTATTATAATTCATAGGATTTGTTTGTTGTTTTGTTTTTCTTGTAAATAATGACCATCTTACAAATTCTATGTAAGTACAGCAGTCATCCTATGTTTCTATATGTTTCATTTGTAAATTTATACAAAGAAAATGCACATGGATCAGAAAAACCCAAGGTAAGGTGAGTAGGTAAAGTTCGCAATCAAGCAATGGGGTTTGATTATAAGAGATTCAGCCATCCAAACTGCCTCTTATATTAGATGAATTTATGGCACATGATTATTCTTATGCTATTACCGTGTATATATATATATATATATATATATATATATATATAATATATATATAAGTTTTGTTAAACTGTACAGACACTTCCTGTCGGACTAGTTTTTCATTGATCCGTTCCAATTTTCGGGCCATCTTTCTGGTGTCGGGGTGTAACTGGTATAACAGTCCCCCAAAGGTTTCCAAATGAGCGCTTTCGGCAATACAATTTGCCATCCTCAGGTGTGAAACGATGGTATGATTTCGTGTCTCGTTTTTAACGAGAACGAGTAGTAGCAAGTAATTAGAAGTGGGAGGTAATAACCATTGGTAGTAGGAGATTGTAGGAATGGTAGTGGTTCGAGTGAGCTTTGCAGTAGTGATTTTATGTGGGAGGGGGGGCACAAGTTCTGAGAAGGGGAGGGTTATAGAGGAAGGAGGATAGGCGGAAAATTATAAACATTTGAGAATATGTTGACTTATTTCAAAGTTTATTTTGTTTAAGGTAGGTTTTTTTTAATATATAAAGCTTCGATTATTTGAAGTTTTTGTTTGTTTTTTTTCTTTATGTAGTGTGCGTGTATTTTCGGTTAGAATTTTGCGGTAGGTAGAGGGGGCATGAATGCGTTTTAAGGTGTTGATTAATGGAGCTGGAATCGGATAAGTGTAATGTTAGTCTGCGGGATAATGTGGTCGTCGAGTGGCCAATATATGAGTTGTTAATTTTGGAGAGACAATCTCCTATGGCACATTTGAATTCATACACAACATTGGTCTCATTAAGACGAGTAGTTTTGGGGGAGGAGTTGTTGCATGTGACAAGATTTGGAGTTTTGAATTTTTTGTAATAAATGATCAAATTGACTTTTTTCAAAGTGTCGGTGGAAGAGACATTGTTACGTATTAATTTTTTAACGCATTTTCATCCATTTTATAATTTTGGTGCATCTGATTACAATAATATATGTTTTGGTTAGGGCTATTGATTGTGCTATTGTTTTCATTATGGTAAATATTATGGAGGGTTTTTCGGATTTGTTCATCAACAAAATGGTTGGGGAATTCATTATTGATGAGGGTTTGCTTAATATTTTTTATTTCGGAAAAGAATATTGTTTTAGAAGAAGTAAGTTTTGCACGGTTTATCAAATTTTTTATAATGGCTTTTTTGTATTGAGCGGAGCATTCACTCTTGTAGTTGATAATGCAGGAATTGATAGAGGTAGGTTTGGAAAATTAGAACGGATCAATGAAAAACTTGTCCGACAGGAATTGTCTGTACAGTTTAACGAAACTTGTATAAAAGAAAAAAAGCTGCCAAAATACACTTATTTTAATATATATATATATATATATATATATATATATATTAAAATAAGTGTATTTTGGCAGCTTTTTTTCTTTTATACAAGTTTCGATATATATATATATATATATATATATATATATATATATATATATATATATATATATATATATATATTATATATATATATATATATATATATATATATATATATATCCGTATATACTCGTGTGATCAACGACTAATTAAGAGCAATTTTACACCTCAAAAACAAGGGATCGTTTTTTACACGCAATATGGGATAAAAAAATCTTTTCTTGGTTAAAAATTAGGGGTCGTTCATTACAGGAAGTCTTTCATTATTCGAATATATGTGGGAGTTTCCAAATTTCATGCTACTCATGGGGGGAATTCACCATGGTGTAATGTCTAAATTGATAGATTGTGACATCCAAGTAAGCGAGTTTTAATTCCAATCGTGTTATTACGTTTAATTTGGACTAATATCCTTGGGAAAGGTATGGAACTCATCCTCTAAACTGTGAGTAAAATCGTACCACTACTATTCTTCTACTAGAATGACTTTGGCATTAAATAACCCACGAATGTTGATATGCCATTAAACAAAGAAACCTAACCTAAGCTCACTACTCACTGTAATAAGAATTTTGTAATATTTAATTTTATATTTTCGTATCCTAATTATATGACTTTATCTGATGTGACAATTTTTCAGGTAAACACTTCGGGATGTAACATTATCCGTTGTGTAACACCAATCCATTATGTAACAGTTACTATGATCCCATTTGCTGGATCACCCGAATAATCATTCCTCAAATGATCCAACAAATGGCATCATAATAACTGTTACATAATGGATTTGTGATATATATTATTGAGATGTAAGTAAAGTAAGCGGGGTGACCTATTGTCGGTATCAGCCGGACAATGAAAGAGTCTATCCCCTTTTCGTTAACGATGAACTATGGAGATTGTTTATGCGTCTAGAGCGTTACACCTAACTTCATCTCCCCCTCTTTATCGCACAGGTCCAAGCTGTGCTACTCATGCGTTGAGTTGGCGATGGTCAGTATCAAACTCGGAACCTTGTGGTTTCTAGGTCGATGCTCTACCAACTGAGAGCGTAGTAGAATTGAAAACGGACGTGAAAATCTATTGGATCAACTGAGAAGGAGTGACAGTTCAGGAACGTGGATTTTTATTCGATTAGAAAGTCATGTGATCAAACGACACAAATAATTTAGCCAGAGACTTTTGTCAGTTGATTGGTTGGTTTGTTTTATGGCATATCAACCTCAGTGGATTATTTAATGCCGACAAAGTTTTGAAATAAATTCATTCTTAATGGATACGCAATTTTTTTTTTTTTATAAACACATTTTTCTATTTAACCCATGGGACCCCAACAGAGTGGACCAGGGAGCAATAGTGATAAAGGGGCGCTCCACATTCCCCATACCTCCAGAACTGGAACCTCGCCATCAGATTGTTTAACGTTATTCCCCGGACATGAAGACCCTCAGCCACCGCCTTCCAGCACCCATATGATAAAAAGGGCTGTGGCTTGCCATAAGGGCAATATGGTTGGGATAATCATATAGGTGCTAGGGCTTGATGTGACCAGTCGATTGATCGGACAGGGCTCCTCCGACCGCCCGTCTAGCCTAAGTAAGGGTCCAAGTAGAGTGTTACGTGTCATGGACAGGTTCCTATCCTTATTCATCGCCACCCACGGACAACAGGTGGCTCCATTGTGGGAGTCTTACTCCTCTGCAGAGGTGCAGTCAGTGTATTCTAACGCCCCGACCAACAGGGCGGTTATTCAGTTGAGAATCTCTGAAGCGAACAGATCGTTTCCACTATGGTTACTGTTTCATCAGAAGTTACAACGGGTAGAAGATGGTTGGTTGATTTATTTTACGGCATATCAACTCTTTTTGGGTTATTTAATGTCAGATAAAGTCACTTTTCTTTTGACTCAGGTTGCTTACTCTACTGCTTTTGCTTAAGTGCCACCCAATCAAGTATTGAACATCGCTGCTTAACCTCGGTGATCTAAGGTAAAATAAGTTGTCGTAAAAGAAATAAAATATATGCGTATAAAAATGTGGTCTCATTATTCTTAATTTCGCCTGAGAAAAATATAAATCAGCCAATGACAAAATGGCGACCACATAGAAGAGACGCATGGACGACAAGAAAAGACAAAGCGATTGCCCGAGTAAAGACAATCCAACATAACATAAAATATTTATTAAATTTGAAATTATTGAGAAATATCTATAATTTTGCCTGTTATAATGATAAATATTTAATTTTATATATTTCTCCAAATTATATGAATTAGTATGGTGTGACTATTGTTAAAAAGAGAAAACTTTGAGGTGATAATTATTCAACTGGAACGAGAATATTTCAGGTGTGATAAGGATGACAAGGATGGTAAATCAACTCAATCAAGGAAGCAAACCGACCATTAAATGAACATTCCAGAGTTTGCTTTGATTGCATTCGAACACTGACCCCCTAGATACCGGAAGAAACCTATGACCAACCAGCACAAAAGAAAATGTTACTGGGTACAACAAGGGATAAAAACGTTATTGAAATTGCATGGTCACTTGTGTTTATATTTATATAGGTATTTACTAAGCTTGGCTTAATCTGGCACTGTAACAGAGGCGGAAGAGAAGGATATAAAGATTGTATTGCGCCAATATCCAATTAGGAAGGGCTTATTTGATTCCATGAAAATTAGCACTCGAAATCTTACCTTTTACCTGGGGTCGAACACTGATCACTGACACATGGTAAATAATTCAGCTATGTATGTATGTATGCATGTATGTATATGTACACACGCATGTGTTTAGTTAAAGATTACTGATTTTACAACATGTTAACCCATCTGGGTTATGTATGACGAGAGGTTAGGAAATAACGAACGTTTATATTTACATTTGTACGTAGTTTCTTAAGAGTTTTTACACAAATTTATATGATATCAACTATTCCTATCTCACCTCTAGGCATAAAATAACCTTATATGGGTTGACATACCGTTAAAATCAATCAATCAAATCAAAATGTCAAAATACAAACTTAATAATGTATGTGTATGCACATGTGTGTGTACACACGTGTGTACAGGAAAATTGTCACAACAAAGACAGTTATCTTGATTGTCTCATATGTGACAGGAATTACAATGATGAATTTGGCTAAAATATTTTTTAAATTGAAATAGATCACTAAGTAGGCCTGAGTCTATTCAAGTAGTGACCAAGTTTGAATTGAGAGTTTTTCTTCTCCTAGACTGGTTGCCTAACCAAGGTTAAAGAGCAAAATCTGTCCTACTATTTACCCATAGTTGGAGGGAGAATAGTTGGATTCATACCTTCTCCAAGCTAGAGGAATCATATGTGCTCATACGGACACTTTTAGCAGAATTTAAGAGATGAGCTTCTTTTGTAAAGAAGTGGCAGTCACTATATGCATTACGTATATGTGTACATGTTGTTGTTTTTTTAATATTTTATTGAAATAAATACATTAACATACAATATGAAAATGGCCGCTGTAGTTAAATTGTAACAACAAAAATTGAGTTTTACAATTTATTGTTATTCATGAAAAGAAATCAGTGATGTTGCAGCGATTGTTTTTTATCATGAAGGTATCATCAAATTTTAATTTATATCTTTTTCTAATTTTAATGACCAATGGAATAACAAATTCCATTTCATTCTATGTTTATGGTTATAGTTATGGTATGACTCAATGGAGAATATCAGCTATGCAGAACAAACATTATACAATGAAAATCTCAGATGATAATAATAGTTTTGATCAGGGGGACAGAATCGGCTTTATACATTGTAGGACTTAGAGGTTTTTTGGTTAGGAATACCCTCAATTTGCTTCAATTTAAATAGAGATTAAATTAAGTACATGATTTTTTTTTTTTAGATTAAGTAAAATGAATTTATTAAAGATAAAATATATAAGTTATATTCTGAAGAAAATGTCTGATTTTATTAGTTATACGACCAAGAGATATAATTCTTTCCAGCTTGCAGCAAATCACCATTATTTTCTTTTCAATAATAAAACTGGTTTTATAATTATTACAGGTTTTATAAAGGAAGTCTGGGTGCCCCTTCTGGTAGGGGAGGGCATGGCAATTTCCCCCTTTGTCCCCATATAAACCCGGTCCTGGCTGGAGGTGTCATTGTTAATGTCTTTCCTGCGTGGCACGTGTTTGCGTTAAACACTTTCGACATTTGAATATGTATATTGCATATTTGAAAATACTTGTATGAATCCAACTCTCCTTTCTCAATTATGGGCAAATAGTAGGTCAGACTGGGCTCTTTAATCTTGGCATGTTAACCGATCTAAAAGAAGGAAAACTGAATTCAAAGCTGTTAAACTCTGCATAAAAATTGACCTTGTGTCGCACCCTCCACGTGTGGATGAGTTAGATATTTGAAAATGCATAATTAAAAAAAAAACTTTTTTTTATTCGCTTAGTCTGGCATAACGTCATGAATGGTTGGGTATTGAGGGCTTAACGTACTATTCAAGGCTTGTAAGTTGTAAACAATGGTTGTTTACGCTCAATCCACAAACACGCATGATAAAACTGTCAGAGTTTGAAAGTAATCTTCATGCGTAACTTAATTCTGCTCACAAATTCTTTGATGCATTGCGTCTTTCTTATGGGAGAATAAAATCGTATCTTTATACAAGAGCATAGCTAGGTATTTAGGGGCCCGGGAGGAAGTGGGTTTCACTTCTTGTGGGGAGAGCTCACTTAACATTTAGTGAGATTTGATATTGTAATGAGGGTAAAAATGCAATAGGTAAATAACTATTTATTAAGCTTTTTGGGACCCTTCCCTCTATTAAGGACCCTAGGGAGCATTTTCAAGTACCCCTTTTTATTTCAGCTACTCGTTTGTCTTTACACATATTTCAACACACAAGATCAATTCAGAGAGCATGCCGTATAACTAGCAGACTACAATGGTAAGCTATTTAGCGCCTCGCGTACTGTTAATAGTGAGAGCTAAGCTAGTAAATTAATGATGGTGAGTTTGATTCTCACTGGGTGCCGCATAATTCAAACTAAGCTACGTTTAGTAAATTAAAAAAACTATGATCAGCTATTTTTAGTTATTTCAAATTTTCACCGAGAGCTGCATTATTATGACCTTGTACCAGACTAGGCTGTGCATTGTAATTATCTACACTGTATTTGCTGGGTAGCTTCATCTCGCAAACGGTTGCAAGTAGAGTTAGTTCTATCCGCATTGGCAGCTGGGATAGTCTTAGCGCAACATCTTTAATAATGTTAGATTAATTTTTTTCAGTCCATGTTTCTTGTCTATATGGAAACTCATTATCTAATTCCCAAAGGTAATTGTTCCCTACTGGTTTGGCAGCAAACATGGTTGTACTAGACGGTTAAAATGGAATCTCTCTCGAAAGTAGTGGTTGTCTGCCAACCAAATTGTCTATTTTTGGTCTGCAGGCTGTGAACGCTAGCTAGACACAGAGGGAGAGAGCAGGTTGACAATGCCGGATGTATTTTGGCATATCTCGGCTTAAAAAATCACCGAAAAATTCGCCTGAATTCTGAATGTAAGGAAACAAACAGGGCATAAAAAAAAATATTCCCCCTCGAAAAAAATATAATAAAATAAAACTGACGACTCAAATGCACATATTATTAACCTTTATATTTTATTTTCTTAGCTAAAATTTAAAACAAAATGAAGTCTGCTCATTGATGCATTTTCAAAAATCGAGCATCACTTTTTGCATTGTTGGGTTGAAATAAATTAAGCAAAAAAAATGGTAATCCAGGAACGCGTAATTTTTTATGTTTTCATATTCGGTGATTTCCGGGTATTTCCGCCAACTGCAATGATTATTTGTAGGTAATCATGTAGACATATTTTTCTCTCTCTTTCTAAAATTATTATTATTCTTACTATAATGAATCAGTTCCGTGCAACTGACATTTTTCTTTCTCGTCTCTCTGGGCTTCTCTCTCACTACAACAGCTGATCCAAACTGCCTATTCTACGTATTTTCACTTGCTTTTTCTCTATGCGTGTGTATGCGATGTGTGGGTGTCTGCGACTGCGACTGCTGCTGCTGCTGCTGCTTCTTCTGCTCAAACGAGATGCGGACTTCTTGCTTGCTTCTCCTCTAGCAGAAGTAACGTAGCAGCTACAAGGGAATTATATGACTTATTGAAGTCCAATGGAAACTACCTGAATCTCCTTTTAATGCTTATAACAAGCAAAAGAGCACGGCATTCGAGTGATCCCTTACCAAACCTCATTGATAATTAATTTTTTCCCTTTTTTTTTCTTTTTTTCTTTTTTTTTTTTTTGGAAGAAATGTGAATAATTTAATTTTTTTTTTTTTGCACAGGCCAGTTGTTAATGCGTGTAGCACGTGCGTGCTGATTTTTCTGGGGTAGCAGTGAAAATTACCCGTAATTAACTAACAATATGACTGTCGGGTTTTTTTTGTAAAGCAGAGCTATGAGATAGAGACTCGCACTTCATCTCCTTAAAAAAAAAAAGAGAAATTTTAAATAGAACAGAAAAAGAAGAAAAGGAAAAGAAGCAACAATCTCTCTTCTTAAAAAGATCTTAAAAAATCTGTCTTTAAAAGTTATTGGAACCAAAAAATATATATAATTATGGCAATAAGATGGACTAATAAAATATTCTTTTTGCTGGGTCCATTTAAGTGAACGTTTTTCGCGTGAACTCTCCGTTATTGTTGGCCAATATCTTTCAGTTCAACTATTCTCCGCTTGAAACGCCTGCTTACTTTTATTATTAATATTATTATTATTAATATTATTAGTAGTATTAGTATTATCATCATTATTATTATTTTAATTTCATTTTTCCTTCCTCCTTCGTTTTCTGCTTCTTCGTCCGTCCGACGTTTCCAACCGTCCGTCTCTCCCCCTTTTTTTCCCCGTTCCGTCTCTTCTGGCGTGATTTTAATAAATAAACAAAGTTTATTAGATGTACACACCGCACCTTGGAACCATGACACAGCCCATGCTACGGCGGTTTCCGAATATGACAAAGGACAACAGAGTCAAGTTGGCCACAAAACCAGAGAAAGTAAGTGTCTACTTGCACCAAGCATTAAAATTAGTGAAAACCACCACCATCACGACGACGACCATTATTATGTCTGTTGTCAATTTAACTTCTTTTTCTTGTTCTTTCTTTCTCTTTCTAGATCGTCCGTTTTTTGCAATAACGTAAATAATTTTTTCAATAACGTATTATTTAAATTATATCTTTGATAAAAAAAGAACAACAAAAAAAAACCTATCAGTCTACAAGCTAATTATTATTTATTTATCTTTTTCTGTCATTTAAAAAAATTATTTTTATGATTGTAAATTCAGAATGTCTTTACTTATTTGTAATGATCATCATCATCATCATCATCATCATCATAACATCATCAATATCAACAACCATGAAAAACATTCTTTAAATTTATGCGTACTACCTTGGGTAGGCAGTTCACCCAGGTAATGTAACCCACCTTGACGAATTCCATGTCGAAATGTCCTTTTTACCGATTTATTAGTTTATTATATTGTAAATAAATATTAGCATTTAATAACGTAACTTATCGATGATCATTTTTATAAATGCAACATTCTTTCTAATGATGTAAAAAAATGTGGAGATATATTTACAATTATTTGCAAATAATTAACGTGAATGTTACTGCTATTATTGTATTAGATTACTCTCTCTCTCTCTCTCTCTCTCTCTCTCTCTCTCTCTCTTCTCTCTCTCTCTCTCTCTCTCTCTCTCTCTCTCTCTTTGTGGCATGCGGAGTATTTAAGTTATTTTTCTATTTTGATGACTTTAAAAAAGCCTTTTTTTCTTTCTGACCGATTTAATAGTAAATATAGCGTTTAGTCGAGACGATGCCGACAGTAATTTTGAAAGATCATTTTTATTTTTACGACGTAATAATGTATGGAGAGAAGAAGAGAAAATGTGTATTATTTTACAATTGATCTTTTTAAAAGCCTTAGGGCATTTCTCCATTCAAGTCTATCGTTTTATTGAAAGTCATTTGAAACCCAAGAAAGAGAAAAGTCGAGAATATCATACAATGCGTGTAAAAACAGTTACGACACAATAATATTTACAAAATTAAAATCCCCTGTGACTATTACGCATTCTACTTTTTTTATTAACTCTTCAATTTGATCTTTTTATCGAATATTATTTTTTTCCATTCAATTTGTTTAAACAATTACAACAATCATGATTCCATTTATGCAAAAATTGAATCTAAAAATCCAATAACATTGCCTCTTGCATTTTAGACATTACTGCGTTTATTTTCACCTTCATAATTTTCACAGTGTTTTGATCGGTAATAACTCCGACCATCTTTAGCTGCTGTGACATGAGTACTTTTTCCTGTTGCATAACCCATTCTTTCTTTCACTAACATAAAAATTTGTATATGATAAATTATTTTAGTTTAATTATAATTAGTTATAATGGATATAAGTTATAAACTACTATAACTCATATAGTAGTCTCTATGATGTCATCAAATGGCGATCAGAGAACATATGCCTTTGAAAAAGAAAAAAAAGAAAGAAAAGGTAAAAATTATTAGACAAAAAGTATAAATAAATGACAAAAATTATGGGTAAAAATGATCCTGATCTGTAAAAATGTTGGACTGTCAAAAGATTTTATTTCCTGTGAACTTTTTTTTTTCCTTTTCTAACTTCGCAAAAAATCTTTTAAAGCTTCTTTGCAAGAAACTGTTAAAAGATGAGTTTTTTAAAAAATCTGACTTTAAACTTAAATTGTTGAAATAGAAACTACCTATAACAAAAATGATTCTTTTTTAAACAGGAAATAAATAAATAATAAACCTACCCACCATGTGAAATGTTTATTTTGTCACCTGATGATGTGTTTAGAGTAGAGCGATCAAAACATCACACCCCACCTACCTATATCCAAAATGACAACCAAAATATAAAAAATAATTGTAATAATTTTCTAGGTTTACCAGAAATCTTAATTTTTAAAAATATTCTAATTCAAAACTCATTAGAACAACTGATAATTTGCTAGGATATTGAATGTGTGTGTGTGTGTGTGTGTGTGTGTGTGTGTGTGTGTGTGTGTGGTGTGTGTGTGTGTGTGTGTGTGTCATTATGTGTGTCATTATGTTTGAGTATCATTATGTATGTGTGAGCCTGTGTGTGTGTGTATGTGTTTATGTGTATGTGTATGATTATGTGTGTGTCATAATGTTTGTGTGTAATTATGAGTGTGTGTGTGTGTAATATTGTGTGTGTGATTATGTTTGTTTGTGTTATATATATATATATATATATATATATGTGTTGTGGTGTGTGTGTGTGTGTGTGTGTGTGTGTGTGGTTTATGATTGTATTTTAAAATACAAAGAGGAAGTACAGTGTCTGATATTTGTCATATTAGCATTAAGAAACAGAAATTACATCATCAGAAAAATACTGTTTCAATTTATATTAGAAAATATTTGTTCTTCTTTTTTTTCTATAGTTTTCTTTTTGAATAATCCAATAAATCAATAAATATTATTTATCAAAAAAGACATTCAAATGACAAAAAAAGGTTTCAGTTTAATTGCTATTTACCCGGAGGTTCTATTGCGAAAGAAATATTTTTTAAGAATTTGCCGAGTCGTCCGAATTCATCATTGGGTCACAACGCCTTTTCCAGGGGAAAACGAAACGTTTTTGCTTTTTATTCTTTCTATTTTTTTAATTCTCGGAATGCCTGGTAATTAAAGGACTGTGTTATTTTCTTTCTTTTGAAGACCTATGCAATTTATAGTTAGTCGTTGATATTCTAGAAGCATCTCAAACAATTAGAATTATGTGCCGCGACATGAACATTCCAGATGTATTTTAATTATAACAATAATTACAGTAATGATTTTTTTTTTGTTAATGGATAAATGCAGACGATACAATTCTGTTCATGTTTGTTTTATAGCAAAAAAACGCATCCAAGAAGGTAAGTCGTTTAGATTTTTAAATTACTAACAACTAAACCATAACCTAATTCTACTAACAACGTTTGTTTGGTTGGTTAGTTTAATGGCATGCCAATCCTTCTTGGGTTATTTAACCCTTTGAGCCTATTTCGCCGGTCCATCAGTGGTATTTTTATTCTTCCCCCTCCCACATACCATTGCACCGGTTTACCGGTGTATAGATCACGTTCTTACGACTGAGGTTAAATTTAGAATCAGGTGCACAGGGCTCAAAGGATTAATACCGAAATCAATCTTGTTTCAAACAATTATATATTTTCAAATAACTATCCCTTTATAATAATAATCATTTCTTTGTACATAATTATAGAGTTTCAAGTATTCCTATATAATACTAATAATGTATACATAATTATGTTTTCAAATAACTATTCCTATTTAATAATAATAATAATAATAATAATAATAATAATAATAATAATAAATAATAATAATAATAATAATAATAATAATAATAATCCCAGCAAGAAGGCCAGACCTAGTGTTGATAAACAAAAAAGAAAGAACTGGTGGATTTTGCAGTGCCAGCAGATCACAGGGAAAAGGAAAATGAAAAAATGGACAAATATCTGGACCTTGCCAGAGAACTGAAAAGGTTATGGAATATGAAAGTGAAAGTGATACCAATTGTAGTTGGTGCACTTGGAACAGTCCCAAAAGGATTAGAAAAGGGCTTGGAAAGTTTGGATATCAGAGGAAGGATTGAAACCATTCAGAACACTGCACTGCTGCAATCTGCCAGAATACTCAGAAGAGTCCTGGAGACCTGAGGAGACTTGCTGTCACTCAGACTCCAGTGAAATACCATCAGCTAACACTGGTGTGAAAACTCAAAAGGAGTGAATAATAATAATAATAATAATAATAATAATAATAATAATAATAATAATAATAATAATGTAGCAAACTAGCACAACGAGAATACAAAACTAGACACGACTGGGTTGGAAGGTGATCCACTGGGAATTATGCAAAAAATTAAATTTTGACCACACAACAAAATGGTATATGCATAAACCAGAATCTATTTTTGAGAACGAAACGCACAAAATTCTCTGGGACTTTGAGATAAAAACGGATCACCTTATCCCAGCAA
>CM042170.1:38855753-38898253 GCA_023376005.1 Doryteuthis pealeii | reverse complement strand
AACCTTTGACCTTTAACCTGCCAAATATACAAACAGTAATGCAATTATTATTTCGGTCAACCCTGAAGAAGTGGGAAATTCACAACCAAAATTCCGACTGTCCAGGTTTATATACTTCTAGTTCGCAGCACAAACACTGGCCTCCCGGGTTCAGAGGGTTAAGAAGCAAGAGCTACATTTAATACCTGCTATTACTAGAATTAACTCCCGAAATCATAACATCTTCTGGCTGCCAAATAAAAGTTGTATGTTGTTCCTATTTGATCAAAGCATTTTTAGTGTTCAAAACTGTTTCAATTAAAATTATTTTGAATTTGCTTAAAGAAAGATATCCTTTTAAATCAGTGTTTTTATTTTAGTTCATTCTTTCCATAAAAATCCTGCAATGTATGAGGTACATATTTGACTTTTTTTTCCTCCCACTGTTCCTTTGATGAACATGATTTTCCAAAAAAAGTTTATAAACTTTTTTATTCATAGATTTAACTCTAATTATATTAAGTATTTACTAATTAAAGTTTTATTCATTTTCAAAACAAACCTATATGTGTTGATATTGAGAATTTAAGACTTGAAGTTTAAATTGGAAAAAAATTGGAAAAAAAAACTTTGCGTAAAAAGTAGAGGAATAAGAAAAATAATTACAGATGCTGAAATTTCGTTTCTGAGTATTTATTAGTCAGTTGAAAAGGGGTACAAAAAGTTCTCCAAAAGTAAATTTGTCTCAACCCTAATAACAACTTCTGTTAGAAATAATAATTGCATTACTGTTTGTATATTTGGCAGGTTAAAGGTCAATGGTTGACCTCGGCACAAAACCGTCTTACATGTTTATCTTTAGATTGTTCTTAAGTCCCTTATAAATTGGGGTAGGGGGGAGTTGATGACCAGAAATTACACCCGACTTTTACACAGAAATATCGGACACCATTTCGATTATTGAATATTGATTGTTCAATACAAATAAAGGTCAAAGGTTGACCTCGACGCAAAACAGTCTTCCATGCTTATCTTAAGATTAAACCTCATATAAATTGAGGCAAGAAGCTTGATGACCTGAAATTACATCCGACTTTTACACTGAAATATCGAACACCATTTCGATTATTGAATATTGATTGTTCCATACATGACTCATATTGATGACGTTGTACCTGATAAGTTTTCATGTAAGTTAAATTTATTCTCCACATTCATTTGATGAAAGAATTGACTGAAGGTCATTTATTACTGTGCTCCATGGCCTACAATAATAAAGATTGGGGAGATACCCGCTGTGTAACGGTTATTGTCATTGAAATGGACACGGCAACTTGAATTCAAATCCTGGACAAGGCTGTTTGCATTTCACATAGCATTTATACCCTTAAGAAAGGTATGCATCCAACTATTCTCCCTCCAACTATGATCAAATATACTTCACTCTTTAACCTTGGTATGGCAATCGGTCTAGGTGAAGGAAAACTCTTAATTCAAATCTGTTAAACTCCGCTTAAAAATTGACCTTGTGTCACACCCTGTTCTTGCAGGGTGTCACACAAGGTCAATACTTACCGAGTACCGAGACACACTGGTCAAGTTGTAGCCATCATGGAATGCACATGACCTTATGGACTAGAAAGATTTTACCTGGATATTTCTACGTTACAAATGTTAACTTCCTTCAGAGTGAAAAGAGAAAGAGAGAATGAATAGAAGGTATTTACCTAACCCCTCTGCCACGACCAGGATGCAACAGAAGGTCAATATTTTTAATCAAAGTATAACTGGTTAGAAATTAGCCTTTTCTTACTCTTAAACTGGATGCCATACTAAGGTTAAAGAGCCCAGTCTGTCCTATTATTTACCTATAACTAGAGGGAGAATACCTGGATTAATATTTTCCAAAGGTATTACCTCTATCGTCCAAGATTTGAATTTGGGTTTCCGTGTTTATTTCTTAAGACGATAACCGTTATGTCATGAGGGAGTAGAAGGTAATTCACGGAAACCAGAAAATCTTTGTTTTTTTTAATGATTTTCAAATGATCACCTTTCTAGTATTAATCTGACTCATTATTCAAATGAATCTATGCATTTGTCATCGTCTCCAAATAGCAAAACCTAACACCAAATCTTTGATTTAACAAGAGAATTTTTATCACGATTTTATACAAAACACAATAATTTAGTTTGATTATGTAAATGTACGTATTTACTCAACCCCTCAACAACGGGTAGGATGTGACACAAGGTCAATTTTTTAGCTGGGTAAAGTTGGTTTGAATTCAGTTATCCTTCTACTAGACTAATTGATTAAACAATACTAAAGAACCTAATCTGCCCTACTATTTACCCATAACTAGGACAAGAACAGATATATTCATACCTTTCCCAAGGGTATTTAGTGCGAAGTAAAAGACAAACAGACTCGTCTATGATTTAAACTTGGACCACCGATTCCATTTCCTACAACGATTAACGTTATGCATAGCGCAACTCTAACTCTTATTTAATGTAAACCTGAATGCATCCATCAAACTGTAGACATTGGGGAATATCTGTCAAGCTGACGAGTCCTTTGCATCTATTTTTCATGTCAGTCAGTTTCCTCGAAAACTGAGCTGATCAATGTGCAGATGCTCACAGGAGAACGTCACTTATGAGTTCGTCTTTACTTCTCCAACAGTGACCAGCATGTCTTGTTCGTCTTACCCGAATGGTTTGTGTGATAGGGGACAAGTGACTATAGAGCTTCCTTTTCTGTGATACTGCTTCCAGGATTTGTTCAAGAGAGCAAGCAGCATCCTTGTGAAGTTCCCATCTAGCTTCTTTTCCAAGCGTTTCGTTAGAGTCCGAGTGGTGCAACCATACAGTAGCACTGACACAGCTACAGTTTGGAAGAATTTTCGCTTTATCTTTATCAGAGAGATCAGATTTCCATATGATCGATTATTTGTCTGGCAGACCATGCCTTTCTTATGTATATATTGCCACTGATGAGATATTACTACCTAGATACGTGAACTAGTTTACAAATTTTAGGGGCTTAATTTCTAGTGTGAAGATATCTCCATCTTGTTTGTAACACATGAACTCTCTGTTTTTTCTGAGTTCACATGAGCCAATATTTCTTGCTGCTTTCTCTAGGCTATGCAGCAGAGATTCGGCTTGTGCAGGTGTATTTGCTAGAAGTGCTAAATCATCTGCGTAGTCCGCAGCTGTAATAGTTTCTGCTGGATATCGCCTACTTCTGGACTTTTTTTTTAGCGCGAAGCCTTTTTCTTTCATAAATCATTTGTTTACTTGGGGTGTATATCACGGGTAGGATTAATTAAACAGTCAAAACTTTCATTCAAGATGAAAACTTATCAGGTACAAGGACACTTTTCTTTGTAAATTTCAGAGAAAAAATGGAGCAAATATTTCTAGCATATGGTCTCACAGAAAGAAAACTTTTACCGCTATAATTATGCCCTACAAAGACACGGAAGCTATGGTTCACTCATCCGATAGTAACACTGATTTCTTTTATAATCTACCGAGACTATATACTACGAAAACATCGTTTTACACTAGAAAAGACAATAGGCAGACGATATCCCACAGAAACTATCACAAATGCAGACTATGTAGATGATCTACAGCTTCTCAAATATACACCTGTCCCAGTCGAAACGCTGATGCATAGCCTGGAAATATACAGCAAGAGGCATTAGCCTGCACGTTACCGCGTTGTTTCAGATAAAACAGTGCATGTGTTTTAATCAAGATGGATCCATCTCCACATTGAAATTAGTAGGCCAGTTCACATACCTAAGTAGCAACATCTCATCTACAGAAAGCCATGTCAATATACGTATAGGAAAGGCAGGGGCTACCATTAAGAGGTTATTGATTGTATGGAAGTCTGATCGCTGATAAAATAAAGTGGGCATTCTTCTAAGCTGTAGCCTTAATAATACTACTGTATGACCACAGCACTTGACAAAATACTTACAGGAAAAGCTAGATGGGAACTACACAAGGATGCTGCATGTTGTTTTGAATAAATCATGGAAGCAGCGACCCACAAAAACAACTGTACGACCACTTACTTCCCATCATACAAATCATCTAAGTAAGACGAATAAGACATGCTTAGTACGGCTGGAGAAGTAAGGACCAACTCATAAGTGATGTTTACCTATGGACTCCTACACATGGACACACCTGTGCTGGCTGACTATTAAAGACTACATGAAACAACTCTTTATGGACACTCAATGCCGAGTCGAAGACCTTCCAGGAACAATGACTGATAGAGAAAGAATCAAAGGAATCCGTGCTGTCAACACGCTTGATGATGATGATGATGATGATGATGATGATGATGATGTACGGAACAATCAATATTCAATAAATTAAATTTTGTCCGATATTTCAGTGTTAGAGTGGAGGTGTAATTTCAGGTCACCGACACCCCTGATCTGATTATATTAGGCTTAAGAACGATAAGCATTGTAAGACTGTTTAGCGTCGAGCTTGCTTTTAAATTTGTTATCCCACACTGCAGCAATTTTATGGTAAGAATAAACTGATTTCTGACTGATTGATTTTAACGGCATGTCAACCTCTCTAGGATTATTTTATGCCTTGAGGTTAAGAAACCGCCTTCATTCTAGGCTTATATTTACATTTTTGAGCAATTTTCTTAAGAGTTTTTGGCCACAGTTATATATCAAGAATACTTATCTAATACTTTAATACCTTATATATTTAATCTATAAATAATGGGGGGGGATTCAATTAAAAAGGTGAATTTACTTAAGTAGTTGGCAATAGGAAGCACTATAGTTGCACCTTTTTCAAGGAAATCAATTGTGATGAGTCCTTTCATGTCCCTGAAGGCCTTCTTTACTCGAACATTTTATTTACCAGAGAATCAGTGTTTCCACTTGATAGACTGTCTTTTCGACTCATGTTTGTAGAGGCAAACCCATGTTTAACCCATTTGTGAACATATTTTAACTAAAGCATGCTTTCCCATGTACATCACACATTCGTCTATAAATTTCACATCGTTTACACTTCTCCGCCACTAAAAATTTGATGTTAGACCTCGATTCTAGCCTAGAGCACTCTAATTGATTTGCCGACATTTTGAATAGCCTAAAAACATATATTTTGTGAGATTAAAATAATATTTGCTATAAAACAATTCCAAACAATTCAGAGTTTATATTTCTGGAAAAACAATCTGAAGAAATTTATTTATATATTTTTTTAATAAATCCTTTTATTTACTGAATGATGGGTTCAATACACCTGTCTATGGTTGGTTTATCAGTTGATTGATTTTTATGGTATTTCAAACCGTCGGGTTATTTTATGCCCAAAGGTCAGGGAATCACGTTAATTGTACGTTCATATTCACATTTTTGAGTCAGTGTTTAAAGAAAAAAATGTTGTCATCAAATACGAATCATGTTTAAACAGATCTATTTGACCCATAGATGGGACCCTAACAGGTACTACCACTTTGGATGACAGTTGACCTGTGAGCAAAGGCAACGGAGAGGTACTATAGAACTGGATTCTCATCATCAGATACAATTTCGTGTTATACCCTAAAATCATGGGCAAACTGCAGCCCACAGGCATTATGTGGCCCGTCGTGCTTTCGGAATGGCCTGGTTAAAACGTCATCTTTTAAATAAAAAGATCTAATGCAGATGCTTACACGTATGGTTATCTGTAGAAGAAAGGTTGTGCTTAGAGTTTCTGTTGAAATTCTTCATTGTTTATAATTTTGACTTTTCAGAGTGTTGTCCTCATCTTTATTGTGGTATGTAAAAATACAACGTTTCGGACGCTGTATCCCCCGGTCTTCTTCAGGTGTTTCCTGTCTATCCGAGCATAGCGGTGACCCAACCTGGGAAATAATTTTGAATAGTTTGACTTTTGATCAAACAAGGCGTCGAAAAACTTTTGAAAATCTAATTCAAATAATGATTCATTGTTTTTGCACGCCAATCAACCGACATGCGACACGAGAATCGTCATGAACATGATCATTAAAAAAACATTCAGACAAATAATTCTTCGCTGTTGTTATCTACCGAGGTTGGCCAGAAATATGGGAGCTCCTGGTGAGAATTGAACTCTCTATCAATCACGGATGTGTAGTCGGAGTCGTGTAGTCGGAGTCAGAAGCAATTATGGGGTCACCGGAGTATGAATCTATAATACCGAGTTCAACTCCAGTTGAATGTACACTTTATATAAACCTATTTTTGCCTGTGAATCTATATAGTGGTAGGCCACAATCACTTCATTATATAAAGAGGAGTTGAAGGTGCCAAAAATAGAGGATTCGAAATCGTAGTCGTAGTCGGAGGTCTTGCGTTCCGACTCCATAGTCATGCTAACAATGATCTGGTAGCCTGGGTTGCAAACGATTAAACCAAGTGAAGCGCACAAAATTCTCCATTTATTTGTTAAATATGAAAGGGAATGTAATTGTTGGCTCGTATTTGGTTGTATACAAATGACTTGTCTTAATTTCAGTTTCTCTTAGGAATGAAAACGTCTACACAAGTAAATCATTGATCAAGAGAAAAAAAAGGTTGTTGATTTTTTTTCGGGGGAGCAGGGGAGAGAGAGGTATCTGTCTAGTAAATCGATTTTCTTTTCAAAGGGGAAGAGATGAATTTTGCATTGATATTGCAATTATTTGTTTCGACCAATTTATTTCTTTTGCTTCTTTACACACACACACACACACACACACACACACACACTCACACACACACACTCACACACACACACACAAATATTTTGTAGTTCGTTTTCCATTGTGTTCTTTTATATTAAAAGGTCTCAACTCAGTTGTTGTCCATGTTAGATACCTTTTTTCATAAACACATTATGTTTAAAACCGGAAAAAACGTCTTGCGGAATTTAAGTTAATACGGAAACTGACTATCGATATAGCAATTGTTATCGTTAGTGAAAGGGAAGATATCTAGTCGTGTCTTTGGGGGACACCCATACTATTGTCTCCAATTCAATACGGTATAAAAATCTATTTTCACGGTCATTTTTACTTTATCAAATACTTCATACCTAGTTGTAATTGTTGTGTAATGGTTATGATCGCAAGAAATAGACACGGCGACTCTCGTTCAATCGTAGACACGACAGTTTCCATGACGCTAATACCCATAGGAAAGGTATGCACCCAACTATTCTCTCTTTGGCTATAATGAAATAGTAGGGCAGATTTAGCTTTTTAACCTTGGTATAGCAACCAGTCTAGGAGAAAGAAAACTCTAAATTCAAACCTGTTAAACTCCACTTTAAAATGGGCAAATTGTCACAATTTTTAATTTTTAATTTCACGCTTGTGCTTAGTTTGTTTTAGGTTCTGTCTACTGTACAGCAAATTAAAGTCAGTTGGGCACTGTCTGTGAGGAAATCAGCACCATGATGCAATTTGCTCCTCCAAAAATTTGTAAACAGCATGATGTATTGCTTGCCATTTACACCGGAAGCTCCAATACGAAGAGTGTTTATGTATTCAATCTGATAACAGTGCAGAGGGATTGAAAATTGTTGAACGAGTTTAATGGTGATTACGTTGGTATTGCAGCTCGGAAGGCTCACTCCGATCATTCTGCTAAGAAAAAAAAATCTGTCGAATTTATTGGTCAGATTTAGTCCATGATTAACAACGATCACAGAAAGATAATCAGGCCCCTAACCAGGGACATGGGAGTGTCTGATTTTCTCATCAGACAGGTAGTACAGCAAGACATTTGCTATTTCTCATACAAGATGAGAAAGGGCCAATTTTTTATCACAGTCCATAAAAGACTGCACTGCAAAGAGTTTCAACAAACTCAAAAATTTTTTGTTTTTTATCAGATGAGAAATAATTCTGCCAGGGTCAGATGGTGCACTCATGGAAGAACTGTTGGATTACTCTGTCCCCACTAGATATACTGATAGTGATGAAAATCAAACATCCAGTTCACAGTTTTCATGGTTTTTGGGGTGGTCACTAGGGATGATGACCTTATGCCTCCATTTATCTTCCCACATAAAATCACATTAATATGGAGGCATACAACAAGTGCTTGGAAGAGGTAGTGCTGTCCCTACGCCTAGTAACAGGACTGCGCCATGCCACAAAAGCAGAGGAACCCAGGGTTTGCTGCCAACAAAATTTTGCGACCACATCACCCCAAACATCTGGTCGCCTAACTTCCCAGATTGCAACCCCCTTGATTATTATATAAACCATCAGAAATATTTGCAAGAGATTCCAAGGTCGTTTGGAGGCTGCGGTTGAAGTGAATGGAGAGTATTTATTTAAATAAATTTGATATAAAATATTTTCCAGTAATTTTGTAAAATATGTCCATATAGCAAGATGACAGTGTTATTTTCATTTTCGCGTAATTTAAACGGCAATTTACCCATCGTACCCTGTACATCTCACTTGAAAATAACATTTTTTGAAGGAGTTTCATGACATCGTTCCTGAATATTTCTCTGATAATGGTTAATATCTTCAATACATATAAAAACCGAAACGATCGAACATAGGCAAAACTATTTATTCATTCATAAATAAATACATATCGTCGTGTTTATTTTTTTATGTCAAGTTTTTCCAGAATGCTTTTCTACTAAAACTATGATTATGACAGTGAAATGTATCCGGTTTGGGTTTCTGGGGAGTAAGAAGTTACCCCTCGGTCAACATCAATCCCATGTATGTTTTGGTCCGGAGCAGTAGTATTTGTCAAGTCTCAGTGGAAAGGTAAATATATACATATTCACACATATAAGTATTTCTTAACGTTGGCCGTCGAAGTAAATGTATCGAAGTCAGATATAAAAGATACATTATTATTATTATTATTATTATTTACTCCTTTTGAGTTTTCACATCAGCATTAGCTGATGGTCTTTCACTGGAGTCTGAGTGACAGCAAGCCTCCTCAGGTCTCCAGGACTCTTCTGAGTATTCTGGCAGATTGCAGCAGTGCAGTGTTCTGAGTGGTTTCAATCCTTCCTCTGATTTCCAAACTTTCCAGACTCTTTTCCAATCCTTTTGGGACTGTTCCAAGTGCACCAACTAGAATTGGTATCACTTTCACTTTCATATTCCATAACCTTTTCAGTTCTCTGGCAAGGTCCAGATATTTGTCCATTTTTTCATTTTCCTTTAGCTTCACCCTGTGATCTGCTGGCACTGCAAAATCCACCAGTTGACAAGTTCTTTCTTTTTTGTTTATCAACACTAGGTCATTTCACTCCATTCGAGTTTTTCACGCCCGCCTTAGCCAGTGGTTCACTGGAGGCTGAGTGACAGCAAGTCTCCTTAGGTCTCCTATTATTATTATATTACTCTTTGCGAGTTAGCATTAGCTTGTGTCTGAGTGACTGCAAATCACCAGGACCCTTCTGAGTATTCTAGCTGATTTTAAAAATGTTGCTGTTTGGATGGTGTCGATTCTTCCTCTGATTTCCAATTTGCCCACACGCTTTACCAAACACTTATGGATCAACTACAATTGGTACAACCTTCACCATCTTGTTCCACGGCTTTTTTCAGTTCTCGGGCAAGGTCCAAGTATTTGATTATCTTTTCGTTTTCTTTCATTTTCACACTGTAATCCGCCAGGATGACAAAATACACTAGATGACAAGTTCTCTTTTTGTTATTATTAATTAGCACTAGGTGCGGTCTTTTGACCAGGATTAGGTGATCCGTCTGTATCTCAATATCCCAGAGAATTTTATGCATCTCATTCTCTGACCGATTCCGGTTTGTGCATATGCCATTTGGTAGCATGGTCAAAATGTAACCTCTTACACAATTTCCTGTAGATCATCTTTCCCACCCAGTCGTGCCTAGTATTGCACTCTCTTTGAGCTAGTTTGCTTCATTCACTTATCATGGAATCAACCATTTCGTCTCTGCCCCTACATCATACACTTACTATTCTGTTACGTCTTATCTATTTTCTCTTTGACATAGTTTGTTTTCATACCATTGTCTTGTAATACAATTTTGTGAAAATTCAGTTTCTCACTTGAGATTTCGATTCCTTAGTATGTCCAGGTCTTTTTGTGTGCAATCTCCCCAGTTTATCGTGTGAAGTATCTATATTGTTGTTTTTCTTTCCATTTCTGTTTTGTTTGTTTTTTTTGTTTTTGTTATTATTATTATTATTATTATTATTATTATTATTATTATGAACTATACTATTATTATTTTTTAAAGTGTTCAAATGACAAAAGATTGAATAATCAACTATAATGAATAAACGGTAGAAATAAACATTTGAATTCGAGACGCTATGACTACAGATATATGTAATAGAAGTAAATTTAAACGTTAATAGATAAATAAAATAAATCTCTCTCTCTCTCTCTCTCTCTCTCTATTATATATATATATATATATATAATATATTATATATATATATATATATAATAGAAAAACAAAGTATTCTGGAAAAAGAGATGGGTTCATTTTTTATGTTGAAGTCGACGTTTAGACGTTTATAGTAAATCTTCATCAGGACAATACAAAAGAATGGAAAAATATCTGGACAATGATGGATGTTTTTAAAATGACGGGAGTTAGGAAATGTATTCAGAGAAAAGACTCATAACCGTATTTTGGCAAGAGTTCGTTTTGAAAGTCAAGACGTAATTGGTACACGCGAAAACGAAAAACGTATATAACTCACATACACACTATATATATATATATATATATATATAATATATATATATATATATATAGTTTGCTTTATCTAAAAGTAAAGAGTGGTTTGAAAATAGGATAGGTGAGCTGATACCAAGCGCCGTTGACTTTATGTGTTCGCTACCCTAACTTATATAATACATAGTATCGCTAATAAATAAGTACACCCCTACTATTTTTTTAATAAAAAGTTTATTATCTTCTAAATAAAAACACCAGGATAAGAATACTGATATCATATAACTGTTGGGAAAAAAACATTTAAAAAACAACTACACAAAAATGTAAATATGAATGTGCAATGAACGCGATTTCCTAACTTCTAAGCTTAAAATAATTTTAAACGTATGTGATTTCAACATATGTGATTTCCTAAACTCTAGACATGAAATAACCTTAAACGGGTTGATATGTCGTTAACTCTTTGCCTACTTTAAACTGCTTACAGTGGCTCTCCTACCACTGTGATCCTACCATAAACACGTGTCATTTTTTACACTGAAAAATTAATAATAATAGGACTGGTTCCTAGTTCGATACCAGTCCTCGCCAACTCAGCGTATGAGTAGCACATGGATATGTGCGGTAAAGTAAGGAGCTGATGGTAGGTGTGGCGCTCCACCTCAGATGCTAAAACAATCTCCTTGGTCTAGCGCTATTGAAAAGGGGATAGACTCCCTCGCTAACTGGCTGATACCGACTTTAGGCCACCCCGTCGACTTTATTTACTTATTTGAATAGAATGAGTTCTGGGGTAAATAGATAGTGAACTTTGAAATATCTCATTATACAGGTAAAAAATAACAAGAAAATTTGGCACCGTCGTGGGAGAAATTTGGTTGGCAAAGAGTTAAAATCAATTCATCAATATACGTAATTTCCTAACCTCTAGACATAAAATAACCTTAGACGTATTGACATGCCGTTAAAATCAATCAACAAGCCTACGAGTGTTATTCACGTTACCGATGTGGTGAAATGTCTCTTGAAGATCAAACCCGATTTGGCCGACATTCAACTGGTCGAAATGGCTAACATTTTGAAAAAGCTTTGCAATCAATGAAAATTGTTGTCTGACTGAACTGACTTGTTTGTCTCGGAAATAATACCAGATAATTTTCACAGAAGATTGGAAAATCAAATACGTTTTTGCATCTCTCTCTCTCTCTCTCTCTCTCTCTCTCTCTCTCTCTCTCTCTCTCTCTCTCTCTCTCTCTCTCTCTCTCTAGTCCTGTTACCTGGTTTGGTTGTGGAGGCACGTCTTTGGCATGAATAGCCTGGTAGAACCTATTCATCTCCAGGTCTACAACTGGTGTAAATTCAGATGTTTGGTTGATTGATTTTTAACGGCATATCAACCCGTCTGGGGTTATGTCATGCCTAGCGGTTAGGAAGTAATATATGTTGTGTATCTATATTTACACTTTTGTAGTAATTGGTTTTAACAAAGTGTCAGCATCATTGGGGATCATGTTGTATGGCATTGAATAGGTTCATGTCTATATTATATGGTATAATTTTATTTCCTTTAAAAATGACAGAATGTCTTCTATGTTGACTTTTTCAAATAGACCTTTCATATTGTTTGCATTAAAATAACGGTTTCTGATGTGAGCAAATACCCTGCAGTCAAAGGTGTTTGACATGTTTCACACTGTGGTTGTTGTTCCTGTTTGAGTATATAGAATTGCGTTAGTCTTGTGTGACTAATACGTAATCGGGACACAATGACTTGTTCCTTTTTGTACTTCCTTAAGTCTGGTCTCCAGTCTGACAGAGTGGGTTTGATTAGGAAGAGTTTATTGTTGATGTTGTTATACCAGCGTTGTAAATTCAGAGTTTTTCCTTCTCATACCACGGTTAAAGAGCCCGCTTTTCCCTGTTATTTTATCCATAGCTTAAAGAAGAATAGTTAGATTCATACCTTTCCCAAGAGTATTAGCGATATGTGAAATGCAAACAACTTCGTGTGGAAACTCGGGTATCCAAGTTTACCTCATTTGATAGTAACACCGGAATATATCGTTGGCTCACATTCGATAAAAATAACAATCCTTTGAATGTGTGTACAATTTGAGCAACAAGTTCAAAATGACCGCAAGTTCCTTTCCAAGTTCGGGATCAGGGATGAGTAAATAATTCTGGTTATTTTGGAGTACCTATCTTATAATATATATATATATATATATATATATATATATATATATATATATATATATATATATATATATATAAGGAAAAATAGAAGGGAATCCGACAGTGTGTAATTTTACAAAAATGAAAACCCAAACACACACACACACACACACACACACACACACATATATATATATATATATATATATATATATATATATATGATGACTAAATGAATTATAGAACTCATTTAATTGTATTAATTTACTGGAGGAGGTAAATCTTTGATATTTGTTGAAGACATCTTAACAACATGATATCTTTTCAAATTGAAGTTAATAAAAATAGTTCTTAAAGTAAGCGCTCTTAATTTTTTCAATATATATATATATATATATATATATATATATATATATATATAAGATAGTGTAGACACTGCCAGTTTCTCATCTATGCGATCATCCAACCAAGATGTCATGGTGTCTCCACTATCATAATAGCCTTATGTCTACATATGCTTTACCCTGACACTGAGAACTCTTTATTTACAAACAGCAAATTACATGAATAATATTAGCTGGAAATTTCAACATTACCTGAAACGAAAGGCCAAGGAGTTCATATCACAAGAATCCCATGCACTTCAATTAAGTTGATCTTTCCTCTTTGCTAATGAACATTTCTTTTATGTCTTAGAGGGAATGGTGATAGTTTTATCTTTTCTTTAAACAAGAAGTTGGTGTAATTGTTCTTTGAATTGTTTTGTTTATAATGAAAACAAAAGTCAATGGCAAACGAAAAGTTTTTCAAGCTGTAACTGTGATTTTAGATTAGAAACTTGTTTAGCACTGTGAAATCCTAAATCATAATATTACCACTGCACAGATGTATAAAATCAATCTCAAAATCGGATCGATTCTTTAGTAAACTTAATAAAATGATGTTTGTTTCTGTACTAAATTGAACCTGGGTGACCATAAAGCGGTTTATGTTAAAGGATTTCTAAAAACATGTAATAATAAAGATTTGATTCTTTTAAAGAATTATTTCGTTCCGTATTGTGATTAATCCTTTCAGTTGGTTCCATCATGTTTGTTTAGGTTTAGGGTTGGGGTTGAGGTTTGCTTAGAGTTAGAAATGAGGACAGATTGAAATTAGTTTGTTTGTTTGTTTGTTTTTTTGGTTGGTTGGTTGTTTTTTTTAATTTTATTTCTGTTTTTTGTTTTTCATTTTCTACATTTTGCTTAAACAGAAATTAATTTCGAGTCAAAATGCTTCATATACTTTCTTGTATCTCGTGAATCCCCAAATTATGTCAATAGTTTAAGTCGTTAATTCAGATTAAGTGAACAAATAGTCCAATTGGTTCTTTAATTTTTTTATTAAAGTTACTCCACTTTTCAATGAAAAAAAAATTATTTTGTCCAATGGGAGAATCCTAGTTTATTCACGTGAAAAATATTCTAATCCCGAAGAAAAGTGAAAGACTAAACTTATAAACTTAAATTAATATTTCATCCTTTTATTTTTACAGTCAGGTATTCTTTAAAAGGATTCTTAAATGGCAAGTTTTGGGCTTTTGTTCTTTGTTTTTTGTTGTTTTTTGTTTTGTTTTTGTTTTGTTTTTTGCCTTTTTATCCATATAAATAGGAATAAATGTTCGAAAAGTTTTAAATAAAACTAATTTGTAATTCATTTTAGAATAAGAAATAAAATTCCTTAAATCTCTTTTTGTTTCAAAGATTGTTTTATTCCTTTATATTTCGTAATTCATAAAAACAAAATAATTAGTTACACAAAAAATATAAATATTAATGTTCAATAAATGCGATTGCATAGCGTTTGGGCTTAAGATAACCCTACTCTAGTTGACATATCATTAAAATCAATCAATCAAATCTGAAGAAACTACGCAAAAATGTAAATATAGATATACAATGAAGACAACTTTCTAACCTCTAGGTATAAAATAACCCTAGACGGGTTGACATGTCATTTAATATCCATCAATCAAATCAATCAAATTTTAGGAACAACTATACAAAAATGTCAATATGAACGTACAATGTAGGTGATTCCCTAACCTGTAGGCATGAAATAACCCGGACGGGTTGACGCTATTAAAATTAATCCATCAATTCAGAACAAAAAATTAAAACATTTTTTTTTTTAATATTATCAATATCTAAAAAGAAATCTAAACAATATTCATATTTATATTTTATTTATTTGTCATCTTATTTCCATCCGGAACAAAAAACGATTAAGACAAAGATATTAGATAAAACGCAGAAAATTCGATTTCTTCCATTCAAGTTATTTGGATTACCGATCTATGCAATGAGAAGAATTTAAGAAGATTGAAATCTGTGCACGGCTGATCGTCCTGTCGGTGGCGCTTAGAATACGCTGACTGTATCCCCTGATGAGGGGTAAGACACCCCCAATCATCCCAAAAATGGGTCTGGTCTTGAGTAGGACACTAAACTGCATCTGATGGTGCGGTTCCAGTTATGGAGATCTTGGTAGTGTTGTGTACTCCTTCATTGCCATTATTCCCAGGTCAACTCTGATCCGGAGTGGTCGTACCTGTTCAATTTTCATCCATATGAGTCAAATAGATCTGTTAGAAAGCTATTAGATAGAATACTAATATCATTATATATATATATATATATATATATATATATATATATATATATATATATATCATTCTATTAGTTATAGTTATAACTAATAGAATACTTGATATCATATAACTGTAAGTCATTTGTATTAAGAATAGTTACTTGAATATATAATTGTTTACTAAAGATTATTATTAGTTACTGTGTGCAAACAAATGACTATTATTAAATAGAAATAATTACTTAAAACTATATAATTATTTGTATTAGACTGGAATGCTTGAAACCATACGACTCTAACCAAATAATTTGTATCAGATGGGAGTACTTGATATCATATAATCGAATTCAAAAATCTCTTAAGAAATAACTATACAAAATAAATATAAACGTACAATCTTCAAGTAATTATCGATTTTCTATCCGGAACAGCATCATTCTGACATAACATGAAATGAGCATGGAAGTTCTCTGTGTAGAAATTACAAATTCACCTGTCTTATAAAACGTTTCAATAACAATCGCACGGTGTACTCCGATTCAAGCCATGATCGTTATTGATCGTATCTGAAAAAAATTATGGTAACACATTAACTAGATGAAGCTACCATTATCAATTGCCTAAGATCACTTGCACCACATGTAAGATTACAGCCCAGAACAAAGCCATAAGAACCAACAGCATAAAAGCTAAAATAGATATGACTAATATTTCCTAACCACTAGACATAGAATAGCCCCTGATAGATTTTCATGCCGTTAAAATCTATAGTAATCACCTTCATCTTCTTTTCAACTATATATCACTACGCTTGTTCCTAAATCTTCTGTCCGTTATTATCCTGCAAAACCCTCTGGTTAAAAATGACACCGTCCAAATTGTTCAGGATGCAATGCAAAAATGTAAATTCAGATTATCGGGTATCGATTAATCGTAGATTTCTTATTCGTCCCATTTTATTTCACCCAATTTTAAAAAGGAAATATTTCAAATGGTCTTGCGTCGCTTAAATGCCCAACACAAAATAAAAAAGAATTGAAAAAATAAAAATAAAGAAGTTACATATTTGTTTTATTTATAATATTGAATTGTGAATTACGGAATATATTTTGGTAATTTTGATCTTATGTCATCCTGGCTTCTTGTCCTAATTTACGCTGTTTTAGTGAACCAGCTTCAGGGGAATTTTCGGTCCATTTTCCAAGTTGTGTTTTTGTCACATTTTGTCAGCAAATTAACGTAGATATTTTAAACGCCCCCCCCCCCCAGCCCCGATTTTTTTTAAAATCAAGATTATCATATTTTTTACATAATGAACTACTTTGCTATAGTTATTAAGTAAATATATCAAACATTCTAATTTTCTATTGTCTTCTAATCAAATTATCATACTGTGGTATATCCACAGGTCCTGCTAGTAATAATAAATACCTTCAGCTGATGAAGATAAGTAAATTCGAATATATAATTTACTGTATATTGGCTTTTAGTAGTTAGAAAGCTGTGAGCATTAGTAATTTCATATTACACAATGGTAGCATCGGGAAAAACATAAGAACGTCGTCGGCTATTTTCCCACTTAATATTCTCTAATCCCTATTAATAGGGTAGTAATGTTTATATTGATACACAGTACATCAGCATCTGGTTGGAGTATTGCCTTTTTTGCCAGGTCAGAAACTCTCCACCACCCCCACCCTGCCTCATCAATCTGAAGTTGGCAGATGTATCATAATTTTTAATACGTTAATGTACTGTTCCATTAATTCTCTAAAAATTGTATCGACTAATACACGAGATAGGCCATTAATTAATAATTACTTGGCAAAGATTCAAATTTATACAAATGTATTTAAATACTCTATTGTCTTGTATCAATTCTCAAAAATGTTCGTGTCGACTCATACACGAGATAGGAGACGTAATGGTTCATCGTCGGAGGAAATGGACTCGACAATCTGAGTTTAAATACTGACAAAACTGCATGCTTTTCACATATTGCGAATGTCATTGGGAAATGTATGAATCCAACTATTCTCTCGCCAACTACGGGTAAATAGTAGGGCAGACTGTCGCTCCAATCTTGGTATAGCCAAACTATGTAAAAAAAAAACTGAGGTGATCGTAATGAAGAATAGGCTCAGTCATAATTAGTGATCATCCTCCACATATTACTACAACAATCAACATTACGTTTTTTGTTTTTGTTTGGTTTTGTTTTATGTGACATTGTTTATTTTGTGTAATGTGTGAAAATAAATCATTGTCTTCTTCTTCTTCTTCTTCTTCTTCTTCTTCTTCTTCTAGAAGAAGAAATTTCTCTGAATTCAAACCAGTTGTACTCCACTTAAAAACTGACCTCGTATCGCATTCTGTTCGTGACGGAGAAGTTGGATACATATATACATAAGATAAATCATTAATTAATGATTAGTTGGTCAAATTCCAAATGTATATAAATTTATATAAATACTGAGTTGTATTGTATTTTTGCCACATAATTGACGAACCGTGAATACGTTGGGTTCTCGTAGGAACTGCGGGTCATAATACTGACGCTTCTTTTTAAGATGGAATGAAAGATTCTCAGTAGCTTGATAGTTATCTCCGTTATGGCAATTTATTTATCTAAACGGCGTGTCAACCCGTCTGGGGTTAATTCATACCTACAGGTTAGGGAACTGCGTACATTGAACTTTTATATATATATTTTTGTGTAGATTCTAAGTTTGTTTGTTTTTTGGGGGGTGCGTACGGCTATAGGATGTCAAGTATTCCTATCGAATATGAATAGTTTTTAAACGGGTCTATTTGACCCATATTAGCATGTCCATATGTTGGCTTCAACTGGAGAACGTCGCTTATGAATTCGTTCTTGCTTCTCCAGCAGTATCTGTCTTACTCTGATGGTTTGTGAGATAGCAGGTAGCCATACAAGTGGCCCGCCCTGCGAGGACCTATATTGACCAATTCTGCACGGATACTGGATGCTGCGCAGAGGACCTCCCTGGAACAATGAATGATAGGAAAGGTTGGCGAGAGATTATCATGGATATCCGTACTAATTGCACGATGATGATGATGATGATGATGATTTGACCCATAGATGGGACCATAACGGGTAAAACCTGGGAGTAATAGCAATGAAGGAATACTCCACAACTTCCACTACTTCATAACCTGGAGCCTCACCACCAGATACTATTTCAGTGTCATACTTAAGACACTCTTTTTTTTTTGGGGGGGGGGGTCTTACCGATCTTCAGGAGATATAGTCAGTGTATTTTAAGCCCCTGTCGACAGGGCATCCGTTATATTGGGAATTTGGGGGATTAAAAAATGACATTCAGTGCCAAAGCGGACGTCACAAAATTATCATTCAGTTGCAAATTGAACTGGAATTTGCTTTATTCTCTGAAAGTATTTTAAGTATATTTCTCTAATACAAACCTCGCTATTGTGTGCTTCTTTTGCCAAGTTACGGTTATATTCAAATACCATGAGAATTTTAGAATGATCAAAAAATTACGTTCTGTGCGAACACAGACCCCACAAAATTATAATTCACTTGCCACTTGAACTGGAAATAGCTTTATCTTCTGAGAGTATTTTCAATGTGTTGCTCTAACAAAGATCTCACTGTGATTAGTCATTTTTAAAGAGTTATGTTTACATGTATCAAAACATGGACGAGGCTGTTTAAAACGTAGTAAAACTGACTTCAAACCAGCTATCATCATCATCAATATGGTTTCCCCTGACACACACACACTTCTCTCTCTCTCTCTCTCTCTCTCTCTCTCTCTCTCTCTCTCTCTCTCTCTCTCTCTCTCTCTCTCTCTCTTACACAAACACGCACATACCATTCCGTCTCTATTGGTCATTGTTCTTGGTAAGTCCTCTATCTGGCATCCAATATCTGCTCATAGATTATGAATGTAAGTTTTTGCTAATCAACCAACACGGGTGTGTCCATGAATAGAAGTCCATAGGAGAACATAGCTTATGAGTTCGCCCACATTTCTCCGGCATCTTTTATTCGCCTTACTTGGATGTTTTGTGAGATCAGAAGTAAGTGGCCATACAGCAGCTGTTTTATAGGATGCTGATTCCAGTATTTGTTCAAAACTGTATGTCGCATCTATGTGTGGTTTCCATCTAGCCTTTTCTCCAGGCGAACCAACTTTACTCCGCTAAAAAATTGACCTTGTGTGACATCCTGGTGGATGTGTTGAATAAATACATACATGTAGAAAAACATAATGAGATATTTTTATAATATTTGATGCCGAGTCGGATGGAGAGAGAGAGAGAGAGAGAGAGAGAGAGAGAGAGAGAGAGAGAGAATCAAAAGAATCTGATGATGATGATGATGATGATAGTGTATACATACATACATACATACACACAGACACAAATATATATATATATATATATATATATATATATATATATATATTATGTTCAATCTTTACAAAAGACGCACCTTGCAGTTTCTTTTCGTTTAACACAAATTTTCTTTCCTTTTACCGCCTCCCCTCCCATCTCTAAATTTTCGCTTCCATCAGCAATTGTAAAATCCTCGTATCGATCTCCTTTATTCAGAGTCTAATAATCAATAAAATTATAGACCGGAAACCGTGCAGCCAGCTTTAAGGCCATCTCAGTTTCTGACTTGCATCCAAAACATCCAATATTTGAATAAATGTTACTACACAACCGGAAAATGTTGGTTAAGACAGTTGTGCTTGTTTTTTCAACCGGGACGAGAGGTCTGGGTGATAAAAGTCAAGATTTGGAATGCTGATTTTTAAGGCAGATAAACCTTCAACACTTGGAAGATTTAAATATCTTCCTCCAGCCACGTGACCCCGGGGCCAGACCCAATTAATTAGTAAATATCTACTGCTAAAACACTTTTTTTTTTAATTAACCCAAATATTCAATTAAAAATTTAAATTTAAAAAAATCTGTACACAAAAATTCTCTCATTTTTTTTGTGTGTGTATTTTGTGTTGTTTATTTCTGCATATCGTTATACTTATGTGGGAGACAATAAACTATCTCCCTTGAAGAATGGGCGTGTCCGTTGAGTATCTTGTGGGGTATGTTGTTTATACAATCTACTTAATGTCTTTCATTTAGTCTGGACTCCTTTTTACTAGTGGGTCTTCTCATCTTCCACGTTTTGAGGTTGCAAGTGTGGTTTAACATAATTCCTTTACACTTCCTGTTAGGATTCATGCTATGATCTTTGAAAAAGAAAAACGATATCTATGCAACAAAAATTGTCTCCATCTTGAATCTGATCTTTTACCTATGTAGGGAGACAGTAGATAATTATCTCCCTTAAAGAATGGCCGTGTTTGTTGAGTACCTCGTGTGGTGTCGCATGATAGTTCCAGAAAGCAATTCTTAATCTCTCTCACCTCTGTTATTTTACTTGCCCTCATCAAGTAAGCTTTTTTCCATTTCTGTACCTCTTCACATACTGCTTGTTCATGAAACAATATGTGTATATTTCTAACTGTTGGGACACGTTTGTGTATTTTTTCTTTTTAATTTCATTGGTGTATATATATATATATATATATATATATATATATATATATATATATATATATATATATATAAGTTTAAACAATATATAAGTTTAAATGTTCTTTTATATGCAAATGCTTTTATATTTGTCTTTCCTTTTATTGTGTTCAGTGTTAGTATATCATGGATATTTTAACGCTAATATCGGTCCTTGGTGAGAGGGGACATGATCTTAGCATCAAATATAATAATACCTAGATGTGACATTTAAATTTTAGCAGCAGAGACATGTTATCATTCAAACTCTTCATGTTCTGTGGAGAAAAAAAAACTGCAGAATAATCATTATAAAGTTATATACACTTGTGCACATTCCATTACTACTAAATAACGAGTTTGATCCTCGCTGGATGCCCCATACTTAAGACCCTGTGTCTCATTCTATCTGTGATTAACGGGTTGAGTAAATACCTACACTATTGCCCATAACTAAATACACCGCTAAGATTTTTTTTAAATAAAAGCTTATTCAAAATCAAATATGCCAGGTTTTTTTTAATTTCTAGTCGGACATTATACAATTAAAACGGATATTATTAGCTATTATCTATTACCAAACTCTACTGCATTGAAACACTGGAACAAAAATATGAATATGTAACTGCTAAAGATAAGTAAACCTCTACACAAAATGTTTATTTTATTTGTAGTATCTTTGTTCATCTCTACTCATTCTGTATAGTAAGTATATCTTTAAACCAAACATATTTTATTTTCGTTACAGAGTTTTATTGCTGTAAAACACAAGTGCCTCCTACACTTTTTCAGCCTGTGCGATACTTTTGAAATAACCAGGTCAAAATAACATACCTGTAATAAAAAAAAGGCTAAATATATCTATTTATTTATGTACTGAGTATATTTCATATATACATATATGCATTTTTTCCATTACTATATTTTACGGCATAATACAATTTAATACATTTATGCCAAAGATGTAAAAAAAAATCTTTAAAAAACATTTTTCTTTTCTTTTTTTTTTAGTTTTGAACAGTGTGCAATCTACCCGCACTATCTTTGTGATCTACCAGGCGATCGCTATCGACCTATTGGACACCTTTGTTGTAGAGTTTAGAAATAAATCATTATCATCATCATGGCTTGGCTTCGTGAATTAAGATTAAGGGGTGGTCCACGTTGACTACAGGCAAGTTCGTGGCTGATAAGGTTAATGCAGGACAGGTAGACACGGTCGTAGCGGCTGCAGTTGAAGGTCAGGTCATGGTTTGATAGCATTGTATTGTGGTTCTTCTTCCAACACCCATAGCTCTATACACACTGATCTTTATGCTTCGGGTGTCTGTTTATAACCACACACATTTATGCAGTCTGCTAAAAGCACTGCTCGCCTTTGCCAGCATGTTGTTTGTTTCCTCGTCGATCTTGGCAGCTGGTGTGATGACGCACCCCAGGTAGGATAACTGATGGACCGCCTTCAACTCACCCAGGCCAATGATGATGTGGGAAGGGTGGTACTCTTCACGAGGTGCAGACTGATGAAGTACCCCCGCCTTCATCAAGTTAACTTCTATCCCAACTCTTAGGGCAGTCTCCGTAAAGTAGGAAGTGGTGTGCTGCAAGACTTTCTCTGTGAGGGCAACACGGACAGTAGCATCGGTAAAATTGAGGGCTCGGATCAGTTGCCCTAGGGTTTTAGTGTGGCCCTGTAATCGTCGGAGATTAAACGGACTGCCATCTTAGACAGTATTTGATGTAGACTCATCATCAAGATCTCCTGTGTCTTGTTTGAGCTGAGGAAGATGGTGAAGAGAGTCAATGCCAGGACGTAACTCTGCTTCACTCCGTTGATGATCGGGAAGGATCTTGAGAGATTACTGTTGTATATGACTTGACCATGCTGGTTTTCATGTAGTTGTATGATCATGTTCAGTAATTTTGGAAGACAACCAAATCATTCCATTATTTGCCACATTCTCTCTCTTTACAATGTGGCGAATGCTTTTGACAGATCAACCAACGTTGAATACAGCTCCCTGTTTTAGCATTTCTCTTGGAGCTGACTTCGAACAAACACCATATAATATCCCTTTTTTATATTATAATGATTCACTAAAATTAATAAAATCCTGATGACTTTGAATCAGAAGAAAATTAACTGTTTTTATTTGGAGTTTACTTATTTATGGGTGATGCTGTAAGTGAATTAGTTTTGTGCATCGATAGGTTAACAATGAGGAAATATGTATTTACCCAATCCTTCCACCAAGGGCATGAAGTGATACAAGGTTATTTTAAGCAGAGAACAGATTTAAATTTAGAGTTTTTCTTCTTCTAGACTGATTGTCTGACTAAAGCTAAAGGACTGATCTACTATTTACCCATAGATGAGGGAGAAAATGGATTTATACCTTTCCAAACAGCATTAGCAAATAGCCTTGTCCAAAATATGAAATCGAGTAACCGATTCCATTTCCAACGACGATAACCGTTGCACTTTTCGACTGAATGTGGTATACGACTTCTGTTCTCGGAAAAGCTACAATACAATACACTAGCCATTTAAAATCACTGCTAAATTTAACATACTGAAAGAAATAACCAAAAATACAGACAAAAAACAATCGATGGAAATTTGCACTTAGTAAATTAATGCAGATTTTGTTTGTAACTCTTTCAAAACTTTCATGACTTTCAGTTCTGCGGAATGTTTGTTTCGATGAGTTCCGACTTTCACAGGTTGAATATAATTCAAATTGAACTTTTAAGAGTTCATTTTTGAGAATCTTTTTGTAATTAGAGTTTTTAGTATTGTTGAGTTAAGTGTCAATTTCTGAATTAAAATCATTTGGTATTGTCGATAGGGTAGAAGACGAAAGAGAATTAGTCGGTGTTGGTTTAGTTGTCTTCGATTTTGTGAGTAGTTTCCCCCGAGGGTGAGTTAATGTCCAGCAAAAACAAAGCCCTAGCACCTATATGATTGTCCCATCACTATTGCCCCTGTGGTAGGCCCCAGCCCTTTTTATCATATTGGTGTTAAAAGGTGATGGCTGAGGGTTTTCATGTCCTAGGTATGACGTTAAACTCTATCTGATGGTGAGGTTCCAGTTTTGGAGGTATGAGAATCTGGAGCTCGCTTCATTACCATTGTTTCCAAGTCCACTCTGACCTGTTGGGGTTCCATCTATGGGCTAAATAGAAAAATGTGTTTATTAAAAAATTGAGTATCCATTAAGAACGAATTTATTTCAAATCTTTGTCGGCAAGTTTGATATGCCGTAAAACAAAACAAACAAATTAAACCAGTGAAAACACGACTATTACATTGTCAGGTAGAGAAATCTTTTTTAGAAAGATTCTTTTTTGTCACTTGTCTTTTACAAAAACAAGGAGAGTTCTAATAGTTAGAGGCAACTAATCGAGTATTTATCTGATTTAATATTTTATTATATTCATTTTTTGTCATTAATATTCATTTAATCTAAATTTATTAACTATGAATTATTACTATAAGTTATTATAAATTAGATATGACTATATTGTAACTACCTACTTCATAAAAAAATTCACCGAAGTTAAGCAGCGTTGGGCTTGTTCAATACTTGGCTGGGTAACCACTTAAATAACAGCAGATACTGTAAGCAACCTGGGGCCTGTGTGCCATATCTAAGCAAAGCTTAGTAAATAACAACGCGCATATTTCAAATAGATATCTACCCATCTATCTACGAAGGTGAAATGTGATACAAGTTGGGTTTAATGAAGGCACCCTCACGTTTGTGTAAGGCTAGAGACAAAAAATATACGTTTCCTTTGTCACTTCCTCTTAGGATGCATTAGGTATTAGGTACTGACCCTGATCACACGCAATGAAGAGCTGCTTCCTGGGAGGACCCCCCCTCCCGAACTACACAATCTACTTTTTGTTCTCGGGTTAAGGATGACTTGGAATACTTGAATAAATTGATTTTTACATTGTTCGTTATTTCATATTTGCCTTCTACATTGAAAAAATTACGAACATTTTCTGAAAAACATCTGGTTTTGTTTTCAATCTCCAATGATCTAAGCGAAAAGATCCGTTGAGGAAGAAAAAAAATACACTTGGTCTGATCTCTTATTATGGTGAAGGGTGTATAATTTGTCTGTCTGTAACCGAAACTATATCACTACTAAAGTCACAATTCCCTTAGTTATTTACGTCGCATTCTCCATGATTTTATTTTTATTTAAACCTCCATTAATAATAAAATTGTTTTACATTATTAATACTGTTGGTCATACCTACATAATAGTTATTTACCACGTACCCTACGTGTACGGGTTAGGTACAAGGCCCTATTAATGTAGGATCACCCACGAACCGAATCTCATGGGTGGCGTGTGCAAAAAAAATGCGTTGATCCCGTCGGCATTCCCCCTCATTTCCCCTGCCCCTTTATAACGAGGGGACAGGTATTGCTAATTACAGCAAACCCTGCCCGATGGCCAGATCTACATACTAATAACATGCAATTGTATTTATATATACAACAAAATAGCGGTTTACAGTGTGAATGGAAGGCTAATTTGCGTATTGATATTAAAGATTTGATTTTAATAAATATGTGTATTATTGATTTCTAATTGTTTGGTTTTATCTTAATAAATATGAGCAAAAATCTCAGAGATAAATCTTAAAAGAAATCCATTAACAAGAAAAAATAACTATAATTTTATTCTTTACTTCCTATTTTACCTAAATAGTTAAATTAGGAAAATTTAGCAATGAAAGTCGGGAGTGATGGAAGAGTAAGTTTCAGTTGTTCCATTTTTCGATTATACCCCCCCCTCTGTTTCAAATCATTTTATCTGCATTCTTATTTAGTTTAATTAGCCTTTCTAATTCAATATAATATTTTATTACATTAAAACTTAAATACCTGCACTCGGATCTTATATTTGCTAGTACATCTAAGGAAGCCGAACGATTAAAATATGATAATCGAAACAAAAGTCTAAATAATCTATTGAATAATAAGCACATCAGTCCAGAACGTTACATTCCTCATTTCTAAAAAGGTTTTATTTATTATTCAAAAAACTGGTAGAGATTTTATATGACACTCACAGAATCTTGGGAATTGTCAAGACGCACTTAGAGATAAAAACAATTAGCACCTATTGATAAAAAATGCACAAAGAACAATTCAGGTATTTTTATAAAATCTGTATAATCAATAAGAAAGAGGAGATGTCATATAAACCTTAATTTATTTCGTTAAAAATTCTATTGAATTATCCAGGGATATTGTGTGTTTTAACATAACTTCAATATACCATAAATAACACTGGATCACAAAATATAACTTTATTTTCTGTTGATTATATATATATATATATATATATATATATATATATATATTATATAGAGAGAGAGAGAGAGAGAGAGAGAGAGAGAGAGAGAGAGAGAGAGAGTTAAACATTAATGGTAAAATGAATGAATGGATGAAATGATGGGGTTAAATGAAAAATCCTTTCCAAGGACCCCTCTCAAAAGTATTAAAACATTTTTGATATATATATTTATATTATATATATATTATATATATAAAAATATGTAAGAGTAATTTGTTTTTCTTTTGTTTTCTTTTTTTTTCTTTTTTTTTAATTTAGGGTCACTGATTTAAAAAATGACACTTGTTTTTGTCCATCTTGTCAAGTTTTTGTTTTATGACACACTGATAAAAAAATAATCACATTAATTTTCTTATGTTAAATGTCTGAAAGTTGTAATCTTAAATAGCGTCAATTTTAACTAAAAAATTCTAAACATATTAGTAATTTAATATAAACATTTGGTCAAAACGTTTAGAATTTGGGCGAATTTGGGTTAAGGAACAGCATAGACTTACTACAGATTTACTACATTTTTATTTTTACTTTTCACATTGATGACCTAATAAATCAGCAGAATGACCTTAACTTGAATAAAAAGTTTAAATGGTCCAGATTCTTTTTTGTTATATCTATAGAAGTTTTACAAGTCAAAGGATGAATACTAGTGATTTTCTGAAGAGAACTTAATTGGCTTACTTTCAAATTAGATGTAAGCGTTACAGAATGAAAAGACTTGACTTGACATGTAAAAACGGATGTCCTTTTTAAAATTTGCTGAAAACAATTGTCAAACTCTCATCACCAAAATGTGGGTTGGCCAGTGGAATTGAAATACCAGAAACATTAAAATGGAATTACATTTTTAAAAATTCGAAGAACTTTAAAAAAAAAAAAGTATTTCCACAATAATTTTACAAAGTTAAATAAATCCAGTAAACACTAAAAGTTTTATCAAATTTCATTATTAAATTATACTTAACAGATTTTTAGATTGCAAATGTAATTTTGACATTGAAAATATTACAAATAATCTATTTTCTGGGTGTATCTTTTAAAAATATAAATAAAATATCAAAAGAAAATACACCGTTTCTATAAAATAGAAGAAAATAATTTTCATAAGCTAAAGTTATTTTTAAAGATTGCACAAAGCCAGAAGTATGGGACGCCCAGTGAGAATCGAATTCACAAACAATTATCAACCAATCTAACTCGTTAACAATTACACTTCGTAACATTTATTTTTAAATGATATCATTTTTATTAAAATTTATTGAACTGAGATATGTGAACAGCTTACAGGGTGTTTCAAAGAATTTGATATAATTTGAAATGTATTTCAGAAAAATTGTAATCTAATTTCGTAATCTAATTACTTGATCAATTCTCCTTGAAATGATCTCAAATTTTAATAGTATGAGTAGAAACAAATAAAGATTATGTGTGTAATGTCTTTTTCTTCTTTTCATTTATAGAAATTCCATTCACTGGAAAAGAAAACGAGTTTAAACATTAAATCATAGCAATTAAATTACGAAATGTAAATTTTCCTAAAATACCCTGTACTTTTTATTAATGAGTGTCTTTTTAATTTTTTTTTCGACCCGTGGGTGGTCATATATTTGAATATCATTTTTAATTTTCATTTATGTAGATGAACTGTGTCATTTGCCAAACATTGTTATTATTTATTTTGATTTATTTTTTGCGGGGGGGTCTTAATTTTTGTTGCGTTTTTTCTTGCAATTCCTCCGGTTTGTTATTTTTACGACAACGAAGACGTATCAAAGACAAATAAGCGCTCTCAGTGCGGCTCGTACTCACTTCACCTTTTGACATTGGGGCCTGATTATTAGTACGAACTGTTTTAGCAGCTACCCTACGAGGCAAAAAAAAATGAATTTTTAAAAATAAAAAAAAGCAACTGAAATTAAAGAAAATGAGTCAATATTGATGATGATGGTGATGATGATGATGATGATGATGATGATGATGATGATGATTCAGAAATAACAAGAAAAAAAAAGAAATTGTCATCTAGTGGATTTTGCTGTCCCGGTGGGTACAGAATGAAAATGAAAGAGAAATAATAGACAAATACTTGGACTTTGTCAGGGAACTAAAAAGGTTGTGGGACAGGGGGTGACGGTTATAACAATTGTAGTTGGCGTGCTCAAATCGGTCCCCAAATTCTTATTAAAAAAAACTTGAGTAATTGGAAATCAGAGGAAGAATCGAGACCATCCAGACAACAGCATTGTTAAGATTAGCTAATATGCTAATATACTCAAAAGAGTCCTAGAGACTTGAAGAGATTTGCTGTCACTCAGACTCCAATTAACACTAGTGTGAAAAACTTACAACGAGTGAAACAATGAAAAGTCTTTTTTTTGTGAAGTGTCGCAATAATCGGAAACCGATACAGTCTTTTTCTTTTTCAAGTTATTTTTGTCATTCGTGTGTCGGATGCAATGAAAGTATCGTAGGTTTAATAGTATATTTGCTACTGCAGTACGACTAGTACAAAACACAATAACTACTATTACTTCTAATCCTACTACTGCTACTGCTATTACTACAAGAGTGCAGTTTCTACTCGTTCTTTCCATTGAAAACAATAAAAATACTAGAGATAATGCCCTTCATCGTTTGAAGCATTCTTGCAAAGAAGTAGAAGGTTACGAAGTTTGAGGAGACTTACTGTCACTTGGTCCCTTACGTTCATCATTAGAAATATTTCTAGAATAAATATGGTAATAAAAATGTCAATAGTAGCAGTAATAATCTATACATTACTAAATTCTCATTATGTTTGTATAATATATAAGCATGAATGTTAGGTATAAGCCAGAAGTATGGGGCATCCAGTAAAAATCGAACTAACTAATAAATGGTCTACTAATCTAGCTTGTTAATCATTACATCACGTTATGTTGGTATTTACCCAACCCGTTCGCCGTGGGTAGGATGTGACACAAGGTCGTAAGTATAGGGAATCCAGCAAGGATCGAACTCGCTAATTGATGGATTTGCGAGACTAGCTTACTAACCATTACAATCACGCAGGGATGCACTTCTTATACCCGACTAATTCGCCACGGATAGGATGGGACACAAGGTTTACAAGTATGGGGTATCCAGTGAGGATTGAATTCGCTATTCAGTCGTAATGGATCTGCGAGACTAACTCGCTAATCATTACACCACGTGAAGTACCCATAACGTAAATGTAGTTTACTAAGCTTAGCTTTGATCTTACACAAGGTCAGAAATATGAGGCGACCAATGAGAATCGGACTAACAATGATCTAGTAATCTAGCTTGCTAAACATTACACCTCGTAAAGTACCCTAGATTTTTATTACACTTAAAATGCTCTTAGTAAGGGATATTCAAAAAGCAGCCCAAAAAACTGCGCACCATTAAATATATATATATATATATATATATATATATATATATATATATATATATATATATATATATATATTAAAGCATTACTAAAAAGGGAAAATTATCTTTTTACTGTTTTCTTTTACGTTTGATATAAAAACGATTGTCAAAAATAGAAAAATAAACAGATTTCTGTTATACATAAGGTACTTATTTTATATTTTAAATCATTTTTCGATGAATGTTTAAATTTTTTATATGATAAAATAATGAAAAATAGACAACCATTTTTACTTGAAAAATTATTTTCAAAATATTTTTCATAAAGGCTAGACCAATGAAATCTTATTATTTTTAGCTATATATTCTAATACAATATTTTCTTCAATTAAATAAATACGCCTTTGCTAGCCGGTGAAATCGAAGAATATATTTTATATTGACTAATTTTAAAACATCTCTAAAAATAAAAGAATAATAAGATAGATAAGTTAAACTTTTAATATCACATTCCGTAAAAATAAACTTACGATTAAAAAAATATAAAATAATTTTCTTATTTACGATACTTAAGTTTCAAGATGTAAGACGTCCAACCGACTTTATCGAAACATAGATTTTTTTGCATATGTCATTATATTCTCTTTCGAAAAAAGTAAAATTCATTTTCAGCCATCAAAAAATTACTTAGAAACTTATTGTTCCCTGGGGGAGGTCAATGCGCGAATCAAAAACTATCGAAAAATATTTAGTTTTCTTAATTTTGGGTAAACATTTAATTAGAATAAAAGCTCTTGTTTTATTACTTCATATACCGAAAATTTTACTAAAATCAGAGTATTAGTTTATTTTGGGCGATTTTTTTTTTAATTTCCAGCGACCTTATCGACAGATGCGTGGATTTGTACATCCCTACTCTTAGAGAATAAGGCAATTTCCAGTTCAGTTTTTAACTGGATGATAGTTTGAGGATCTGTATTCACACCTAACGATAGATAACTACGAAATATTAATTATAATTATTCTCTCTTTCTTAAATAGCAGAATCAATATCATCATGGATCGCTGTTACAAATGGAACCCAATAGATTCACGATTCGTCTAGTAGCAATGATTACAGGACCGGTTTAGCTCAGTCGGCAGAGTGTCTGTAAGAACCACAAGGTTCTTGGTTCGATACCGCTCCTTGCCAACTCAGGGATCTGTGAGGTAATGTGAGGAGCTGATCGTAGGTGTATCGCTCAACCCCAGACGCTAAAAAACAAATTTCCTTGGTCTAGCGCTAATGAAAAGGGAATAGACTTCCTCGCAGTTTGACTGATACCGACTTTAGACCCCCTCTTTCCTGACGTCTTTTAAAAAAAAATAATTACAGTCTCTGTCCTTTATTCACTTAATATCAGTAGGGTAAAATATTTTGATTTTTGTTTTCGTTGTTGCTGTGTTTTATTGGGGAGGTGGTGGTGTTGTTGTTGTTGTTGTTGTTTCTTTTTTTCTTTTTCTTTTTTTTCTTTGTTTTCTTTTCAAAATTTATTTGGCCTTACCATAGAATTGTCTTGTAAAGTATTTGCCGGGGACTTTGTATTAAAACATCTCACATTTTCTGAAATAGTGATAGTCGTTGCTCATCTGGCAAACACGTGGCTTCTTTAACGAATGTCATTTGCGAAACAGTTTCACTTTAACTTTGAATTGAAAACTAAGCATAAATGCCTTAAAGGCAATTTCTCTTATGTACTGCAGATTATGTAGGTGTATAGAATAAATAATACCCATGATCAATAATAGACTTCAGGGCAATCAGGGGGTCAATGGCTATGTTACTCGTCTCATCTAAACATCCTTTTTATATAAATATGTACAACCTGTCTGGATTTTTTAGATGAAATTTGATCATTTGTATTATTTGGATATTTCAGACTGCTGTCTTCATCTTTATTGTTATATACACAACGTTTCGGCCGATGTGCCCTCCGGAAATCAACTCCTATATCCGTTGTGCTATGTGTCCAGTTGGATACTTGCCGCAACGGATATATTGATTGAGTTAATACAATTGTAAGTGACAATCATCTGTAGGTTGCAGGTTCAATCCTGGCCAAGGGCGATAATAACATAGAATAAAAATAGTTTAACAATTGTACCCGGGCATAGTTAGTGGAATGAGAAAAGTCTACCCCAGTGGATTGAATAAAGGATTCGGTTCGAAGTTCCGGGAAGGCTCCCGATTGCGACATTAAAGGCTCTCGAGTTTGACAAGAAGGTTCTCAAGTTCGAAGAGAAAGTTCCAGCGTTCAAGAAAATTCCTGAGTTCGATAAGAAACACCTGAAGAAAGCCGGAGGGCACATCGGCTGAAACGTTGTGTATATAACAATAAAGATGAGGACAACAGTCTGGAAACATCCAAATAATACAAAGTATGTACAATCTTAATCAACCCCTAACAAACAACCGGATATTGACGGTGTAAATGAAAAAAATGACCTAATGAAACGAAATCGAAAAGGGGTGCCTTAAGGTAATAAAGGTTTACATAATATATTGTGTAGATAATTTGCATACTGTTTTTTAAAAAGAAATCCGGGTTAAATAAATAATTCCTTGGTGTTATTGATTTCTAATATTCTTTTATTTTCAAAAGTATCGAAAGTAATCCTATATATAATTTTATATAGAAATCAATTAAAACAAAATTAAAATAAGTGTAATCTTTTTATATGCGATTCGTTGATATTAATTACATTAAAGCTTAAATACATTTCACCTGGCAGAGGGCGCATATTTTTATTATTATTATAATCTAATGAAATACGAGGTGTGATCAAAAGAGAATCGAGACTCAAGTTATAAATCTTTATTGATTTTATAATTCAAATTGTAAATGAAGATGTGTGCACAGCTGAGCAATTTAAATAAAAATGTCAGGGCATCTAAACTGTTGTCGTCTAGACAACAGTTTAGATGCCCTGACATTTTTATGAGGATTTTTGCACCTTCCATATTTAGCTGACCTGAGAGCTTCCTGCGACTTTTTCTTGTTTCCTAAACTGTGTATTAATTTTTAAGAAATTTAAGATGTTGAGGACATTAAAAGAAATAGCTTTACACTATATAAAAAGAGGAATTTCAGTGATGCTCCGACCATTAAAAACCTCGCTGGAATAAGTGCGTTGAATGTCAAGGAGATTATTATGTAGAAAATTAACGTTTCCTTCCTTGTTCATTTCTATCTTGGTAAATACAGTTTCAGTCTTGTGTCTTTTTTTAATATATCTCGTATATTAATAAAACAACGAAGATTAGTCGTCTTAATTTTTTTTAAACTATTGCTGAAATGAAAAATTTCTACTGAAGTTTCTTGGTGCGTTGAGACCTCGGTCACTAACCTATTGACTGACTGCTCAGTCCTCCACTGCCTACAATCAATTGAGAATTTCATTTTAATTTTGTCTTTTCCCGTGGGACAAGTATGAACTGGTTCGAAGGTTATCGACACAGAATACAAATTCTAGTCGCGAATCTTTATATTACGTTTATTTTTATTTCCTTAAACAATGCATGAATCTATTTTTCTCTATGTTCTGTCCTATCGCCAGTCATTTTGGCCACACATGTTTTTATCAATGGTCACGGGATGATACTTACCATGTGTATTATCATATGCGTGCAGTTGAAGAGGTTTGAGCTAATGCCATAAAGAAGATGTAGTGTTTTGTTTTTAACACGCTTTGTGCGTGGAAATATTATTATCATCATTTCACTCATTGTTGGCAGATCTTTCACTGAAGTCTAAGTGACACCAGGTCTCCTTACATCTCCAGGACCCTTCTGAGTATTCTAGTTGATCTTAATAAAGTTTTCTGGATGGTCTTGATTCTTCCTGTTCTCTGACAAGGTTAAAGTATTTGTCTATCTGTTTGTTTTCTTTCATTTTTGCTCTTTGGTCCACCGGAACGGCAAAATTCACAAAAATGTCAATTCTTTTTTCTTTTTTGTTAATTAACACTAGGTCTAGTCTTCTGGTTGGTATTGGGTGATCTGTTTCTATCTCAAAGTTCCAGAAAATTGTATGCATCTAAAACAGATGCATTCACACCTAACATTTGTAACAGCGACCCATGATGTTATTGATGTAGATACCATTTGGTAGTGTGGTCAAAGTTTAATTTCTTGTACAATTCCCAGTGGATCCCCTTTCCCACCCAGTCATGCCTTGTCTTGTACTTCCTCTTTGGTGCATTCACTTATTATATGATTAACCGTTTCGTCTTTATCTCCACACATCCTACACTTGCTACTCCGTTGCGTCTTATCTGTTTTCGCTTTGATATAATTGGTCCTTATTGCATTATTTTGAACTATAGTTTTTCACGCCGGCATTAGCTGATGGTCCTTAACTGGAGTCTGAGTGACAACAAGTCTCCTTGGATCTCCAGGGCTCTTCTGAGTATTCTAGCCGATTGCAGCAATGCAGTTGTCTGGATGGTCTCTATTCTTCCTCTGATTTCCAGTTTCTCCAGTTTTTTCCCAAGCTTTTTGTGACCATTCCAAGTGCACCAACTACAATTGGTATTATTATTATTATTATTATTATTATTATTATGATCTTGGACGTTTTTCATACCTGCTGGATATGCTTTATCAAAACGTAAACTTTTAACGGAATTGAGTAGGAAGTTGTGTACAAGAACTAAGGTGTGTGCGTTTGTCTGAGAGAGAGAGGGGGGGGAGAGAGAAAGGAGAGAGAATATTGTCGATTTATCTACTAGTGATGTTCCTGTAATTATGATTTTTTTTTTTTGCTATTTTTTTTTTTTTTTTTTTAGTTTGGTCTGACGGACATATGAAAACTGACGCCTGAAATAGAGCCATTGCAATGGACCCAGCAATCCAAGTTCAAATCTTGGATGCAGCTGTTTATGTTTCACTTTGCGCTCAGGCCCTTGAGAAAGGCATAAATCCATCTTTTTTCTCTCCAGCTATGGGTAAAGAGTAGGGTAGGACTTTCTAGACTTGTAGGTAGACAACCCGGTTTTGGAGGAAGAAAACTTTGAATTTAAACCTTCTACCAAATTGTGGGATGTACCTTGCCACGTTGAGTCAGATCAGATATCATCCCTTATTAATAACATGTAATCCTGTACAATGAACCAATATGTTACTGCGAGCGGAGATGGGCAACGCCAAGTACCCTTCCCCATTGCTCTGGGTGCAATTGCTCGGTATCGCCATTCAAATACCTGATAAAAGGTTATGCGACTATAACCTTATTCAACCACTGGCGTCCCACCGTGGTGTAATGTTTAGCAAGCTAGTCTCACATATCCATTGCAACAGAATAGCAAGTTCAATCCTTGTGTCACATCCTATACCAACAATATGCCACCTGTTATTTGGAGAGAAATAATTGTATTGCTTTGAGAGACGCATCGAAGGGTAATTTCTCGGCACGCCAACCCGAGGAACTGAAAAAAGTTTTGAGACAATAACAATTTTATAAAGGATGTCTATAAAAGAAAGAAACATTTTCAAAAAATGCCGGGATGAGAACAGGATACTCCCATGAACTGAATAAAGGGTTAGGTTCAAAGTTACGTGAAGGCTTCCGATTACGACAAAAAATGTTTCCGATTACGACAAAAGGGTTCTTGAATTCGAAAAGAAGGTTCCCGAGTTCGAGAAGGCTCCCGAGTCCGACAAGAAATACATGAAGAAGGCCGGAGGACACATCGACCGAAACGTTGTACAGATAACAATAAAGATGAGGACATTAGTCCGAATAATCCAAATAATCCAAATTATCCAGCCATATCTAAAAAATTCAGAGAAATATTTTCAAAAAAGTTTTTAACTGAAAATTGAAGTCATTGACATTCACGGTGAACAATTTTGAAGTGAAACATTTCAAGTTTATTACTGGTCGATATGTGCACCTCTAATCACACTGCATATATCAAAGCGATAGTTACTTTCTTGCCGAATACCTATTAACATTACTTTATCGACCGTATCAACAGCTGTTTTGATATGTTGTATCAGAATTAATGAACTAGAAAAAAAGGAGCTGATACACTGTCTTTGTCAGATACGAGACGCTCATGTGTAACGGTTATTGTCGTAGGTAATTGATCCGTACAACCTAAGTTCAAATCTTAGACGAGGCTGTTCGCATTTTACGTTGTGCTAACACCCTAGGGAATGGTATTTCTTCAATAAATACCTTGTATTATAATTTCTCTATTTGTAGAGAAGTCCCTGTAGCGTGGCGACTAACGTGCAGGAGTGCGACATCGCTGTAAGCAAGTTCGAACTCCAGTCGCGCTATTACTTTAGAATAAATATCATTGAGAAAAGTATGAACACCCTAATCTCCCTTGCTGTTTTTCTACAATGATGGCTTTGGCATTAAATAACCCATAAAGGTTGATATGCCATTAAACAAAGAAACCAAATAAAACTGTGTCCATCTATAGGTATTTACGGTGGATCCCACGTATGGGGGTGTGACACAAGGTCTTTTTAATGTAGGACCAAACATGAACCGAAGCTCATGGGATGGTAGGTGCAAAAAATGCGTTGATCCCTTAGGCATTCCCCCTCAAGGGGGCGTCTCAGATACTGGGCAATAAACCCAGCCCTGCCTCCTTAAATCAAGGGGACAGGTGTTGCCTGGGGGCGTAGCCCGCTGGGATCAACGCTGTTTAATTACTTTACCGATCCCAGGTCTATTCGTATCGATACACATTTTTGTAGGGTGGCTATATCACTACATAAAGAAAATATACAATTATAAGAATTCTTGTTGGATACAAAGAAACATTAGATCGTCTGTGGACCGAGCTCTTCATATGGTGAGGAGGGGTAAGAAGCCTAAAAAAAGAAAGGTGGTGTCTTGGGTATAACACTAAACTGCATCTGATGGTGACTATGGACTCACTTTTACATTGCTACAATTTCTATGCCATTTCCTTTTCCTTCTAGAAATGCGTCGCAGTCGACGATGATGTCACTTTATATCTTCAACAGTTATGGACTCTCTGGTGTCTAGTTAGTTAATCCAATTCAATTGTGGATACCTAGCATCACTAAAAACAAGAGCTGTCAAAGGACGGATGAGTTCCAGGGGAGCCAATGGTCATCCACATCGACCGATAGTAGTAGGATTTGGGTACTTACTACTCACATACATCCCCAACACAACCTGACGCTTGGGTGCAAGCGCTGGAGCTTCCAGGGAGGCTTGTCTCTCGTGAAGTGACTCAATACTACTTGAGACAGCACCCTACAGCAGCTCGGTAGCCCAGTCGTCTCAGACTTTCCCCTGCCACTGGACCAAGTGCGGGATTGCCAAGATGGCGGACTGGGGTCTGTGTAGCCTCTTTCAACTTAAAATATCTCACACATTTTTCCCTGCATGCCACCTTCAATTCCCTTTCCCACTCTGAGCCGGAGTGTATATGTTTAAAGATTATTTGTATCCTATATGAATATCCGATGCCATGTAATGTAAATTATTTGTATTCTGAATAGTTACTTGAAACTGTAATTGTTTACTAAGGATTATTATTAGTTACTTGAAACCATATAACTTCGTGCAAACAAATGATTATTATTCAATATAGATAATTACTTAAAATCATATAACTATCAGAATTAGATAGGAATACCTGAAACCATAAAACTGTGGGTAAATTACTTGTATTAGATAGATCACCCTAGCCGAGATCTGTGACGATTGGCGTCTCGTCATCACTCATGTTGTTTCCGCCTTTGAAAACACCCGCAGGACTACCCACAAGGACAAAATGCGCAAGGGAAAGAACTGCAACACTGTCATCAAACCCTGACTAGACCTTCAGCTGCAGTTGCTGTGACCGTGCCTGTCTGTCCCATGTTGGCCTTATCAGCCACGAACATGCCTGCGGTTAATGTGGATCGTCCGCTTCTTAATCTTCGTTCACGAAGTTAAACATGAAGATAGAAATATTTGATATCATATAACTGTGTCCAAAAAGTTCTTAAGAAACAACTACACAAAAATTTAAATATCAATGTACAATGTACATACATTTACCAACCCTTCCGCATGAGCAGGATGCGACAAACGGTCAACTTTTTATGCAGAGTTTAACAGGTTTGAATTGAGAGTTTTCCTTTTCCTGAACTGGTTTTTTAACCAAGGTTAAAGAGCCCAGTCTGCCCAGCTATTTACCCATAGCTGGAGGGAGAGCAGATGGGTGCATACCTTTCCCAAGGGTATTAGCGCTATGTTAAATGTAGACAGCCTAGTCTAGGATTTAAACTCGGGTCGACAAGTCCATTTCCTACGACTATAGCCATTACACCACGCGCCTCCACATCAATGTACAATGTACTTAATTCCCTATCCTCAAGGCATAAAATAATCCTAGACAGGTTGACGTGCCGTTAGTTATTCACTCAATCAGAAAGATTAGACATAAATAAAGAATCCTTCATCCTTCTGCAATCGACCAAATGTCTTGGAATTTTGCTTTTTTTTGTGACATTTTCTAAAAAAAGAAAAAATGAAAAAAGACAATTCCAAAATAAAATGTCGTCGTATCTAAATTATTGGATATCGATTTTAGATTTAATTTTCGGCGTCGTTGACCGTATTTCTGTTGTTTGATAGCTTTTTAAATTCATGAAGAAATCGAATGCCGATCGAATTTTGATACAAAAACTTTTGTTTTTTAGAAGCTCAAATTCATTTAAAAGATTTTCAGTTAAAAATGGGTAGGGGTATTGTTAATATTTTTTCCCGAACATTTTAATTCGTTGGAAGAAAAGAAAAGATAATTTCTCTCTTCTTTGAAGCATCAAAAAGAGTTTTCAAGTCTTTTGTCTAAATCAAAATTAACAGTCAACCTCCTACCCAGGAAATGCCGAAAACACTAAATAAAAATATACTGTCTTTCAGAAAAAAAGTTAATAGATTGTATTATGCTCCTTCTAAAAGATGGGGGATCATAGCTCCCTGCATTTTCCTTTATCTCTAAACTGTGTATCACAATGACTGTTTTGGGGAGAGATAATGGAGGACTTTCCCCTTGCCATCTCCACGCTTTGAATTCAGAGTTTTCCTTCTTGTCTGGATAAAAAGCTTATTCGTTTTACCCATAGCTGTGGCCGCCTAGTCAGTGTACGCTAACTGTATCTTCTGCAAATGGATAAAACACACACCCAAAAATGGGGGGGGTCTCTGGTATTACACTGATCTACATCTGATGGCGTGGCTCCAGCTGCAGAGCAATGGGGAAGGTGGAGTAACCCCTTCATTTCCATTACTCCCAGGTTCATTCTGGCTCGTGTTTCATCTATGGGTAAAACAGATCTGTTTAGATATTATTCATATTCGATAGGACCGTGTACTAAAAAACTTTTAAGAAACAACTGCACAATGTACAATGAGTGCGATTCCCTAACATTTTAGGCATAAAATAATCCCAAACTGGTTTATATACCGTTAAAATCAATCAACTAGTCAACCAATCATAGCTGTGGGAAGGTGGATTCAAAGACATTAATGCTAAATGAATGCAAACTGTCTTTGACAGAATTTGAATTCCGTTTACCGCTTACATTTTCCATTCCATCACGTTACTCGTTCGGCCTTTAAAATATGGATATTGAAATTACCTTCACAATTCTTTTGTAATCCACATCATGTTTTAATGCATTTATAGTTGTTAATATTTCAATGATAGTTTTCATCATCTTCATCGAATTTTTCCTATAAAGAGATCGTAATATTAGGAAACCGCACTTTCTTTTTTGTTAATTGATTGAGTAAGGTATGTTTTTGGGAATTACTTTCATTTTAAATATTAAATCTTCCATGAAAGTTGAAGGATTTTTGAGAGTCTAATTCCGTAAGATTTTGAGATTTAATTCAAGTAATAAAGATTAGAAAGCTAACAGAATGTCTTCACTCCATTCTGATCTGTTTAACGATTTTTTTTTGCCTTAAAATTATATTGTGTCAATCATTTATTTAAAACGTTCTAATTGAACGTTTTAAATACATGATTGACACAATATAAAACTTTCGTTGGTGCTCGAACATACCTGATGGTTTGGTTTGTTTTACTTTCTTTGTCAAACGGTATATCAACATTCGTGGGTTATTTCATGTCAAAGCTATCTTTGTACCAGCAGTGGTACTATTTAACCCATAGCTGAGGGGGTGAGAGTGTTAATACCTTTCCCAAGAGTTTTAGTCCAAAAGTTAACGTAAATAGCGCGACTGGAGTTCGAACTCGCTTACTACGATGTCGTAGTTCTGCACGTTAGCATATGTGAATGAAAAGAGAAATTCTTATGAGCCAAGATTAGCGTCTTATAATAATCGTATAAGACAGTGCTTTATCTCCCAAGACGGATTTGCTGAGTGATGTTTAAAAGGATAATCTCAATAGCCATTGTTAGGGAGTTAATTTTTCCCTAGGCTTTTCAGAAAATGCGACCTTGGGTTGAAACTGATTTAACCCAAACATATTTATGTTTGATCTCCGAAAAGAAGAATTTTGCCTCAAAATTCAAAAATGAACAAAATCAATCTGATTGTATGTATTTACCTAACCCCTCCACAAGAGCAGGATGTGACACACGGTCAATTTTTAGCGGAGTTTAACAGGTTTGAATTCAAAGTTTTCCTTCTCCTAGACCAGTTGCCATACCAAGGTGAAAAAGCTCAGTCTGACCTACTAATTACCCATAGCTGGAGGAAGAATAGTTGGATTCGTATTCTTCCCAAGGGTATTAGCGCAATGTGAAATGCAAATAACCTCGTCCTGGATTTGAACTCGAGTAACCGTGCTCATTTCCTATAGTGATAACCATTACACGACCGGCACCTCAATGAATTGATCTAATTGTAATTTTCAACACTTTCTTTTTTATTGGTAACAACAATCAATTTTGATTTTATCTTTTGGTTCTTTTAATCACCATTTGTTTCATGAAAGATGTGCCCCTAATGATAAGAGAGTCGAATTTAGGGGCACATATTTTTAAATTTTAATACTAGTTACGTAGGAAAATTGTGATTGGAGACAACTGTATTTAGCGGTTAAAATGATGTGTCATGCGTTAGCCTCATTCGAGTATCCATTCTATTAAATTGTATTAGCTATGTCTTTTTCAAATGACGGATTTTTCTAGACTTATTTCGTGCATAACTCGTACACACATGTGTGAGAGACTAATCTAATGTGAATTCCTCACTTCCGAGCTAGTCGACAAAGCGTTTGGTTGATAAATGCTGTGTGATTGAAATAGTATCGGATCGAAAATGATCAGGTCGGCCATGTTTGTTCTTAATAGTGTGTCTGAGCGTTTAATTTGATCATCCAGAAAATCTCTTAGAAAGCTATCTTTACAGATTGGACTGTCTGCAACTGATATTTCAGGGTTATGAAAAAAGTCAAAATAGTTTCAATAGAAGTTGTTAGAAAGACAGTTTTCATCCTTTAAAAATAATCTGTTTGTGTTGAAGGTTGTAATCATAGGCATACGGTAGACAATTTTACAGCAGGGTTGCAGGGGCTAAGGATATTTAATTTTTAAGGAATATCACGTTATACATAATAGTAGCCAGATCTGATCGGAGTTTTCTGTCCACACGTTTACGGAAAATAATGGAAATTAACGATACCAAAATTTTAATAAAAACAAAGTATCTAAAATAAAGCTATGCAATGTTTTTGTTGTTTTTGTTTGTTTTTTGTTTGTTTGTTTTTTTTTTGGGGGGGGGGGATTTCATTTTATTTACACACCTTTGGTTAAAGAAACAATATTTTTTTCTTAAGAATTTAAAATATCGTCTTTTTTGCATTTCACTTTTCCCCAATTTTTATCATTAATTTTTCTTGTTTTTTTTTTGTTTTTTTTTTTATCTTAATTCGTTACATTATCATTTAAAACCTTTAAAACCAAACCTGAATTTTGTAGCTCTTGACTTTTGTAAACATAGTGTCTTCTCGTTAATTTCCAAAATTAGTGAATTAATGAAATCAGAGAATGGTAAAAATATATTATATTATTTTGTCCCCAAAAACCTTATACAACTAAAGAAATAATTTAAAAGGTATATTTTTATTTCTATTTTTGATTATAATTTTATAAGGTGGTTTTAAAATTCTTTATTAAATTTTCCCAGGCTTTAAAAATATTTCTACAAAATTGAAATAATTTTTAAGAATGATTTTCTTTAATTTAATAATTTCCGAAGATGTAATTAAAATATTATGCGATAATTATCTGATTTTAAAGTTTTTAAAATCAAAGTATATTGCCACAAAATCTTTTTCCTATTCTACTTGAGCCATTATTTCTGTACATCATGAGACGCAATTCCTTTTCAACAGGACATATTAAAGGGGGAAATATCTAATGATTCTTGGCTGATTTGGGGATAAAATTCAACAGAAGAAATCTTCAAGTTCACGTAATGATTCTTTGAGCCATTGTTTTTTTGTATTTCCCTTTCTTTCTTTTTTTTTTTTTTTTTCCTTTTTTTTTTTTTGGATGGTTGAAAAGTGCGCCCTATACACCGTCAAATACCGAACTTAATTTTTTTAATTACAAATTTCTAAATTAAAAACAAAATTAATTTTCTTTTATAATTTTTCT
>CM042170.1:38825753-38850753 GCA_023376005.1 Doryteuthis pealeii | reverse complement strand
ATTTTTTAAGCCACTTGTTAGATTTTTTAAATTCTTGATGGTTGGTGTCGATGTCAGTCCACTACGTCGTCTTTCTTCGCTGCCTTTTAACTTTTTCGTCCACCTTCGTACAGTTCATTAATTTTCTCCATTCCCACCCCATAGACACATTTTTGGGCCTTCTGAGGATGTCAACAATGTACATGATTCTTTGGTCAATAATTCAATGAATCTTTTTTCTTTTTGCTTCATCTCTTTCTCTTACCGGTTGCGTGGGTGTCACTCATGTAGCATGTCTTGGGCAGGAATAACAAGTCCATCCCTCTCTAGGTCTACAACTGGTTTGAATTCAGTTTCCTTCTCCTAGACTAGTTGCCATACCAAGGTTAAAGGGCCCAGTCAGCTGGAGGGAGAATAGCTGGATACATATCTTTCCCAAGGGTATTAGTGCCATAGGAAACGCAAGCAACCTCGTTCAGGATTTGTAGCCGAGTCCACTTCCTACGACCATAACCGTTATACAACAAGCGCCTCCATTTCATATCTCTATCTATATCGCTACACCTGAAAATACAAACAATAAATATATCAGTCAAGCAATAAAACTTAGTTGGTGTGATGATGTAAAATTTGTTACATCAAAATGATGAATAGTTTCAGAGAAACTGGCAAACACGTCTTCCTCTCAGTACAACTCTCATATATCGCGCCGTCATCGTAAAGTCACCGGGGCGGTCTAATGTCGGTATCAGCCAGACAACGAGGGAGTCTATACCCTTTAAACTAACGCTAGACTGAGATTATTTTTGCAATTGAAGTGGAGCAACACACCTACTATCAGCTACTCACTTTACCGCAGAGATCCTTGTGCTACACTGGCGATGGCTAGTATCGAGCATGGCACCTTGCGATTCCTAGGCAAGTGCTCTACTGACTGAGCTAAACTGGCCCGTACTCTCATATATAAACTGTTATTAAATGTTCTAATATCATCATCATCAAGTCGTCCTGGCAGCATGGATTCCCATATCTCTCTCTCTCTCTCTCTCTCTCTCTCTCTCTCTCTCTCTCTCCCTCTCTCTCTCTCTTGATTTCTCTCTCTCTCTCTCTCGGTCTCTCTTGATCTCTCGATCTATCTATCTATCTACATCCGTCTCTATCAGTCTTCGCTGATGGCAAGTCGGTATCCTGGGTCTCCACATAAATGTTGTAGATTTTTGCGTGTCCCTGTGTAGGAGTCCACTGGAGAAACGTCAGTTATGAGTTCGTCCTTACTTCTCCGTCATTGCCCACCATCGTCTTCTTGTCTTACTTGGGTGGTTTGTGAGATAGGCGCTAAGTGGCCATACAATTGCTATTTTGAGGGGTATTGCTTCCAGGCGCGTAACATAATGGTTAGAGTCGTAGGAAATGGACTCGTCGACCTGAGTTCAAATTCTAGACATGACTGTTTGCATTTCACATAGAGTTAATACCCTTGGGAAAGGTATGAATCCATATATTCTCCCTTCAGATGAGGGTAAAATAGTAGGGCAGACTGAGCTCTTTAACTTTGGATAGGTAACCAGTCTAGGAGAAGGAAAACTCTGAATTTGAAAATCATGAGGTCAGTCGTTGATTGGGTTTGTAGCATTCCTTGTGCACCAATTATTTCCTATCGACTGTGCTAAAGAGTGCGGATGGTCCAACGCAAGTCTTCACCACTATAAACAAACGACTGTGTTGATTGTTCATTGGATGAACCCTTATGCGTCGAAATCGACGAGAGAGTCCAATAATGTACTCTTCCAGGATTTGTTCAAAACAGCACACAGCATCACTGTTAGTTCAAGTGATGCAAACACACAGTAGTACTGATACGGCTACAGCTTTGAAGCTATCAGAGAGATCAGCTTTTCATATGATAATCTATTAATAACAGCCCATCCCTATCCTATATGAATTCTAATATAGATAATATAAAATTTAATAATGAAATGGTATTTAAGGAAGGAAACAGTCTTCCAGAGTGATGCAGTTCTTTTACTACAAAAGTCAGTATCGTTCTCCAAGAAGTTTGGTTTTGAGTTCGGGTTTGTTTAATGGTATATCAACACCTTATGGGTTATTCAATACCAAGATTTTTTTAACAAACTGTATACACAGAAGAACTTTCTTTAATTCAGACTTTATTCCTATCTAATTAACTAGAAAATTAAACGTATCACCATCATCATCATCATCAAGTCACACTGAGAGCACGGACCCCCCCCTCTCTCTCTCTCTCTCTCTCTCTCTCTCTCTCTCTCTCTCTCTCTCTCTCTCTCTCTCTCTCACTCTCTACTTATCTATCTATCTTTATCCGTCCCTATCGGACACTGCCCTTGGCAGGTCGTCTAAACAACACCCAGTGTCCATACAGAGTTGGTTGATGTAAGTTGTTGCTGGTCGGCCAACACTGGTGTGTCTAAGTGTAGGATTCACTGGAGAATGTCGCTCATGAGTTCGTTCTTGCTTCTTCAGCAGTGCCCAGTATGTCTTGGATGGTTATGTGATGGGAGGTAAGTGGCCATAAAGCTGCTGTTTTGTGGGGTGGTTTCGAGAACTTGTTCAAAACCACACACAGAATTATTGTGTAGTTCCCATCTAACTTTATCTCCAAGCGTTTCGTTAAAATCCAAGTGGTGCAACCATACACGGCTACATCTTGGAAGAATTTCCGTTTTATTCTATCAGAGATCAAATTACCGTAGGATCGATAACATGTCGATTGCAGTTCATGCCTTTCCTGTACGTATGTTGACATTGCTTTCAGTAGATGAGATATGGCTTCCGAGGTATGTGAACTAATCAAGTAATTTCAGAAGCTAACCATCACCAAAAGAGTTAACGGCATATCAATCATTATGGGTTATTTAATACAGAAATTTGATACAAATAATTTGCACACTGTTATATGGTTTCAAGTATAATACTAATAATTTATGTATAATTATATTGTTTCAGGTAATTATTCCGATTTGATAAAAAAAATAATCATTTATTTGTACACAATTATATGGTATAAAGCATTCCTATCTAACACTAAGAATTTGCAAGCGATTATTTAGTTTCCAGTAACTAATAATAATAATTATCCTTAGTAAGCAATAGTTCAAGTGACAGCTTAATACAAATAATCTACATAGTTACTTACCTATAAATATACCTTAGTGTAGTCTGAGAACGGGTACTTTCAACCATCTTCGGTCATTGTCGAGGACGAGGGTATTCATGTGTTGTGGAGGGTTGCATTGATTTTGTGCTCAAGGTTTTTTTTTTAAATAAACGTGTTCCTCGTGTACGGTTGAGGTTATGTGTCAATGCGTGGACCATTCATGCTGGTTTGAAAGTGCATAGATAACAGCTAAGGATCACGTGACTGTGAATCCACCAAGACAGTAAGATTATGCATCTGCGTCAGATGCATTTTAAAACTCCCGCTTTGAAGAGAAAACTGATTTTGTTTAGTGTAGGATGCCTATTCCTTACAAACATCTCGATATTTCCCCTGCTGTCTTCTGATTCCAGACTGACCGGATATGGGACGGGACAATAAGTCATCTGTTAAAGAAGTTCAATATCAACATAAAAACAGTCGACTGTTTGGGGCATGAAACCCAAAAGTAGCATAACATAAGATATAAGTACCATGTCGGGTTGGGGGAAAAGTCGAAATGTGGCTGACTGCAAAACAGAATGGAATCGAAATTAAAAACTGTTTGGCCGCAGACGTGAAAATGGAATCTAACATGACTGATCACCTTGGCAATAACCGGTAATAATTTTCAATAAGAAGTTAACACACACACACATACACACACACGTACACACACACACACACACACATACGCGTGTGCGCGCGCACACACATAGACACATATATATATATATATATATATATATATATATATATATCTGTATCTATGTGTGTGCGCGTGAGTGTGCGCGTGAGTTACCACATGACTAATTCCGTATTCATGCAACCCTATTGCCATACACACACACACACTCACACACACACACACACACACACATATATATATATATATATATATATATATATATGTGTGTGTGTGTGTGTGTGTGTGTGTGTGTTCTGTCGAATGGACTTCCATGATAAAACGTAACTTTACACCACTATATAATTACGAATAATTAGACGTTTTTCTCACTTTTCTGTCTGATGATTGTGCACACCGCATGAAACTTAAAGAAACAATTTGATATTCTCTCTCTCTCTCTCTCTCTCTCTCTCTCTCTCTCTCTCTCTCTCTCTCTCTCTCTCTCTCTCTCTCTCTCTGCGTTCAGTCGGTCTTTATTGATTAATCAATGAGAAAATACGTTGTCTACTTTTACAGTCAATATTTTCCACATGAAAAAGCGTGCCAGCAGCACAGATCCCCCCTCTCTCTCTCTCTCTCTCTCTCCTCTCTCTCTCTCTCTCTCTCTCTCTCACACACACACACACACACACATACACACACACACACACATACATACTCCCTATTTGACCTTCGCTCTTGTCAAATCGTCTAGACGGCATCCAAAGTCCACATGAATGTAAATTGGCCAAAACTGGTTCATGCGTAGGAGTCCATAGGAGAACGTCGCTCATGAGTTTGTCTTGTCTTTGCGAGATGGGAGTTAAGTGACTGTACAGCTGGTGTTTTGTAGGATGCTGCTTCCAGGATTTATTTAAAACACCACACAGCATTCTTGTGTCGCTCTAGTTTAGCTTTTTCTCCAAGCATTTTGTTAAAGTCCAAGTGGTGCAACAATATTACTCACACGGATACCAATTGGAAGAATTTCCACTTTATCAGATTGATCAGATTTCTATATGGTCGATAACCTGTCGATAGCAGTCGATACTTTACCTATGCGTATGTTGGTATCGCTTTTAGTAGATGAGATGTTCTTACTAATTTCAGAGGTTTACTATTTAATGAGAAGATGGTATCTTGATTAAAACGCATGAATTATGTTTTATCTTAGTTTACATAGAGACTAATGTCTCTTAATGCCTGCTCCAGGCTATGCAGCAGATTCGGCTTGAGCAGGTGTATCTGCAAGAAGTGCTAGATCATCTGCATAGTCTGCATCAGTAATAGTTTCAGCGGTATATCGTGTGGTTATTGCCTTTGTCTTTGTGTGAAACCAATTTTTTTATTGAGGTTCAAGTATATAATGTAGGCAGATTATGAATTTAAAAGAAAATTCATTTTTTTTATGAAAAAAGTCAAAATCAAAACCGATATTTAAATTTTTTTAACAATATCAGATCCAAATCAAGATCTTTTTCTTTTTTTTTAATTTTTGATTTTTTTTTTGTTTATTTTTACTTTTTTATTATTTATTATTTTTATTTTTTATTTTATTTTTATTTTTTAGGTTCCAGAAGAGGACATACCTGGTTGTATTTGCAACCGCAGTGTGAGGCGAGTGTTGTGCCCCGTTTGCGGTTATAACATCGAAGGGCGTGTCCGAAAATGCTGCCCCTGGCACCCGAATGTCATCCACCTCATGGACCTGGGTGCTTGCCCGAAGTGCACAGCCACCTGCCTACGGGAAATTGATTTAGATCGAAGAAGGCGACAAAGACAACCACCAACACCACAATAACACCTGCTGCAAACGTAAAACGAAAATGATGTAATAATAATAATAATAATAATAATAATAATAATAATAATAATAGTTATACCACAAATAATAATAATAATAATAATAATAATAATAATAATAATAATAATAATAATAATAATAATAATAATTGCACATTCATACAACGTATACACTTCATCTTCTACTTCCAAGATATCTGCTGGAACAAAAAAAACAAATAATGATTCCCCCTCCTATATCACAAATAAAAGGGAGAATAATTACTGCTACCCAATTTATTATTCTACTCTGTGCACAATTTTCTATTTCCAACGATAAGACCACATGCACGTAGGGCAGATTTTCTGCAAGAATTTTTCACGAAATTCAAATCAATACTCTATAAAGAAGCAGAGAATAAAATGGATAGTCAAAGTCTCCAATTCCCTGCAAAACTTTTCCAGTGTTACTTCAATTTTGGAAGCTACTTTTTGACCAAATTTTTCGTTTTTCGTTGGCAACGAAAGTCCTCAAAATATGTCGGACAGCGGAATATAATTACTGCTTATAAAGTCCCATTTTGACAAACAAATTTTAAAAAAAAAAAGAAATACAGGAAAAAAAAAAAGAAAGAAACTGAAAAAAAAAAAAAAAACAAAAAAACAAAGACTCATTTTAATATAAAATTAAAAACTTAAAGACTAAATCTTCCCATAAAAGAATTCGACTTTACACTTCCATGTTGGTTTGTTGAAGGCTTCTTACAAGTTCTTTTTTTTTTTTTAACAAACTTTGTTTTTGTTTGAAACTTTAAAATGATGTTATTATTCAGTGATAAAATTTCCGCCTGAAGAAGACTGGAAAGTAAACCGGGCGAAACGTTGAGAAAAATATGAGTAGTCAAAATAATTAATTGAATATTAAGTGTTTATTTATATTAGTTGTTTTTGTTGTTGTTTTTTGTTTGTTTGTTTGTTTGTTTTGTATGTGATGAGATAAAAATTTAATTTCAGTATAGGTAATGAGGATAATTAGTTGAGACGGAAAACTAGGAATTTTTGTTTTGTTTTGTATGTTTTGTTTTGTTTTTTGTTTGTTTTTTGTTTGATTTTTTTAATTATCTGGGATTAATTTCATTTTCTTTTTTCTTTCTTCTTTTTCTTCTTTTTCTTCTTCCTCTACTTCTTCTTCTTCTTTTTCTTCTTCTTCTTCTTTCTCAAAAGCACCAATATATCCCAGTTCTCCAAGTTCCACACACTTTTATATTAAAAGCCGAAAATGAAATCTACAGTTTATGAATTGGATACTTCGCATGTAATAACCAGCCTATTTTCACTGTCGACATACGGGGTTCGATTCCTGGTTCGGCAAACTTTGTGTGGTTTAATTTATCTATCCCCAGATCAGTTGAGATTATTGATAAAATAACACCTGCTGCTATTTTAGAGTTTTTTTTTCTTCTTTTATTAAAAACCTGAGAATTATTTCCACAGGAATGGGCAAATATTCTGTGATATGAATACAAAAAACTGAATATTGAGAAATTTCTCTTTTAAATGTTGTTTCTTAATAAATTATGAAATCATCTAATTGTCGCGTTTCTGTTGTTGTTTTTTTCTTTCTTTCCTTCTTTTTTTTTTTTTTTTTTGCTTATCTGTTTTTTCGTCTTTTCATTTCTAGTGTTTACGCAATAGGAATCCATTGATCATGTTGTGTGTAATTTCTTCATATTTCGACATTTCTCTTCGTCATTGGATTGTGATGAGCTGTAAACAAAACTGGCATGATGGTACTGGAAACATCGGTAGCCACCCAGAGCGCCAAATGCTTGTCTACAATGTGTCTGAGTAAGACTATGAAAAGTAGGAAAATTCTCTGGTGTGAAGTCAGAGTGTTGACAATAGCTTAGGTCTTGGAAGAAAAGTAAAATGACAAGAGACGAATTTGCAAGGGAATTTCTGAAGCTCTAATTTTATGATATACGTAGCCAGTTTAGAGATATTGTTTTTCTCTCTCCCTCTTCCCATTTTGTTCACTTTCGGCTGCAATTCAGAAACCCTTCTCTAATCTCACTCGGTTGTAGCACGTAGTTTTAACACTCAACAACCTTCACTGAATACATCGCATCAAACGTAATTTAAATCTTTTCTTTTATCCGGAATAGTAATAAACTTTTATTTCCTATATATTTTTCAACTTTAAACGCGTTAACAAACAAACTAATAAATCCGAGGAAGAATTGAGACAGTCCATACCACAGTTTTGATGAGATCGGCATGGTTACTAAAAGAAAACTCGAAGACAGTTGAGGAGACTTATTGTCACTTGAACTCCAATGAAACCATGTGTTATTACTGTTGTGAAAAACTCGCAAGGATTATAAAGGTTTTTATATAATAATAATAATAATAATAATAATAATAATAATTAGAAATATTATCAAGGAATAAACACGGGTAGTAAGATACCCTAGACCATTCTTAAAGTGGACAAATAAACTTATGAGAATGCACAAGGCACTACACCCGAGAGACCACATACACAGTCTATAAGTGCCAAGAAAAGAAGGGGACAAGGGGAGGGGGCTCACCAACATGGAAGGAAGACTAATTGCGGTAGCCAGAAAAAGCAACTGCAACATATGGACAAGTAGAAATAAATCAAAAACTAAAAAACAAAAATGGGAAGAAAAACTATATAGATAGTTCAAGCGACAAACGGCAGAGATCACAATTGAGAAAACCTGGACATGGCTAAGAAATGAAAACGGAATCTCTCATAATTGCAGCACAAGACAATGTCATAAGAACAAACTATAAGCAAAGATTGATAAGACAAAACAGAATAGCAAATGTAGAATGTGTGGAGACAGAGACGAAACGGTTAATCATATCATAAGCGAATGCAGCAAACTAGCACAAAAAGAGTACAAGACTAGGCACAACTGTGGGAAAGGGGATCTACTGGGATCAATTTTCAAATTCAATTTTCAATATTAATTAACAAGAAGAAGAAACTGTATCATCTTATGAATTTTGCCATCCCGGCGGATGAGAGAGTGAAGGGTGAAAGTCGTATCAACCGTAATTAGGGCCCTGTGAACGGTCACAAAGGGATTGAAAACGAATCTGGAGAAATTGGAAATCCGAGGGAGAGTCGAGACCATCCAAAAAACAGAATGGTTAAGATCAGCTAGAATAGTCAGACGTCTGGACACCAGAGGAGACTTGCTGTTACTCAGCCTCCAGTGAACCACCATATATATCAAAATACGTGTCATGTTATCATATATGGTTCGGCTTCGCAAGATAAGTCTACATCTCATATTGATATTATATATGTGTATATATATATATATATATATATATATATGTGTGTGTGTGTGTGTGTGTGTGTGTGTGTGTGTGTGTGTGTGGAGGGGTGAATGTGTGTATGTGCGTCTGTGTATATGTCTGTGTGTGTGCGTGTGTAAAAAAAACTCTCATGGAAATAAATAATTATTATTATTATTATTATTATTATTATTATTATTATTATTATTATTATTATTTTCACTCCTTGAGTTTTTCACATCAGCTAACGCTGATGTTATTTCACTGAAGTCTGAGTCCCAACAAGTGTCCTCGAATCTCCAGGACCCTTCTGGATATTTTAGCCGATTGCAGCGGTGCAGTAGTCTGGATGGTCTCAATTCTTCCTCTGATTTCCAGGTATTCCAGTCTTTTTTCTAAGTTTATTGGGACCGTTCCAAGTGCACCAACTACAATTGGTATCACTTTCACCCTCAACACTAGGTCCGGTCTGGTTGGGATGGAGTGATCTGTCTTTATCTCGAAGCCATTTGCAAGTCTAACTGGAGTCCGAATGACAGCAAATATCGATAGAATATATGGATTCTGCTTTTTTTTAAATCCCATTCACACACGATTGATTATCCCAGCAACTAAGTAAATGCCTACAAGCGGCAAGAATATCCGAATGGACGACAAAAAAGGAAAACTACCCTGATCCAGAAAGACCTCCAAACGTAACTACCGGTGCAGTTCCAAGCAACTACAGACCAATAACGTGTTTGCCTATGGTGCTGAAAATCTAAATTGCACAAGTAAGTAATATAAAGAACCACAAATTCTAAAAGAGATTAAAAAGGCGGAAAAATGTAACCATGGCATTGATTGCCTACAAAAACCCCACTGCATGTCCATGTGTTGGCTTCCACAGGAGAACGTCCTTGCTTCTCCAGCAGTGTCCTGAATGCCTTGTCCGTCTCACTCGGATAGTTTGTGAGATGGGGGGCAGGTGACCGTACAGCTGTTTCCTTGTGGGGTGCTGTTTCCATGACTTGTTCAAGACTGCACGCAGTATTCTTTTGCAGCTCCCATCTAGCTTATTCTCAAGGCGCTTTGTTAGGGTCCAGGTGGTGCAGCCATATAGCAGCACAGACACAACCACAGCTTGGAAGAACCGTCGCTTCGGCCTGTCAGGGAGATCGGACCTCCATATGACTGATAATCTATTTGTGGCCGACCATGCCTTTGCTATCCGTGTATTAACATCGCTCTCTGTGGAGGAGATATTACCACACAGGTACGTGAATTGTTCTACTGGCTTAAGAGGCTTGCCGTTGAGTGTGGAGATGTTTCCTTTATTTTTGAAACTCATGAACTCTGTTTTACCGGAGTTCACATAGAGGCCTATATTCTTTGCTGTCTCCTCTAAGCTATGTAGCAGTGATTCGGCCTGTGCCGGTGTATCTGCAAGAAGTGCAAGGTCATCAGCATAGTCCGCATCTGTGATTGTTTGTGCGGGATATTGCCTGCTTCTTGCCCTTTTTAGTGTGAAACCTTTTTCTTTTATGGTATCTAATGATGTTCGGAGTACGTAGTCTAGGCATATTATAAATATATATGGTGCCAATGTGTCTCCTTGAAGGACTCCAGCGGCGATGTCAAAGAAATCCGTGTCGCCATCAAGTGAGTGTACCATCGCTTTAGTGTCTTTGTATAGCATCATTATAGCTGAAACCGTTTCTTTGGGGAGGCCATATGCTAGTAGTATTTGATCCATTTTTCCTCTATGTATGGAATCAAATGCATTGGAGAAATCTACGAATAATAGCGTTGCCTCTAGATTCTTTGCTCGTACCCCTTCTATGATCCGTCGAATAGTCAGGATCTGAGAGGTTGTGGATCGATTTCTGCGGAATCCATTTTGGTTTCTCCTAAGGATTTTCTCTATTTCGGGCCGGATGCGATTAAGTAGAAGGGCATTATATATATTGGCTGCAATAGCAGTGAGAGTTATGCCTCTGTAGTTTTTAGCGATTCCGAGATCTCCCTTTTTAGGGAATGTGAGGATGCAGCCTTTCGTCCATTTCTCTATTCTATTTGTCTATATACTGCATTGCATAGCCTAAACAGTATGTCATTGAACTTTCCTATCTTCCACACCTCCGGGGTTATTTCGTCAAGTCCCGCTGCTTTTCTACCTTTTAGCTTCTTTAAAGCTTGGTTGATTTCATCTGTTGTGAAATCCCCTAGCTTGATATCTAGTTGTTTATCTACAATCTTTTGGATATTACTTTCTGATTTTTGGGGGGTTTCCCAGCAGTTTCTAGGAAGTGGTCTTTCCATTTTTGAAGTCTATCTTTTTGGCTGGTTGCCTTTAGCTTTGATTTAGAGGTACTTTTCTTGCCACTAATTTCGTTTACTGTTTACCTTGCTAATCGCGACTGTCTGTCTTCTACCGATTGTCTGATATTATTTATCTGTACTTGTATGTATTCTATTTGTTCCTTTTTGTATGTTTTGGTTAGGTCTACCAGGGCTTTCTTAAGGTTGCATAGGTTGGTGCTAGTTGGGTTTGTTTTATTAATTTGGGCTGCTTCTTTGATGATATAGACAGACTATATGTATCAATTAAAAAAGGCCGTAGAGGTCTTGCCAAAACTGAGGTCTGCGTAGATGCAAAAGTTCGAGGACTCAAAAAAAACATTAAAAGAGCAAAGAAATACTAATTACAACAGCCAGTAACAGTAATTGCAACATAACAGAAAAACAAAAACTAGAAAACAAGAATGGGAAGAAAAACAATTATATAGATACATCAAACAACAGATTGGAGAGATTGTACAGCAGAAGACCTGGACATGGTTAAGAAAGAGAAACCTCAAGAGAGAAACTAAATCTTTCATAATTGTAGCACAATACCATAATGACAAACTATATCAATACGACGCAATAGAATAGCAAGTGTAATATGTGTGGAGACATAGATGAAACAATCAACCATGTAATAAGCGAATGCAGTAAACTAGCAAACATCAAGACTAGACTCGACTGGGTAATAGCGGTGATTGATTGGCTATTGTGCAAGAAACTATAGCCGTGTTAGCTCAGTCGGTAGAGCGTTCGGCTAGAAACCACAAGGTTCCTAGTTCGATACCGGTCCCCGCCAACTCAGCGTTATGAGTAGCACATGGATCTGTGTGGTAAAGTAAGGGGCTGATAGTAGGTGTGGCGCTCCACCTCAGATGCTAAAAACAATCTCCTTGGTCTAGCGCTATTGAAAAGGGGATAGACTCCCTCGCTGACTGGCTGATACTGACTTTAGGCCGCCCCGTCGACTTTACTTTTTTTTACTTACAAAATGGTATATGCACAAAACAGAATCTGTCCGAGAGAATGAGATGCATACATTCTCTGGGACTTTGAGATACAAATGGATTACCCAAATCTCAGACAGAAGATCAGACTCAGTGCTAATTAACAAGATCTTGTCATCTAGTGGATTTTGTCGATCTGGTGGACCGCGGGTAAGAATGAAAGAAAATCGAAAGATAAATAAATACTTGGACCTTGCTAGAGAACTGAAAAACCTCTGGAAAATGAGGGTGAAGGTTATGCCAATTCTAATCGGTAGTCTTGGAAAGGTTCCCAAAGTTTTGAAAAAAAAGACTGGGGGAATTATAAATCAGAGGAAACCCGAGATCACCCAAACAACAACATTGTTAAAATCAACTAGAATACTGGGAAGAGTCAAAGAAATCTGAGGAGACTTTATGCCACTCAGACACCAGTGAAAGACCTCCCGCTAACGCTGGTATGAAAAACTCGAATAATAATAATAATAATAATAATAAGAAGAAGAAGAAGAAGAAGAAGAAGAAGAAGAAGAAGAAGAAGAAGAAGGACGTCGAAATTCAGCTTAGCGAAAACATCATGACATTCTCGCATACACATAGAAGAATACAGCATTCATTACAGTAAAAATAACAATGAAGATAACTATGTAACTGAATATATTTATGATTTCTTTTATTTTATGAATGTAGTTCAATCTCATAATATAAGAATTATCCAATTTGGTGAAATTCATTATCAGATATTGATTAAGAAAAACTCAAATTAGTGCAATTGTTTGAAAAAGAAATTGGCCTTAACTTGATATTATACATGCAGGAATTTGATATTCACTTCTTATCTTTCATTCAATACATCTTTCAAATTTCGCATCGATCAAATTGTTGCTTGTTATACTAGATATGTCAAAAAAGTTCCAGGACTGGTGTTACAAAAAAAAATATTTCAAATTCCAACTATAAACTACAAGTCATCCCCTTCAAAGTAATCCCCCTGGAGTCTAATGCACTTTCCCATCCTTCTCTGCAATGCTTGTATGCACTCCTGGGAAGATTCTTCCCAGATTCTCCGTATCTCTGTCGTCATGACCTTTTGGATGTCGTGCGCATCCTCAAAACGGGTTCCCTTAATAACCCCTTAAGCTTGGGGAAGAGGAAAAATCACATGGGGCCAGGTTGGATGAGTAGGGAGGTTACTCCAGCACAGATGTTCCTCTGGATCAGGAACCCTCGGATACTCAGGGCAGTGTGGACAGGTGTGTTGTCATGGTGAAGCACCCACGAGTTGTCCTACCACATCACTTACTTCTTCTCGCGCACTGAACGAAGTAAACGCCGTAGTATCTTTCTGTAGATATACTGGTTGATCGTCTGGCCCTGTGGCAAGAACTCGCAGTAGACGATGGCCCTCACATCGAAGAATGCGATCAACTTGGAACTTTTCTGATATACCTCGTATAACCAACATTTGTTCTATTTACTACCAGATTGGAAATCCACTTAAATTTTCTAAATTGATTTCCAACGAATGCCAGAAAATCCAGTCTGTTCTGCTATTAATTCATTGCTAACTTGAAAGAAGAGACGAGTTCGTACCTCTAATCAATACCATGAAATACTAACTTTAATGAATAAACTGTAAAATTCTACCTAGAAACAATTAAAAATACACTCTCGAGTGTAAATTTAACTTTTACCAAAGTAGGGAAGGAAATACAAACTGCCTCAATCAGAAATTGAACTCCGTTCGCAGATACCATTTTCGATGGGTTTACCGTTAGACCACCGACTTATCCTAATGTAAGTATTAAAAACTGATACAGTACAAGATTGATCAGTTTAACATTGTTTTATGGGGGGATTGGCGGGTAATTGGGGGGGGGGTACTGGATAAAAGCTCTGGATAAATTTGCGATTATTTGAAAGTGAATTCATGGCCTTCATCTGGTTCATAAATTTGAAACTATCAAAAAATATTCTCTGCAGCGTTATTTTTGTTTGTCTTTTGATTATATTTTTGGATATTCTTTTCTGTTAGAATTAACATCTTTTTAATATTTCAGAAATTCTAAAGAAAATCTGCAGAGAATATATCGATCATAACCATCATGATCATCATCATGGTATGATGACTGCACGGATTCCCTTAATTCTCTCACGCCATCAGTCCCTATCGGTCATTGCTCTTGGTAAGTCCTCTAGACAGCATACACCGAAAATTGCCCTGAATCTACAAAGCCAGGCTTTATCTAGATAAAATTAATATGCTGACATTAAACAAAAAATTATGTTCCAAATATACTAATAATTTTTTTATACCTTCAGTCATCACGTTGGCATTTTATTTTCTGCTTTTAAGACTGTAATTGTGCGTACACGTGTAAGATATACAAACGTGTGTGTGTGTGTGTGTGTGCGTGCCTGTGTGCCAGAGAGAGAGAGATTAGAGCGAAAGGAAGAAGAAAGAGAGGAAAATAGTCACATCTGAACGCCTACCATAGAGCGATGATTAATATGCTCTACACACAGATATTCGTTTTCGTAAAGTGTTTTTTTACGTGTAACCTTGAGATAAAAAGGTATCTTTTCGTTGTCTGGGCTATTAATAGGCCCACCCCGACATTCGTGCTGGGTGAGAAGAGATCTCCGCTAAAAAAACAAAAACAAAATCGACCTTGTGTCGAATCCTGCCTATAAGCGGAAAGGCGGGGTGAATTATACGTACGTATTTGGCATTGGAAACTCTCGCTGTCCGTTACAGAATTTATCCACTAGGTCATATCCGTTGATAAGATCTGCTATCCAAGTTGTTATACCCGCCCAACCTCACCTCTGCCAGGAATGGAATCATGAATGGCATTCCAAACACCTGCTAAAACTACACATCTTGACATCGTTACGAAAGCCCCCCCCCCTCTCTCTCTCTCTCTCTCTCTCTCTCTCTCTCTCTCTCTCTCTCTCTCTCTCTCTCTCTCTCTCTCTCGCTCGCTCGTCAATGTATATATATATATATATATGTGTGTGTGTGTGTGTGTGTGTGTGTGTGTGTGTTATTATATTTGTATTTTATATTTGTATTTATCCAACCACTTCGCCACGGAAAGAATGTGATAAGATCAATTTTTAAGCGAAGTACAATTGTTTTAAATTCAGTTTTCCTTCTCCAGGGCTCAGTCTGCCCTACTATTTACCCATAGCTGGGAGAGATAGAAGGATCCATACCTTTCTCATGGCACAGATATCTCTCTCTCTCTCTCTCTCTCTCTCTCTCTCTCTCTCTCTCTCTCTCTCTCTCTCTCTCTCTCTCTCTCTCTCTCTCTCTGCGTGGAGTGGAATCATTGGGGGGTGCATAGACCACAATGAAACGTAACTTTTTTCTATCATAACTATCCGCCCGTGCCGGATCTGAACATCATCGACAACCAGGAAATGACTGCCGGGAATGGTTACCAAAATTAGCTGTGAAATTTCATGTTCACTGGCAATCATCAACACCCTTGCAAAGCAAAAGAAACATCCAGATAAAAGAAGATCCCGAACGAGATTACAAATTATATTGGTTCACAGAATTATTATGAATAATCCAGATACTATTATAATCATTCGCTTTATATATTTACTTTTTGTCTGTAATATCCCGATCTAAGGCTTCTCGCGTAGTGTAATAGTTAGTGAGATAAACTATCATTATAGCTAGCTCGATTCTCACTGGGTATCCCATACAACTGAATCGTACTAAGTTTAGCTTGGTAAACATCTACTATTATAAGGGAAATAATTCTGTAAAATGTTTGATGAGTTATTGCCCTTGAAAGAAAATTATTATATCGGAACAAACTCTGCTTAAAAATTGACCGTATCATATTTTATCCGTAGCGGAGGGGTTGGGTAAATACAAATACAGTAATACACACACACACACACACACACACACACACGCGCGCACACAGATATATATATATATATATATATATGTGTGTGTGGTGTGTGTGTGTGTGTGATAGTGTGAAAAAATTGAAAAAACAAGTTTATAAACGAGTAATGTTTATTTCGCCTACGCCACACTGTTTCGATTTGTTTCGATAGATCTCCATTCGGTTTTTCTTTATTAAATTATAATTAATGAATATATATATATATATATATATAACTACGTAATGAGTGTATGTGTGTATTGCATGTATATTTCGCACACACACACACACACACACACACACATATTTTTCACATGGCATAGAGTTTGTAAAAAATCTCATCATACAAAAATTATAAATAAATAAATTGGGCTGTCCCCATTATAAGATACTCAGGACCATTCTTAAAATGGACAAAAGAAGAACTCAGACAGATTGACCAAAGGACGAGAAAATTAATGACCATCCACAAGAGTCTCCACCCTAGAAACGATAGAGATAGATTATATGTGTTAAGAAAGGAAGGGGGAAGAGGTCTTGCCAACATAGAGGACTGCGTAGAAACCACAATCCAACAACTCGAAGACTACACAAAAAAGAGTAAAGACAGATTACTTATGGTGGCCAACAATAGTAGATGTGACATATGGACAAACAGAAAAACAACAAAGACTAGAAAACAAAAATGGGAAGAAAAACAATTATATGGACACTTCAAACGACAAATTGGAGAGGTTGCACCCGAAAAGACCAGAACGTGGTTAAGAAAAGGAAATCTTAAAAGAGAAACTGAATCACTAATAATTGCTGTACAGAATAATGCCATAAGGACAAACTATATCAAAGCAAAAATTGATAAGACACAACAAATAGTAAATGTAGATTATGCGGTAATAGAGATGAGACTGTAAACCATGTACTATGCGAATGTAGCAAACTAGCACAACGGGAGTACAAAACTAGACACGACTGGGTTGGGAAGGTGATCAACTGGGAATTATGCAAAAAATTAAATTTTGACCATACAAAAAAATGGTATATGTATAAACCAGAATCTGTTCTTGAGAACGAAACGCATAAAATTCTCTGGGACTTTGAAATAAAAACGGATCACCTTATCCCAGCAAGAAGACTAGACCTACTGTTGATTAACAAAAAAGAAAGAACTTGTCAACTGGTGGATTTTGCAGTTCCAGCAGATCACAGGGTGAAGCTAAAAGAAAATGAAAAAATGGACAAATACTTGGACCTTGCCAGAGAACTGAAAAAGTTGTGGAATATGAAAGTCAAAGTTATACCAATTGTAGTTGGTGTACTTGAAACGGTCCCAAAAGGATTGGAAAAGGGTTTGGAAAATCTGGAAATCAGGGGAAGAATTGATACCATCCAGAACACTGCACTGCTGCAATCTACCAGAATACTCAGAAGAGTCCTGGAGATCTGATATATATATATATATATATATATATATATATTATATATATATAGAGAGAGAGAGAGAGAGAGAGAGAGATAGATAGATAGATATAGATATAGCCTATCTAAAATGACCGGACTAAAATGAAATTTGGAACACCAAGGAGTGAGAGAGAAAGTGGAAGACAGTAGTTAGAGAGGGGGTAAGAGGAAAATAATTCTTGAAACTAAAATCATTGAGAATTTGTATATTACAGGATATGTATTTTCTGTTTTATAGTTTAAAATTATTACATATTACTATACAAAAAAAAGAATGTATTCATTTGTACATTTGTTTTTGTTTTGTTTTGGGGTTTTTTTTGTTTTTTTTTTTTTTTGGGGGGGGTTGTAAATTTTGTAACATCACATGTACTTAATAAAACAGAAAACCTTAACAATGTAATATATATTTAAATTACAACCGAATTAGGTAAGGAAAGGAAAATAAGATAAACAAAAATATTTTTACTTAATGTAATACACGTTCTTGTAAGTATACCCAATTTGTTGAAAAATCCTTGTTTTTACAAAAAAATTTTAACCCCCCTTCACAAAAAAAATTGCCAAAAATCTGCTCCGACCAATCTATGAATAAGTATTTGTCAATTTTATTTTATTTTTACTTTTAGCCCTTAAAAAACTCTAATAATAACAGAAGCTCAGAATTAAAATTGTGTTAGCTCAGTCGGTAGAGCGTTCAGCTAGAAGCCATAAGGTTCCTAGTTCGATACCGGTTCCTCGCCAACTCAGCGTATGAGTAGCACAGGGATCTGTGCGGTAAAGTAAGGAGCTGATGGTAGGTGTGGCGCCCCACCTCAGATGCTAAAAATAATCTCCTTTGTCTAGCGTTAGTGAAAAGGGGATAGACTCCCTCGCTGTATGGCTCATACCGACATTGGGCCGCCCCGACGACTTTACTTTACTTCATATTAGTAGTTGAAAGTTTTCACCATTTATTCAAATGAAAAAGTAACCATAAACTTGTTTTGAAACAATTTTAATTTTTCCACATTTTTTTTGTACATGACAACAATTCACATCTAGTTCTTAATTGAATGTTGAGTTTAAAAAGAAGCTGAGAATCGAAAATTTAAATTCTTCGTATTGCAATATCTATTTTTGCTTAAACTTAAGATAGTATTTTAAAAACAAAACACATAGTTTAAAAACGTTTTCGTGGACCTGATCATCTGGAACCACCCATCTAATTTTTTTTCTTCAGTGGATTATTATCGATTACACACCAATCTATCAAATTGTAAAAAAAAAAATTCTTAAAAGTTCTTTATTTTTTTTTTTTTTTTTTACGGGTGCTCATTTCCTCGTATAAGTTTATAGTAAATCGGACCCCCATATCGGAACCGCTCGAACGGAACCCAAATTATTTATTTATTTTCCCATTAAACTAACCTTAAACCCCAACCCTACCCCTAACCCCAACCCCTAACCCTAACCCCTAACCCTAAACTCCCCTAGTTAAAATTAACAGTTTTATTGCAAAATTTGTGGGTTCTGTTTTTTCTTTATACAGGGTGACCCAGAAAAAATAGAACCCAAATTATTTATTCATTTTCCTATTAAACTAACCCTAAACCCCAACCCTAACCCTAAACCCTAGATCCCCATAGTTAAAATTATTTTTAAAAATTATTACAAAATTTGTGTACAAAGTTTTATTACAAAATTTGTGGTTTTTTTCTGTGTCACCTTAATTTTGACACCTTTGTGCAAGTTCAGCCCAACTGTTAAGGTAGAGCGGTTCCGATATGGCGGATCGATATAAACTTATACGGGGAAATGAGCACCCCTGAAAACTCAAAAAATAAAGAACTTTTAAGAATTTTTTTTTTTACAATCTGATAGATTGGTGTGTAATCGATAATAATCCATTGAAGAAAAAATTTTAGATGGGGGGGGTGCAGATTGGTCAGGTCCACCAACGTTTTCAGTAGTTCTCTAAAAAATTAAGACTTTTTTTAGCATTAGTATTAATTACAAAACAACCATTTTCATAAAAGTTCAAATGTCACCTATGAAATCTATGATATTTAAACATGCCAATTTTTAAGAACTGAAAAGTTGCACTATAAACAATAAGAGTTAACTTTCTCAGCGATGTTTATTGACTTATAAATAGAAAACATTGTTCGATGATTATTGTCATAATAAAGAGTAAAATCATAAAACTTAAAATTTAATTTGTAAGACAAATTCTGAGGAATATTTTAAATTGTATTTTAAATAATAATTTAAATGTTGGTTGTTGCTTTGTTTTATGGGATATCAACTTTTCGGGTCATTTACTACCGAATCATGTCATTTTGATAAACAAAGTGTTTACAATTTTTCGTACTTACATATCAAAAATTCTTGAAATGTTCCAATAACTGTATATTGTCGGAAATACTTGAAATAAATTTCGTCAACGTTGATTTTTTATCGTGGTTTTAGAAAATATTTATTTAACGGACCCCTCGCCTCCTCCCAAAAGAAAACCAGTTATTTCTAACCCTTTAAAACTCTAACAATAAAAACTAATAAATAAATTAAAGAATCAAATATCATTTTATTCGAATGAAAATCTTAGTTTAATTTATACAAATATGTAACCGTAAACTGATTTTCATATTTTTATTTACAATCAAAATATTTTTTTAATAATGTAACCGTAAAGCGTAAATTTTGATTTTCTACAATTTTTATGCATTATAAAAATTAAAATTAAAATGAGTGTACTGTACAATTTAAGAATATGGACAAATTAAGTCGTATTATCGGCTATTTATCGGCTATACTTAGCATTTTTTAACTCACTGTAAAAAATAATTTAATCTATAAAAACACATACAAATTACATATTCAGAAAGACTATTTCATCTTATTTCTAAAGATATAAATATTTCAAAGATTGGACCATAAATAGGCGTGAGATTCCGAGCTGACTGGCATAGACTGCACTGCTTGTATCGCGATAATAAAAGGCAGCGTAGCTATCCGAAGCCATTTTTTTTTAATGTTTAACTCGCTGTAAAAAAAATGATTCAATTGATAAAAACTCATACAAATTAAATATTTAGAAAGATTAATTTCTTTTTTTTCTAATGATATAAAAATTGTTAAAGACTGGACAATAAATAGGCGATAAATTCCGAGCTGAACGGCTTAGACTGCAAAATTAACTCATTAAAATCAAAACTCCGCTGCTGATATCGCTGTAACAATAAGCAGACAGTGACAATATTTTATTATCAGCAGGGGCTGGTATACGGACAGTTCCGCAAATTGGGTGATTTTGGCTTAATTAATTAATTACACCCCTTAATCAGTAAAAATCAATAATCAAATTTGGCGTGTTTCTTAGTCAGAAGAATATTAATGTGTATGCAAGATTTAAAATTTGAGTGACTTCCGGTTTTGGAGTTATACGTCGACACGTACAAAATCTCTCCTTTATATATATATATATATATATATATATATATATATATATATATATATAAAACATTACATTAAAAGTGACAGACAATGATTTGGTGTTGACTTTTCATAGTTTTTTTCCTGTTGGTGAATGAAATGTCACAACCGTGGCTGATGGGAGTTAATAAATTGTCCGAAATTTAAAGGCCAATATAACGTCAACACTAAATCTTTGTATTGTCTGTTATCTTGTGTAATATATATATATTATATATATATATATATATATATATATATATATATATATATAGGAAATTTCTTTTCTCCTTGAAACACATATATATATATATATATATATATATATATATATATATATATACTAGCAGGAGTGTCCGGTTCATGAACGGAGTAAAATGATTTTAAGAACACCAGTGAGTGAAACAGATAAGAGGAAGGGAGGAGTAAACTAAAATAATTTAACAAAACTTCATATATATACATATATATATATATATATATATATATATATATATAAGATAACAGACAATACAAATTCTCCCCCCCCCCCAACCGAAACTGAACCTGATTAAGACTCTTATCCATCGCGCCGACATGATTTGTTCGAAATCAAAACTCGACAATGAATTCAATTTCATTAAAACCACCCTAAAAAAGAATGGTTATCCAGAAAATATTGTTAATACCACTATTAGATACAAATGTGTGCAACTATCCACTCTTCCAAAATTCGGTCCTGAGAAATGCCCAGTCTATCTTAGACTCCCTTGGCTGGGAAAATCTTCTACCCCTATAATTGATAAAATAAAAAAATCCATCTATCACTGCTACAATGCTGTCAGTCCTCGCATCATCCTTAAGTCTAACGTCTTATTCCCTCCCAATCTTAAAGATGGTTTGACCTACCACCATAAAAGCCATTTAGTTTACAAATATATCTGCAAATGTGGAATTTGCTATGTTGGTCGAACCACCCTGAGATTGGAATCCAGAATGGGACCACATATTCCCTCCAATATTCGTTCTGGTAATTTGGACTGTCCCACCACGTCCAATAAAAATTCTGCCTCTGCTATTGCACAGCACTTATTAAGTAACCGCACATGCGCTCGGGCATACCACCCAGCCATGTTTTCCATCCTCAGTGGTTCCAGCAGTGAACTTCAGCTCCGAGTACTTGAGTCTCTGTACATCTCCAGAATTCAGCCAATCCTGTGTACACAAAAAGTGTTCCACAAATTGCTTCTTTTTGATACCTCAAGCCTCAACCTTTCGTGTGGCGGAACGAGAAACTTTCGAACCCCTCCGCACGGTTCGTAATTTTTCTAAATTCCTTCTTCCTGTTGAAAAGGGGGAAAAAATTACTTTTTCAACAACAATTTCAACGTTCGTTCAAACATCTATCAATGTATTTCTCCGATGAGAATTGATCGAAAAAAGAATTATATTATTTAGATTTAATATCTATTTATAAGGGTACTCTAATTTTCTTTTAAGAAATTTTCCTCTCACGATGTATACGCTTTTACGCAGCCTCATCAAATTTTGTACTCCAAAGAAACTTATATATATATATATATATATATATATATATATATATATATAGCATAATCTTTACAGATCATTGCCGTCCTTCACAATCCTATAACTCCACCACCAGAACCCTTCCTTGCATGAGCCCTTAAATGACTCATCAAACCTGGTGCAGATTCACAAAGTTTGATGCAAATATGATATTGAAAGGACTTCCTACCCATTTAATATAATGATTCAGATGAATCAGATTAATCAGATGATAAATTTGATGCTTATGCACCACCATATGTCTCTTAAGATCAGAAGCCGACTTACAGACCTTGTCACATATAGCATAAGACACATTGTTTGTTCCTGGAATTTCCATGGATTGACCCAGGTGAGATTTCCTATGATTGACATATCCAGCCTTAGAAAGCAAAATTCGACCACAAGTCTGACATTTCCAACCCTCCATGTTCTCTCCAATATGACAGGTTTTCATGCACGATTCTTTCACTCTCAAAACTGGTACAACCATCATCCACATGAACCCTCCAATCAGTTCTCTCCAGTGCCAGTTTTTCCCAGTTGTCAGGATTTATTTTTATTTTTACAAGGTTGTTTTTTAAGCAATCCTTATACCTCTTCCTAGGCTTATGCTGTGGCCTTTTGCCATCACGCAGCTGACCGTAAAAGAGTTGCTTTGGCAATCTAGCATCACTCATACGCATAACATGACCTGCCAAATGTATTTGAGCCGTTATGATAAGAGTTTCAATGCTTGAGAATCCTGCCCTTGCAAGGACATCTGTGTTAGGTGTGTTGGAATTCCACTTGGTGTTTAGAATGCGTCTCAAACATTTCTGATGAATGTGTTCAAGAATTTTCAAATGTCTTCGAAACAATGTCCATTTTCCGAGGAGTACAATAAAACACTCAACACGCAGGACCCATAAACCTTCAATTTTGTTTTATGGGTAATGCCGGTACTAGACCATAACCGTTTTTCGGGCGTTCCATAGGCCACGGATGCCTTCTGGATACGCCGGTGAATCTCAGTATCCAAGGATCCATCACAAGTTAGTGTACATCCCAAGTATGTGAAAGACTCAACAACATCCAAACAAGTACCATGAATGCTTATTGTTGGTTTGATATATGGTTCACCTTTTACGGGGGTGAACATTGTCTTTGTCAAGCTTAGTTTTAATCCAAAAGCATAGCACGAGGCAGCAAAAAGGTTCACAATATCTTGAATATCCTCCTCAGTGTGAGCCAGAAAGTCAACATCATCGGCATAAAGGAACTCTCTGATAAGTGTATCGGATGTCTTTGATTTGAAGTTAAATCTGTTCAAGTCAAAAACTCTTCCTGTGGTTCTAAATTCCAAGAGAACGCCTTTCTCACAATGTTGGAATGCATGAGATAATATTACAGAAAAGAATATTGAGAATAGTGTTGGGGCCAAGACATCAACCTGCTTAACCCCGTTATCTATTGGTATTTCATCCGACAATCTACCACTCATGACAATTCTAGCTTTCATACTATTGTGAAACCGCTTGAGTACATTCACAAATACCGGTGGGCACCCAAGTTTACCCAACATCGTCCAAAGTGCATCCCTGTTGACTGTATCAAAAGCTTTCGCCAAATCGACAAAAACCTGATACAGGGGGACTCGTTGCTCAATACATTTCTCTTGTACTTGCCTAGTCGAAAATATCATGTCGTTTGTTCCTCTGTCAGACCTAAAACCACTTTGTGATTCAGGAATGACTACCGGGCAAAAGTAAAAAAGCAATGGATTCAACAAGATTCTTGAGAGAACCTTGCTAACAGCACTCAGAAGTGTGATTCCACGGTAGTTATCACAACTTACTTTATCTCCTTTTCCCTTATATAAACACACCAAAGCACCATCAATCCATTCATTTGGTAGAGGAGAACCGTTCCAACATTAAGTTAAGAGATCAAACAGAGCAAGATTGACATTAAAACTTTTTACCTTCAACAGTTCCACTGGAAGCCCATCCAAACTTGGTGCCCTACCAGAATTAATTTGTTTGATAGCCATTTCAAATTCTGTAAAAGTTGGTAAATGGTCCATCTCATATTTGGTATCCTGTTGAGGAAGACTCTGCAGAACATCAGCACTGACTACTAAAGGGTTATTAAATAAATCCGTGAGGTGTTGTTGCCATCGTTGAAGGATTTTTCGGGTTCTTTAATCAAGGTGATGTTGTACTTTGACCTTAGAGGAGCAATGGAAGACCTTAATGGACCGAAAACTGTACGCATGGGGCTATAGAACAGTTTTAGTTCCTTTTATTAAAGGTCTTCTGGATTTCAGAGAGATATTAGACCACCACTCTTTTTTCATCCCCTTATTTCACGCTGTAATAGTTGCATCTCTGTCTGTAGTGCGAGA
>CM042170.1:38721029-38825653 GCA_023376005.1 Doryteuthis pealeii | reverse complement strand
CACAAATTGAGAATAATCCATTAAAAGAAAGAAAAAAAAAATAAAACAAAAAATTAAATGGGTTTCAGATGCTCAGGTCTGCCAATTATTCAATTTAATGCTTATTTTAATGGATATAAAATTTATTAAATCTCTAAGAAAATGAATTTAGAGTGTAACAACATATATTTATTCATTAAATTTATTGTACAAACATTTTTATATAAACTAGCAAAAAACGCCATCTGGGCGGTTATAAAATTAATTTTTGAAAGATATGTTGAGTTAAAATTTCCATATAAGAGGTTTGTATTATCGGTAAAATCATTAAATTTATTAAAGAGTAAAGAAAAAATGAAACCATTTGAAATGGAAATTTACCTTCTGTCCCCCTCAAATCAAAATGTTGCATGCATCTATTGATTATATTAAATAATATTTTTTATCAATGACAGTGTGTGATGTAAGCAGTGACATAGTTTTAGTCACAGACAAATTGATACTGAATCTATTATCAAAAGATTTTATTTATTCAAAAATTTTACAAAATTCAATTTTTACATAAGTGTACCAAACAAAATTTAGTTGAAAATAAATCTATAAATTAGATACTTTATTCCTCGATTAAAAAAATTAATAATAGTATTATTTAGCATCTAAATATTGATAAGTATCATTACTCTATTTTATTTATATAATATTTATTTACACTAAAACTAAATGTTTGTTAAATGTAAAATAAATAAGGTGAATATTTATTGTTTTTATTCAAAGATTTAGAAATAATCAAAACAATAAAAAATCATTTTGTATAGTGATTGTTTTTATTCATTGATAAACCAAATTTAATTTTATTATTGAATATTATTTCAGGAAAAACTTTGGTGTAGAAAGTTAACTTTCCTAATTTCTTTACTTGGGATACTACCCCTCTGACGTTGTATTTTAAATCCCACTCGGCTCAGGCTATATATTTCAAAATTTTATTTTTACACCGCCCGAAGGACGGTTTGTTATGCTAGTATATACAATATAGTATAAATCAATATATGAAAACCTTAAGTTACCAGAAATAAATTTATTTTGGCTTCATATCTGATTTCATAATGGAGAAAAATTACATATTAAGTCTACTTAAAATATGTTTTTCTCTTCTTTTCTTTTCTCTTAACATATTTAGATAGACTTGATATGTAATTCTTTTCAATTATAAAAATCAGATTTGAAGAGGCGAAAGTATTTCTGATAAATTAAGGTTTTCAAATACACACACACACACACACACACACACACAACACACATATAATATATATATACATATATATATAAAATGATAAGAAAAATAGTGTTGTTTAATTGAATTCATTTTTACAACTTTGCATTGCTTGCTAACATTGCCAATATTTCAATTTTATCAAAAAATGTTCATCAGAGCATATTGATAGGAAGACAATTGTGACCGTTTTAAGATATGACTGTTTTCTATAGGATTCTTTGAGAGAGACACAGAGATATTTTAAATCTAAATTGGAAATATGTTTTTTTCTAAAAAGCATGTGTCACGTTCGTTCGATGTTGTCATGTTCATTTGATGTGTCACGTTCGTTCGAATGTCATGTTCATTCGATGTGTCATGTTCGTTCAGTGTAACAGTTTTTATAAGAAATACTTCAAATTCAAAAACAAAAGTTCTCTTATTCTAAAAAACGTTGTGTATCACATTCGTAGCCAATTTTCTAACGGATTTTATCAAGAAAAAAATGTTTGTTTAAATTATTTTTAGTAATTATTTTCATGGGAAAATATGAATGGTGCAAGGGAAGTAACTTTTGGATACTTATTGGAATATTGTGAAAATTTAATATAAATTTGTTCGTAGGTGTTTGTCTAAAATGGTTATGTGACCGGTTTATGTGAACGGAATTTTATGATTTTTAAGTACCAGTGTCGCTAAGTATGTAATATCCCCATACTTAGCGACACTAGTACTTAAAAATCATAAGATCCCGTTCACGTAACCATTACAAATGTAATAAGAAATTCAATGAGATTCAAGTAGATTTAGTTTTATGGACAGTGGAATTGATTACAAACAAAAATGGAATCTTAACAACATTAATTGTATTGTTTCTTATTCTTAAGCATCTAAACTTAAAAGAAAAGAAAAAGAAACACAAAAAAGTAAAAAATTGAGGTAAAAGTTCTATTGATCTGGTAAAAATGATTGGAAAAAAAATTGTTTTTCATAAATTCTAATGAAAATAGAAATTCTTGCATTTGTTTCTCTTTATTAATTAACTTGGAAGTCATAAATAATTATTCAGGAAATATTTCTCAATGAGATTTTCAAAAATTTAAAAACGGAAAAATTAACAAAGGGAAACAACTCTATTGCTTTCTATGTATTCATAGTTACTTCCCTTGATAACATATTTTATTGTAACGGCAAAAGAATAAAATTGTATTAAATTTGTTTTTCATTAGTTTCATTTGGTTGTTTACAACGTTTCGGTCGTTCTACTCTTCCGCCCACGAACATGTCTTTCAATGTTTTTAATTTTAAAATTCTAAAATGAATTTTGAAATTCTAAAATGAATTTTAAATTCTTAATCAATTCCCCAAAATCAGGAAAGTGTCCAATTTAAGGAAATTTTCAGCACTTTATTCATTAAGTACTTAACTTTAAATAAATAGCTTATTTTATAAAATTAAAAAAAAATATTTTGTATCAATTAAGAGTGTATGTATTTTTTTTTTCAAGTTTTTATCATTTGAAAAAAAAAATTTCCTGTCAATAATTTGTATATTTCTAGATAGATGAAAACCAAAAGACCACACAAATAGAAATTAAAAATTAAAAAATAAAATAAAAAATAAATAAAAAATTGAAAAAAATTTCAATTCTCGAAAAAGTTATAAGAAAATTAAAAGTTTAGAACTTAAAAAATATCTTTTGTAGCGTGTGTTCTCTTTTCGTTGTTTTAAAAACAATATTTCTTTGAATTGATACAACAAAAGTTTTTTCTCTGATTCAATTGACTAATTTTATTCACTTAAAAATTTAATGGGGAATTTTAAACGCCTACAAGGTAGTATGGTTTAGGTACTGGCAAAAAAAAAATCGGCTGCTACGAATTTTAGAAATAATTAAATCTATTAAATAATAATTAATTTAAGGTCAAACTTTTGCTAAATCGATAAGTAGCAACATAATGGCCATCATTAAAAAAAGAAAAATATCATTACATATGCAGTTTATTTTAATAGATTTAAGATTTGTTTGGTCAATTTCGACGTGATCCGCCATTTTGTCTATTTTTCAATGTTTTACGCGCTTATTTACAATTTTAATGTAACATTCGCGATTGCTAAAAACAAACAAACCCCCCCCCCCAAAAAAAAATCAGGTAATTATCCGATTCTAATGACATTTTCAGTATTGATTTATCAATTATTGAATTTTTATAATGCATCAGTTATTTTATTTCAAAAACTTTAATTTAGTATTTTTGCTATGAAAAATTAATATATAAAATTCATTTAAAATGTAAAAAATCTGATGTTAAGTTCAAAATGTTATATTTTTAGATTCTAGAAATAAATTCTATTTAATGGAAACCTTATTTTATTACACCAAAGTATACTTTTTGAAGAAAAACTCGATTAAAAATGTACACCCCTTTTTAAGCAGAAAAATATCGATGTATAATTTTATCTTTTATAAGATAATAGCCAATTAAATAATTATCGAAATGAGTAAAAAAGAAATCTCCAAAAAATGAATTATCTATTATTTTTTACATTTTATTTTCCGATTTTCGATACTTTTTTTTTTCTATTCATAACTTCGGTCTTTTATCTCTTTATATAATTAGAAAACTTAGAAGACCAACTCGAAAAAAATGTTTACCACTATAATATCATGATGTACAAATGTTCCCTTCTTTCTTTCATCTATCAGCCTCTCAAAAAGTCCCATGGCGATGGATGTGTGGCAACGTGTGCAGACCTGACCAGTTGGAAGCATGCAGTTACATATCTACACATTAGCGACAGGAGTCTTATCCTAACATCGTTGTTGTGTCTACCCGTGACAGAGACTAACCCCGGTGGATATTCTTGTGGCTGAGCAGCCTTATTTAGGAGAGCACTGCTCACCCAAACTATTGGGACAGTGCTAGAAAAGGTGCACTAAACATTGCCTGTCACCTCAACACTGGTTGGTTTCCTGCGGCTAACGGTGGTTCATTTCTTGCAGGAAGAAAAGAAATATAAAACAATTTGACCGAATTAAACCTAACATTTCTTGTTGGAATGAAAGAACTTTGTTAGACCGTAATTCTTCAGATCGCCCGGAAAGAAGACCAGCACCTGTGACAAAGGAACTTCAGAGATTACAGATTGATATTGCTGCTGTATCGGAAACCCGATTGTCAGATGAGGATCAGTTGACAGAACTATCAACGGGCTATAAACTCTTTTGGGTTAGTAAGCCAAAGGGCGAACGGCACGAGGGTGGTGTTGGTTTTGCTGTGAATACAAGACTGGCAAAGTATTTGGAGCTTCCTTCTAGCATCAGTGATCGCATTATGAAACGGTACGCGACCTTATTTTCTATATATGCCCCGACCCTTCAAGCTAATGAGGAGACTGTCATGACTTTTTATGAAGACTTTTGCACTGCTATTGTCTCTACACTAAAGGAGGATAAGTTGATTATACTCGGAGATTTTAATGCACGCGTTGGCAGCAATTTTGAGATATGGAATGCCACTTGGTCATTATGGTATTGGTGGGTAAATTCAAATGGACTGAAACTTCTTGAGTTCTGTTCTGAGCCCAATTTAACCATTTGTAATACTCTTTTCCGTCAAAAACTTATCCATAAAATTACTTGGACCCACCTATTGTGTTTAAATAATCCTGAACACGGGAGTAAAATAATCAACAGCTTTATTTTGGAAACACTGTAGCGGAAACTAACCCTTTAACAAAAGCTAAAGAAGTTATTTCCCTTGGACCGATACAACAATCCTCCCATACTTTGGATAAGGATATGAATTAAAAAATGTTTATTTTAAGAGGTAATTTGCGTAATGTCGCATTATGTTTCATAGTCTTTTAGGTGAACAGGGGGGTGTCTTTGACGTTGTGGTCTGGAGTATAGTCTAGGAGTCTCAGGGGTCATGGGTGATGAAATCTCTGAGACAGCCACAGGGGTGGGAAATGGTGATGTGGGTATAGCATCAATGTAGATTTGAGTTGTATCTGGTATATGGGTTGGACGTGATGTCTTTCAAGATCAGTTCCCTCATTTTCATCTTCTCCTTCAGAGCGAACAGGTGACAAACCTCTTATGGGTTTAAACTGGGATGAGTTACGTGTTATATTGTTCTGGTCACGTTGTGCTGTTATAATACTGCTTTTCTTTTGAGTGATTATGTAAGGCAGAGGGGAGAATGGTGGTGTTAGTTTGTTTTGGTGTTGTTTGACTAGAACAAAGTTGCCAGGTTGAAGTGCTGAGGGCGGGCCTTCCTTTTCTTGTCAGTATACTCACACATCTTCTGTTTGCTTATATAGTCATTTTCAGCAATTTTTTGTGTATGTTGTCTTGTGGGTGGTTTAAGGTTGGAAGTAGGATAGGTAGGCCAACTTTCATCCTTCTGCCTGTGAATGCCTCAAAAGGAGAAATTTTTGTGGAAGTATGAGGAGTGCCTCTGTACATCTGAAGAAATGTAGGTAATTGAGACTTCCATGTGTGTGTGCCCTCAGCAATGCATGATCGAATGTTTTTGTGAGGGTGGCCATGAAAGCGTTCCACCTCTCCATTTGCTTCTGGCCAAAGGGGTGTTATCTTTTTGTGTTGTATTCCAAGCTCACGCATGGAATTGGAGAACACTTCTCCATTGAAAGGGGGCCCATTATCTGTTTTGATTGAGTCTGGAAGACCCTGCCGTGAGAAGATGGCTTCTAGTTTTGGCAGGACTGTTCTTGTTGAGGTAGATGAGATTATTTCCACCTCAGAGAACCTGCTGTATTCATCTATGACTACAAGTAAGTAGTCACCTGAGGGAAACGGGCCAGCAAAATCAATGGCGAGGGAACTCCATGGTTCCAGTGGTAGTGGTGTGGGTTGTAGAGGTTCACGTGGACTGTGACCTGGGTGGGATGCTTGGCATGGTATGCAGGATTTTATAGTCTCTTCTACATATCTTTCAATTCCCGGAAACCACACCTTTTCTCTAATATATTGTTTTGTTTTGACAATGCCCTGGTGAGCTTGGTGCGCGATGCCTATAGTCTTCTGTCGTAAAGTTGTGGGTATGATTATGCGATTTTATCTAAGGATGAGCCCATCGTATATTGAGAGTTCATCCTTGAATCTGTGGAAGTCTTTTGTTTCTGGATCCATCCAACGGTCAGTTTGTATTGCTTCTGGAGTTGTTGGTCCTTTTCAGTAGCCACTGTTACTTCTCTCAGGGTAAGGGATTTTGGTATTGCATTTTCTGCAATGTAGGCAATATAGGCTTCTCCTGCATTGTCGTGCCTGGGTATTTCATGGGGATGTCTGCTAATATAGTCAGCAGGATTATTTTCATCACGTCCAGGTCTGTATATCAGGTCCATGCTGTATGGCATCAAGCGTAGACGCCATCTCTCTAGCCTGGCTGTGGTCGGTTTTCTGCTGTTCATTATCCCAATGAGTGGCCTGTGGTCTGTAATGACAGTGAAATGTGCTCCAAATAGATAGAGATGAAAGTGCTCAAACTCCATATACCACTGCAAGATATTCTCTGTCAGTCTGGGAAATATTTCTGTTCGGTTTCAGTGAGAGCTCGACTCGCGTAGCAAATTGGGCGGTTTCCTGCATGAGGATTGCTCCTAGTCCAACTGGGTTGGCATCCACCAGAATTTCTGTTGGTTTGTGGGGGTTGCAGTATGACATTACTTTTGCTGCTGGTGAGTGCCTCTTTTAGTTTCTGGAAGGCATTCTGTTCATGAGTTCCCCACTTCCATGTTGCAGATTTTTTTGTCAGGTTTCTCAAAGGCTCTGTGATTGTGGCATACTTTGGATGAATCTGTCAACATACTGTGTCATACCCAGGAATGACCGGATCTCAGTCACTGACGTTGGTGGGGCAGAGTCACTGATGGCTTGGATTTTCACTGAGTCTGGGGAAATTCCAGCCTCTCCGAATACGTGTCCATAGAATTTTAGTTTCTCAACTGAGAAGAGGCATTTTTCTCTGTTGAGTTTTGCCCCATTCTCATCGAGTCTCTTCAAGGTGCGTTCTAAGCTTATGTCGAGCTCAGCTTGATTTTTCCATAGACAATGATATCGTCAGAGAGGTTTATCACTCCTGAGATATCCCTCAGAAGTTCCGATATCATGTTTTGGAATATCTCAGCGGCTGCATTGACTCCGAATAGTAGTCTTTTGTACCTTCTGAGGGCCTACATGGGTGGTGAATGTGGTGATGTACCTGCTTGCCTCATCCAATTCTAACTGATGGTATGCGTTTTTCATGTCTAGCTTGTTAAAGACTGCTGCACCGTTTAAGTCTGCTATCAAGTCGTCAATGGTCGGCATCGGGTGTTTTACTCGCTTGTTTGCACGGTTAGCTTCCCGCATGTCTATGCAGAGACGTACTCCATTTGTTTTAGGGACAGTGACTATGGGGCTGACCCATGGTGTTGGACCTTCGACTTTTTCGATGATATCCAATCTCTCTAGTTTGTCTAGCTCATTTTCTACATCTTTGCGGACATGGAAGGGGACCCGACGATGAATTTGGGCAACCGGTGTTACAGACTTATCAATGTGGAGGTGACCTTACCATTCTTGATGCGGCCCATTTTACCCTCAAATAAGTGTGAGAACTGGTCAGGTATGTCTGTCGGGCCTGTCTGTAGAGAAATGGATTAGGTTTAATTGTTGGGCTGTTTTACTGCTCATCAGGTTGGCACATCAATTTGTATGTAGTACATAAAAGACTGCATTGACCGTTTGTGATTTGTGGCTGATTTTTGTTTGGAAAAATCCACGAACGGGAGAGGACTACTTGAGCTGAACGCGTAGATTTTTGGGTACAGGCCATTTGCGTAGGGGCTCAATACGGCCTAGTGATTCATATGCAGATTTTCCCCAAAATATTTACTCCTGTATCAATTATGAATTCAATTTTTTTGTAGGTGACGCTGTAGTCCTGGGTAAAGTTATTGGGGTGATTGCGTTGCGAGAATGTTGATTTGGAACAGGGATTCATTGTCAGATTGAGAGAGATCAGGTGAAAACTGGATCTGTCTTACCTTAGAGCCAGACAAACATGCCTGGGCAAAATGACCAATTTTCCCACATTTTCCACATGTTTGTCCACTTGCCGGGCAGATTGCTCTGGGGTTGGTATTGTGGAGCATTGCAAAAAATGCATTGTCTGGTGTTTTTTTTCCGAGCTTGAGAAAAATTTTGGTTTGGGTTTCTGTGTTTTGGATGCGAGTCATTTTGGCTACTATGGTGACATTCTAGACAGTAAGGCCTATGTTGATTTAACTCTGAGCTTCCTGACCGTTTATTTTGGTCTTGGATAGCGTATGCATTTTCTGTGCTAGCTGTGTTTGTTTCTATTGACGCAGCGCGGATTTCGGCAAGTTCAATGCCACGAGCCTCGTCAAGTAACTGCGTGAGAGTTAAATTGTCTTTCAGGACTTTCCTTCGAAGTCCTTGTGAAGTGCATCCTAGGATTATTTGCCCGAGAATTTCATTTTCTTTATTGTGAAATCCGCAGTTTACTACGGCAGTGCGTAACCGAACGTGGTACGAGTCCATGCTCTCTCCATCCTTTTGTTTTAGTTGGCGAAATTTGAAAGTTTCGTATACCGCGTTTTATTTGGGTATAAACTGATTGTTGAATGAGTGTTTTAACACTTCATATTCATTCGGAGTTGGGTTGTCTCCTTCCGTCATAGAATTGGTGCCTTTTTGTTCATCTGTCATGGTGTTGTAGATTTCGTTTATGTCATTTCCTCCGTAATGTAGGAGTATTGCTTTTTTCCTGCTGTCCGACGTGATGTCCAGTGCTATAAATAGATTATCCAGTCTGGAAATCCACTTTTTCCATCTAGTTCCAGCTGTATTTTCTTCTCCGTGAACGTTGAATTTTTCGAAATCGGGTAACGATGACATCGTGATTTTTGTTTTGTTTTATTTTGAAAATTTTAGTGTGTTGAGAGGTTTTGTGAATCCAAACCTGTTTCGTCTAGCTCGTAGATGAGGTTGGAAATTGAAATTAATTCAGGTTGAACTACCTCGTCGCCATATTATTGTGTTTAAATAATCCTGAACACGGGAGTAAAATAATCAACAGCTTTATTTTGGAAACACTGTACCGGAAACTAACCCTTTAACAAAAGCTAAAGGAGTTATTTCCCTTGGACCGATACAACACCACCCAAGATCAAAACATGGCCATATGATTAACTTCATCATAACTCGCCGCCGTGATATTAGTGAAGTCTGTAATGTGCGTGTTATGTGTAGTGCAGAGTGCGACACAGATCACAGTTTAGTGCGAGGTAAATTTAAACTCCGTGTTCGAAAAAAGACTCGCATTCCTGGAGTAAAAACACCAAGGTGCCTAGATTTAAACAAGGTCAAGCAAATGGAAGTGAAAGAAAGACTGATTAAACATCTTGACAGTCTGGAGTTTAATGGCACATGGGATAACTTTAGAGACTAAGTTTATTCCACTGGTGCAGCTGTTCTTGGTTTCAGAGTCAGGAAACACCAAGACTGGTTTGATGACAATATGGTTGTCATAAGTCAATTACTTGAAAAGAAAAGAACTTATTTTATAAGTACACTTCATAGAAAGTCATCTATCAGACCGTCTACCATGAAGAAATATATTGAGTTTAAGCAACTATTACAGCGTGAAATAAGGAGGATGAAAAAAGAGTGGTGGTCTAATATCTCCTCTGAAATCCAGAAGACCTTTAATAAAAAGGAACTAAAACTGTTCTATAGCCCCATGCGTACAGTTTTCGGTCCATTAAGGTCTTCCATTGCTCCTCTAAGGTCAAAGTACAACATCACCTTGATTAAAGAACCCGAAAAATCCTTCAACGATGGCAACAACACCTCACGGATTTATTTAATAACCCTTTAGTAGTCAGTGCTGATGTTCTGCAGAGTCTTCCTCAACAGGATACCAAATATGAGATGGACCATTTTACCAACTTTTACAGAATTTGAAATGGCTATCAAACAAATTAATTCTGGTAGGGCACCAAGTTGGATGGGCTTCCAGTGGAACTGTGAAGGTAAAAAGTTTTTAATGTCAATCTTGCTCTGTTTTGATCTCTTAACTTAATGTTGGAACGGTTCTCCTCTACCAAATGAATGGATTGATGGTGCTTTGTGTGTTATATAAGGAAAAGGAGATAAAGTAAGTTGTGATAACTACCGTGGAATCACACTTCTGAGTGCTGTTAGCAAGGTTCTCTCAAGAATCTTGTTGAATCCATTGCTTTTTTACTTTTGCCCGGTAGTCATTCCTGAATCACAAAGTGGTTTAGGTCTGACAGAGGAACAAACGACATGATATTTTCGACTAGGCAAAGTACAAGAGAAATGTATGAGCAACGAGTCCCCTGTATCAGTTTTTGTCGATTTGGCGAAAGCTTTTGATACAGTCAACAGGGATGCACTTTGGACGATGTTGGGTAAACTTGGGTGCCCACCGGTATTTGTGAATGTACTCAAGCGGTTTCACAATAGTATGAAAGCTAGAATTGTCATGAGTGGTAGATTGTCGGATGAAATACCAATAGATAACGGTTAAGCAGGTGATGTCTTGGCCCAACACTATTCTCAATATTCTTTTCTGTAATATTATCTCATGCATTCCAACATTGTGAAACCGCTTGATACATTCACAAAATACCGGTGGGCACCAAGTTTACCCAACATCGTCCAAAGTGCATCCCTGTTGACTGTATCAAAAGCTTTCGCCAAAATCGACAAAAACCTGATACAGGGGGACTCGTTGCTCAATTACATTTCTCTTGTACTTGCCTAGTCGAAAATATCATGTCGTTTGTTCCTCTGTCAGACCTAAAACCACTTTGTGATTCAGGAATGACTACCGGGCAAAAGTAAAAAAGCAATGGATTCAACAAGATTCTTGAGAGAACCTTGCTAACAGCACTCAGAAGTGTGATTCCACGGTTAGTTATCACAACTTACTTTATCTCCTTTCCCTTATATAAACACACAAAGCACCATCAATCCATTCATTTGGTAGAGGAGAACCGTTCCAACATTAAGTTAAGAGATCAAACAGAGCAAGATTGACATTAAAACTTTTACCTTCAACAGTTCCACTGGAAGCCCATCCAAACTTGGTGCCCTACCAGAATTAATTTGTTTGATAGCCATTTCAAATTCTGTAAAAGTTGGTAAATGGTCCATCTCATATTTGGTATCCTGTTGAGGAAGACTCTGCAGAACATCAGCACTGACTACTAAAGGGTTATTAAATAAATCCGTGAGGTGTTGTTGCCATCGTTGAAGGATTTTTCGGGTTCTTTAATCAAGGTGATGTTGTACTTTGACCTTAGAGGAGCAATGGAAGACCTTAATGGACCGAAAACTGTACGCATGGGGCTATAGAACAGTTTTAGTTCCTTTTTATTAAAGGTCTTCTGGATTTCAGAGGAGATATTAGACCACCACTCTTTTTTCATCCTCCTTATTTCACGCTGTAATAGTTGCTTAAACTCAATATATTTCTTCATGGTAGACGGTCTGATAGATGACTTTCTATGAAGTGTACTTATAAAAATAAGTTCTTTTCTTTTCAAGTAATTGACTTATGACAACCATATTGTCATCAAACCAGTCTTGGGTGTTTCCTGACTCTGAAACCAAGAACAGCTGCACCAGTGGAATAAACTTAGTCTCTAAAGTTATCCCATGTGCCATTAAACTCCAGACTGTCAAGATGTTTAATCAGTCTTTCTTTCACTTCCATTTGCTTTGACCTTGTTAAATCTAGGCACCTTGGTGTTTTTACTCCAGGAATGCGAGTCTTTTTTCGAACACGGAGTTTAAATTTACCTCGCACTAAACTGTGATCTGTGTCGCACTCTGCACTACACATAACACGCACATTACAGACTTCACTAATATCACGGCGGCGAGTTATGATGAAGTTAATCATATGGCCATGTTTTGATCTTGGGTGGTGTTGTATCGGTCCAAGGGAAATAACTCCTTTAGCTTTTGTTAAAGGGTTAGTTTCCGGTACAGTGTTTCCAAAATAAAGCTGTTGATTATTTTTACTCCCGTGTTCAGGATTATTTTAAACACAATAATATGGCGACGAGGTAGTTCAACCTGAATTAATTTCAATTTCCAACCTCATCTACGAGCTAGACGAAACAGGTTTGGATTCACAAAACCTCTCAACACACTAAAATTTTTCAAAATAAAACAAAACAAAAATCACGATGTCATCGTTACCCGATTTCGAAAAATTCAACGTTCACGGAGAAGAAAATACAGCTGGAACTAGATGGAAAAGTGGATTTCCAGACTGGATAATCTATTTATAGCACTGGACATCACGTCGGACAGCAGGAAAAAAGCAATACTCCTACATTACGGAGGAAATGACATAAACGAAATCTACAACACCATGACAGATGAACAAAAAGGCACCAATTCTATGACGGAAGGAGACAACCCAACTCCGAATGAATATGAAGTGTTAAAACACTCATTCAACAATCAGTTTATACCCAAATAAAACGCGGTATACGAAACTTTCAAATTTCGCCAACTAAAACAAAAGGATGGAGAGAGCATGGACTCGTACCACGTTCGGTTACGCACTGCCGTAGTAAACTGCGGATTTCACAATAAAGAAAATGAAATTCTCGGGCAAATAATCCTAGGATGCACTTCACAAGGACTTCGAAGGAAAGTCCTGAAAGACAATTTAACTCTCACGCAGTTACTTGACGAGGCTCGTGGCATTGAACTTGCCGAAATCCGCGCTGCGTCAATAGAAACAAACACAGCTAGCACAGAAAATGCATACGCTATCCAAGACCAAAATAAACGGTCAGGAAGCTCAGAGTTAAATCAACATAGGCCTTACTGTCTAGAATGTCACCATAGTAGCCAAAATGACTCGCATCCAAAACACAGAAACCCAAACCAAAATTTTTCTCAAGCTCGGAAAAAAAACACCAGACAATGCATTTTTTGCAATGCTCCACAATACCAACCCCAGAGCAATCTGCCCGGCAAGTGGACAAACATGTGGAAAATGTGGGAAAATTGGTCATTTTGCCCAGGCATGTTTGTCTGGCTCTAAGGTAAGACAGATCCAGTTTTCACCTGATCTCTCTCAATCTGACAATGAATCCCTGTTCCAAATCAACATTCTCGCAACGCAATCACCCCCAATAACTTTACCCAGGACTACAGCGTCCACCTACAAAAAAATTGAATTCATAATTGATACAGGAGTAAATATTTTGGGAAAATCTGCATATGAATCACTAGGCCGTATTGAGCCCCTACGCAAATGGCCTGTACCCAAAATCTACGCGTTCAGCTCAAGTAGTCCTCTCCCCGTTCGTGGATTTTTCCAAACAAAAATCAGCCACAAATCACAAACGGTCAATGCAGTCTTTTATGTACTACATACAAATTGATGTGCCAACCTGATGAGCAGTAAAACAGCCCAACAATTAAACCTAATCCATTTCTCCCTACAGACAGGCCCGACAGACATACCTGACCAGTTCTCACACTTATTTGAGGGTAAAATGGGCCGCATCAAGAATGGTAAGGTCACCCTCCACATTGATAAGTCTGTAACACCGGTTGCCCAAATTCATCGTCGGGTCCCCTTCCATGTCCGCAAAGATGTAGAAAATGAGCTAGACAAACTAGAGAGATTGGATATCATCGAAAAAGTCGAAGGTCCAACACCATGGGTCAGCCCCATAGTCACTGTCCCTAAAACAAATGGAGTACGTCTCTGCATAGACATGCGGGAAGCTAACCGTGCAAACAAGCGAGTAAAACACCCGATGCCGACCATTGACGACTTGATAGCAGACTTAAACGGTGCAGCAGTCTTTAACAAGCTAGACATGAAAAACGCATACCATCAGTTAGAATTGGATGAGGCAAGCAGGTACATCACCACATTCACCACCCATGTAGGCCCCTCAGAAGGTACAAAAGACTACTATTCGGAGTCAATGCAGCCGCTGAGATATTCCAAAACATGATATCGGAACTTCTGAGGGATATCTCAGGAGTGATAAACCTCTCTGACGATATCATTGTCTATGGAAAAAATCAAGCTGAGCTCGACATAAGCTTAGAACGCACCTTGAAGAGACTCGATGAGAATGGGGCAAAACTCAACAGAGAAAAATGCCTCTTCTCAGTTGAGAAACTAAAATTCTATGGACACGTATTCGGAGAGGCTGGAATTTCCCCAGACTCAGTGAAAATCCAAGCCATCAGTGACTCTGCCCCACCAACGTCAGTGACTGAGATCCGGTCATTCCTGGGTATGACACAGTATGTTGACAGATTCATCCCAAAGTATGCCACAATCACAGAGCCTTTGAGAAACCTGACAAAAAAATCTGCAACATGGAAGTGGGGAACTCATGAACAGAATGCCTTCCAGAAACTAAAAGAGGCACTCACCAGCAGCAAAGTAATGTCATACTGCAACCCCCACAAACCAACAGAAATTCTGGTGGATGCCAACCCAGTTGGACTAGGAGCAATCCTCATGCAGGAAAACCGCCCAATTTGCTACGCGAGTCGAGCTCTCACTGAAACCGAACAGAAATATTCCCAGACTGACAGAGAATATCTTGCAGTGGTATATGGAGTTGAGCACTTTCATCTCTATCTATTTGGAGCACATTTCACTGTCATTACAGACCACAGGCCACTCATTGGGATAATGAACAGCAGAAAACCGACCACAGCCAGGCTAGAGAGATGGCGTCTACGCTTGATGCCATACAGCATGGACCTGATATACAGACCTGGACGTGATGAAAATAATCCTGCTGACTATATTAGCAGACATCCCCATGAAATACCCAGGCACGACAATGCAGGAGAAGCCTATATTGCCTACATTGCAGAAAATGCAATACCAAAATCCCTTACCCTGAGAGAAGTAACAGTGGCTACTGAAAAGGACCAACAACTCCAGAAGCAATACAAACTGACCGTTGGATGGATCCAGAAACAAAAGACTTCCACAGATTCAAGGATGAACTCTCAATATACGATGGGCTCATCCTTAGATAAAATCGCATAATCATACCCACAACTTTACGACAGAAGACTATAGGCATCGCCACCAAGCTCACCAGGGCATTGTCAAAACAAACAATATATTAGAGAAAAGGTGTGGTTTCCGGGAATTGAAAGATATGTAGAAGAGACTATAAAATCCTGCATACCATGCCAAGCATCCCACCCAGGTCACAGTCCACGTGAACCTCTACAACCCACACCACTACCACTGGAACCATGGAGTTCCCTCGCCATTGATTTTGCTGGCCCGTTTCCCTCAGGTGACTACTTACTTGTAGTCATAGATGAATACAGCAGGTTCTCTGAGGTGGAAATAATCTCATCTACCTCAACAAGAACAGTCCTGCCAAAACTAGAAGCCATCTTCTCACGGCAGGGTCTTCCAGACTCAATCAAAACAGATAATGGGCCCCCTTTCAATGGAGAAGTGTTCTCCAATTCCATGCGTGAGCTTGGAATACAACACAAAAAGATAACACCCCTTTGGCCAGAAGCAAATGGAGAGGTGGAACGCTTCATGGCCACCCTCAACAAAAACATTCGATCATGCATTGCTGAGGGCACACACACATGGAAGTCTCAATTACCTACATTTCTTCAGATGTACAGAGGCACTCCTCATACTTCCACAAAAATTTCTCCTTTTGAGGCATTCACAGGCAGAAGGATGAAAGTTGGCCTACCTATCCTACTTCCAACCTTAAACCACCCACAAGACAACATACACAAAAAATTGCTGAAAATGACTATATAAGCAAACAGAAGATGTGTGAGTATACTGACAAGAAAAGGAAGGCCCGCCCCTCAGCACTTCAACCTGGCAACTTTGTTCTAGTCAAACAACACCAAAACAAACTAACACCACCATTCTCCCCTCTGCCTTACATAATCACTCAAAAGAAAAGCAGTATTATAACAGCACAACGTGACCAGAACAATATAACACGTAACTCATCCCAGTTTAAACCCATAAGAGGTTTGTCACCTGTTCGCTCTGAAGGAGAAGATGAAAATGAGGGAACTGATCTTGAAAGACATCACCGTCCAACCCATATACCAGATACAACTCAAATCTACATTGATGCTATACCCACATCACCATTTCCCACCCCTGTGGCTGTCTCAGAGATTTCATCACCCATGACCCCTGAGACTCCTAGACTATACTCCAGACCACAACGTCAAAGACACCCCCCTGTTCACCTAAAAGACTATGAAACATAATGCGACATTACGCAAATTACCTCTTAAAATAAAACATTTTTTAATTCATATCCTTATCCAAAGTATGGGAGGATTGTTGTATCGGTCCAAGGGAAATAACTTCTTTAGCTTTTGTTAAAGGGTTAGTTTCCGCTACAGTGTTTCCAAAATAAAGCTGTTGATTATTTTACTCCCGTGTTCAGGATTATTTAAACACAATAGGTGGGTCCAAGTAATTTTATGGATAAGTTTTTGACGGAAAAGAGTATTACAAATGGTTAAATTGGGCTCAGAACAGAACTCAAGAAGTTTCAGTCCATTTGAATTTACCCCACCAATACCATAATGACCAAGTGCATTCCATATCTCAAAATTGCTGCCAACGCGTGCATTAAAATCTCCGAGTATAATCAACTTATCCTCCTTTAGTGTAGAGACAATAGCAGTGCAAAAGTCTTCATAAAAAGTCATGACAGTCTCCTCATTAGCTTGAAGGGTCGGGGCATATATAGAAAATAAGGTCGCGTACCGTTTCATAATGCGATCACTGATGCTAGAAGGAAGCTCCAAATACTTTGCCAGTCTTGTATTCACAGCAAAACCAACACCACCCTCGTGCCGTTCGCCCTTTGGCTTACTAACCCAAAAGAGTTTATAGCCCGTTGATAGTTCTGTCAACTGATCCTCATCTGACAATCGGGTTTCCGATACAGCAGCAATATCAATCTGTAATCTCTGAAGTTCCTTTGTCACAGGTGCTGGTCTTCTTTCCGGGCGATCTGAAGAATTACGGTCTAACAAAGTTCTTTCATTCCAACAAGAAATGTTAGGTTTAATTCGGTCAAATTGTTTTATATTTCTTTTCTTCCTGCAAGAAATGAACCACCGTTAGCCGCAGGAAACCAACCAGTGTTGAGGTGACAGGCAATGTTTAGTGCACCTTTTCTAGCACTGTCCCAATAGTTTGGGTGAGCAGTGCTCTCCTAAATAAGGCTGCTCAGCCACAAGAATATCCACCGGGTTAGTCTCTGTCACGGGTAGACACAACAACGATGTTAGGATAAGACTCCTGTCGCTAATGTGTAGATATGTAACTGCATGCTTCCAACTGGTCAGGTCTGCACACGTTGCCACACATCCATCGCCATGGGACTTTTTGAGAGGCTGATAGATGAAAGAAAGAAGGGAACATTTGTACATCATGATATTATAGTGGTAAACATTTTTTTCGAGTTGGTCTTCTAAGTTTTCTAATTATATAAAGAGATAAAAGACCGAAGTTATGAATAGAAAAAAAAAAGTATCGAAAATCGGAAAATAAAATGTAAAAAATAATAGATAATTCATTTTTTGGAGATTTCTTTTTTACTCATTTCGATAATTATTTAATTGGCTATTATCTTATAAAAGATAAAATTATACATCGATATTTTTCTGCTTAAAAAGGGGTGTACATTTTTAATCGAGTTTTTCTTCAAAAAGTATACTTTGGTGTAATAAAATAAGGTTTCCATTAAATAGATATTTATTTCTAGAATCTAAAAATATAACATTTTGAACTTAACATCAGATTTTTTACATTTTAAATGAATTTTATATATTAATTTTTCATAGCAAAAATACTAAATTAAAGTTTTGAAATAAAATAACTGATGCATTATAAAAATTCAATAATTGATAAATCAATACTGAAAATGTCATTAGAATCGGATAATTACCTGATTTTTTTTTGGGGGGGGGGTGTTTGTTTGTTTTTAGCAATCGCGAATGTTACATTAAAATTGTAAATAAGCGCGTAAAACCATTGAAAAATAGACAAAATGGCGGATCACGTCGAAATTGACCAAAACAAATCTTAAATCTATTAAAAATAAACTGCATATGTAATGATATTTTTCTTTTTTTAATGATGGCCATTATGTTGCTACTTATCGATTTAGACAAAGTTTGACCTTAAATTAATTATTATTTAATAGATTTAATTATTTCTAAAATTCGTAGCAGCCGATTTTTTTTTTGCCAGTACCTAAACCATACTACCTTGTAGGCGTTTAAAATTCCCCATTAAATTTTTAAGTGAATAAAAATTAGTCAATTGAATCAGAGAAAAAACTTTTGTTGTATCAATTCAAAGAAAATATTGTTTTTAAAACAACGAAAAGAGAACACACGCTACAAAAGATATTTTTTAAGTTCTAAACTTTTAAATTTTCTTATAACTTTTTCGAGAATTGAAATTTTTTCAATTTTTTATTTATTTTTTATTTTATTTTTTAATTTTTAATTTCTATTTGTGTGGTCTTTTGGTTTTCATCTATCTAGAAATATACAAATTATTGACAGGAAATTTTTTTTATTCAAATGATAAAAACTTGAAAAAAAAATACATACACTCTTAATTGATACAAAATATTTTTTTTTAATTTTATAAAATAAGCTATTTATTTAAAGTTAAGTACTTAATGAATAAAGTGCTGAAAATTTCCTTAAAATTGGACACTTTCCTGATTTTGGGGAATTGATTAAGAATTTCAAAATTCATTTTAGAATTTCAAAATTCATTTTAGAATTTTAAAATTAAAAACATTGAAAGACATGTTCGTGGGCGGAAGAGTAGAACGACCGAAACGTTGTAAACAACCAAATGAAACTAATGAAAAACAAATTTAATACAATTTTATTCTTTTGCCGTTACAATAAAATATGTTATCAAGGGAAGTAACTATGAATACATAGAAAGCAATAGAGTTGTTTCCCTTTGTTAATTTTTCCGTTTTTAAATTTTTGAAAATCTCATTGAGAAATATTTCCTGAATAATTATTTATGACTTCCAAGTTAATTAATAAAGAGAAACAAATGCAAGAATTTCTATTTTCATTAGAATTTATGAAAAACAATTTTTTTTCCAATCATTTTTACCAGATCAATAGAACTTTTACCTCAATTTTTTACTTTTTTGTGTTTCTTTTTCTTTTCTTTTAAGTTTAGATGCTTAAGAATAAGAAACAATACAATTAATGTTGTTAAGATTCCATTTTTGTTTGTAATCAATTCCACTGTCCATAAAACTAAATCTACTTGAATCTCATTGAATTTCTTATTACATTTGTAATGGTTACGTGAACGGGATCTTATGATTTTTAAGTACTAGTGTCGCTAAGTATGGGGATATTACATACTTAGCGACACTGGTACTTAAAAATCATAAAATTCCGTTCACATAAACCGGTCACATAACCATTTTAGACAAACACCTACGAACAAATTTATATTAAATTTTCACAATATTCCAATAAGTATCCAAAAGTTACTTCCCTTGCACCATTCATATTTTCCATGAAAAATAATTACTAAAAATAATTTAAAACAAACATTTTTTTCTTGATAAAATCCGTTAGAAATTGGCTACGAATGTGATACACAACGTTTTTTAGAATAAGAGAACTTTTGTTTTTGAATTTGAAGTATTTCTTATAAAAACTGTTACACTGAACGAACATGACACATCGAATGAACATGACACTTCGAACGAACGTGACACATCAAATGAACATGACACATCGAACGAACGTGACACATGCTTTTTAGAAAAAAACAATATTTCCAATTTAGATTTAAAATATTCTCTGTGTCTCTCTCAAAGAATCCTATAGAAAACAGTCATATCTTAAAACGGTCACAATTGTCTTCCTATCAATATGCTCTGATGAACATTTTTGATAAAATTGAAATATTGGCAATGTTAGCAAGCAATGCAAAGTTGTAAAAATGAATTCAATTAAACAACACTATTTTTCTTATCATTTTATATATATATGTATATATATATATATGTGTGTGTGTGTGTGTGTGTGTGTGTGTGTGTGTATTTGAAAACCTTAATTTATCAGAAATACTTTCGCCTCTTCAAATCTGATTTTATAATTGAAAAGAATTACATATCAAGTCTATCTAAATATGTTAAGAGAAAAGAAAAGAAGAGAAAAACATATTTAAGTAGACTTAATATGTAATTTTTCTCCATTATGAAATCAGATATGAAGCCAAAATAAATTTATTTCTGGTAACTTAAGGTTTTCATATATTGATTTATACTATATTGTATATACTAGCATAACAAAACCGTCCTTCGGGCGGTGTAAAAATAAAATTTTGAAATATATAGCCTGAGCCGAGTGGGATTTAAAATACAACGTCAGAGGGGTAGTATCCAAGTAAAGAAATTAGGAAAGTTAACTTTCTACACCAAAGTTTTTCCTGAAATAATATTCAATAATAAAAATTAAATTTGGTTTATCAATGAATAAAACAATCAACTATACAAAATGATTTTTTATTGTTTTGATTATTTCTAAAATCTTTGAAATAAAACAATAAATATTCACCTTATTTATTTTACATTTAACAAACATTTAGTTTTAGTGTAAATAAATATTATATAAAATAAAATAGAGTAATGATACTTAAATCAATATTTAGATGCTAAATAATACCTATTATTAATTTTTTTTAATCGGAGGAAATAAAGTATCTAATTTATAGATTTATTTTCAACTAAATTTTGTTTGGTACACTTATGTAAAAATATGAATTTTGTAAAAAATTTTTTGAATAAATAAAATCTTTTGATAATAGATTCAGTATCAATTTGTCTGTGACTAAAACTATGTCACTGCTTACATCACAACACTGTCATTGATAAAAAATATTATTTAATTAATAATCAATAGATGCATGCAACATTTTGATTTGAGGGGGACAGAAGTAAATTTCCATTTCAAATGGTTTCATTTTTCTTTACTCCTTTAATAAATTTAATGATTTTACCGATAATACAAACCCTCTTATATGGAAATTTTAACTCAGACAATATCTTTCAAAAATTAATTTTATAACCGCCCAGATGGCGTTTTTTGCTAGTTTATATAAAAATGTTTGTACAATAAATTAATGAATATAATATATGTTGTTACACTCTTAATTCATTTTCTTAGAGATTTAATAAATTTTATATCCATTAAAATAAGCATTAAATTGAATAATTGGCAGACCTGAGCATCTGAAACCCCATTTAAATTTTTTGTTTTTAATTTTTTTTTTCTTTCTTTTAATGGATTATTATCAATTGGTGTGCAACCAATCTATCAGGTTTTTTAAAAAATTCTTAAATGTTCTTTATTTTTTGAGTTTTCAGGGGTGCTCATTTCGATGTATAAGTTTATAGTAAATCGCTCCCCCATATCGGAACCGCTCGAAAGGAAACTGGCGCAAACGTGTCAAAGTTAGGGTGGCCCAGAAAAAACAGAACCCAAATCATTTATTTATTTTCCCATTAAACTAACCTTAAACCCCAACACCAACCCCTAACCCCAAATCCTAACCCTAAACCCCCCCCCTAGTTACAATTAACAGTTTTATTACAAAATTTGTGGGTTCTGTTTTTTCTGTGTCACCTTAATTTTGACACCTTTGTGCAAATTCAGCCCAGCTGTTAAGGTAGGGCGGTTCCGATATAGGGGATCGATTTACTATAAACTTATACGGGGAAATGAGCACTGAAAACTCAAAAAATAAAGAACTAAAAAGTTCTTTATTTTTGAATCAGGTGCTTTTTTTTTACAATCTGATAGATTGGTGTGTAATCGATAACAATCCATTGAAAATAAATAAATAAATAAATAAATAAATAATTTTTTTAGCGGTTCCGATATGGGGGATCGATTTACAATAAACTTATACGGGGAACTGAGCACAGCTGAAAACTCGAAAAATAAATAACTTTTTTGAATTTTTTTTACAATCTGATAGATTGGTGTGTAATCGATAATAATCCATTGAAGAAAAAGAAAAAAAGATTAAAAACAAAAATTTTAGATGGGGGGTTTCAGATGCTCAGGTCCGACGAATAATTTTATTTATTTAATTTTTAAAAACAAAACAAAATTTATATAAACTTGAAGTAAAATGCATTTTCAATCATCTAATACAGAATAGTATTCCTCTTATTGATGAATGTGTATTGTTTAAACATTGTTTAAACATTGAACAAAATACTATTAATTTCTCGCTACAATTAATTTAAATAGATGATGAAAAATAACATTAGTAATATGAAATAACCGTAAACAAATTTTGAATTAAAAATAAATGTAAACATTTTTTTTAATTCCTAATAGGAATAATAAAATTTGAAATAAAAAAATACTTGTTATATTTGTGAAGGTGCCGCGAAAATTAAAAATAAATTTTATCTATAAATTTTTTCATGGTGTTTGTATCATTTGTTTATTGTATTTAGGTAGGGGATTTTTTTTATCACCGCTTTTGTTTATACAAACCGAACTTCGGTTAAACATTGTTGAATAATGAATTTTAAAAGTATTGCGTCAATTATGATAAAAAATAAAGATTAATTTTTAGTTTAAGAAAGAAGCGCTAAGTGTTAAAAAAACAAACACGTAAAATCATTTTTTTTTTGTTTTCATTTTTTTTTTTTTTTTTTTTTTTGTCGTCTGATTCTTGTCATCTCTCTTTTAGGTTTTTTTTAATCAACGAACTATTTTCTGTAAGGGAATTATTACAATGGTTGACAAGGTCAAAGGGTATATTTATGACAAATTAAAATTAAAAGATATTTCTTAATTTCTAAATAAATCACGGTCATCATATTTAGCGGAAAAGCATCGCTCAGAACTGGTTGTTATGTTATAAATTTGTCCCAAACAAAACAAAAAAATCTAACTTAAAACTTCTTTTAAGTAAATTTTCAATGAAATTAAATTATTCGCTATGCAAACTTAATTTTAAAAAAGTAGTTATTTGTTAGATTTGACCAAAAAAAAGAAATTATTTTAGCATTTTTTACCACTTAACAATTTTCACAAGTTATTTTAATTTTAATATTACTAATATGAAATAACCGTAAACAAATTTTGAAATAAAAATAAATGTAAACATTGTGAAGGTGCCGCGAAAATTAAAAATAAATTTTAAATAAATCTAAACTGAAAGAATTGAAGAATAAACTAAATAACAAACTCACATGACAATAACATTTTTTTAAATCAATTACTGTTTATCACGGCTTTTGAAAAACAAACGCTTTTGATAAACAAACATAAACATTCAAACATACAAAGAAAAAAAATTAAAAAATAAATATTTTTATACAATTCTACAAATTGTATTTTAATTGAATAAATGAGTAAAAAAATATTTTTTTGAATTTTATAAAACTAATAGCTCTATTATTTTAAAATTTTAAAAATGTTTTCGTTTTCCTAACGGAAACAGATACGGAAAAAATCTCGTAAGTAAGAATTTAAGGTGACATACTATTTTATTTATAGATACATTTCTCGCAAAACTTTATAAATTAGATAATTATAAATACAAATCAAAATCAAAATAAATATGTAAAACTTTATATACCTAAACATGCATTTATTGAAAGATTCGTTAAAAATCAACAAGACCAACGGATCTTACAACGACAATCTGACAGTCTATATAAACTAATTATCTCTTTTATATTTTATAAATAAACTATATTGATAATAAATTAGGTTCTCATTAATAAATCCTTTAGATTATTGTGGAATCTATGACGTAAGCCGTGACGTAGTTTCGGCTTCAGACAAAAATGCAGTCTATCTCCATTATATATAGAAGAATATAGATATATAGATGTAAAAATATGCACACACACACACTGATATACACAAAATCTTTACATGTACATTTGAGTTCTCAGTTTTGGGTGAATCCTATCATGGAAACAATTGATACCATTTACCTATAACAGTGAACTCAATCTTCAGACAACAAACAGACTATGGATGGACAGCTGAAGAATTTTTATAGTATGTGGCCTACCCGGTTTGAATGTGTCCTACCTCAGTAAGAGTATTTTTATTGATATAAGTAGTAGGCAATTTATTGAAACTAATTATTTTTGGCATATATTCAATTTCAAGAAATGCAATTCAGTCATAAGCTGTATATAGTAATTAAGAATAATTAAAAAAGAATTTATCCATAATTTACATGAATCAGAGATCTATTTAATTCTAAAATATTCTAAAATTCTGAAATAGTGTTAGGGTTAGAGTTAGGGTTAGGGTTAGGGTTAGCAGTTATTATTATAACATTATAATATGCTTTTAATGGTAGGCCACATGCTATAAGAGAGGCAAGATTTCGTAGGCCACATTCAAAAGGTAGGCCACATACTATAATGGTACCAATATTTGTCTTGAGGCTATTCAAAATGGTGGCAAATCAACCAAATTGCCTCGGGCTTGAATAGAGGTCTGTCATCCAATTTTTGGGGTCTGAAAAGTGAAAACTATGTAAAAATTTACTGAAGAATGTGTGATGCTCATGGAGAAGTATGTTTTAGTAAAAGAAATGTCTATTAATGAACTAAACATGAGTTTACCACTATAAATGTGAATCAAAAAGTCGATTGAGTTAAAAGTCGCTGACTCTTTGGTCAAGACAAAAAAAATCAGGATACAGTGGTCAGTAAAGAAGGTCACTTTTCTGGGACATAAAAAGATCCATCATTATTGATTTCCTTGAAAAGGCTGCAACTGTAAACAGCACATCCTATTGCCCACTCCTTAAGCAACATTGAAGGAGCCTGTATCTTGAGTGGGAATAATCTGGTGGAACCCATCCCTCTCCAAGTCTACAACGGATTTGAATTCAGAGTTTTTCTTTTCCTGGTTACCATACTATCCTACAATGTATCCACAACTGGAGGGATATATTTGTTTGTACAAATATACGTGAGCAGTTCTGCATGTGTCTTGTTGATTGTAAATCTTGTAACACCCCCTCGGGGCTATGAACACCCGCAGCCCTTCCTGCTGCACATCTTACTTGCACCTTCCAACATTACTGCAATTCCTGCAGCTCCTAGCTTTTCCAACTTTACTGGCCATAATCGTGTCGTGGTCGTCTGTTTACTTGACCCTAACTTAGGACCTCCACGTGTGCACGTAATACTGCCTCAGGGCTCATCCAAGGGGGTTTACAATCAATTATCAAAAGAGAATAAAGACAAGACAAGACAATTTCAGGTGAACATCAATCAAAATGGCAGAGAGGTATATGGTTCTTACATTGCTTCCTTCTTTCATTTCTATCTGCTAATCACACATTCTTCTCCGTACTGTCGAGATGAGAGGGGGCAAAATGCCCCCTCTTGTTCTTTTAAAGACTTCTGCTAATGTTGTAATCTCTGGTGGACAGCTAAACTGATCTTCCTTCTTCGGCGTCCAAAACTCAACTCTACCCTGGGGTCCAGACTAAACTACCCCCCTTTTAGCTGGGACTGTTTATATATAAAATTCCACCCTCACCATCTCCTTTCTGACTAACCTTGACACTCAATCTCATCTCCAGATGTTTTGTTGGTTTGAAATACTATGACTAGAACAATAATAATAATATTTGACACAACAGATAAACAAACGTCCACATTATCAATTAACAATGAATAATTAGGTCCAAAATAAACATTTGTCTCTTGGTTTTGAGACATTTGTCTCGGTTGGATATCAAATATCTTCCCTATCACTTCTTTTTTATTTAATTATTCGTTCCTTAGTCATATTCACTCATGTATACACACATGATTCACTATATCCCCTCCAAACACACAGACACTCATGTGTCCATAATCTTACATACTATATTTTCATATAACTAATTATTACACCTATATATATATATATATATATATAATATATATATATATATATATATATACTTGCATGCCTCCAAATGCATTCTGCACTTGATGCAATGCGTAGTATCATAATCTTATCAGACTCTAAAGAAACACTGGCAACAAAAATATTCCTATTGATTTATTATGACTAAAAAAATACTGTTTAATCAATTGATATTGACATATTGATTTTTTTCTTTGTATTCCCTTTGACAATGGGTTTCAGCTGTTGATATTTATGGATATAAAGAATATTGGGAAATATTATTATTATTATTATTATTATTTTATTATTATTATTATTATTGGCATTTCAGTCTTGGAAGACTATAATATAGTTTTTGTGCCCCTGAAGTTACAGTGCCTCTTGTGACTGTTAGAAAAACATTCTCGACCACAGATGTCGCATGTGAAGGCTGTCCCTGAAGATATTGATGTGCCGGTGCTTTGTTGCTGCTGCTCTCTTCTGGATTTCCTAGCTTCATGGTGTTGCGCCAGGGTGACTTCTGACATGAACAGACTTCTACAGAGAGCCTGCTGCAAGCGAGGGTGGTCCTGAGCCAGATTTTCCCAGCTGAAAGTCGCAATTGGCATTGCGACTGTCAGATCACTTGAGATCGTTCTTGCAGATTATTCATAGATATAAAGAATATTGCAAAATAAACATAAAATTAAAACAGGTTTTAATATGTGCTGTGACGTATCACTGATATATCAACTAGTATATATATTAGAATTAAAAGAAAATTCTATTTGTAAAATTCCCAAGGAATGCGTGGGGGCGAGCTAAGAAAGCGAGATTTAGTTGAGCTGCAGAAGAATGTCAATGCAATTACTACTGTCCCTATGTCTAAAGGACAGTTGTACTCCCTGACCCCACCTCAGGTGATAGGAGGAATGTGTATACATATTTCAACTGTGACTCCGTGATCCTAAAGTACACTTGCCCCAAGACGTTGCTATGACGACGACTAAGAAAGGATTTTCGCGCGAAAATGCGAGGGCAGCACACAGTAGATGAAATCATACCGAGAAAGAAGGACAGTAAAGTTTGATGTGCGTATCTAAAATCAAAGGAACGGAAAAATAAAGACGTTTTGCCGTAGAATAAGAGTTAATTCATTTGGAGAAAAGGAGCGAATTCCCGTCGGACAGAGAAATAATAATAAGTTTAACAAAGAGACAATCATTGCGATTTGCAACGTCGCAGTGAGTTAAAACAAACGTTCAAGATTTTGTATTCTGTAAATCTTTATTATTTGTCATGCATTTTATATATTGCTAATATGATTGATATGCTCAATCGCTCGTCCAGTCATTTGATAATATGAACAAGATTTTGTATTCTGTAAAATCTTTATTGCTTGTCATGTATATTGTATATTGCTAATATGATTGACACGCTCAGTTGCTCATCCACTCATTTGATAATATGAACCACGCATTCACTTTACCCCTCTTTTGTCTCTTAATGATAATTTGTATTTATATGTAAATAAATGTTTATGTGATTATTTGAAATCCTGTCCGATCTTCGTCATTCAGCATTGTCGTCGTTTATCGGTTTTCTATCCTTTTTCACGGGAGCAGAGAGAAAAGTTTTGAATCCCATCACTTTTGTACTATTTATTTTTACATCTGTGACCTTTTGCATATTTTTTTATTACTTCATGTTGCGTGTGTACACTGGTCGCCCCTAACGAGTGTGCGTGTGTAACAGTGCATATGTGTCATTCTCATTGATTAGATTTTATAACTTCATTGATTTTTTTATCTAGTTGGGTCTGGGTGTGGCAGGTACATATTCTGCTCGGGTAAAGATTGTTTTGCTATTATCTAACAAATAAAAAAGAAAGCCAAATAATCTCCAAATACCAAGGGGTCCTGAATTAATCTTAAGAACAAATATTTTCAACAAGATTGTCTTGGTCCTCACAAAAGGTCTTCATAAAACATCTTAAACCCCGAAACGCGCGTCTGTAGATTGCTTTATATACGCTCCCCAATTTTCAGGTTGAGCACTCTGTTTAGAAGGGACTAATTGCTAAAATTCACCGCTTCGGCGTAAAGCTAGTCTCACTTGTTTACAAGTTAGAGACATCTGGTGAGTTTATTTCCGGATTATGAAATATAGCGATTATTCTGCCTTCTATTCTTGGCAGCTGCTTGTGGACCCATCGGTAAGAGACTTGACGAGCGAAAGTTCGTTCGGGTCCGAACCCGACCAGAGGTAGTTGCTGAAAAATAAGTATAGCTGCACTGACAAACGCGCGTCTGTAGATTGTTTTATATTATATATATATATATATATACTAGACAAAATGTGACCCGTTGGGTCACCCATTAAGCACTCGCTAGATGATTGGGATTAGGGAAAAAAATAGGATCTGCCAAAATATCATCTGCTTTTCATTTTAAAAACGAATTAAAATTTATTAAACCGATTATTTAAGGTCAAATTTTTGTCTAAGGCGAAAAGTAGTAACATAATGAACATCGGTAAAAAAGCAAAATAATACTACACATGTAATTTATTTTTTAAATATTTTGATATATTTAAAACGATTTTTCGGTCAATTGTTTCATATATATATATATATATATATATATAATATATATATATATATATATCTTGGAGAAAAGCCTTTGATGGCTGTGCAAACATTTTCTATGGGTATTTTCTCCCATACTTTATTCAGTTTTGATTTTAGAGTTCCAATATTTTGGCTAAGAGTAGAGCAAGATTTTCTCTCAAGAATAAGAAAAAATCAAAAGGGAGATCTAATGTTGGAGGCTACTCTTCCTTAGTGATTCATACAGGACACTACTGTTGTATTACACGAGCAGTGTGGCTCATCACTCTATCTTGTTGGAGAGTCCAAGTATCATTCTCATAAACAGAGGTGCACCATGGTATCAGTGCTTCTTCCAAAATATCCTTTTTGTAAAGTTCTTTATAAGTTCTTAAATAACTTTTCACTTATTTACATTGTTTTAAAATATTCTATTTACCTAAGTGCTTCAAATGTACATTACTTTCCAAAGTTAAAAATACAGGTGCAAATATTATTTTGGGTGAAACTTTATTCAAATCTGTTTACCAATGTCTAAGTAGTATAGGATAAACTCCTATAATTTACTAAACAATGAAAAAGAAAAAAACGTAAAAGACGCGCTAACCATGACTCCAATCCAAATTCAAAAACTTCTACAATTTTCCACAAATAAGATTTTTTTAAATAATTAAGCAATCTCTAGATTGGATAAGGCAAGTCATGAGGGGTGCTTACAAATACATTCACGCATTGAATTTCCAGATGGGTTGCTACCACCAAAAAGTAAAACACCAAATCGGGGCCGGCAGTCACTTATATAAACGGAATAGAAATTAACAAGTCAGTTGGCCCTTACCCTATGCGGGTAGTAGGGACGAGACCAACCACTCGGCATGTAAACACCAGAGACTCAACCCAGCAGCCAGAGGTGTCACATAGTGTCACAGTGGGCAACTTTGTCCCCACTGTACTTAGCAGATATATTTGATAAACAGCGACTTCAACAACCATCCCAACGTGAGAGATACTGATAATATCTAGGAATGCAACAATATTCGGGCAATTCGACCCAATTGCTGACATGATCAAACAACTCAACCTACCAACCCAACACAAACTTTTGCTGACTACTATGCGACTATTCTTCCTGACAGCCGTTTCAACCAACAAACAAGACATTCATCTTCAGGTTATGAGTAATTGACACCTTTCCTAATTTATCCATTTTTCTACCAATCAACAACCATAGAATCAATTTCTTTGCTGTTGTTGTTAACTGTAATAAAAGTTTAACTGTATACCCTGTGTTTTTTATTCTTCCATTTTCTGTTTAACTTGTGTCAATTCATTCACCATTGTAATAAACAGGATTAGCATGCAAGCGTATGGTGATGAGGAAAAGAACAAACACGGATTTTGAGTTTCAAAATTGTATTGAAAAATAACATGAGAACGATGAAAAGATAGAAATGAAAATTAAAGGATAATTTTGGTGATAGTTATGTCTTGAATAAAATTCAGTGAGTGTCCGGTGACCGAATGAGTTGCAGTTTAGGTGAGAGTTGGGCAGAAGAACCAGTGGTAGTGGTTAGGTGTTGGTAGGTGAGTCGAGTCTTGCGTTGTTGGTCGTAGTTAGCGGTTGGGTTCCTTGTATCAGTCGGTGTATTATTGTTGTTGTTGTAGGCAGAATTTTGTGTTTGATGTTCTTGTATCGTGTATAATAGTAGGAGAATTGGTACCGCTCCTTTAAGTGAGGATGGTCGGTGAGAGCAGGGGTTGGGATGTGTAGAGGTCGGCTGCCTTGTGATGTATCTTCGCTTGCGAGCGCTTGTTTGGTGTGTATTCGAATTGAGTTATGTTTTGAGTAAAAAGTCAGTGAGTATCCGGTGGCCGAATCAGTTGTAGTGTTTTAGGCGTTGATTATGCGTTTTCAGTGGTCGTTAGCGGTTGCTGAACGAAGTGGAATTGTTCCTTGTATCAGGCGGTGTATCTGTTGTTGTTGTTGTTGTTGTTGTAGGCAGAATATTGTGTTTTGGTTATTCTGAAGTCGATCGCTGGTCGTATCGTGTTATGATAGCATATTTTTTGTATTCGAATGAATGACGTGGAAATGTTCGCTTGTTCTTGACTGCCTGTGAGGTCAGGTTTGGGTAAGTGGGTGGTGTCGGTGAATCGCCGCCTGTGATGTATCCTTCGCTTGCGCGGAACCCTCGTTGGTGTGTGTTCGCTTGACGCCTGAACCTTTGACTGTCGTCTGCCTTTCAAAGCTGTTTATTTATAGAGAGCCGCGGCCGAAATTCGGATCAAGTTATTTTCATTTCACCCGGGAATCGCTTTCATTGGATGAAAATGCGAATTTTATTTACCAATTTTGTTTTATTTAATGTCAGGAATTGATTATCAAAGCGGAACTCCCGATCGGAGCCCATGCGCAGATATGTGTTAAAATGGTCATTCTGTTTTAGGCTACGATAGAGGAAACTTCCGATTTTGGCGTCTCCGCCTTATGTTTGTTTTGTTGGCGAGTGTATGTATCTTTTATTATTGCGGTGTGTGTGTGGATTGAAATGCTGAATTAGTGAATCGGGAGATATCTACATTTGCTTGTGCAACACCATCATTCTAAATATTGTTAGTGAGGTTGAAATTCTTTCTCACCAGCCAGAATTCATCCTCACCGACCGCAATCCGCATTAACCAGCCCTGTACAGTAGTAAAGTTGGTGACAGTGGCCTATTGTCGGTATCAGCCAGACATATTTGTCTATTCCCTTTATGCTAGCACTAAAGTATGGGAGTGTTTTTTTTAGTTGAGCTGAAGAGTCACACTTACCATCAGCTCCTAGATCAGGTTACCCAATCTGTGCTGCTAATCAGAGGGTAGGGACTGGTATTGAACCTGGAACTTAGTAATTCCTAGGCAGATGTTCTGCAAGTGTGTAAAGAAAGTGAATGAAAAACACTTTTCGTGCAAGTGTGACTGTAATTATCAGTCAGTCACTGTTATCAGTGAAATGATAAAAAACCATGAATAGAAAATAGAAAAGAAAAATTCTCGTTCCTTCTCACATAAAAAGTCTTTGTTTGCACTGTAAGCATTATCGGTCTCAACAAGTTGGAATACAGGTTTGTCATTTTCTCTTTGCAGTAAAAGGACATTCATATCAATTTTCCCATTGATTTTAATGTCACTTCGACAGAAGCTTCTGTATTTATCAACACTTATATAAATTTATTTCATACAAGACACCTCAAAAAATAACAAGGTAAGTAATCTTTTATTTCTTTATCAAAAAAAAAAAAATTAAATGAAAGCAGAACAAGTCGTATTCATTTTATTCTCTGAAATGTTTTTCTTTCTGTTAAACAATAAACAATTATTTAATGTGTCATATTGAAAGTAACATTTATGAAGCAAATACTTGCAAATTTGATTTCTTTTAAACGTTATAATTATACAGTATAATAAAAAGGTTTAAATTAAAATCATTAATTATGATTTCATGTTCATGTTTTGATCTATTTAATAAATCAAAATTTTTATGATTTCATGTTTTGATTTTTTTTAGTAAAAAAGTATAATAAAAAGGAATGATATTATATTTTGAAAATACTTGCAAATTTGATTTCTTTTAAATGTTATAGTTAAACAGTCAATACTAAAAGGTTCAATAGAAAATACGTAGATGATAAAATTTTAATTGTACATACATTCAATGTGTGAATAGTTATAATAAATAATTTATTATAATTTACAATGGTACAGTGCCAATAAAATTCTTATATTATTGACTTATCCGATTAATACTTGTATCAACCAACTATTGGGATTGACTAAATATCTTTTACTGGTAAGTCATTCCCTTTATTATACACACACACACACACACACACACGTATATATATATATATATATATATATATATATTGTATGTGTGTGTGTGTGTGTGTGTGTGTGTGTGTGTGTGTGTGTGTAGAAAAAAACAATGTGTTCAAAACCATAAATTTATTTGTATAAGGTGAAGTTGATGTTAAAACATGTTGGTTTATTCATCAGGATATTAGGATGAGTATAATGTTGTATAAACTGAGTTAGAATTTTTTTTCAAAAATGTTTTCAAAATCACCGAATTTAGTTTCATTTTAAATAAATCAATCTTATGAAATATTTTAACACATGAAAAGTAAAATTTGGTAAACCGCACTTTGTCTCTGTTTTTAGCCGAGCAGGAATAAAACCTAAAAAATATTATAATTACAAATACAATAAGTTCATTATTTTCATAAGGTATACACAATCATCAAATATATATATATATATATATATATATATATATATATATATATAGTATCTGCTTTATCATTTCTGTTGCAGTGGCATTAGTGAATAATCCAAAGGTGGTGAATATATTAAAAACATAGATTAGTAATAATAAGAATTTTAGTAGAGAAAAGAGTTAAGGGTCTACCATGGTTTCAGTCCAAAAGATTTCATCAGGACACTACCCTACCCTTAACTAAGTCAATGTAATTCCTTAGTTAAACTCAGATACATTGACTAAGTTAAGCGTGGGGTAGGGGCCTGATGAAATCATTTGGTTTGAAACCATGGTAGACCCTAAAATCTTTCCTCTACTAATATTATTATCATTATAATATATATAAGTAAGTAAAGTTGTCGGGGTGGCCTAAAGTCGGTATCAGCCAGACAGCGAGGGAGTCTATCCCCATTTCACTAGCGCCAGACCAAGGAGATTCTTTTTTTAGTGTCTGAGGTGGAGCGCCACACCTACCATCAATTCCTCACTTTACCGCACAGATCTTTGTGCTACTCATACACTGAGTTAGCGAGGGCTAGTATCGAACCAGGAACCTTGCAGTTCCCAGGCGAACACTCTACCGACTGAGCTAAACAGGCTGTCAGGTAAATAAAAAAATAAATTTAAAAAATACTGTATTTATGAAAGGATACAAATAAGAATTTAAAAGAAATTTAAAATTAAAAAAAAAACGTCTGTACACACCTAACTCTGTCTAGACTCATGTAGAAATGAAAGCAACTCAAAAGCCCTTACTTTAGTGAAATGTGATGATTAACATCCTATTTAGAATAAAACTAGAGATTTTGTAGCCATTAGAAAATATTCAAAATTAATATATTAATTGATAGGGAAAATTTGATATGTGTATTAACTATGTAATATATTAAAATATATATATATATAAAGTAGAGTAGAAATTATCCTGATGAAATCTAGATAGATATTCTCTGACTAATTACTAGTTACTCTATTATATATATATAAACACAGGTATATATATATATATATATATATATATATATATATATATATATATATATATATATATATATATTTAAACCTGTGTTTTTTCATTTTTCTTGATATACTACATACCGTCGGATTCATTTCCTTTCTTCACACACACACACACACACACACACACATATATAATATATATAATATATATATATATATATATATATATATATATATATATATATAGCTAGCTAGCTAGCTAGATCGATATACATATAGATATATCTATAGATGTGAAGTAGATGATGGCGTAATCATTCTCTTTAGACTTCTAAAAATTGGCGATAAATTATGATAAGTGTTGAAATTACTAAATAAGAATTTTGGCTGTGGGTATATATATATATATATATATATATATATATATATATATATATATATTATCTACCTCACCATTAGTGTTTACCTTAGACATTTAAAAATTGGAGAAGAGGTATGATTGAGGTGGAATAGATTCATAGAAGTTTCCAGTAAGACCTTCATCAGGTGATGATCAATCATTGTTTTGGGACATTATATTAATATATTCTTATTTTGAACTATATTTTTTGTATTGAGTGCTATGTCAGATTTTGTGGTTTAAAGGCACTTGTAGTGTTGAATTTTAACAATATATATATATATATATATATATATATTTTTTTTTTTTTTTTTTTTTTTTTTGCTTGAAAATATTGTGCCCCACGTAGAACATCGTACAGCTGTTTCAACTTTATTAAGTCTCATAGCGATGTATACATCAGTGATGTATACATCGCTGATGTATACATCGCTGATGAGACTTAATAAAGTTGAAACAGCTGTACGATGTTCTATGCGGGGCACAATATTTGCTGAGTTCGCTTGTCATGATTATTTTCAATAATTATCGAATTTTATACGATATACGCATTGTAATTGCCTTCAAGCAAAAAAATATAAATAATAATATACTTCACTCAACAATGCTTCTAAAGCAAATCTCATATATATATATATATATATATATATATATATATATATATATATGTGTGTGTGTGTGTGTGTGTGTGTGTGTGTACATATAAACAACATTTTGTCGGATCTTTTCTAATCTGCTGTTTCTTCATATATATATATATATATATATATATATATATATATATATTATTATTATTATTATTATTATTATTATTATTATTATACTAAAGCTGAGATTATCAACTTTCATTTCCTAAAGGCTTTTTTTTCTATTTATGCTAAGGACACAATATTTATACTCAGATATTCCTTGGTTTTAGGATTACTTAATGTTTGAAAAAAAAATTCAGTTTAATTGGTTTTAATTAGTCGTAATTAGCAATTAAGTCAACAACTGACCCGTACCTCACTGTCATTCTACATTACTCTCACCCTCTCTATGTACGAGCAAGATTGAGAGAGAGTAAGTGACGGAGAGTTATTGTGTTAGACATTTAACTATGTTAAAATTAATTTTAATATAGGGGTGAACTGGTAAAGACATAGCTACATGTGGGGTAACAGTGGACTCGACCTTTCGAAAACCCGTTTTTCCAGTCAGCATAAAAAGGAGTTTGTTTTTTGTTTTTTTTGGGGGCGGGGTTGCTTGGATGTCGGGGTAGGGGGGAGCAGTTTGTAGCTAGGTACCATTGTGTTGTGAAACCTGTCTTGTTCAGGCTAACATTTTTGTCGGTAAAAGAGTTTGTAAGTCCTTACTGCTATTGAGTGAAACATTATCTATTTGAATTTAAATTCAGTCAAACGTTTTCTTTCTTTTTTAATCTTACGAAATGATTTTAGTGTTTGTTTGGGTTTTTTTTTCTTTTTCTTTTTTTGTTTTGTTTTTAAATCTCTGGTCGTATTTTTAACCGGCCCTCGCCAACTCAGCGTATGAGTAGAACGGGGATCTGTGTAGTAAAGTGAGGAACAGACGGTGGGTGTTGCGCTCCTTGATATAGCGTAAGTGGAAAGAGAATAGACTCTCTCACTGTATGACTGATACCGACTCTAGACCTCCCCCGACGACTTTACTTATCTTTTTTTTTTAATTTAATTCATTTTGCAAACTCTCATTTTCCCCTAATTCCCAAGACTGCCAATATGTTGTCTCCTTTTCCTTTTAAAAAGGAATTAAAGTTAATTAAATCGATTATTTTCGTCGGTGCATATCACATAAATGCGTCTTGGCCTCCTGCTCAAAAAAACGCCATGCGGTGCCTGCTGAAAATCTAAGTTGGTCAATGTACGTCTTTGCTCAACAGTACACACTGGCGTGCCTATGTGATGGTTTCCATAGAAAAATGTTACTTCCGAGTGGTGCAGTAGCAATGATACAAATAGGGCTTGGAAGAAAACCTTTTTCAATTAAAACTTGGGGGGGGGGAGTCAACGTTTGCTCATTGAAGAAAATTCCATAATTTTTAGATATCTAGAAAATACATTAACTACCTTTTACTCGACATATATTATATTTCTAAAGATTCATCTGATGTATTAAAATAAAGAAAAAGTTTAATCATGGTATATCAGACATGTTTTCCGAATTTTCATATTGAATTTTTTTTTTTTTTTTTTTCTTTTTTTTTTGTTACAGTTGTTCTCATTGAAAGTCTTTGTAGCTCGTAGTGTAGTGATTTATTTTGCGGTAAGTTTTTAACTTATAACTAGAATGTAGTTAAATTTTGTGTTGTGCGAGCCAACGGTTTTTTCTTTTTTTCTACTTGATTTTGTTTAATATATTTTTGTTTTCGAAACTGTCATATTTACTTAACTTTTTTAACGGTTGTTTTGAATAAAAGAAAGAATATTTGCATTTTCTTGTTCGTAAAAACAATTGGGTGTGGTTAACTTTTATCACGTTCAAACCACTAAGTTATTAGTCGATAAAAATGCTTTCAAACCGCTAAAAAGATATTTTTAATTTAGGAGGAGGTAACATATTTACATGTCGAGAAAACTTGGGGGCGCTTAAAATATCACTTTATCTCATTAGCGTTTCATGAAAAATACCTTTTAAACAATTAGGGATTCATTAGTACTAATCATGTGACGTCGATTTTTTTTAGCAGGCATGATTTAGTGTTTTAAAACAGGTGGTCAGGGCGTATTTATCTGATATGCACCTTTTTTGTCCAAGTCGAAAAGTAGTTACATTATGAGGATGTGTTAAAAAAATTATATAACATATGTAATTCATTTTTAATACATTTTATACTAGGTTCTGCAAAAATGGTAAATTCTTATTTTACAAAACACATTTAAATTCAATAGAAATTAACAAAAATCTGGGAGCCATCACGGAACCCCGAACCTAACCCTTTATTTATTCCACGGGGGTATCCTGTTCTCATTTCGCTAACCATAGCTGGGGTAGGAGTTGTGTTAATTAATTATTTTTCTAACAATTCCTACCCCAGCTATGGTTAGCGGAATGAGAACAGGATAACCCCGTGGAATAAATAAAGGGTTAGGTTCGGTGTTCCGTGATGGCTCCCGAATACGACAAGAAAGTTCCCGAGTTCGAAAAGAAGGTTCCCGAGTCCGACAAGAAATACCTAAAGAAGGCCGGAGGGTATATCGGCCGAAACGTTGTACAAATAACAATGAAGATGGGGACAATAGTCCGAATAACGCAGATAATACTAATCTTCAAGCCTCATCTCAAACATTCAGAGAAATTTGAGAACGAATTAATTATTTAAATCCATTATCTAAGGTCAGATTTTTGTTTTAGTCGAAAAGCAGTAACATAATGGGCACCAAAAAAAAGGCAAATTAAAATTACATATCTAATATTTTTAATACTCTTTTAAACAATTAAATTCGTCCCAAAAGGCGTTTTTTTTTCTGTTTAAGTTAATTACCCTAAAAAACTGTAGCACAATCATTTTTAAGAAAAATCATAACTGAAGCTATAAAAAAATACTGGAAAAAAGTGTCTTTTTTCCAGTATTTTTTTTTTTATAGTCTGCTGTAAATAAATTTGGAAAAATGTTTTATTTAACATGATTATTAAACTTATTTTTTTATAGATTAGATAAATATTTAATTTAAAATATTTCATGTTGAGTTAAGATTGTTACTGAGCTTTTCTAGATATTTAAAAATTGTGGAATTTTATTCAAATGTTGCAAACGTTGACTCCCCCCCACGTATGATTGCAACACTTGGACCCTAATATGGCGCCTAAAGAATAAGCTAGACGGGAACTGCTCAAGAATGCAGTACGTAATTTTTAACAAGTTGCCACTTATCACACAAACTATCTGAGTAACATGAACAAGACATGCAGAACACTGCGAGAGGATTTAGGACAAACTCGTAAGTGATATTTTCTATGGAAATCAACATACAGGCACGCCAGTGTGGACCGTTGAGCAAAGACGTATCTTGACCAATTCTTCGCAGATACTGGATGCTGTGCAGAGGACTTCCCGAGAGGAATAAATGATAGGGTAATGTTGGCTAGAGATTGTCATGGATATCCATGATTAAAATCCTAATTACCTGTAATTAGAAATAAAGTAACTAAGTGATCCTTCTCTTGTTTTTTTCCTTTGCTCAAATGAAAATGTTTACTCCGGTTTAAATAACTTATTTGGACAGTTTTGGAAAACTTTAAATTAATGAAATTATTTTATCATGTGATTTTGCCAAAAATCTAACCTGGGCTCAATGGGTGACCCACGGGTCATGTTTTTCCTAGTATGTATATATATATATATATATATATATATATATAATATATATACGGAGGTAGCCTACTAAATCTTGCTGCACCGAAGAGACATGATATGTCGAAACATGGTGTTTGTGAATGATATATATATATCTATATCTATATATATATATATATATATATATATATATATATATATGTGTGTGTGTGTGTGTGTGTGTGTGTAATAAATTTAATCCTAATAGTATTAGTATATTATATATGTATGTATGTATATAAGTTTCTAAATTATGCAAGACTTTGGCAGGATTGAAAAGTCATGAATGTGCTTACAAACGGACAATGAATGAAGGAGTGGCAGTCGCCTGACAAGACATTGCAATCAATATATATATAGTATACAATATTTATAGAATATTGTAGGATGATAAATGCAAATAAATAATTTTACTTTGTAGATAAATGCTTAATATAAATTGATTGCAAGGTTACTGTTTGCTCTTCTCATGAGTGAATGTATATATGCACACACATATACATGCACACACACACACACACAAACACACATCCACACGCACATGCACACACACACATACATACACATGCACACACACAGACTCACACACACACATGCACGTATACACACACACACACACTGAAGTTGTGATAATTCACCAAATGACTTCTTTTTTTTTTCTTTTATGTCAATTATTGTCTGTTCCTGTCTTACTGAAGAACAGCTTGAATTGTGGCCATCAAAATTTCTGGACCCTAGAGAATGTTTTCAGATTTTTAGGTTTTAAAAATTGCAAAACTTATAATTCTTTTATCAAGGGGTTTGACAAAAATGTAATCCTAAACATGGAGAGCGCGGTGATGTACTGGTTAGAGTCGTAGGAAATGGACTCGTCGACCCGAGTTCAAATCCTGGAAAAGGCCACAGTTCACATAGTGCTAACACCCTTAGGAAAGGTACGAATCCAACTATTCTCCCTCCAGCTATGGGTAAATAGTAGGACAGACGGTGCTCTTTAACCCTGCTAAGGCAACCAGTCTAGGAGAAGGAAAACTGAATTTAAACTTTTTAAATCTCAGCTTGGGGTGGTAACTACTAGAATAGGCTCAGGCCTACTTAGTGATCAATTTCAATTTTTTAAATTAAAAAGAAATAATTTAAATTTAAATAAACAGGATCTCTAATTTGTGCCTATTAGGTCAGCTAAACTGATTCTTTATTCTTTTTCTAGCCCTGCTTAGAATACTCTGACTATATCCACTACAGAAAAGTGGCAAGACATACCCGAGGACTTCAAAAGGGGTGTACTGGGTATGATATTAAACTATATTCGATGGTGAGGATTTAGTACTGGAGATCTGGGTAGTGTTGATTATTCCTTTACTCCCAGGTCCACTCTGACTCAGAAGGGTAGAACCTGTTAGGGTCCAATCTATGGGTCAAATAGATCTGTTTAAAAATGATTCATATTCAATTGGACTGTGCAAAAAACTTTTAAGAAACAACTACATAAAAATGTAAATATTAACATACAATGAATGCAATTTCCTAACCCCTGGGGGGAGGATTCTCATGTCATAGAGGCATTTTCACTTTCAGACAGGCAACACTCCACTTTGGCCCTAACTTGGGCAAGACAAGTGGTTGATCAATTGGCTGGTCACATCAAGTCCTAGCACCTATATGATTGCCCCAATCACCCAACCCTTTTTATCATGTAGGTGCTAAAAAGTGGTGGCTGAGGGTCTTCATGTCCTAGGAATGACGTTATTCTCTATCTGATGGTGAGGTTCCAGTTCTGGAGGTCTGGGGAATGTGGAGCACTCCTTCATCACCATTGCTCCTAGGTCCACTCTGACCAAGAGAAGTAGTACCTTGTGAATGGTAAACCCCCTTATCCTCTTAGCTATGGGTTAAATAGTGCCACTGATGTTCTACAAGGATGGATTTGGCCTTAAATAACTCACAAAGGTTGACATATTACTAAACAAAGAAACCAAAATCAGTCTTTCACTCTCTCCTGTCATACAATTTTGGTGAGCCCCTGCTCTTTGTATGCCCCTAGGGTTCAGCCTAATCAGCCTTATGTATAATGCAATACTGTGTTACTAGGTTAAAACCAAACCTATAGGGCAGGTTTTAATTTGTAACCATGATTTTTTTTATCTTCAATACTTATCTATCACCAGAAAATATTTATATAATACATTCATTCCATTCTCATTAAGAAAACGTACATTATATTCCCACCAGTGCAAATATTTGTTTTTATAGCTCGTTCTTGGCAGGTGTTGGTCATCAAAGTTGAAGGTCATTCATATGAATAGAAACCACAAAATACAAATAGAATTTCTTTATTCAATGATTAAATTTTTTTTACCTCAAATATATTTGACCGCCCTGTTATCTGGGGCATTACAATACACCGACTGCACCTCTGCAGAGGGGTAAGACTCCCCCAGATTGAGCCATCTGTTGGCCATGGGTGGCGACCAATGATGCTTAAGGATGGAACCCAGGTGTCTGAGCAGTAGGGTAGGTCGATTTTCAACTTTTTTTGGAATATCAAAATGTAACAAATAGAGAAAATTGGGTATTGGTATGGTAAGCACTGACACCAAAAAGTAGGTTTCTAGCTTGCACCAATCTTTGAGCATTTAGATTTAAAGATCGTCTAATATGAAGCCCTCTGAAATCCTTGTTTTTGATACATTTATATAAGACATTGCTTTAAAATCTTATCATTTCAATAAAAAAAAAATTGTAAATTCATCTCATTCAAATAAGATGAAGAGGATATATCGAAAGTAACATTTAAAGTGAAATTATAACCCCCACCCCATCCTAATATCTCAAATAAGCAGCATTTTACCTCACTAATTGAGATACATCATTAATAACATTGCAATATATTGTTGCAGCGTTATTTTTTTCTGTTATCCATGGAACAAAAGTAAATAAGTATGAACTCTGCTAGAAACAAATGAAGGGATCATGATTTTAATATAAGCTACCATTATAATTTGAACATTCCTTTAAATATCTACTGGTTACTAATTGTGAGTCTTTTAAGTTTCTATTTTATATAATCATTGTAATGCATAAAGTTATAAAAGACATTATAAAGATACATGAATGTACTGGGATAATAGTAACTTTTATCATGCTATCATATTGAACTGCTCTACATAAGAGACCTTTGAACCAAAGGAAGGCCTCATTTTATGGCATAAAACTTTTGTAATGATATGCCTATGCCTTGCTTCAATTCTATAAACCGATTGGGAAGCTGAAGTTGTTAATTTTACTGCCCTTTCAACACTTTGTGAGTGTGAAGACAAATCAGGCAACTCTAATTTTATCCCGCTCTTTTATGACTCCAGTTCATTATCTAAAAATTCTTCTGTGAATCCAGGCTCACAAATTTCATTTTGAGACAGGTCGATCAACTGTGACCAATGTGTAGCATCAGAATTTATTTTTGGTATTTTTAGCGGCTTTTTGGTTGGGTTCCCTCTCCTAAAAAAATGAAAAATCAATATATTGAATTAAATTAAAAGTTCAACCATGTCTTAATTTTTGATTTTCATCATGAAATTAGGATATTACTTTAAATTGAATCTATAATCAATCATCTAAATTACCTACCGAATGGCTAAAATTATTTTATAGCTTCGTCCCTCACTTCCAGTTCATCTGATTTAAACATTAAATACAACATATTTTCTGGTAGGAGATCAAAAGCATTATGCATAATATTTTTGAATGCAATCTCCTGAATTTCAGGTGGTACCTCTTTGATTCTTTGCAGCATATTGATGATATACAGTGGCTGATTATGAAATTTATTGTCTCTTTTAATTTCAAACCAGCTAACTGCATAAACTTCAACAATAAACTGGATTAGGCTGTGTAGTTTTGATATGTTTTCAGGGTGAATTCCACAAGGCCACAATAAATACATCTAACCAAGTGAAATCACAAAATATTATATCACATAGAAAGAAAATGGTACAAGTTATTTTTTTTAACTTATTTACATAAAATATAATTATAGAAATTCAATTGAATTAAAATGTTTATGATATTGGGATGCTATTTGAATTCATTAAAAAAGAAAGAAAAGAAAAATAACTTTACCTTATCTTTGAGAGGACAAATACAGATTATGTACCTAGTCTTAGAATTTTCTTTTTTGCATTTCACACTTTTGTCTTTACAACTTAAGATTGGCAATTGTGACAGAAGAAATGTAAAAAAATGTGTCCAGTTTGTTTACCATAATTTTCTTTTGCGCTGAAGAAACAGATTTTCTATTTATCTTATGTGCTTTTTCGAAACATGTCCTTTTCAGTTTAATTATAATAGACCTTTCGCTTAACAGAGGCAAACAGGGATTAACCGCATTCCAAATATCAATTATATTTTTTGCCATTAATTTTGAAATATCGAAGTTTGTTAAATTTGAACAAGTATTTTTTTAGAAAATAGCTATATTGGATTACTTGTCTAAAATTAGGCAGCTCTATCTTATTTAATGGAGAAGATGGACCTCCAAAATTTGTAGGAGAAGCACTACGAGTTCGTTTTCCAACCATTTTTTAAGAAAACTATCTGAAAAAAAATGTATTTGTTGCTATAAAAAATTGAACAAATTGAATTATAAATTACAGAGTGAAATTTAAAGAAATGGAAAGATATAGGAAAAGATAAAAATATGTATTTACTTATCATATAAATAAAGGCAAATCGTTTGGTTGCACGCAAAAAAAAAACTTGTGAAAGAAAAATAATTATCTATCACAGGAAATGGTACTATTCGCGGAGTACCATCCCGGTCCGTTGCCTCGAAAACCGCTAGCCGGTGACTGCTGAAAAAAACACCAGCTATGATTGAAGTCCGTGTCACTCGCAACCCACTCACCCCCCCCCCCAAAAAAAAAACAACCAGCTTAGAGCATTTTTCCCGAAAACCTAACCCTAAAACCTATAACCCTAAACATAGTTGTTGTTTTTTTCAAGTGACACCGCTTCGGCTACGGACTTCAATCGTAGCTGGTGTTTTTTTTCAGCAGTCACCAGCTAGCAGTTTTGGAGGCAGGAGGCCGGGACGGTTCTCCACGAAGAGTACCCAGCGAATATAAAGCTACTTATTTCTTTTTTCTAATAATCAAGTGAAAATAAAAAAGGAAAAGATTTAATTATTTTTCTGTTTTAAATCAGCTCAAATGAAATTCAAATGTAAACAACAAAACGTGTTGATATGGTAGTTTCCGCTTAAAACGAGGTCGAATTTGGTTAATATTTATACTTTCTTAAATTAAATATTTTGGCTGCATTTTCTTTTTATTTACTTTTATTTAATCTACCAGGAATTGGATGATTTTGAATGAAATAAAATCTTTTATTAAGCCTATTTTTTACACGTTTTTCTTTTTAAACTACGTTTAATCTGACCTACTTCTCTTTGGTTAACACTGGTCGAATTTGGTTAATATTTATACTTTCTTAAATTAAATATTTGGCTGCATTTTCTTTTTTATTTACTTTTATTTAATCTACCAGGAATTGGATGATTTTGAATGAAATAAAATCTTTTATTAAGCCTATTTTTTACACGTTTTTTCTTTTTAAACTACGGTTTAATCTGACCTACTTCTCTTTGGTTAACACTGAGCGAAATTCAAAACATTCGATTTTGTTTGTATTTAAATGTGTTTGCTCAAAGTTTTATCGAAAAAATATTTGATACAATTATTCTTTATGTTAATTAGCAACTTTCTCCGTTTGAACCTCTAAGTGTTGGTATCAAAATCGACCTGCCCTACTGAGCAGTCCATGACAGGCAAACCCCCCCTTTGGCCTTTACTTGGGCAAGACAAGCGGTCGATCAATCGGCTGGTCACATCAAGCCCTAACACCTATATGATTGCCCCAATCCCCCAATCCTTTTTATCATATGGGTGCTAGAAGGAGGTGGGTGAGGGTCTTTATGTCGTGGGAATGACGTTAAATTCTATCTGATGGTGAGGTTCCAGTTCTGGAGATCTGGGAAATGTGAAGCACCCCTTCATCACTATTGCTTCCAGGTCAACTCTGACCCGGAGAGATGGTACCTGTTAGGGTCCCATCTACGGGTTAAATAGAAAAAAATGTTTTAAAAAAAAATTTCTACCAAACTTTCGCTTATAACAAACTTGAACTTTACTCTATAAACTTATCCCTTAAACTGATTTCCAATCCAGTTAGCAACAAACAACTGCAAACAACCAACTATCAAAATCAATAAAGATCCTTGAAAAAAAAGACATAACAATAAATCTGACTATCTCTCACAACCTATGGCTTGGCATGAAATAACCATGGATGGGTTGATCTGCCATTAAAATCAATCAATCAATCAATTCGATATATTTTGAATAAATATCTAGATGAAGGTAAAGGGTTATGACTCCATGGTGAAAACTTTTTTTCCAGCCGGTGCAGCAGGTGGGTCAGCAATCATTGGGAGATTAAAGTAGCTCAACCCATGCAACCCAGATGGTCAATCTATGCAATGGACAGATCAGCAATCATTGGGAGATTAAAGTAGCTCAACCCATGCAACCCTACAGCAATCATTGGAGATTAAAGTATATCCCAGATGGTTCATTGGAGATTAAAGTAGCTCAACATGCAACCTTGGACAGATGGTGCAATCATTGGGAGATTAAAGTAGCTCAACCATGCAACCTTGACAGAAGCAATCATTGGGAGATTAAAGTAGCTCAACCCATGCAACCCTTGGACAGATCAGCAATCATTGGAGATTAAAGTAGCTCAACCCATGCAACCCTTATGGTCAGCAATCATTGGGAGATTAAAGTAGCTCAACCCATGCAACCCTTGGACAGAAGAAGGTGCAGCAGGGTCAGCAATCATTGGGAGATTAAAGTAGCTCAACCCATGCAACCCTTGGACAGATGGTGCAGCAGGGGTCAGCAATCATTGGGAGATTAAAGTAGCTCAACCATGCAACCCTTGGACAGATGGTGCAGCAAGGGTCAGCAATCATTGGAGATTAAAGTAGCTCAACCCATGCAACCCTTGGACAGATGGTGCAGCCAGCAATCGAGCAGCACAGCAATCATTGGGAGATTAAAGTAGCTCAACCCATGCAACCCTGGACAGATGGTGCAGCAGGGGTCAGCAATCATTGGGAGATTAAAGTAGCTCAACCCATGCAAACCTTGGACAGATGGTGCAGCAGGGGTCAGCAATCATTGGGAGATTAAAGTAGCTCAACCCATGCAACCCTTGGACAGATGGGCAGCAGGGTCAGCAATCATTGGGAGATTAAAGTAGCTCAACCCATGCAACCCTTGGACAGATGGTGCAGCAGGGGTCAGCAATCATTGGGAGATTAAAGTAGCTATGCTTCAGATGGTGCATTGGGAGATTAAAGTAGTGCAAGACAGATGGTGCAGCAGGGTCAGCAATCATTGGGAGATTAAAGTAGCTCAACCATGCAACCCTTGGACAGATGGTGCAGCAGGGTCAGCAATCATTGGGAGATTAAAGTAGCTCAACCCATGCAACCCTTGGACAGATGGTGCAGCAGGGTCAGCAATCATTGGGAGATTAAAGTAGCTCAACCCATGCAACCCTTGGACAGATGGTGCAGCAGGGTCAGCAATCATTGGGAGATTAAAGTAGCTCAACCCATGCAACCCTTGGACAGATGGTGCACAGGGTCAGCAATCATTGGGAGATTAAAGTAGCTCACCCATGCAACCCTTGGACAGATGGTGCAGCAGGGGTCAGCAATCATTGGGGAATTAAAGTAGCTCAACCCATGCAACCCTTGGACAGATGGTGCAGCAGGGGCCAGCAATCATTGGGAGATTAAAGTAGCTCAACCCATGCAACCCTTGGACAGATGGTGCAGCAGGGGTCAGCAATCATTGGGAGATTAAAGTAGCTCAACCCATGCAACCCCAGTGCAGCAGGGGTCAGCAATCATTGGGAGATTAAAGTAGCTCAACCCATGCAACCCTTGGACAGATGGTGCAGCAGCAATCATTGGAGATTAAAGTAGCTCAACCCATGCAACCCTTGGACAGATGGTGCAGCCAGCAATCATTGGGAGATTAAAGTAGCTCAACCCATGAAACCCTTGGACAGATGGTGCAGCAAGCAATCATTGGAGATTAAAGTAGCTCAACCCATGCAACCCTTGGACAGATGGTGCAGCAGGGGTCAGCAATCATTGGGAGATTAAAGTAGCTCAACCCATGCAACCCTTGGACAGATGGTGCAGCAGGGGTCAGCAATCATTGGAGATTAAAGTAGCTCAACCCATGCAACCCTTGGACAGATGGTGCAGCAGGGTCAGCAATCATTGGGAGATTAAAGTAGCTCAACCCATGCAACCCTTGGACAGATGGTGCAGCAGGGGTCAGCAATCATTGGGAGATTAAAGTAGCTCAACCCATGCAACCCTTGGACAGATGGTGCAGCAGGGGTCAGCAATCATTGGGAGATTAAAGTAGCTCAACCCATGCAACCCTTGGACAGATGGTGCAGCAGGGGCCAGCAATCATTGGGAGATTAAAGTAGCTCAACCCATGCAACCCTTGGACAGATGGTGCAGCAGGGGTCAGCAATCATTGGGAGATTAAAGTAGCTCAACCCATGCAACCCTTGGACAGATGGTGCAGCAGGGGCCAGCAATCATTGGGAGATTAAAGTAGCTCAACCCATGCAACCCTTGGACAGATGGTGCAGCAGGGGTCAGCAATCATTGGGAGATTAAAGTAGCTCAACCCATGCAACCCTTGCAGCAGGGGTCAGCAATCATTGGGAGATTAAAGTAGCTCAACCCATGCAACCCTTGACAGATGGTGCAGCAGGGTCAGCAATCATTGGGAGATTAAAGTAGCTCAACCCATGCAACCCTTGGACAGAGTGCAGCTGGGTCAGCAATCATTGGGAGATTAAAGTAGCTCAACCCATTGGGTCAGCAATCATTGGGAGATAAAGTAGCTCAACCCATGCAACCTTGGACAGATGGTGCAGCAGGGGTCAGCAATCATTGGGAGATTAAAGTAGCTCAACCCATGCAACCCTTGGACAGATGGTACAGCAGGGGTCAGCAATCATTGGGAGATTAAAGTAGCTCAACCCATGCAAACCTTGGACAGATGGTGCAGCAAGGGTCAGCAATCATTGGGAGATTAAAGTAGCTCAACCCATGAAATCCTTGGACAGATGGTGAAGCAGGGGTCAGCAATCATTGGGAGATTAAAGTAGCTCAACCCATGCAACCCTTGGACAGATGGTGCAGCAGGGGCCAGCAATCATTGGAGATTAAAGTAGCTCAACCCATGCAACCCTTGGACAGATGGTGCAGCAGGGGCCAGCAATCATTGGGAGATTAAAGTAGCTCAACCCATGCAACCCTTGGACAGATGGTGCAGCAGGGGCCAGCAATCATTGGGAGATTAAAGTAGCTCAACCCATGCAACCCTTGGACAGATGGTGCAGCAGGGGTCAGCAATCATTGGAGATTAAAGTAGCTCAACCCATGCAACCCTTGGACAGATGGTGCAGCAGGGGCCAGCAATCATTGGGAGATTAAAGTAGCTCAACCCATGCAACCTTGGACAGATGGTGCAGCAGGGGCCAGCAATCATTGGGAGATTAAAGTAGCTCAACCCATGCAACCCTTGGACAGATGGTGCAGCAATCATTGGAGATTAAAGTAGCTCAACCCATGCAACCCTTGGACAGATGGTGCAGCAGGGTCAGCAATCATTGGGAGATTGAAGTAGTTCAACCCATGCAACCCTTGGACAGATGGTGCAGCAGGGCCAGCAATCATTGGGAGATTAAAGTAGCTCAACCATTTTTAGAAAAAAAAAAGGAAAATAGGCAATGTTCAACATTTTTTTCATTTTTATATTAACTTTACTTTTCAATTTAGAATTGACAAATGAAATTTAATTGTGAAATATTCACCTGTAACTTAAAGAAAATGATTTTAATAAAATTTCATGGATTATGAAAACATTCAATTTTTTCTTCAATGCCATGATCATATTCATATTGAATTCATTGTTTTATCAGGTACTCATTTTTTCTTTTTATCATGAGGAGTTTCAACTTGCCATGTAGATGACTTGTAAAATTGGTGCTATTCTGGTATAAAGTCACTTATATCAACGGGTGGTACACCAGGGGTCAGCAATCATTTGGAGATTAAAGTAGCTTGACCCATGCAACTCTTCATTTGTTTGGAGGGTTAGGGTCTGGCATCAGCCCAGTTTTTGTCCTTAGCTGCTACAGCATGATCTTTAAAAAGTTCTAAAAATAATCAAAATAAATTTTTCTCTAAAAAATTTTCTTTAATCATAGAAAAACAGGAAAAATAGGCAATGTTTGCCATATGTTCCTATCAGCCCAGAAATATAATAGGCTTTGGATTTTCAATTAGTAGCATTTGAGATGAATTTTACAAGACATTTATTGGGCAAATTGAACCCCCCCCACATCAGCCACCCAAAATATAAATCCCCCACCCCAATTTTTTTTAATCAAATTCATCAGTGCTTAATCAAAAGTAATCAAAAGAAATCTTTCTAAAAAATGAAATAGAGGATGTTTTCACCATGGAGTCACAAACCTTTACCTTGGCCAATTTCTATATTCAATATGGTGTGTATTGAAATTCAGAAAGAAAATCATTTTCTCTGGAGATGAATTCTTCCATGTGTTACTGATAGATAGCATTATATTATTATTAATTTTGAGGAGTCATCAGTTTGCAGTAAGTGCAAATCAAACTTATAAACTCATCCCTTATTCTCTTTCTTAATCTCTGTTGGTTTGAAGAAGCTCAAATTAAGCCTATAAACACATCCCTTATTCTCTCTCTCTCTCTCTCTCTCTCTCTCTCTCTCTCTCTCTCTCTCTCTCTCTCTCTCTCTCTCTCTCTCTCTCTCTCTCTCTCTCTCTCTCTCTCTCTCTCTCTCTCTCTCTGCCTTTGTCAAAATACACTAGTTGCTCAACTATTTGAGCCATATAGAACCATTGCTTTACAGTAGCTCAAATCAAACCTATAAACTCATCCTTTATTCTGTTTCTCAATTTTCACTTTCAGTACCATATTTGTTGTATTAGTTTCTACACTATTAATACTGATTTCATTTTTTATTTATTTGTAATTTTTAAATGAAACATTGTTCTGTAACTTTTATTAGTTGTCATAGTTTGTTAGCCCCAGTAAGTCACATTAGAAAGCCACTACAAGTTAAAAGATCAAATAAATAGATAAATAAATAATAATTTCTACTTAAACTTCTATCCCAATAAAGTACAAAAATATCTATTCAGACAAGATTACAAGAAGCCGTGGTATAAGGGTTAGAGACAGGGGAAATGGACTCGTTGACCCAAGATCAAATCCTGGACAAATCTAGTCACATTGCTAATATCCTTGGGAAAGGTATGAATCCAACTACTTTCCCTCCAGCTATGGATAAATATGGAGTAACCTTGGTTAAGCAACCATTTTAGGAGAAAGAAAACTCTGAATTCAAACCTGTTAAACTCAACTTGGAGTGGTCACTACTAGAATAGGCTCAGGCCTACTTAGTGATCTATTTCAATTTTTTTTTAAATTTAAAAAGAGGAAAATGTTGAAGTTATTTTTTTTTTTTTTTAGTTAAAATAAATGGTTTTGTTCAAATGCAATAATCAAAATATTCTTATTGTGTTTATAAATAGAAGAAAAGGTCACAGGAGTGACCTCAGATGATATGTTTATCGAACTGTCAGAAGTGTAGCCTTGTTTTGGGGGCTAGTGGTTAGTGTTACAATTTATGGATGTCATAAATTGTTTGCAGACCCTGTAATGAGAATGGCGGCCATTAACTTTGAAACCAGGAAGTGGAAATTTACCAGTGACGGTTATACCCCCCTCCAATCCCTGGAAAACATGTCATGAGAAACACGTGATTAGTTTAGAGAATTAGATTCAACCAGACTTTGAAGCAAGGTAGACGTGCTACTGCTGAGGTTGATCTCTCATCCATGCAGTAATATGGGCTAGATGAAATAAAAAGCTTGATCAGGCAACAAAATGACTTGTTAATTCAATTAATTGCAATGACCAAATCAGTCCAGGAAAAAGAAGCAATTAGTCAGAAGAAACGATCCCTTAGTAAAGAAGAAGCAGTAAGTAGAAATGAAGTAACCAAGCAAGTCTCTAATCTGTCTGTGTATGTCTCTCTCTAATATGACTCTCTGACCACTCTCTCACAGTCTTGTTTATATACCTGATGTACAATGTTTGATGTGGCATATAAAATTAGCACTTGCTGACCATATTCTGATGACAAAAATAGATACAATTTTGCTATAAAACATGCTCTGAATTGTAAACATTCAGTCAGAGTTAGACCATATCACTACAAGGAAGGTTGTCACAAGGCCACGGGCTTTTCAAAATTGCTGAAATAAGAAAATTGCCACTAGAAGAACTAGATCTTGCCACCAAGAATAACTCCATAAAGAATTGTCAACATATGCTAAATCACTCAACGCTAATCAGCATAAAACAAAACACCAGACAAAGCTCCTCATCATATCTTTTCTCTCTAACCTAATGTGCAAAACATATTCATCCTTTATAATAAAACCATTGTTATTGTTAATGGTGGGTTACATCATTTTTAGAGTTGCCAGCAACCATGGCAGCTCATTTTCACTAATTTCTCAACATGTCACAAAGATGCTCCGGCTAAGTTGCATTGATCCCAGTTCTGCGGCTCAAAGGAACATAGTATGGGCACAGAGGGCATCAAAAGATCAGCTGGGTAGAGATACATGTGGTAGTCACTGAATTAAGTAATCTTATTAAGTACCGTGACTGGTATAGGACCACAGTTCATTATTTATCTGAAGTGATTACAGAGTGTATCATTTGGATACATGCATTCAAGGTTCATACAAACTTATTCAACATAGAAAAAAACATCATACAGTTATTATGCAATTAATGTACATCAACAAAGAAGAAAGAAGAAGCAAAACCAAATCAAAATGAAAACATTAACAGATCAGAAAGATAAAACTATAAAATAAAACATAATCAAACATTATACAGTGACTATATATATATATATATATATATATATATATATATATATATATGCGTATATATAAAAAGATATGAAGACACCACAAAATGCTGTTAAAGTGAAAACATTTTATAACTTAGCTGATATTGAACAATATTTCGATTTTATGATAATCGTCATAAGAGCTTGTTTATAATCCGTGTTGTTAAGAGCGGAAACGAAAGTCATATGAGTTCAAAACAAAAACCTTGACGTTGCAAAAAAGAAAAAAGTTATACAATAATTTCGAATGTGAGCCCTTCCGCCGCATTTTTCTCGGTCATCAGATCATGTGTATCTTATTGCAACAGTTTTTAAAAAAAGAAGATATAATGACAAGATTTGACACTAGACGAATTCTCTTATTCAAAACAGGATGAGTATTAGCCTGTTGACGTTTAGTTTTCAACAGATTTATAGAAAAAGAATTTTTATTTTTGTAATTAATATTGTAAATTTTCTGTTTTTTTATTTTTCTTATATATAAAGTAAAAAAGTATGAACGGTTGTAAGGTTTTATTTTTAATTTTTTGAAAAATGTGAAAAATTTTTAATTTGTTCGGAAATATATAACGGAAAATGTCATGTGAAGGGGATTTTATGGTTTCTGACTACGATTGTCGCTAAATAAGGGGATATATTAAAAAAGCCTTGTCTTTGGGGTATGGTTTTATGGGTAAGAATAATGCAAGATTCCATAATTCTATGTAGTGTTCTATCGTGTATGTGGGTTAATATTTTGGCACCTTTAAAGTCAAAGGAATGGTTATAGTCAAAAATGTGTTTAGCTAAGGCGTTGTTTACAAAACCACGTTTAATGTGGTATTTGTGTTCCGATAGACGTTTAGATAAGGATCTGGAAGTCTCACCTATATTTTTTTGTTACAATTTGAACAATTAATATATATATATATATATATATATATATATATATATATATATATATATAATAGTAATTGGTAATTTGCTTGAAGCATTGTTAAGTATGTTATTATATAATAATGATTGGAAGGCAATTACAATGCATATAAAATAAAAACAAAAAGATGTTTATACGCATTGTAATTGCCTTCCAATTATTATTATATAATATATATATATATATATGTGTGTGTGTGTGTGTGTGTGTATATATATATATATATATATATATATATATATATATATTGGAAATGTTAGAGTGAGCATTTCGGGTCAAGTTTCAAAGCAGATATTAACTAGTATAAAGGAAACAACAATGCAAAAAGTCCACAATACATTATTATTACATTGGTAAAATAAAATTTAATACTGAAATAATATTGAATTTTTTTGGGTTGCTTTTATGAGGTTAACCTTATATTGTCTTCAGATAAAAAAAAAAAAAAGCTATTTTAGACAGGGATTTATATGGAGGGAGTATTATCATTCTTTTTTCTTTTTCTTTTTCTTTTTTTTTCTTCTTTTTAATGAGGTAGCATTTTGCATTTATCTAGTAAGTATTTCAAGATACTGGTTAATATCTGAAAGTAATCTTAAGTATTTTTATCTAAAATTTACTTTTTGGGGATCTAGTGTAATAGGAATGAATTTGTTGTGTAAGAGTAAATAGATTAATTGTATTAGATTGTTTGTTTTGTTTGTTTGTTCATTTTATTTTACGGCATATCAACCTCGGTGGGTCATTTAATGCCGAATAAATTTTGGATTCTTAGTGATAGTTTGGTAGAAAACAAACATATATATGTACAGATTTTAACTATTGTTCAATTGCTCATATTTTTTAGTACAATCCCACTTCTTTTAGGAAATGTAAAATCCTGGATAGTCTTATTTTTGTGAAAAGTCTTTTCAAATTACTTGCTTCGTAGTATTTACACATTTTATCTATCTAAAAAAGTGCAATATTTTTAGTTACATTGTGCATAAGTACAGCAAAAATTTGTAGTACAACACATTAAGAGGCAGAATTTTAGAAGACATGAAATATGGAATTATGTGTATTATGTATTTAGCAAAAAATATTAGCTGAAGAGCACATTTTGGCAAAACTAAAGTTTGGTTCATGTGCATTTTTGCAGCATTTCCTCAGACAAGAATTATTATTATCACTGTTAATCCATAAGATAACAAAGGAGAAGAGATAGTGTTGTACCGGCCGTTCCTACAGTGGAGAACATGCACCGGAGTGGAAAGGAGCACTGTTCCGTTAACGACAAGCTAAAATTGTAAATACACTGTCTTATTTTACCCCATCTCGACTTGACTTCTTTTTACTGTTGGGACTAACATCACAACAGATAGGTAGATATTGTGCAATGTATTTTGAGGAAGAATGTGTTGCAGTCAGTTGATTAAATCATTTGTTTTATTTATCTTTTTGTTCACAAGTTTATTATATCTCCATGTGAGGTTACTGGGTAAATCTCACATGGAGATAAAAAGTTAAATAAAACAATTGGTTTAATCATTACAACCCAAGATATTTAACATAATCATTGTGTTTTAATGCCTTATTTGTATGGGGATCAAATATTTTTTAAGTTATTGGGTCAAATATTCTTTTTCTAATGTGAGTGGAAAATAATGTATTTATATTTATTGATGTTTAGTGATAATTTGTAATCAACCAATTATATCATTTATAAATTGTGAGATTAATAAAAATTGTTTCTAAAGAATTTTAATGTTTGTCCACAGACAGTAATTTTGTACCAGCAGCCAACAAATAAAATCCAAGAGTACTGGAAAAAATTGTGTATATCATTTATATCAGGTATACCCAAATCTTTTGTCTGCTTTTCATTTTAAAACCGAATTAAGATTAATTTATTTAGGGTTAAATTTTTGTCTCAGTCGAAAATTAGTAACATAATGAGCATCAGTAAAAAAAAAAAAAAAAAAAAAAAGCAAAATAATATTATACATATCTATTTTTTCAGTCAAATTTTCTCCACCAAAATGTTGGTAGAATTTCATTATTTCTGAAGGTCCCATTTTGCTTGTATTACTTGGTTTTGTCCCAGTATCTTTTGAGTCTCTCTTCTTTCACCATTTGCTGTTGTCTTTTTTTTTTTTTTTGGTGGGGGGTCTTTTCAATCCATTATTTACTTGAATACTTTTGCTTGTTGTCGTACTTTCTTTATTTGTCCTTTCATCTAGCTTTTATGTTTCTGCTCAAGATCCATCAAGAGATACTAATTTTGTCGCTGACAAGTTTTGTACCTGCCTAAATTAGGTAATTTAATTCGGTTATGTTGTCTATTGGGATGTTTTGTAATACTTTATTTACCTTTTTGGTTTCTACTTTAACTTTTTTCCAGTTCTGATTTCTTAGGGATGGTAATGTACTAGAACCGTAGCATTCAGAGTTAGGGATGGGGGTGCCTCCCCCAATTTTTACCCCTTGTAATATTTTCACAGGGTTTTATTTTAACAAAATATAATCAAGAAAGATATACAAGAAAGAAAAAAACAACTATCAAAGCAAGGTACAGTTAATTCTAAATGTACTTGCCACTCACCACATTGGCAACCTTTAATAACTTAAGGACAAATTCTAAATTTGGTTTGACTCCCCTAACACAACTTTTATCTCTGCTACGGTCATATATATATATATATATATATATATATATATACAGGTATGCTGATAGCTTTGTAATTTAGTGCATCCGGGGATGCACAAATTTGATTTGAATGAGTCCCCAGGAAATTTGATGGGTCCTAACTAAAGTTCCTTAATAAATTGCAGAGTTTTTATCTATGAACAACTAAAACTGTCTAAGCTCTATCCTTGTACTCCATACAGTGTAATTTGTTTCCAAGAAAATATTGAAAAGTATTTACTCTTAGCTGAAAATGGTGGAGGAAGAAAAAAAAACACTGAGGCAGAAAAGATTTTTATGCATCCTTTTAAATCTTTTAGAGAAAAGGAATGTGCTAGTCATAAAATAAACAGTTAACACAAAATAAACACAATCTTCTGCAAAAGGATTCTCTCTCAAGCATAGGAGCAGTAGTAGTAGTAGTAGTCAGTTAAACCTCTGACAGTGTAGGTAAAAAGTACAGCATAAGAGTAATTTAGCCTTGATATGGCAACCAGTCTAGGAGAAGGAAAACTCTGAATTCAAACCAGCTGTACTCTTCTTAAAGATCCTCCTTGGAGGATGGGTTAGGTAAATACATACTTGAGATCTTGCACCAAATCTGAAGTTTTTAAGGATGCCAGTATTGGTTTACTGGTTAACAAGCTAGGTTAGTTGATTATTGTTAGTGACTAAGATTCTCACAGTGTGTCTCGGGATTCTGTCCTTGTGCCAAACTAGCTAACTGTAGTTAATAAGTGAAGACCTACAATTGCTCTTTGAGAATGTTACTGGTGTGGTTTTCTATCAAAGTTGCCATTAAGTAATATTAAAAATCTTTTCCCCCACTAATGAAGAGGAATGTGCTAGTCACAAAATAAACAGTTGATACTAAATAAACACAGTGTTCTATAACAGGATTCTCTTTTAAGCATACCAGCAGCAGCAGCAGTAGTATTTGGGGATTGATAGTGTGGGTGGTTCTGCCTAGGGAAGAGAATTATCAACAGTGAGTATGTAAAGAGAGAACAGTAGATGCATATTCTATTTAGGTGTATCATGTTTATCATTGCTTCTTGAACTTGTGTAAACCCTTATAGTTTTACATTGGGTAGAATTGCAGATTTGCAGTAACAATAAATTCATTAATAACATTAGATGAAAAGAAAAGTATGAAAAGAAATTAGTATGGATTAAAAGTAACAAAATATTCCAAAATATATGCAGAATAATCAAAGGCAATGCTTATATATGCAAAAGGCAATAGCAAAATGCAAGCTAGTATGAAAAAAATAGGTTGTGTACTATTGTATGATTGCACCACTTAACCTTCAATGAAATTCATGGTTTAAAATCTAGACTGGAACAAAACGAGGATGCTGGCTGCTGTTTGGGACACATCCTGGAAGCAGCACTCCATAAAACAATTGTTTTAAGGCACTTCTATTATTCTACTGTTGGGCCAGTAAAATGTTTATTCCTGTGTGTGGGGTTAAGTGAGGGAGAGGCTTACTGTGATTGGATATACAATCACATGATGAGCCCAGACGTTTTGGCACAAAATACCAAAAATCATCAGATACATTCTGGAAATCACTAAGTCAGAAAATACTAGCAATCCTCTCCATCACACTGGTAAGTTTCTCAAACTTGACTCTACACACAGGAAGGACTTTATATTGTTAATCATTGTTTTATTTGTTCTTTAATAAATTGCTAAGTTTTGATTCTTTTATTTGTTGCTGTCAGTCTAAGAATTAAATGTTATACTAACACCAATACTACCTAATGCAAAACTACCAGGGCACCCACAAGTTAAAGAAGCAAAACTACCAGGGCACCCATAAGTTAAAGAAGCAATGATTTGGGTGCTATGATAGAGAAAATGGATGGAGTCAACCACATGTGGCTATAATCAAATTCAAAGACAAATTATAAAACCTCATCTGAAAAATACAGACAAATATTGCCTATCCAGTAGTTTCACATAACTTATCTCTGACAGAGAAAAGACTTACCAGTTTACCATCAGAAAGTGGAAATCATTTAATTATCATAAAATGCTGTTTTAATTAATTAATCAATTAATTAAATTATTTTATTTTATTTAATTATTAAATTAATATCAATTTATTAATCTAATTTAATTTAATATTGATTTAATTTAGTTAATTAATTTAATTTAATTAATTATTATCTTAATTGATTTATGCTGTCTTATCATGATGATCATTACCAACAGGTACTTCAACAAGTTTATAATATATGCCACTAGGAAAATATCCATGAAAAATATATATTCTATGCAGTATAAACACTTTTTTGTTACTACTTCTTGCAAATATAATATAGTTGCTAAATCACTCTACTCCCACGCTACCCTCAGAGTAATAGCTGGCTTTTAAATCATTTGCAACCATACACATCGCTTGGAATTCTTACAGGCCTCTCCTAAAAGTCTGCCTACTCAAGGAAAATCAAGAATACAAGTTTTGTGACTTTTAAAAAATTAGAAATCAATTGAATAGAAGATTTTTTAAATAGAAACTTGTTTTGTCAACTTTTAACAAACAATTTTGTTTGGGGTTTTTGTTTCTTGATTTTTGTTTCAGAAATTCTTAGAAGTGAAGCTATTTTTCTTCAAAACAGTTTTGTATCAACTAACAGGAAGAACTGAAGGACTTTTATTTTTACCTACTTAATACTTACTCTAGAAAACTCTGAAAAGGAGTAGTGCATCATTATTTGGATAAATCCGTTTATATTTATTTAGCAAGAAAAAACATTTTCTTTGCTGAAATAAATAAAAAAAATTCTCTAAATCTTCTACTTCAGTGAAATTGAAATAAAATGTAAGTAAATATTTTTTATTTTCATTTATTTGGTTGATTAATTGGGTTTTATGGCATCTCAAAACCTGCTGGGCTATTTTATGCCAAAGATATTTTTGTTTCATTCATTCTTCTTGAGTATTCAATTATTTTCTAACTCATTTCTAAACACATTTCTAAATTCATTTTTTGAGCTATTTAACCCATAGATGGGACAAGTTCTACCTCTCCCAGCCAGAGTGGACGAGAGAGTAATGGCAATGAAGGGGTACTCCACATTCATCAAAGCTTCAGAATTGGAACCTTACCACTAGATACAGTTTAACGTCATACTCAGGAGACTAAAACCCTCAGCCACCGCCTTCTAGCACATATATGATAGAAAGGGTTGAGGATTTGCTATAAGAGCATTACAGTCTGGACAATCATATAGGTGCTAGGGCTTGACATGATCAGCCAATTATTCTAAGGCAGCCTCTCTGACTGCCCGTTTAGCCCAAGTAAGGACTAAAGTGGAGTGTTGCATGTCATGGATTGGTCAGCAACCAGGATTCCATCCCTAAGCATCATAGGTCACCACTTATGGCCAATAGGTGGTCCCATGAGGGTACTCCTCGGTAGAGGTGCAGTCAGCATATTCTACAGCCCTAGGACAGCCTTTTTTTTTGTATAAATTCATTAATTCATTAAAACAATTTTGAACAGATTGCCAAAGCAGTGTTCTGTATTCAAATTGATGGTAAACTTTTTAAGTTTAATTTTATTATTATTACTGATGTACTCATATGAGTATCCTTATACTAGTTGCTATTTTAGTTACGTTTTGTAGGGTACAGCAACTGAAATGTTGTGACTATCATCAGGACTGGGCTGTACTGCCCCAAACCCCCTGACCTGTATGGTAGGTTTTTTATATTTTTTATAAATACTACTTTACCAAAATTGACATGTAGTAGGGTGGGTGTTTATACATTTTATATGAATATTACTTTATGAAAATTGATATGTGGTAGAGTGTGGGGCCCATATCATAGTTTCAGGTTTGGGGGCATGAGACACTAGTACCGAATCTGACTATCTTAGCAACTAGGATAAGGATGTTAGTTTGACTGCATTAGTGAATAAGCAATGATAATTCCTTCCTTATCTCAGACAGACAAAAATTGATTCTTCCCATTGAGATATCTTCGATGGGAATCAAATAACAAGTATCTGTTCTAGACCCATTTTTTTCTCTCTTTATTTTTAAATTCAGTGCTATTTTTGTTAATGAACACAAAAGGAAAACTATTATTAAACCTGTTTAAGGACTTCGGGGGGGGGGGGGGTGAGAATAAAGTAAAGATAAGGGAACCAGGGATTAATTGTATATATATGTACACTCACACACACACACACACACATGAATGCATACACACACACATACATGAACGCACATTCACACACACACACACATACATTCACACACACATACATGAACGCACATTCACACACACACACATACATTCACACACACACACACACACACACACACACACACATACAACTAATTGGGAACAATTAAAAATTAGAAACTAATTAAAAAGAAACATTCTTGTTTGTCTCATCACTTTTGTTCATCTTATATAGATAGATAGATAGATAGATAGATAGATAGATCTAAGTTAGGATAGTGTAGACATAGAGTCTTCAGGGCTTTGTCTTGCCTATGTGGTGAAAAGACAGTCATGTATGATCATAAAACTGGCAGTCACAAAGCACCACTGACTGTGGCTATGCAATCCTAAATTATATTTATATCATCATCATCAAGTTGAGCCTACAGCATGAATCTCCATGGCCGTTCCTCACAACATGTTCTTATTGGGCATATATATATATATATATATATATATATATATATATATATGTATATATATATTCATCAAAAAGTTACTACCACGTTTTCATTGCAGTAGCATAAGTCGTTAATCCAAAAGGGTTCAATATATCTCGTAGTTTTTCTCTCGACCACAAAAACTAAGCATTCTCACAAAATAAAAGCTTTTAGAATATACACATTGAAGTAATATTAAAATAAATAAAGGAAATATATTTAGTATTGTAACATAACAGGTGCAAGAAAAAGAAAACATTTAATGCAAAAACACGGACATAAAATGGGGGTTCAGTTTATTTTATGATAGGAATTTACGAGTAAATAGTCCTTTATTACACTTATATATATATATATATATATATATATATAAGGTCAATTTTGCCTAAAGCATTAACAATAGGAAGCACTGTTTAAGTTTTTCACGCCAGCATTAGCTGATGGTATTTCACTGGAGTTTGAATGACAACAATTCTCCTCAGGTCTCCAGGACTCTTCCGAGTATTCTAGCTGATTGCAGCAGTGCAGTAGTCAGGATGGTCTCAATTCTTCTTCTGATTTCCAGATACTCCAGTCTTTTTGTCCAAGTTTATTGGGACCGTACCAAGTGCACCAATTACAATTGGTATCACTTTCACTCTCATATTCCACAGCTTTTTCAATTCTCTGGCAACGTCCAGGTATTTATCCATCTTTTCATTATCCTTTAGCTTCACCCTGTGATCTGCTGGAACCACAAAGTCCACCAGTTGACACATTCTCTTTTTTTTTTTTTTTTGTTAATCCCCACTAGGTCTGGTCTCCTGGCTGGGATAGGGTGATCCGTCTTTATCTCAAAGTCCCAGAGAATTTTAGGCATTTCATTCTCAATAACAGATTCTGGTTTATGCATATACCATTTTGTTGTATGGTCAAAATTTAATTTTTTGCATAATTCCCAGTGGATCACCTTTCCAACCCAGTCATGCCTAGCTTTGTATTCCCTTTGTGCTAGTTTGCTACATTCACTTAATACATAGTTTACAGTCTCATCTCTATCACCGCACAGTCTACATTTACTGAACATAAAAAGAAACCATGCACATAAAAAGACATGGTTTGTTTCAATTAAACCATCCATTTGGTTACAATTATTATTATTATCATTATTATCATAACTCACTGAATGGGAGATTTTCACACCTACCCTAACTGTTGGTTCACTGGAGGCTGACTGACTGCAAGTCTCCTCATGTCTCCAGGATTCTTCTCCTTATTCTAGCTGATCTTAACAAGGCTGTTATTTAAATGGTCTCAATTCTTCCTCTGATTTCCAATTCACCCAATCTCTTTTCCAAACCGTTGGGGACCATTTCAAGGGCACCAATTACAATTGGTATGACTTTTGCCTTCATGTTCTACAGTTTTTCAGTTCTCTATCAAGGTCCAAGTATTTGTCTATCTTTTCACTTTCTTTCATTTTTACTGTATGATCCACCAGGATGGCAAAATCAATGAGATGACAAGTTCTCGTCTTCTTGTAAATTAACACTATGTTTGGTCTCATAGCTAGGATTAAGTGATCCGTTTGTATCTCAAAGTCCCAGAGAATTTATGCATCTCATTCTCTAGGCAATTTAGTAGCATAGTAAAAATTGGCTTTCTTGTACAATTCCCAATGGATCACCTTTCCCACCCAGTCATGCCTAGTCATGTATTCTCTTTGTGCTAGTTTTCTGCATTCCCTTATATCATTAACTGTTTCAACTTTGTCTTCACACATTCTACACTTGCTATTCTGTTGTGTCTTATCAATTTTTGCTTTGATATGATTTGACCTTATGACATTGTCTTGTGCTGCAATTGTTAATGGCAGTCCCACAATTTTGCTGACAACAAATTTGGCTTTCCGTGTCTTTACAAAGAAGTTGCTTCGCACCGTGCGCTCAAGGACGTACAGACAACACCGTAGTTCAAAAATAGTTATTTATTTTTTCATACAGTGAATGCCGTGAAAACTGTGAATTAAACGAAAATTCGAATAAGTCACAATATCACACAAAATACAATGAAATACAAATACAATAAAATAGACAAATATTACACAGAAAATTCCAACTATAAAAACATTTAAAGCACAAACTATGAATTACAAATTACACATATGAAGGGAGGTTTGGGGTATTTAGAACTCAAATGCCACAAAAAAGCACAAACAATAATTTAACAGGGGAAAAGGATATTTCTCATTTTGAGAAATTACAAATTAAAACAAAATAAAACATGTAAATAAATGCAGTTTCAGAGAAGAGAATGGAGGACTTAAATACCTTTGCTGGCACTCAGGGACTTGCACATTAAAGGGACCAATATCTTAGTGGTTCTAAGAATTGCGGTTTCAAAACTACCGCCAAAGTTGCTCACAATCGGAGCCTCAAAGAGCTTGACTTGCTCAAATGACCATCTCAACGGAAAGAAAGATTTTGCCAGCACTCTTTTTAGACTTGACAATACCAAAAATTCCTACTCAATCCAAGACTTTATCCTTTATTTAAAACCCTTTTCTATTTCACTGCACAAAACAGCAGAGAGTTACTCATCATAAAACACAAAGGCAAAATAAGCACTCCAAACAATCTCAGAAAATGCACTTACACATATAATAGGGGTTATTAAAAAACCCAAGAACTATTTTTTATAAGGTAACCATTTTTTACCATGAGGGTGATCAGGGTCAAGGGGTACTTTATTTGGGGTTGGAGGAGGGAGTGGGAAGGGAGGCCTAAAACCGGACATGATGCCAATGACAAGGCAAAATTTGTTTACTGCTGGAATCAGCCTAAAAACAGTGGCAGCTACACTCCCCCCAAAATCACCATTGTGATTTTACAATAAAGTCATTTTTTGTTCTCAGTCCTTTTTGTCAAAAGTCTCTGGGGGAGGTACAACAAACTGAAGGGGTTGTAAAGGTCCATAAAAAAAATTCTTTTTTTTTTGCTAATGTCTTTAAAACCTTTTACTCAAATTGGGGTAACTTGTTGGGAACTGCTTAAGAGGTTGGTGAACCTCTGGTGAGTGATGAGATGTAATGTGTGTGTGTATGTATCGGGAGGTAGAGCTGAGTGTTCAATTGTTGTCAGGGCGGAAAAGCAATACGAGTTTGTGTATGGGCCTGTCAAGGTATACAGGTGTTCCTATGCGCTTTCCCCTTTTATCCCGATTTCTGTCTCTTTTACGATCCCGTTCACGCCGATAACCACTCCTATCATATTCTGCATCATAAGGTGGACTTATTTCACGGATATAATCCCATCGATCATTAAAGTTGTTGCCCCTGTTCTTCCAGTGAGAAGGTGCATTAGGATATTGGTTGGAATAAAAATGATTGCCTTCACAATCATAATTAGATCGTTCTTCGTAGCCAGAATTTCTGTCATTTGGTTGATTCTGAGCTGGATAATAATAGTCATAGCCATCAACTGGAGGTGTAGGTACAGGAAAACTGGGGGAATCATAGGTACTCCAGGAGGTGGAGGCATACCTGGTGGTGGCATTTTCTGGAGGAGGAAATCCAGAATAATTGTTACGGCAATCATTTGAATCTGTGGTAGGAATTGGTTCATTATTGTTAGACGGCTGTGCTGGGCGTCTGGAGTCCCTGTCAGTTGTACCAATAACATCAATAGCGCCGGACATTCTATGGTTGGGGGGTGATGCAGCTCTCTTGCTAGGGAGCATAACTGGAGTGTTACTTGAATCTGTGTTTAACGGCACAGGTTTTCTCTTCGGGGGTAGTCCGAGAATTTACAACTGGAGTAGGTGCACCAGCATGGTGTACCATGATTTTATTGGTTTGATTTTTCATTCGAAGGCGTCTCTGTTTTTCGCAGTACTGCTGCCATGTATCCTCATTAAGACCACAGTTGAAATAATCCGTAATGTCAGCACCTGGCTTGTCTTCAGCTTGTGAACTATTCAAATCATAATCATATGTTGGGATTCCATTGTTCAAACCCACAGCTTCAAGGTCAATTTCTTTGCCTTGGGTCTTATTTATTTCACCAGTTCCACCCGATGATGAGGATTTATTGTAATCGGTACCTTGCTTGACTATTCGTGGTGTCTCATAAACGGCGGGTCCTGTCTTAATGTCACCAATAGTGACCTGCACAAGGTCATCAACATCTTTTCTGACTAGGAACCTTATGGTTTCTAGCCGAACGCTCTACCGACTGAGCTAACCCGGCCCTATATATATATATATATATATATATATATATATATATATATATATATATATACTACACACATGACCCCTTAGATGCATTCTGGTCCAATGCATTTTAGTGCAATTAAAAGTGTCACATGAAGCTATAAATGAGAGATGTTTGGTATTCTCTGATTAGAATGATATGTCCAGTTCATTCATTAGTTTCTCTTTTGACATAAATTGAGTGAAGACAATTCTTATGTAATTGATAAAACATCTACTTCTTTGATCCATGCAAAATCCATGTGAGTACGACGGCCTTGTAAATTGCAATTTTTATCACAAAATAATGTCCTTTTTATTTCATGGTGAAAGATGATGGTGTGTTCTAAAAATCGCTTTAGATGTCAGGTTGACTTATTATTATTTGGAAACACCTTGAATTGAACATTGTTACCTTTATCCTTATTCATAATTTATTCGTAAATGTGCAGACATAAAATGTTCTTTTGTATTTAACCTGTTTCATTCAGATCAAATGTCACACAAAAGACAACAACAAAAGAGGCAGATGTATTTACATTTTCTTATCCAGAATTGTGCATTCATTCATTGTTGATGGGTGTCTCTAAAGAAATTGAATAAAATGTTCAACAGACGAAGAAGGGTTAGTTGGAAAAAATTTAAATAAATCAATAATGGATTTAGTGTGGGTGAGCGCTCTTTAGTTGTTTTCATTTCCCTAACTTTGCCAACATTGTTCGTAATTTGCTTGTTTAAGCATACGTTGTGTTGCTTCCTTGGGTATAAGAAAAACCCCGTTCGAATAAAGGGATGCATCCCGACCGTTTTAAACGTGTGCCTTTCTGATTGCTCGCCATATAATGGGGGTAGTGGCAGCAGTGGAAAATAACCTCCTTGTCCTCAGGGGTTTGGTAGCAACAGGGGAAAGGTATATTGGCATATGTACCAGCAACGGGAGTCATGCCCAATCCCCTAATTCATTTGCTGCTTCTCCCATGATGGGTTTCGGGATGTCGAGGTTTAAAGAATAAACCCCGTCTCCCTAGATTTAGTCGTATCGATGGATCGTTTAACTACGGGCAAAGAGATGGACAATCGTTGGCGTGCTGGGTTCCATTTGGTTGAGGGGATGATAATGACGACGGGGTGCTTACACTTATTTATTTTTTGTTTCAAATCTGCTTAATTCTAAATAATATATAAATTAAAAAAAAAAAAATCAGTTAATATAGAAATTAAATATTTTTTATATATTTTTTAATATTTTTTAATTAAACAATAAACTTATAGAGTTCTGTGTTTTTATTGGTCAGTATGATTTGATAATTTAAATGATTACTGTGGTTAGTAGTATTTATTGGTCTTGCTCCTTTTCTTCTTCAGTCAGATTTTAGCCCTGAAGAGCTTTATGCGAAACTAATAGTAGGTTCGTCTGACTCAGTAGATTATCTTTATTATATATATATATATATATATATAATATATATATATATATAAGAATTACTTAATGTACCATCTTTTCTAAGTGGTCATTTAGGTTAAGCAGATTGATTTAAAAAGATGACCTTTTGTCATATCCTATCAATGGGGAAGGCGTTAGGTAAATAGAAACTATGAAACTATTTTTCATCATCTGACAATTTGTCATACTGCCTCCACCCACCACCAGTCTGTTCATCTGAAAATTGCTTTACATTTTACAAAATTTAACAATGTCGTCTCAAACTAGCTCACAATAATTTATCTCTCCAATACATTTGTCCTTAATTTCACAAAAAAAAATATCTTAATTCACAAAGAATTATCTCTCCATTTTCATCCTATTTCTCTGTGCTCGCAATTAGCTCGATTCGCCTCTGTTCAAAAACTGTCTCGACTGTCTCTTTCCTTAGCCTTTTATACGTCGTCAGTCTGATCATGCTCCAACTATCGTCCCCATTTCCAGTCTAATACATATGAAATATTTGCTTACGCCCGACTTCACTTTTTCTTCTCTTCCTGTTAAGGTAAGCGATTTTTCAGCCTTTACTTTTGTTAGAAATTTATTAGGGAACAAACTTCCGGCTTCACCGGCCAGCAACAGCAGCCTTCGGGACAGGCTAGCTGGCTTCACTGGTCAGCAGCAATCCCTTAGGGTCACGTGGGTGAACTTATAAAAGCAAGCACACAGCCTTACTCTTCCTCTTCCTCTTTCTCCTTTAAACCCTTGCGAGACAAATGTGGGTCCCAGCGGTCCTCCTACTCTCTTACTCAGCTACCCATTCGGGTATAGGTCGGGCTGTTAGAATTTAATAAATCCGCGACGGCTAAATTCTCTGCTTACCGACACCACAATGCTAGTAGACTTAAGACCAGCACCCATTATCACGTACTCAAGAAGGTGATGAAGTCTGCTACATCCACCCTAGAAGTTTAGTGCTTTCGGCAAACAACTTGCTACATATTAACCTTCGGACTAAAGGCTAAAATAACTTTTGTTACACGAGGAGTAGTGATTCAAGACAATTCTTTAGCAGGAATAACTCTCACAAAACAAACTCTAACATTATCTACAAACCCGGATTCACTAATTACCTAATTACCATTAGCATTTTATCCGACCTAAACTTGAACTATGCATTATAAACCACTTTGTTTGAGATTAACATTGTATTTGCATATATGTATTGTGTACATCTAACATTTATATGACCGTTGAGTGACATTATATTTGTACTTGAACCTTACCGCCTATCTTTCTCTCTGTTCCATTGTTCCCCGAGAATTACTCCCCCGAAACATCACAGGGGTCTACTTCTACTTTATTAATTTTTATACTTTCTATATTTAAACTGCAGTTTTTTTTAAGTCATTAAAGAAAACGAGCTGACAGATTGTCAAAATCAATGAAAAATCGAACAAAACTTTCAGCTTGTCAAAGTCTCAGTCATGAATCAGAATTCCCCGGAGATTTAAAAATCAAAACACACTGTGAACAAAAAAGTTTAACACATACGCATATTTATATAACTTGCAATAAACTGAACAAAGAAAATAAAAGAACTAGCAATTTATGTGTGGGAACATAATCTCTTTACAATAGTTCTTGGGTGGGATTAAATCCGAAGAAAATGAAAAGATCCGACAATTTTAATGTTTGTTGGACGATAAAAAAGCGTGTGTGTATGTATGGATGGTTTAGATTGTAGGAACTATCCGGCTTTTAGGATACTGAGGTTGATTCAACTGTGACTGATGATTGAGTATCGGCGAAAAGGAAGTAGGTCAAAAGAGAGATGTCTGACTCTACTACTGAGGTAAAAGCGAAAAGGAAGTAGGTCAAAAGAGAGATGTCTGACTCTACTACTGAGGTAAAAGCGAAAAGGAAGTAGGTCAAAAGAGAGATGCCTGACTCTACTACTGAGGTAAAAGCGAAAAGGAAGTAGGTCAAAAGAGAGATGTCTGACTCTACTACTGAGGTAAAAGCGAATCGCCAATATACGATATTGGCGCCAAAATTAAAATCTATGACAAAAGTCACTTATAGTGTTGAGCACTCTACCAGCGAGACGTCTAATTCAGTCGCTCCCTATACCTTCCAATACACTCAGCAAGATCAGTCTGACTGCAAGCGCCATTAAGTTTGCTAAATATGCGAATATCAAATTTAAGTTTGCAAAGTATGATGTTTCGCGGGACTCATATAATTCCCAGGTTATAAGTAAGTAAATTCGGATGAAAAAGATAAGAACAACAATTGAAGATAAAAAAAAACAACATATATTCAAAAAGGTACAAAAAGCTGCAAATTTAATGGCGCTTGCGACAAGACTTATCTTGCTGAGGGTTTTGGAAGGTAAATGGAGCGCTGGAAAACACGACTCGCTGGTCGACTGCTCAGCACTGTAAGTGACTTTCGTCATGGAATTTAATTTAGGCGCTAATATCGTATATTGGCGATTCGCCCTCTGGTGCCAGGGTCAGAAAATTTAACTATAATTTTTCCGATATTCTCCCAACAAAGAAGAAAACATAGTCAGCGTCCTGCTTTCTGACCTATGAGGAAAAGTTCCCACAGGCCAAAAGATGCATACGCGCAAACATGTTAGGCTTGCCTTTCTCCACCACTTTACTCGAAGTCAAAGAAAATCCTTATGTCAGGGCTCATACACTCCCTTTTGGGGAAAAGTAAAATTTCAACTAAAAACTTCCGATTCAACAACGGGGCCTTAGGAACAAGACAGAAAAAAGACAGCTCTACTTAGCCGATTCTCAGCCTTCCTCTGTCGAGAAAAGAAAGGTTGGAGTCGTTCTCGATAAATTTACTTAGAAATTTCTAAAACTCGTCAAGTTCAGCAGAGGATTGGTATCAAAATTAATTTCTCCCTCACATCATGTGGACGAAGTCGAGCCAGTGAAATCCAACGAGAAATTAAACTTCAAAAGTATACGAAATTCAACAATAAACGAAACTCTACGAGAAACTTCTAAACTACAAAGAAAAACCCTTCAAGGATTCAACACTCAACGATTCCTTTTAAAAGAATACAAGACAACTCAAAGACTACTTTTCAATTCAAGAAATAACTATTACAAACATATGAAATTCTACGAAAAACTATTACAACGCTAAAAAGAACTTTTGTTAAATGACTCTAAGCTGACTACCCGCAAATCACAACGAACTTGCAACCCTTCACTTTATCTATCTATTTATTTATTCTTCCATTTCTTTTTTGTTAGCTATTAAATTTGTTAAATATTCTAGTGTCTTCTGTCTTACCTTTTTCTGCAGACCCCGAACTTGAAAATTGCGGCATTTATCCCAGTATATTGTAATTCGAAATTTACCCCATGTGAGAATTAATACCGTTACGTTTTTGCTTTGTTTTTATTTTAGTTTTTTTATGTGTGTGTGTGTGTGTGTGTGTGTGTGTGTGTGTTAATTTTCATAAGTTCCCTATTCAAAATTTGTAACTGACTTTGTGATTTGTTGATTTTTTCTTTATTTATTTTTATTTGCTTTCGACTTTTTGATTGGTTGATTTTGAGTATTTTCTTTTATAAAAAATACAAATGATCATTTTTTTTTCATTTAATTACTTGGGTGAGTCAAAAGTTTTGCAATATTTTGATGATGGGAGGAACAATTCAGATGCTTTTGTCGTCGAGGTTGTGAAGGTGATGAATTACACTGGATTGTGAGATATTGAGTTGGTCTAATACTCTTCGAGAGCTTACTCGCCAAATTTGCCTCTATAACTTGGAGCACGGCCTCGGAATCCACAGTTTTATGGCTACTTGAACGAAATTTATATCACAATAATCCTAACAACAGTAAGTACTTTTCACAGCTTGAATTGTTTCAGTCACATGTTATAAGTGACGCTAAGTAGTACGTATCAAAATATTGCAATTTTTATTTACTCATCCACGTATTTTGATTATTTATTTTTTTAATTTTTTCTGAAAGAATTTTTACTATCAAAGTACATCATCAATCAAAAATCTTGCTATTATAATTTATCGCATTAAAAACTTTAATAAAGATTTTTCTTTTTTGCTTTTTCTTTTTACTTTATATATGTTGATGCTTATCCTGATCTTTTTTTTTTTTCTTTTTTTCTTTTTCAGAAAATGAAATCCATTTTACTTTTATCATTTTTCTTACCTCTTATTTCGGCACAGGTAAAAATAAAAGCTTTTTTTCATTAACTTTTCATATTTAACCGAGAAAATTCGGCAATCCTCAAAATATTGCGATTGGTCAGGTTGAAGAGTAAAAAAAAAAGAATCAGTAGCACTTATATTGAGTTACGAAAAATATTACCCTACGACATTGTATACGTCTAGTATCCTGTAACAATAATATTAAGTGATTGATTGAAAAAAGACATAAACTCCCCTTTAGATACATAACGAAAGGATTTATCACTGAGGAACCCCAGCAATCGGTATTCCCGAATTCCTATCTCACGGAGTAACAATAAAAGATAAATTATTGAGCAATTCACCTTGAATATACGAAATTAACAAGTCGAACACCTCACTAAAAATGAACAGCACACACTTTATTCACATATAAGACAAAAAAAAAACATCAATCTCACACTAATATGCATATATTTCCCTATGCAAAGAAAATTGATGATATAATTTCTTATTAATAAATACAAAAAAATTCAGATACAACTAAAATCATAAATTTTACAAAAAATTCACAAATAAACAATGTTACCCTGAAAGGGTACAAATACCTTTTTTATAAGTTTACTCGTTCAACGAGTAACCGTGTCTTTCATACAAAGGGAGATCTTTTCCTTTGTTCAATTCAAACGAAAAGTTTCATATTTCTTTCTTTTCTGTTATTCTCTTAGTTTTCTCAAAATTATTTTTTTAAATAGAAATTCTCTGAATTTCTATAATTATTTGTTATCTTCCTTCTTTTCTCAAAATATTTATTCAGTAATTTTCTGTAATCTTCTTCTCAAAATGTTTCTTCAATAATTTCCTGTAATCTTTCTTAAAAAAGTATTTGCGTCAAAAAGGGGCGGCGAAATTCCCGGATCGGCCGTTTACGGTGTAAGGGCTGCAACTTCTGTTGTTAATTTTCAAGGTAGCGTCCCTTGATGTTAGGACAGTTTACCAAATTGTCGTTTGAACTTAATTAAAAACAAAACTTCTTCTCTTAATGGCATTTACAAAATTTAAACAAATTAAACCAAAAATTGATTTGTAATAAAAGATTTTAAAAATCTTACAATACTTCAGAGGTCATGTGGCATTTTGTCATATGACTACTTACTATAAAGTCCAATAGTAAAATAATCATCATCATGTCGCGCAATTAGCACCGATATCTAAGACAATCTCTCGCCAACCCTCCCTATCATTCATCGCCCCGGAGAGGTCCTCCACGCAGCATCCAGTATCCTCGCATAGCTGGTCAATGTAGGTCCTTGGTGGCTGGCCCACACTAGCATGTCCATGTATTGGCTTCCACAGGAGGGCGTCGCTTATGAGCTCGTCCTTGCTTCTCCAGCAGTGTCCAGCATGCCGTGTCCGTCTCACTCGGATGGTTTGTGAGATGGGGGGCAGGTGTCCGTACAGCTGCTTCTTTGTGGGGTGCTGCTTCCACGACTTATTCAAGACCGCACGCAGCATCCTTGTGCAGCTCCCATCTAGCTTATTCTCGAGGCACTTTGTTGGGGTCCAGGTGGTGCAGCCATACAGCAGTACTGATATAACCACAGCCTGGAAGAATTGTCGCTTTAACTTGTCAGTGAGATCTGATTTCCAAATGACTGATAATTTGTTTGTGGTCGACCATGCCTTTCCTATGCGTGTATTAACATCGCTTTCGGTGGATGAGATATTACTACCTATATATGTGAATTGTTCTACTGGCTTAAGAGGCTTACCGTCGAGTGTGGAGATGTCTCCTTTCTTTATGAAACTCATGAACTGTTTTATCAGAGTTCACGTAGAGGCTGATATTCTTTGCTGCCTTCTCCAGGCTATGCAGTAGTGACTCGACCTGTGCCGGTGTATCTGCAAGAAGTGCAAGGTCATCAGCGTAGTCTGCATCAGTGACAGTCTGTGCTGGATATCGCTTGCTTCTTGCCGTTTTAAGAGTGAAACCTTTTTCTTTTATGGTATCTAATGTGCCTCATATTAATTACCAAAATATTTCAAAACTTTTGACTCACCCTCGTATTTAAAAAAAAAATCAACCCTCACCTATATAACAATGAATAAACTTAGCCTGCACGTTATGCTCTTCCAAGATGTGGAATTATTCTTTTCTGTTGATATGAATCACTTAATTATGTGAATTATTGCTATTAGATCAATATTACAAACCGAGGAAATCATTTAGCACACAAAGGGAGACAACTTCATTGGAATTGACAAAGTGAACAATTCTGATATCCTTCATTATTGTACATTGTGTTGATGTATTCCCGTTGTGGATTTAGGATTGTTCCTTATTTCAATGCGAAATTTATAATACATTTAAATTGTAATGTCATCATCATAGTTGAAAGGAATGACTTTAGGAACGCTAACATTAAGAAATTGATTTTTTTCATTCAATAGAATTGAATTGATTTTATTATTTCTAGTGGACCATTATACAATCTAAATAGATATTGTTAAATATTATTCATTGTGTCACTTATGAATAAATAAACCCCCTAACAATTTTTTATAAAGGTTATACCACCAGGATACCAGGATTTTGTTGCTTCTAATGTAACATTATACAAATAAAATGAATATTATTATATATCATTTATTACCAAACTCTACTGTCTACAACATTGAAATTCTATAACCAGTAAAAATGAATAAAATTGCCACAATATATTCAACTCTTTGCCTACTTTAAGTCACTCACAGTGGCTCTTCCACCACACCTAAGCAAAGTACAAAAACTGATGGTTAGTTCATTATACTTGAGCTGAAGGACTTAGATTACAATAATAAAACTTTATTTGAATAGAATAAGTTTTGAGGTGAATAGATTGGGAACTTTGAAATATCCCATCATACAGGTAAAAAATCCCAAGAAAATTTGGTATAGACGCGGGCAAAATTTGGTTGGCAAAATTTGGTTGGCAAAATTTGGTTGGCAAAGTCTTTGACTACCACATATTCCCATTTTTGGTTACAGAGATTTAATGTGAATTTGTAAAAAAATATATAAGGATTATAATATATCTAAAATTTAAAAGCATTTTAATCAATAAAGTCTTCATAGTATTCTATGTAGATAATATTTTTAACTATAAAACATAATAGTAATCGGGATAGAAAATCATGACTATGAGTTTCACATTACTGATTCTCAGGTGATCCAGTATCGACACGTCTGGGGTCTGTTAAATTCAACTGAATAAATATGTAACATCAAATATGAAAATCTGATTTCTTTGATAAAATAAAGCAAAAATTCTTCCATGCTGTAAGCCATATCACTGCTACTATATGGCTGCACCACTTAGACTAATGAATCACTTGATAGATGGGAACAAACTTTGAACAAACTTTGGAAGCAGTATCTCACAAGAAAGCAGGTACATAGCCACTTCCCTCTATAATACAATCCATCCAACTAAAATGAACCAGACATGGGGGACACTGCTGGAGAAGCAAGGATGGACTCATAAGTGATGCCCTCCAGTGGACACTTACATATGGACACATTAGTGTAGGCTGACCAGCAAAAACCTTCATGAATCAGCTCTGTGCAGGTTCTGGATGCTGAGCATTGGAGAGAGAGTAAGAGTCATGGATATCTGTGCTACCAAGATGACCTAATGATGATGATTATATACAGTAAACAAATTTTGGGTTATATCCTACAACCCAACTAAAAAAGGGAACCACTCTGAATGAATTTTATAAATTATTTATCTATTGATTGATCTACTAGGAAAAAAGAAGATGGGGTTAGGGTTAGTTTAATGAGAATAATGTGTAGATAAAATTCATTCAGTGTGGTTCCTTTTTTTTAGGTTGGACTTATAGGAATAAGCAAAATTTGGTTCTATCGTTTTTCTTATATGAGAGTAATTCCAAAAGTAAGGTCTCCAAAGTGCAGGGGATGCTGGGAAATTGTTCATGTAACTATTTTCATATTTTATTTCAATTATTTATTTCTTAATTTATTTTATCTGATTATGTATGTTCATTAGTTTTTTGTCATACTTTTCATTGGCAGAGTAAAAATGGAATTTTAATAATGACTGAGTGTTATATACCCCATCATTGAGAGAGAGAGAGTTCAGAGTGAATTCTTTGGTGATTATAGAGAGAGATATGAGAGATTAGAGACTTAATAGAGACTTACTTGGTTGCTTCATTTCTGCTTCTAGTGATCATGTTCCTGTCTTCTGTTTCCTCTTCTTCTCTGGCGACATTTTGTCTAGTTGACGTAACTAAGGGAGTTGAGTTCTTCTAATGGTTTTGTTGGGCTTGTGTTTAATTAAATGAACTACAAGACATTTTTGCCTGATCAAGCTTCTTTATTTAATCTAGCCATAAGCATCGGGAGACTGGCTCACAGCATGTCTAAGCTCTTTGACGGCCAGGCTGAATCTCTAAACTAACTGTCACATGTTTCTCATAGCGCACAAGATTCGCACCTCTTGGGGTCAGGGTTAACAACAGTTGCATATTTTTCACTGGCCCCTTGAATTCAACTACAGGGTCTGTCAACAATTTATGACAATAATTGTAACATGAGTAAAATGATAAATTCAAAGAATTATATAAGATAAATAACAAACCAAAAAAATTAGCATTTGATATTCAAGAAATCTTTCCTTAAATTAATAATCTGCATTCTTTATATTTTGGGTAATTATTTATTTTTTGTATATCTAAATGGTAGAAATTTGAATGTGTATTATTGGAATGGTTACTAGTTATTGGTGTAACGGGTGCCCGGTCTGGATAAAGTGAAGGCATGACAATTCTTACTGATGTATTAATTTTATTCATTAACACCGTGAAACTGTAAGAAAACAAATAACATTTAATAACCAAATACAACAAAGAAGAATTCAAAAGAATCTCAAAATACAGAACTTCAACAAATAGACATATCAAGAGATAGAAACTCACAGCTTGTTGTCATTCCGACAGCCTGGCAGATAATCTAACTAAAGGTCCCTTTCCACTTTTTGGTTAGGGTTCATAGACCGCAGAAACTATTGATCTGCACCAAATGATGTTAACTCTTAAACTACCATAAATTTAATACTCTTGGTGGTAGTTAATTTATACAAACAGAAATATTCATATAAAAATAAAACATAATTAAACTGGTCAGTTTTTATAGCTACAGTAATGATTAGTGTAAGGGAAGATATTTAGTTGTGTCCCCATTTACAAATGTTCAATATTAGCATCAGAATATCGAATGATACACTAACACTGAACAAATGGTAGTAAAGACAAAATAAGCTCATATACATTTATAGGAGATTTAATACTTACATATAAAAACATATAAGAAATATTGCAAGAGTACATAAACTTGTTCCAAACAAATGAAATATGCATATTGTTCCATGACAAGCAGTATACAAAAAGGAATACCAAAATGGCTAAAGTCTAACTTGAATGGTGGTTTACCCATGTAGGTTTTCATTTCAATTGTGAGATGAATGACAATGTCATTCACCAGATGATGAGACTAAGTCTGTTCAATGAACAGAGATTTAAAAAAGAGAAAAAAGGATGGGACACAAAATGAAAATGAAAAAGGATTCTAAATTTTCTATGTGAAATGTAGATATAGATATAGATTAATAGATATGTAATGTTCAAAGATACGCCCACAAATCCAAGAAGAGACAATTATTTATTGTCTTATGACCAGTGTTTATTGAAAAGGTTTGCCCTCAACACCCGAAATTGTTGTCCTTTGCCTCACTATTCAAATGAAAACTACTAAAAAAGACAAATAAGACTTTAATCAGTTAGTACAACCTTTTATATATTGTTTTCATAGAACAATGTGCCATTCTATAGTTTGGGACACGTTTGTGTATTCCTATATTTCTTATGTTATATATACATGTTGGGTCAGTAAAATAAGTTTAAAGTGAGAGAGAACCCTTCTGTGATTGAATATAGCAATCACGTGATACGCCCAGAAGTTTTGAACATATTTAATAGACACCTTCGGAACAGTTCCACGACCAGCAGACTAGAAATGATTTCTAAGAAGCTGACTCAAATAGCAGGAAACCAGATATTTTTAATTTCCTCTACATCAGACTGGTAGGTCTATGAAACTTGACTCTATATATAGGAAGGACATTTATATTATTAGTCATTTTTTTATTGTATTATAAAACTTTAAAATTGAACTAAGTTTTAATAATATTTATTTGTTGTTGTTAGCTTTAGGATGAATAATTAACATGATAATAGCATGTATTAAATGTTTATGTATATGAGCTTTTTGCCTTTCCATCCATTTGTTCAGTGTTTAGTGCATCAATAGATATACTAATGCTGGAACTTAATGAGTAGGAACATGAAAATATAGCACCCACCATTACCAATAATTGTAACCACTCCTATATTCTCATTAATTTTGTCATTTAAATATTTGACAATCTGTTCTTTTTCTTTTTTTAGTTTAATCTCCGAACTGGTGAGTACTGTTTTTGTCTGATTTCTAATGAAGTAATTGTTTCCACTTTTTCTTCTAATTTGAATGTGAAATGTCCTCATGAATAAGACACAAAAAAGGGAATGTAGTAAACTTTGCCTGTGTTTGCTTATCAACAGAGTTGAACTGATAGAGATATGAGTAAATGACCCTTAACTAATACCACCCTACTATCCATTTCATATAGATATGAGGTTTGTTTTTAAAAAGTATAAAAAAGTGAACTTTATCAAGTCAGAATTATTAATGAATTAAATCTGCATGGCTGCCAGTCCTTTAGCTGGGATTGCTTTGGGATTGGATTTGCCAATAGGCCTAGGGCTCACAGGTATCTAGGGGTCCACTGAAACTAATTTGTCATGTAGCATTTCAGATTATAAACTGGGTTCAAGTATACACCAGGTACTTCCTTATATGATATAATAGATTAATTTCCACTCAATAGGGCAGCTTTTATGCTAGTTAACTAATATTTTTGTTGCTATAATTCTAGTTATAAAATTTCTAAATGGACCAAGTAACCAATAAGCACTCCAAATCATCAACTTATGAAAAGTTCATATTTTAACTCATCACAGGTAAGTTTCACTTTCAAATATTTGAAAATAAATGAACAGACGATTTTTGCAATTATATTGTATCTGACAAAAACAAATTTTACAAATTGTGTGATACTATATCTGAAATACATCCTTTATTTAAATAAGCATAAAATATTTTGTAAATAAAAACTGTATTTTATTTAAATAAGCATAGTTGCATTTCTCTTCTGATTAAGTAAAAACTATTTTAGTATAAAAACTTTCATCTTGTTTTAAATCATCGTAAGGATTGAAAAAAAAATTCTTAAATTTTTTCTGATTAAAAAGTATTTATTTAAAAAAAGATTTTGCTATTGAATTTTAATTTGATTACATGTACCAACCATCTATTTATTTAATTTATTGTGAGTTCAACATCGCCATAAACTTCTGATTAAAATCATTTGTTTACAAAATTTGGAAGTGGAGGTGCCAGTGATGAGTTAAAATATGAACCTTTCATTAAGTTGATGATTTGGGGTGCTTATTGGTTACTTGGTCTTCTAAATTAGCCAAATGTTGCTATAAAAGAGAGTTCATTTTATGCTTATTTACATATAATTTATAGAAAAGCCCATGATAATAGAATAGAGGTTGTAATACTCAAATTATGGCCTTCTAAAATTTTCAGTATAGGAGTGTTTAATCACCATCAAGGTGTCTTGATATAATTAAAATTTGCTGAAATTTTATGAGTAGGCATAATATGTTGCCATTTACTTATGGTTTAAATTTCATATAAATCAAAGGGAAAACATTTTTTAGCAGGATCTATTGATTGGCATCGCTGGCATGCTCGCACTACTTTGCGCACAACTTCTCTCATCCTGATTCAATACCGTCTTGAGCACTGCTGCCATGATTTTCGGTGCGACATTCAACCAAAACCCAACCTGGTAAGGCAATAAGTTTTCCCCTTGTATGCCACGAGCTGGTACTGCCACAGCTCTCTGCTACATGTAATTGCAGGTACGCTGACTTTAGATCTATTATTGCAGCAGCACCCTTCATCTGTCTCCACTCTTGAATGGTTTCGCCACACACATTGATAGCATCTCCTCCCGTGTGGCATACTACATGCGCGTTCAGCTCCCTAAAGTCTAGCACTGGTCTGACTTTGTGCTTCGTGGGTTGGGTCACTGCCATCAGTGGCAATACTCCACTTTGAACTTTTCCCTTCCAAGGCACCATGATGCTTCCTCGATCCCCTGTCTACTTCATTCTCAAATGCCACTCTCCTCATCCTGCATAGTTCTTTTATACATGCCTACCCTGTTCTTCAGTGCGGGTGGCTCATTTTTCCAGTACCATTCAACCGTCCATTTTCCCCATCAAATTCAGCGCAAAAGTCCTTGTCTTTTACCTTCATGCCCTTCAGTCCACTACCTTGTGTCTGTAGGGTTGCTGCACACTGTACTCTTCCAAATTGAACATCATTCCGACAACCGTGACACTCCCAACTCGTCGATAGCATCCATGCCAAGAACGACGTCGATGTCATCGATGATGCGTTCCAGCACAAGCACCCTGATGTTGAACTGCACCTCTTTCACTGATAACGTCACAGTGGTAGAACCCCCTGCAAGTGACCGATCTCCCATCAACCGCTTTTATGAGTGTCCTTCCACTCCAACTTCTCACAACGAGGGAGTTACCAGGGTCGTATTGCATCCTGTATCCACAGGGCTTTGCCTTTACTCCTCCCACTTTGCATCTACAACTGGCAAGTTTCGATGTCACGCCGATGTTGATCTGACGGGGTAGCTATTGGCGCAGTAACTCCCATTGCTCGTTTCCCTGGGGACAAAATCTAACAATGTGTCCCTTCTCCCGCATCCATAGCAAGTCAAGGTGGTTTCGGTCGTTCCTGCAGTCCTCAACATGTGTGGCCCACGGCACGAAACATTGTCCGACAAATTTTCCCATTTCTTCTATCTTCTGGTCTACTAGCACCTTGACTTTGAGCCACAGCACCTATGACTCGAGATTCATCCATCCTGTTGACAGTCAGTACCCTGGCAGCAGTAATTAATTCACTCATTTCCTGGGTTTCTACGCGGGCCTTTGTTGAAGTGCAATTGAAATTCGTTCAGGAAATCCATGCACGAAAGCCAGCCTCACAACACTCTCGCACCCTCCACCAATCCTGCTAACCCTGCCAATCGCCTAATATTGTTTGCATAGGCATCAACGGATTCGCCTGTCCTTTCACCTTGGCTAATTTACCATAGGCGATGAACACTCCTTCAGTGAACGCTTTGACTAACTTGGACTCTATTATCTTATGTCCTTCTGTCGTCGCACTCATTTCTAAATAAAGAGCCAATGCGTCACCTCAAGATATAGTGGTATCAGCTTCGACAGGTCGGTCACACCCTGTAACTCAGCACCAGCTTCACCTTAGTGAGCCATGCCACTACGTCGCTTGTCCACTAAAGGGACGAATTACATCACGCAGGATCGAATTCTTTTTTCCTCCATGGTTTAATTGCGAAATAGCTTGTGCCTTGAAGTTAGCCCGAACAAAAACTTAACAGTTACTAAGAGTCACTGATTTATTTTGCCAAAAATAAAACAGCAAATGACAGTGTTAAAATACAGTAAAACGAATTCGTTACAACCTGCGTCTGTCTCTTTTATCCTTGTATTCCTTCTTCTGCGCTTCTGTATTTGTTCTTTCTCTCGTTCGTTTGTCTCCTTCTTCTCTTCGTTATCCTTTTCAGTTTCTCTTTTATCGCTCTTCACTCTTATTCACTTCGTTTCCGTTCACATCGTTCGGACTCCCCTTTTTCGCGTTCTCGTCTCGCCGCTGCTTGTTTACTTTCTGCTCCTCACTTCCGCTTTCTGAGCGCGTGCGCGACATCAACGTAAAAGGATCTACGAAACACGAGCCCAGCCCTGCGAAACGAAGCTGGGCCTTTTTCCTTTATGGGTTTTCGAGTGCTAGAATCACTTTTCACCACAAAAACCATAATGGCCCCCTATAATAAGTATAGGGCTTGGGTATAGGCCCCTGTACAATAATTATAAATCCCATGTGGTCTTCAACTGGTGAGCCATGGGTTATTTCTCAGGTGGGCTATAGATATAGGCCTATAGAAAACTTTGGTCCACTGATGGGTTTAGCCTAGGGCTCACAAGAAGGTAAATTCCACCCTGCTTGTGGGTGTACATTCCCAATAGAATCATTTTGATGATCTTTTATTCATCCGAGTTGTCTCCCCTCAACCAGAACTATTTATTTTTCATCATCATATATGTTGGTTTTTATTTTTGTTTTCTTTTGTTTTTTTGACATGGCTTTTATTATAGATATTTGATACATTTATCTTTGATGGTAACATGCTGGACTGCAACATTATAGTAAATGAGTTCAAACTACTGTCACACAATTACATTTAGTATTAGACTATTTTAAAATATGCCTACTTTAAAATGTTTCCATTTAGAACAGGGTGTAGTGTTATTTTGTATTTGCCTGGTGGAGTTGTCTGCCGATTTAGTTTGCTGGTGCCGCTGGGGTGCTAGAGTATTTAAGCGCCGGGTTCAAACCCTTTCGGTCTCTTTTCCTGTTTCAGCAACTACGAGCCACATGGGGTAGATTTTATCTACCCCTCTCGTTGGGGCTCCACCCCCCTTACTTACTGTAAGTTCTTTAGCAGGACTATCTCTAGTCTCATGTCTGTACTTTTATATGTTATCTTGTACCATTCATGAAATGTGTCTTTATCTTTATATATGTAACTCTTTTACTATGTACGTTGTATCTCTTCATATCCATGTGCTGTATATATTAAATGTTTGTCTGTTAACCTTCGTCGGAGTTATTTGTATTCAAAGTATGTATAACTTTGAACCTTCCTTACAAGGGTTAAAATACATTCTTTCATACAGAGGGATAACACACACCCCTACTCAGAAAAAAGGGGTGTTCTGCATAAATTACTAACTGCATCTGATACTGAGGTCTGGAGATCTAGGGAGTATGGAATACCACTTTCATAACCATTAATCCCAGGTCTACTGTTACAGTCCATGGGTCAAATAGATCTGTTTAATATTTATTTGTGTTCTATAGGACCATGTGCAAAATGATCTTAAGAAACAAAAAATTGTAAATATAAATGTACATAAATGCAATTACTAACCTCAATACATAAAATATACCTAGACAGGTTGATATGTCATTAAAATCTATCACTAATTCATTTAGAATAGTTATAAAATATTCTTTTTTGTTTCAACTGTAATTTTAAGAGAGTTGAAATTCTTTTTAGAAATATAATTACTCTTGAGTCCTGCCCCAGAGGGGATTTTAGTCCAAAGTGTTCTAAATACAACCCCTGTAACCAATTGCTTCATTATTGTGCATATATAAACTCCAACCCAGTCTGAACTGTGGCAGAGGTGCTTAGGAGACACATGTTGATCCTCAGCAGAGTGTGCAGATACTACACTCTGATCCTTGTCAGCCCATACATAAATAATCATGTCATTTTTTTTAATCAAAACTATGCTAATAGATATGTGGATGTACCTATTTGCTTCTTCTGTCTCAATTATTACAACTATATTTTCAAACTATTTCAAGAATTAAAAGCATTCAATGAATATACCAAATTATACTAAATGTACCTATGTATTTACCAAAATACTCACAAAGAAATATTAAGAGACTTATACTCAGAGTTAAATTCATATTTATAACATCTTTGTACATTTTTTTCTCTTCCATTTTCTTCTATGTTCAGATTAAATATCAATATCACAACTGAATTATTCTCATAAACCAGAATTGATTCATTTTAAAAGGACAGATTTTCTCAGTCCATCATATGATATTATATGTTATGTCACAGTCCATCATATATATTATTGTTATGTCACAGTCCATCATATATTTAATATGTTATGTCACAGTCCATCATATGATATTATATGTTATGTCACAGAAAATAAATATTTAAAATTTTTCACACAACCAAATGATGTAAATATCACTTGACCATGTGTATTTTTGCAATAAATTAAAATTAGAATAATTTGTTTAATTCAATTCATTTGTTTGAAATAAATTAAATTATGTTATTTCTTATTTATTCAATCATTTTTACATTCTTGTAAATGAATGTTTGTATTGACTGAACTCTTCAGCCATGAGTATGATGGGAAACAAGATCAATTGGACCAAGTAACCAATAAGCACCCAGCTGGGAGCTGTTTTGAAAGGAACACCTTTTGCTTTTATCGTAAATTCCGGTTGTTTGCTTACACACAAAGACAATTTAAAGTTTGTTATGTATATTTACAAACCAAAGGCACATTTTTATACTAAAATAGTTTTCAATTTTAATTTTTTTAAACTGTTATTTATTGGTTACTTGTCCAACATCCTTTTATTTAAATAACAGAAAAATATTTTGTAAATAAAACTATTTTCATTTAAATAAACATATCTGCATTTCTCTTCTGATTAAATAAAACATTTTAATATAAAATGTGTCTTTAATATAAAAATGTCTTTCGTTTAAAGTTTTTAAAACTTTAAAAAATTCTTTTGAATTAGCAACACAACATATAAATATGTTGTTGTTGTTCAAATAACCTTTTTTTATTAAAGCCAAAAAAACTATTTTGTATAAAAACTTAAGCTTTGGGTTGTAATATACATAAGCAAAACATCTTAGGGGTTTTTATACAAATAGTTTTGCTTTAATAAAAAAAGGTTATTTGAACAACAACAACATATTTATATGTTGTTGTTGCTAATTCAAAGGAATTTTTTTAAAGTTTTAAAAACTTTAAACGAAAGACATTTTTATATTAAAGACACATTTTTATATTAAAATATTTTTATTTAATCAGAAGAGAAATGCAGATATGTTTATTTAAATGAAAATTTTTATTTACAAAATATTTTTTCTGTTTATTTAAATAAAAGGATGTTGGGACAAGTAACCAATAAATAACAGTTTAAAAAAAATTAAAATTGAAAACTATTTTAGTATAAAAATGTGCCTTTGGTTTGTAAATATACATTAACAAACTTTAAATTGTCTGTTGTGTGTAAGCAAACAACCGGGAATTTACGATGAAAAGCAAAAGGTGTTCCTTTCAAAACAGCTCCCAGCTGGGGTGCTTATTGGTTACTTGGTCCAATTGATCTTGTGTCCCATCATACTCATGGCTGAAGAGTTCAGTCAATACAAACATTCATTTACAAGAATGTAAAAATGATTGAATTAAATAAGAAATAACATAATTTAATTTATTTCAAACAAATGAATTGAATTAAACAAATTATTCTAATTTTAATTTATTGCAAAAATACACATGGTCAAGTGATATTTACATCATTTGGTTGTGTGAAAAATTTTAAATATTTAGTTCTGTGACATAACATATATATCATATGATGGACTGTGACATAACATATAATATCATATGATGGACTGTGACATAACATATAATATCATATGATGGACTGACATAACATATAATATCATATGAGAAAATCTGTCCTTTTAAAATGAATCAATTCTGGGTTTATGAGAATAATTCAGTTGTGATATTGATGATTTAATCTGAACATAGAAGAAAATGGGAAGAGAAAAAATGTGTACAAAGATGTTATAAATATGAGATTTAACTCTGAGTATAAGTCTCTTAAATATTTCTTTGTGAGTATTTTGGTAATATACATAGGTACATTTAGTATAATTTGGTATATTCATTGATGCTTTTAATTCTTGAAATATGTTTGAAAATATAGTTGGTAATAATTGAGACAGAAGAAGCAAATAGGTACATCCACATATCTATTAGCATAGTTTTGATTAAAAAAAATGACATGATTATTTATGTATGGGGCTGACAAGGATCAGAGTGTAGTATCTGCACACTCTGCTGAGGATCAACATGTGTCTCCTAAGCACCTCTGCCCAAGTTCAGACTGGGTTGGAGTTTAGTATATGCACAATAATGAAGCAATTGGTTTACAGGGGTGTTGTTTAGAACACTTTTGGGACTAAAATCCCTCTGGGGCAGGACTCAAGAGTAATTATGATTCTAAAAAGAATTTCAACTCTCTTAAAATTACAGTTGAAAAACAAAAAGAATATTTATAACTAGTTCTAAATGAATTAGTTGATAGATTTTAATGACATATCAACCTGTCTAGGGTTATTTTATGTATTGAGGTTTAGTAATTGCATTTATTGTACATTTATATTTACAATTTTTGTGTTTCTTAAGATCATTTTGCACATGGTCCTATAGAACACAAATAAATATTAAACAGATCTATTTGACCCATGGGACTGTAACAGGTAGACCTGGGATTAATGGTTATGAAGTGGTATTCCATACTCCCTAGATCTCCAGAACCTCAGTATCAGATGCAGTTTAGTAATTTATGCAGAACACCCCTTTTTCTGAGTAGGGGGTGTGTTATCCTCTGTATGAAAGAATGTATTTTAAGCCCTTGTAAGGAAGGTTCAAAGTTATACATACTTTGAATACAATAACTCCGACGAAGGTTAACAGACAAAACATTTAATATATACAGCACATGGATATGAAGAGATACAACGTACATAGTAAAAGAGTTACATATATAAAGATAAAGACACATTCATGAATGGTACAAGATAACATATAAAAGTACAGACATGAGACTAGAGATAGTCCATGCTGTAAAGAACTTACAGTAATGTAAGGGGGGTGGAGCCCCAACGAGAGGGGTTAGATAAAATCTACCCCATGTGGCTCGTAGTTGCTGAAACAGGAAAAGAGACCGAAAGGGTTTGAACCCGGCGCTTAAATACTCTAGCACCCCAGCGGGCACCAGCAAACTAAATCGGGCAGACAACTCCACCAGGCAAATACAAAATAACACTACACCCTGTTCTAAATGGAAACATTTTAAAGTAGGCATATTTTAAAATAGTCTAATACTAAATGTAATTGTGTGACAGTAGTTTGAACTCATTTACTATAATGTTGCAGTCCAGCATGTTAGCCATCAAAGATAAATGTATCAAATATCTATAATAAAAGCCATGTCAAAAAAACAAAAGAAAACAAAAAATAAAACCAACATATATGATGATGAAAAATAAATAGTTCTGGTTGAGGGGGAGACAACTCGGTTATGAATAAAAGATCATCAAAATGATTCTATTTGGAATGTACACCCACAAGCAGGGTGGAATTTACCTTCTTGTGAGCCCTAGGCTAAACCCATCAGTGGACCCAAAGTTTTTCTATAGGGCCTATATCTATAGCCCACCTGAGAAATAACCCATGGCTCACCAGTTGAAGACCACAGTGGATTATAATTATTGTACAGGGGCCCTATACCCCAAGCCCTATACTTATTATATAGGGTGCCATTATGGTTTTTGTGGTGAAAAGTGATTCTAGCACTCGAAAACCCATAAAGGAAAAGGCCCAGCTTCGTTTCGCAGGGCTGGGTCTGTGTTTTCGTAGATCCCTTTTACGTTGATGTCGCGCACGCGCTCAGAAAGCGGAAGTGAGGGAGCAGAAAGGTAAACAAGCAGCGGCGAGACGAGAACGCGAAAAAGGGAGTCCGAACGGTGAACGGAAACGAAGTGAATAAGAGTGAAGGAGCGATAAAAGAGAAAACTGAAAAGGATAACGAAGAGAAGAAGGAGACAAACGAACGAGAGAAAGAACAAATACAGAAGCGCAGAAGAAGGAATACAAGGATAAAAGAGACAGACGCAGGTTGTAACGAATTCGTTGTTTTACTGTATTTTAACTTGTCATTTGCTGTTTTATTTTTGGCAAAATAAATCAGTGACTCTTAGTAACTGTTAAGTTTTTGTTCGGGCTAACTTCAAGGCACAAGCTATTTCGGCAATTAAACCATGGAGGAAAAAAGAATTCGATCCTGCGGTGATGTAATTCGTCCCTTTAGTGGACAAGGCGACGTAGTGGCATGGCTCACTAAGGTGAAGCTGGTTGCTGAGTTACAGGGTGTGACCGACCTGTCGAAGCTGATACCACTATATCTTGAGGGTGACGCATTGGCTCTTTATTTAGAAATGAGTGCGACGGACAGAAGGGACCATAAGATAATAGAGTCCAAGTTAGTCAAAGCGTTCACTGAAGGAGTGTTCATCGCCTATGGTAAATTAGCCAAGGTGAAATGGACAGGCGAATCCGTTGATGCCTATGCAAACAATATTAGGCGATTGGCAGGGTTAGCAGGATTGGTGGAGTGGGTGCCGAGAGTGTTGTGAGGCTGGCTTTCGTGCATGGATTTCCTGAACGAATTTCAATTGCACTTCAACAAATGCCCCGCGTAGAAACCCAGGAAATGAGTGAATTAATTACTGCTGCCAGGGTACTGACTGTCAACAGGATGGATGAATCTCGAGTCATAGGTGCTGTGGCTCAAAGTCAAGGTGCTAGTAGACCAGAAGATAGAAGAAATGGGAAATTTGTCGGACAATGTTTTCGGTGCCGTGGGCCACACATGTTGAGGGACTGCAGGAACGACCGAAACCACCTGTGACTTGCTATGGATGCGGGAGAAGGGACACATTGTTAGATTTTGTCCCCAGGGAAACGAGCAATGGGGAGTTACTGCGCCAATAGCTACCCCGTCAGATCAACATCGGCGTGACATCGAAACTTGCCAGTTGTAGATGCAAAGGTGGGAGGAGTAAAGGCAAGAGCCCTGGTGGATACAGGATGCAATACGACCCTGGTAACTCCCTCGTTGGTGAGAAGTTGGAGTGGAAGGACACTCATAAAAGCGGTTGATGGAGATCGGTCACTTGCAGGGGGTCTACCACTGTGACGTTATCAGTGAAAGAGGTGCAGTTCAACATCAGGGTGCTTGTGCTGGAACGCATCATCGATGACATCGACGTCGTTCTTGGCATGGATGCTATCGACGAGTTGGGAGGTGTCACGGTTGTCGGGAATGATGTTCAATTTGGAAGAGTACAGTGTGCAGCAACCCTACAGACACAAGGTAGTGGACTGAAGGGCATGAAGGTAAAAGACAAGGACTTTTGCGCTGAATTTGATGGGGAAAAATGGACGGTTGAATGGTACTGGAAAAATGAGCCACCCGCACTGAAGAACAGGTAGGCATGTATAAAGAACTATGCAGGATGAGGAGAGAGTGGCATTTGAGAATGAAGTAGACAGGTGGATCGAGGAAGGCATCATGGTGCCTTGGAAGGGAAAAGTTCAAAGTGGAGTATTGCCACTGATGGCAGTGACCCAACCCACGAAGCACAAAGTCAGACCAGTGCTAGACTTTAGGGAGCTGAACGCGCATGTAGTATGCCACACGGGAGGAGATGCTATCAATGTGTGTGGCGAAACCATTCAAGAGTGGAGACAGATGAAGGGTGCTGCTGCAATAATAGATCTAAAGTCAGCGTACCTGCAATTACATGTAGCAGAGAGGCTGTGGCAGTACCAGCTCGTGGCATACAAGGGGAAAACTTATTGCCTTACCAGGTTGGGTTTTGGGTTGAATGTCGCACCGAAAATCATGGCAGCAGTGCTCAAGACGGTATTGAATCAGGATGAGAGAAGTTGTGCGCAAAGTAGTGCGAGCATGCCAGCGATGCCAATCAATAGATCCTGCTAAAAAATGTTTTCCCTTTGATTTATATGAAATTTAAACCATAAGTAAATGGCAACATATTATGCCTACTCATAAAATTTCAGCAAATTTTAATTATATCAAGACACCTTGATGGTGATTAAACACTCCTATACTGAAAATTTTAGAAGGCCATAATTTGAGTATTACAACCTCTATTCTATTATCATGGGCTTTTCTATAAATTATATGTAAATAAGCATAAAATGAACTCTCTTTTATAGCAACATTTGGCTAATTTAGAAGGACCAAGTAACCAATAAGCACCCCAAATCATCAACTTAATGAAAGGTTCATATTTTAACTCATCACTGGCAACCTCCACTTCCAAATTTTTGTAAACAAATGATTTTAATCAGAAGTTTATGGCGATGTTGAACTCACAATAAATTAAATAAATAGATGGTTGGTACATGTAATCAAATTAAAATTCAATAGCAAAATCTTTTTTTTAAATAAATACTTTTTAATCAGAAAAAATTTAAGAATTTTTTTTCAATCCTTACGATGATTTAAAACAAGATGAAAGTTTTTATACTAAAATAGTTTTTACTTAATCAGAAGAGAAATGCAACTATGCTTATTTAAATAAAAATACAGTTTTTATTTACAAAATATTTTTATGCTTATTTAAATAAAAGGATGTATTTCAGATATAGTATCACACAATTTGTAAAATTTGTTTTTGTCAGATACAATATAATTGCAAAAATCGTCTGTTCATTTATTTTCAAATATTTGAAAGTGAAACTTACCTGTGATGAGTTAAAATATGAACTTTTCATTAAGTTGATGATTTGGAGTGCTTATTGGTTACTTGGTCCATTTAGAAATTTTATAACTAGAATTATAGCAACAAAGAATATTAGTTAACTAGCATAAAAGCTGCCCTATTGAGTGGAAATTAATCTATTATATCATATAAGGAAGTACCTGGTGTATACTTGAACCCAGTTTATAATCTGAAATGCTACATGACAAATTAGTTTCAGTGGACCCCTAGATACCTGTGAGCCCTAGGCCTATTGGCAAATCCAATCCACAAAGCAATCCCAGCTAAAGGACTGGCAGCCATGCAGATTTAATTCATTAATAATTTCTGACTTGATAAAGTTCACTTTTGATACTTTTTAAAAACAAACCTCATATCTATATGAAATGGATAGTAGGGTGGTATTAGTTAAGGGGTCATTTACTCATATCTCTATCAGTTCAACTCTGTTGATAAGCAAACACAGGCAAAGTTTACTACATTCCCTTTTTTGTGTCTTATTCATGAGGACATTTCACATTCAAATTAGAAGAAAAAGTGGAAACAATTACTTCATTAGAAATCAGACAAAAACAGTACTCACCAGTTCGGAGATTAAACTAAAAAAAGAAAAGAACAGATTGTCAAATATTTAAATGACAAAATTAATGAGAATATAGGAGTGGTTACAATTTATTGGTAATGGTGGGTGCTATATTTTGTCATGTTCCTACTCATTAAGTTCCAGCATTAGTATATCTATTGATGCACTAACACTGAACAAATGGATGGAAAGGCAAAAATAGCTCATATACATAAACATTTAATACATGCTATTATCATGTTAATTTATTCATCCTAAAGCTAACAACAACAAATAAATATATTAAAACTTAGTTCAATTTTAAAGTTTTATAATACAATAAAAAAATGACTAATAATATAAATGTCCTTCCTATATATAGAGTCAAGTTTCATAGACCTACCAGTCTGATGTAGAGGGAAATTAAAAATATCTGGTTTCCTGCTATTTGAGTCAGTCTTCTTAGAAATCATTTCTAGTCTGCTGGTCGTGGAACTGTTCCGAAGGTGTCTATTAAATATGTTCAAAACTTCTGGGCGTATCACGTGATTGCTATATTCAATCACAGAAGGGTTCTCTCTCACTTTAAACTTATTTTACTGACCCAACATGTATATATAACATAAGAAATATTATAGGAATACACAAACGTGTCCCAAACTATAGAATGGGCACATTGTTCTATGAAAACAATATATAAAAGGTTGTACTAACTGATTAAAGTCTTATTTGTCTTTTTTAGTAGTTTTCATTTGAATAGTGAGGCAAAGGACAACAATTTCCTGGGTGTTGAGGGCAAACCTTTTCAATAAACACTGGTCATAAGACAATAAATAATTGTCTCTTCTTGGATTTGTGGGCGTATCTTTGAACATTACATATCTATTAATCTATATCTATATCTACATTTCACATAGAAAATTTAGAATCCTTTTTCATTTTCATTTTGTGTCCCATCCTTTTTTCTCTTTTTTAAATCTCTGTTCATTGAACAGACTTAGTCTCATCATCTGGTGAATGACATTGTCATTCATCTCACAATTGAAATGAAAACCTACATGGGTAAACCACCATTCAAGTTAGACTTTAGCCATTTTGGTATTCCTTTTTGTATACTGCTTGTCATGGAACAATATGCATATTTCATTTGTTTGGAACAAGTTTATGTACTCTTGCAATATTTCTTATATGTTTTTATATGTAAGTATTAAATCTCCTATAAATGTATATGAGCTTATTTTGTCTTTACTACCATTTGTTCAGTGTTAGTGTATCATTCGATATTCTGATGCTAATATTGAACATTTGTAAATGGGGACACAACTAAATATCTTCCCTTACACTAATCATTACTGTAGCTATAAAAACTGACCAGTTTAATTATGTTTTATTTTTATATGAATATTTCTGTTTGTATAAATTAACTACCACCAAGAGTATTAAATTTATGGTAGTTTAAGAGTTAACATCATTTGGTGCAGATCAATAGTTTCTGCGGTCTATGAACCCTAACCAAAAAGTGGAAAGGGGACCTTTAGTTAGATTATCGCTGCCAGGCTGGTCGGAATGAAGCAACAAGCTGTGAGTTTCTATCTCTTGATATGTCTATTTGTTGAAGTTTCTGTATTTTGAGATTCTTTTGAATTGTTCTTCTTTGTTGTATTTGCTGTTATTAAATGTTATTTGTTTTCTTACAGTTTCACGGTGTTAATTGAATAAAATTAATTACATCAGTAGGAATTGTCATGCCTTCACTTTATCCAGACCGGGGCACCCGTTACAATTACCAATAACTAGTAACCATTCCAATAATACACATTCAAATTTCTACCATTTTTAGATATACAAAAAGATAAATAATATACCCAAAATATAAAGATATGCAGATTTTATTTGAAGTGAAAACTTAAGGAAAGATTTCTTGAATATCAAATGCTAATTTTTTTGGTTTGTTATTTTATCTTGTTATAATATTTATTCTTTGAATTTATCATTTTACTCATGTTACAATTTATGGTGTCATAAATTGTTGACAGACCCTGTAGTTGAATTCAAGGGGGCCAGTGGAAAAATATGCAACTGTTGTTAACCCTGACCCCAAGAGGTGCGAATCTTGTGCGCTATGAGAAACATGTGACTAGTTAGTTTAGAGATTCAGCCTGGCCGTCAAAGAGCTTAGACATGCTGTGAGGCCAGTCTCCCGATGCGGTGATATGGGCTAGATTAAATAAAGAAGCTTGATCAGGCAACAAAAATGTCTTGTAGTTCATTTTAATTAAACACAAGCCCAACAAAAGCCATTAGAAGAACTCAACTCCCTTAGTTACGTCAACTAGACAAAATGTCGGCCAGAGAAGAAGAGGAAACAGAAGACAGGAACATGATCACTAGAAGCAGAAATGAAGCAACCAAGTAAGTCTCTATTAAGTCTCTAATCTCTCATATCTCTCTCTATATCACCAAAGAATTCACTCTGAACTCTCTCTCTCTCAATGATGGGGTATATAACACTCAGTCATTATTAAAATTCCATTTTTACTCTGCCAATGAAAAGTATGACAAAAAACTAATGAACATACATAATCAGATAAAAATAAATTAAGAAATAAATTAATTGAAATAAAAATATGAAAATAGTTACATGAACAATTTCCCAGCATCCCCTGCACTTTGGAGACCTTACTTTTGGAATTACTCTCATATAAGAAAAACGATAGAACCAAATTTTGCTTATTTCCTATAAGTCCAACCTAAAAAAAAGGGAACCACACTGAATGAATTTTATCTACACATTATTTTCTCATTAAACTAACCCTAACCCCATCTTCTTTTTTCCTAGTAGATCAATCAATAGATAAATAATTTATAAAATTCATTCAGAGTGGTTCCCTTTTTTAGGTTGGGGTTGTAGGATATAACCCAAATTTGTTTACTGTATAAACAAATACATCATCATCATTAGGTCATCTTGGTAGCACAGATATCCATGACTCTTACTCTCTCTCCAATGCTCAGCATCCAGAACCTGCACAGAGCTGATTCATGAAGGTTTTTGCTGGTCAGCCTACACTAATGTGTCCATATGTAAGTGTCCACTGGAGGGCATCACTTATGAGTCCATCCTTGCTTCTCCAGCAGTGTCCCCCATGTCTGGTTCATTTTAGTTGGATGGATTGTATTATAGAGGGAAAGTGGCTATGTACCTGCTTTCTTGTGAGATACTGCTTCCAAAGTTTGTTCAAAGTTTGTTCCCATCTATCAAGTGATTCATTAGTCTAAGTGGTGCAGCCATATAGTAGCAGTGATATGGCTTACAGCATGGAAGAATTTTTGCTTTATTTTATCAAAGAAATCAGATTTTCATATTTGATGTTACATATTTATTCAGTTGAATTTAACAGACCCCAGACGTGTCGATACTGGATCACCTGAGAATCAGTAATGTGAAACTCATAGTCATGATTTTCTATCCCGTTTTTATTACTATTATGTTTTATAGTTAAAAATATTGGGATATTACTCTACATAGAATACTATGAAGACTTTATTGATTAAAATGCTTTTTGTGTTAAATTTTAGATATAATTATAATCCTTATATATTTTTTTACAAATTCACATTAAATCTCTGTAACCAAAAATGGGAATATGTGGTAGTCAAAGACTTTGCCAACCAAATTTTGCCAACCAAATTTTGCCAACCAAATTTTGCCCGCGTCTATACCAAATTTTCTTGGGATTTTTTACCTGTATGATGGGATATTTCAAAGTTCCCAATCTATTCACCTCAAAACTTATTCTATTCAAATAAAGTTTTATTATTGTAATCTAAGTCCTTCAGCTCAAGTATAATGAACTAACCATCAGTTTTTGTACTTTGCTTAGGTGTGGTGGAAGAGCCACTGTGAGTGACTTAAAGTAGGCAAAGAGTTGAATATATTGTGGCAATTTTATTCATTTTTACTGGTTATAGAATTTCAATGTTGTAGACAGTAGAGTTTGGTAATAAATGATATATAATAATATTCATTTTATTTGTATAATGTTACATTAGAAGCCAACAAAATCCTGGTATCCTGGTGGTATAACCTTTATAAAAAATTGTTAGGGGTTTATTTATTCATAAGTGACACAATGAATAATATTTAACAATATCTATTTAGATTGTATAATGGTCCACTAGAAATAATAAAATCAATTCAATTCTATTGAATGAAAAAAATCAATTTCTTAATGTTAGCGTTCCTAAAGTCATTCCTTTCAACTATGATGATGACATTACAATTTAAATGTATTATAAATTTCGCATTGAAATAAGGAACAATCCTAATCCACAACGGGAATACATCAACACAATGTACAATAATGAAGGATATCAGAATTGTTCACTTTGTCAATTCCAATGAAGTTGTCTCCCTTTGTGTGCTAAATGATTTCCTCGGTTTGTAATATTGATCTAATAGCAATAATTCACATAATTAAGTGATTCATATCAACAGAAAAGAATAATTCCACATCTTGGAGAGCATAACGTGCAGGCTAAGTTTATTCATTGTTATATAGGTGAGGGTTGATTTTTTTTTTAAATACGAGGGTGAGTCAAAAGTTTGAAATATTTTGGTAATTAATATGAGGCACATTAGATACCATAAAAGAAAAAGGTTTCACTCTTAAAACGGCAAGAAGCAAGCGATATCCAGCACAGACTGTCACTGATGCAGACTACGCTGATGACCTTGCACTTCTTGCAGATACACCGGCACAGGTCGAGTCACTACTGCATAGCCTGGAGAAGGCAGCAAAGAATATCAGCCTCTACGTGAACTCTGAATAAAACAGTTCATGAGTTTCATAAAGAAAGGAGACATCTCCACACTCGACGGTAAGCCTCTTAAGCCAGTAGAACAATTCACATATATAGGTAGTAATATCTCATCCACCGAAAGCGATGTTAATACACGCATAGGAAAGGCATGGTCGACCACAAACAAATTATCAGTCATTTGGAAATCAGATCTCACTGACAAGTTAAAGCGACAATTCTTCCAGGCTGTGGTTATATCAGTACTGCTGTATGGCTGCACCACCTGGACCCCAACAAAGTGCCTCGAGAATAAGCTAGATGGGAGCTGCACAAGGATGCTGCGTGCGGTCTTGAATAAGTCGTGGAAGCAGCACCCACAAAGAAGCAGCTGTACGGACACCTGCCCCCTCTCACAACCATCCGAGTGAGACGGACACGGCATGCTGGACACTGCTGGAGAAGCAAGGACGAGCTCATAAGCGACGCCTCCTGTGGAAGCCAATACATGGACATGCTAGTGTGGGCCAGCCACCAAGGACCTACATTGACCAGCTATGCGAGGATACTGGATGCTGCGTGGAGGACCTCTCCGGGGCGATGAATGATAGGAGGGTTGGCGAGAGATTGTCTTAGATATCGGTGCTAATTGCGCGACATGATGATGATTATTTTACTATTGGACTTTATAGTAAGTAGTCATATGACAAAATGCCACATGACCTCTGAAGTATTGTAAGATTTTTAAAATCTTTTATTACAAATCAATTTTTTGTTTAATTTGTTTAAATTTTGTAAATGCCATTAAGAGAAGAAGTTTTGTTTTTAATTAAGTTTCAAACGACAATTTGGTAAACTGTCCCTAACATCAAGGGACGCTACCTTGAAAATTAACAACAGAAGTTTGCAGCCCTTACACCGTAAACGGCCGATCCGGGAATTTTCGCCGCCCCTTTTTGACGCAAATACTTTTTTAAGAAAGATTACAGGAAATTATTGAAGAAACATTTTGAGAAGAAGATTAGAAAATTACTGAATAAATATTTTGAGAAAAGAAGGAAGATAACAATAATTATAGAAATTCAGAGAATTTCTATTTAAAAAAATAATTTTGAGAAAACTAAGAGAATACAGAAAAGAAAGAAATATGAAACTTTTCGTTTGAATTGAACAAAGGAAAAGATCTCCCTTTGTATGAAAGACACGGTTACTCGTTGAACGAGTAAACTTATAAAAAGGTATTTGTACCTTTCAGGGTAACATTGTTTATTTGTGAATTTTTTGTAAAATTTATGATTTTAGTTGTATCTGAATTTTTTTGTATTTTATAAGAAATTATATCATCAATTTTCTTTGCATAGGGAAATATATGCATATTAGTGTGAGATTGATGTTTTTTTTTTGGTCTTATATGTGAATAAATGTGTGTGCTGATTCATTTAGTGAGGTGTTCGACTTGTTAATTTCGTATTTCAAGGTGAATTGCTCAATAATTTATTTTATTGTTACTCCGTGAGATAGGAATTCGGGAATACGATTGCTGGGGTTCCTCAGTGATAAATCCTTTCGTTATGTATCTAAAGGGAGGTTTATGTTTTTTACCAATCAAATCACTTAATATATTGTTACGGATACTAGACGTATACAATGTCGTAGGTAATATTTTCGTACTCAATATAAAGTGCTGACTGATTCTTTTTTTTTTACTCTTCAAACCTGACCAATCAATATTTTGAGGATTGCCGAATTTCTCGGTTAAATATGAAAAGTTAATGAAAAAGCTTTTATTTTTACCTGTGCGAAATAGGAGAGGTAGAAAAATGATAAAGCGTAAATGGATTTTCGCTTTTTTTGAAAAGAAAAAAAGAAAAAAAAAAGATCAGGATAAGCATCAACATATAGATAAAGTAAAAAGAAAAAAGACAAAAAAAGAAAATCTTATTAAAGTTTTAATGCGATAAATATAATAGCAAAGATTTTTGATTGATGATGTACTTTTGATAGTAAAAATTCTTTCAGAAAAAATAAAAAAATAAATAATCAAAATACTGGATGAGTAAATAAAAAATTGCAATATTTTGATACGTACTACTTAGCGTCACTTATAATGTGACTGAAAAATTCAAGCTGTGAAAAGTACTTACTGTTGTTAGGATTATTGTTGATAAAATTTCGTTCAAGTAGCCTAAAACTGTTGGATTCCGAGGCCGTGCTCCAAGTTATAAGGCAAAATTTGGCGAGTAAGCTCTCGAAGAGTATTTAGACAACTCAATATCTCACAATCCAGTGTATTCCATCACCTTCACACCTCGCGACAAAAGCATCTGAATTGTTCCGCCCATCATCAAATATTGCAAACTTTTGAACTCACCAAGTAAGTTAAATGAAAAAAAAATGAGATCATGTGATGTATGTTTTTTAAGAAGAGAATAATACTCAAATCAACACCAAATACAAAAAGTCGAAAGCAAATAAAATAAATAAAGAAAAAATCACAAATCAAACGTTCAGTTTACAATTTTGAATGGGAACTTATAGAGATAATCTAACACAACACAGCCACACACCACAAACACCACACAACACATTAAAACTAAAATAGAAGACACGCAAAAACGTAACGTATTAATTCTCACAGAGGGTCAAATTATCGAAGTTACAAACTGCGGATAAATGCGCGCAATTTTCAAGATTCGGTCTGCAGAACAGGTCAAGAAGAAAAGACACCATAGTAATATTACATCAAATTTAAGTAGCTTAACAAAGAAGGATATGGAAGCATAAAGATGATTAGGATAGATAAAAGTGAAGAGGTTGAATCGTTGGTGACTTATTGCAGGGTAGCTCGCTTAGAGTCGATTTAACAAAGTGATTCTCTTAGCGTATGTAAATAGTTTATTCGGGTAGAAATTCATATGTTGTATAGTTTATTTCGTTTGAATTAGAAAAAGTAGTCTGTTGATGTTGATCTGTACTTGCTTTTATAAAGGATTTCGTTGAAGTGGTTGATCCTTGAAGGGTTTTTCATTATAGTTTGAGTTCTGTAGAGTGCGTTAGATTGTATGACTTATATTTCGTATACTTTTGATTTGTGTTAATTATCTAGTTGGATTTTACAACTGGCTGCGACTTCGTCCACAAGATGTAGGGTAGAATCAAATTGTGTTATACAATGCCTCAATTGGCTGAACGATTGACAGAGTTTATTAGAAATTTCTAAGTAAAGTTTAATCGAGACACGACTCCAAGCTTTCTTTATTCAGAAGAGGAAAGGCTGAGATCGCAGTAAGTGGAGAGACCTAGTCTTTTGTTTCTGTCTGTTTTCTTGCAAGGGATCACCGCGGGGATGTTGTAAATGACAGGATAGATTAGTTTGAAAAGTTCTTACTTTTCCCCAAACGGGAGTGTATGAGCTGCTGGACATAAGATTCTTTAGACTTCGATGGTAGAGCCGTGTGGATGGAGAGAAAGGCAGCCTACATATGTTTGAGTTACGGCGTAATGCATCTTTGGCCTGTGGATCTTTTCCATCATAGGTAAAAGCAGGACGCTGACATGATATCTTTCTTCTTGTTGGGAGAACTTATCAGCCAAAAATTATGAGTTAAATTTTCTGGACCATGCACCAGAGGGCGAATCGCCATTACGATATTAAGCGTCGTAAAATTAATTACATGACGAAGTCACTTACAGTTGCGAGCAGTCGTACAGTCGAGTCGTGTTTTCGACAGGTCGCTCCATTAACCTTACAAAACCTCAGAAGAGTATGTCTTGTACGAGCGCCATTAAATTTGCAGCTTAGTTGTATACCTTTTGAATATATTGTATCTTTTTCTTTATTAATTCAATTAGTTTGTTCTTATCTTTTTACCATCCGATTACTTGACTTTAACCTGGGAATTATTATGATCCCGCGAAACATCATAGCTTGCCAACTTAAAAACTTTGATATTCGCATCATTTGTTAATGCAAACTTAATGGGCTTGCAGCTCAGACTGAATGCTGAGTGTATGTGGAAAGGTATAAAAGGGAAGTGACTGAATTGACGATATCGTCTGGTAGAAGGCTACATGCACTATAAGGTGACTTATTATGCAAGATGGATTATTTTGTAAGACGCCATATGTATGATATTGAGGATGTCAGCTTTTGAACCTCAATGTAGTAAGGTCAGACATGGTCTCTTTTGACCTACTTTATTTTCGCTTTGACATCAGTAAGATGAGTATGGCATTCTCTGTTAATATGACTCATGTCCTGTACTTCAGTCTTTTACCATCAGGAGTAGATGGTCAGACATATCTCTCATTTTGACTATCCTTCAGCTTTCGCTATTTGGACCTCAGATAGTAGAGATCAGAGCATCTCTCTTGACCTTTATCTTTCCTTTTCGCCGATACTCATCATCAGTCACAATGTATGATCAACCTCAGTATCCTAAAGACGGATAAGTATCTACATCTGAAACGCATCCATAGCTACACCACGACGCAATTTTCATATTATGTCACAATGACATTAAACATTTGTCGGATTTTTCATTATTTACCTTCGATTTAATCCGCAAGCCACAAGAACTATTTGGCAAAGAGCATTATGTTCCACACATAAATTGCTAGTTCTTTGATATTTTCTTTGTTTTACAGTTTATTTGAGAGCTAAGAACTAAGACCACTTCGGACGAATACAGATAAGAGCGTATTGAGGTACTGCAATTTGTTGGAATTCACAGTGAATTTATCATTGATTCTAAGTTGATATATCTCAGATCACCACTCATGGATTGATACAGCAGAGACCTATATGTGGAAGCTTCTAGAACAGATGCAATCATCGATTCTACTCGTAAGTTGAGGCTTTTATCAATACTGAATAACAGCAGTGCGGTACGTCTAAATAATGGAGTTAAATAAATAGCTAGGTTTAAATACACTCTGTTTTTGTATTAGATACCGATTATCCACTAATCAGTGGATCATGTTGATGACTGATCCAACTACTATATTAACAGGGGTTTATACCAGGGAGAGACCCAGTGGTATAGTCGAGTGAACATGCGAGCCAACAGACGGTATAGAAGAAGATGGAGTGAGGCGGGGGAACTATCCTGATTAGATTGTACAAAGACTAAGTACAACGAACACTGGCTAATGTACTCAAGCACGCCAGTATGATTACGTGAAAGTTCAGCATTCGGAGAGATACAATGACGATCATATTTGCAGGAGAATAAAGTAGACGAAAGTCGCTCTGTAATCTCAAGACAAAAGTGGTTTATTGTCATATGCATAGTTTTCAAGTTTAGGTCGGAGTGAAGATTAGCTCTACAGTAATATACGCGTATTAATATCATTCTGACTTATTAGGAGATGTGGTATGTATACGTGATTAAATGTACGCTAACAAAGAGTGATAAGCTGTAAGTTTTCAGGCGTCAATATAAACAGAGAGAGAAGTATTTGGTTGAATGATGTATTGAGGAGTAGTTGATTCAGCAGTGTCATCTAAAGGGAGCTCTCGAAAAATAGGTGTGTTTGTTGATATTCATACTACGGCCCTACACAGTGTAAGACAAAGAGGTAAGTAATCATGTCTTAGCCTCTCTATGTCCGAGATAGGTTAATTATGGTGAATTTGTTACGTCGAAGGTCAGCCACTAAACGTGAGTCTAGACGGTGGTATGATGTAGCTAGACTTGATCACTTCTTGAGTCGGTACGTGATGAATGGTGCGATGGAGTCGTAGAAACAGAGATAAGCATAGACTCGGTAGGTAGGATGATAGAGAGAAGAAGCTGAGACGTTCTAGGGACGCGTCGGGAGATATAACTATATGATATTCACTATCTATAGTGATGGTGAATGAGGATATGCATGATCATAGTCAACGAAAGAAGTTCTAACAGACCGGACCTATAACGCGAATGGAGCGAGTCTACTCAGATCGTACAGCTGAAATAATCAACTAAGATGAGAGTGATGGACGTAGACAAGTAGAGACGTTAATAATCGGTAGCTTTTAACCAATCAGATCATCGAGCATAGTCGTGCGATGGAGTGTGCATTAGTCGTTAGATAGGGTGATAAAGATGGTATGAAATCGCAGGACGGCTAAAATTTCTGCTTACACTGACTCAGGATGATGACACGACTGAAAGATGTCACGTGTGAGGTACGAGAAAGTTAATCGGTAAGCGACATAGAAGCACCACATTATATCAAGGATACTCACAATGAAGGTAGATGAGTGGAAGAAGCGGACGCAGTACGTATCTGCACAGAAGAGACAACGAAACATTTGGGATATGCTGTTCGGCACAACTCACATCAGACCCTTGCCGTCAACGCATTATTGAGGAGTAGGAAACTGAAAGAGTAAGACATATGGATATGGATATACACTGGAAGGAGAGGATGGAGTATTCAAGAGGCGGCGAGAGTGTCGGTTAGCAGGACATTACTCTCAAAATAACCACCTTTCTAAACTTATCTAATCAGAAGGGCCAGGGATTCGACATCATAGAGTTCTGCAGGCCGAATAACTACTACGAGAATTGATAGATAGTTATAAGATCTGTCGAGCGCTAAAGAAGAGGTTAATGTAGACTGCAATAACTATTAGAAGAGCATACCATGAGTAGTATTCGGTGGATAGATTAAGCATTGATATCTGTGGTGCATAATTTATGCATGGTCAGCAGCTGTATTAATCATTTATAGAGTGACCGTCTGAGCTTTGACAATTTATGATTTGTACTATGAACCGTTAAGGGCGCAAGGCTATCTCATGTTGCATCTCTCGTACGGTGGAGATATTAGCATATGTATCGCACACGCGCAGATAAGGTAATCACCGGAAAAAAGTGTGACATAGCGCGGCGTCACGGAAATATTCAGCAGGAGAGGATCTACTTCTAGCTATCATTATCTTTTACTTCTTAGTTTGAACTTGCAGTTTTTTTAAGTCAATTTGATAAGAAGATACGAGCTACAGATTGTCAGCAATCAATGAAAAATGGAAAAAACTATAGCTATGTCAAAGTCTCAGTCATGAATCAGAATCAGGAGATTATAAAAGTACAAGCTCAAACTGTGATGACGAAAAACAGTTAAAAAATCCACTACGCATATTTAGCGTTCTAAGTTTGACAAATTATAACTTGAACAGAAGAATAAGAAGGAAGTAGCCACATATTTAGATGTGGATAGTAATTCTTTTACAATAGTGTAGTATGTAGGACGATCGCGGATTATAAAATGTCCGAAGAAATGAAAGATACGACAATATATTTATAATAAATAGTATTCATATAGAGTTATGGGGAATTGTTTCCAGGATAAAATAAAGAGTGTGGTGTATGTATTGGATGGATTATTAAGATATTGGTAGGATATCCGGCTGTTTAGGATATCTGAGGTGAGTTCAAAACTGTGACTGATGATGTGAGTATAGGACTGACAGGACGGTAGAGATGTACAAGAGAAATGTAGACGTAACTGAACTGAGGTAAAAGCGAAAGGTTAAGTATGGATCAAAAGAGAGATGTCGACTCACTACTGAGGTAAAGCGAACAAGGAAGTAGGTCAAAAGAGAGATGCCTGACTCTACTACTGAGGTAAAAGCGAAAAAGAGTAGGTCAAAGAGAGATGGTCTGACTCTACTACTGAGGTAAAGAATCGCCAATATACGATATTGCGCCAAAATTAATCTATGAAAAGTCATTATGTGTGAGCACTCTCAGCGAGAGTCTATTTCAGTCGCTCCTATAGCTTCTCAATAAAAACTCTCAGACAAGATCATTCTGACTGAAGCAGCCATGTAAAGTTTTGCGTAATAGTGCGAAATATATAAATTTAAGTTTGGGGCAAAGTATGATGTATCGTTCGGGACGTACCATTCTATTCCTCACAGGATTTACAGTAAGTAAAATTCGGCATGAATAAAGATTAAGAACAACAATTGGAAGATAAACAAAACACATATATTCTAAAAAGGTCAAAAGTGCAAATTTAGTGCGACTTGCGACAAGACTTGATCGAATGCAGGAAAGGGTTTGGAAAGTAAACTGGAGCGCTGGAAAACACGACCGCTGGGATGATCTGACTAACAGCAACTGTAGGTGACTTTCGTAGTGGACTTTAATTTAGGCTGCTAAAGATATCGTATAATTGAGCCGAGATTCGCCTCTTGGAGGCAGGCGTTCAAGAAAATAAACTATAAATATATACCGATACTCTCCCAACAAAGGAAAGAACATAGTTCACGTAGGCTGCTTTCTGACCTTTATTGAGGAAAGTTCCACAGGACACAGAATAGATGAACATGCAGCAAGACATGTTAGGTCATTGCATTATCTCGACCACACTCAAATTTATCGAAGGTCAAAGAAAATCCTTAGGTCAGGTCATACGACTCACCTTTTGGGTCGGAAAGTACAAAATTTTCAACTAAAACTTCACCGATATCACAAGGCCATTAGGACAACAGACAGAAAAAAAGACAGCTCCTACTTGAGCCGAATTCTCAGCTTCTCCTACTGCGAGAAAAAGAAGTTGAGATGTTCGTGTTCTCACGATAAATCTCTACTTAGAATATTATCCTAAAATACATGTCAAAGTTCAGCAGAGGATTGGTATCAAATAATTTCTCCTCACTCATGTGGACGAAGTCGAGCAAGTGACTCCAATACGACGAATAAATCTTCAAAAGTATAGCGAATCCAATAAACGAAACTCTACGAGACACTTTCTAACTACAAGAAAAACCTTCAAAGGATTCAACACTCACGGAATTCCTTTTAAACAAGATACAAGAAACTCTAGAACTTAATCTTTCAATCAAGAAATAACCATCTATTACAACATATGAAATCTCTAACGACAAACTATTACAACAAGCTAAAAAGAACTTATTGTTAAAATGACTCTAAGACTGATCCTCGCAAAACACAAGAACTTGCAACCTCTTCACAATTTATCTATCTATTTAATTGTATTCGTCCATTTCTTTTTGTTACTATGTAAAATTGTTTAATCGATAATTCTAGTGGTTTCTGTCTTACCAGTTTTTCTGCAGACCCTCGACACTTGAAATGGCGGCATTTATCCCAGTATATTTGTAATTTCTGAAATGTCTACAGCCATGTGAGGTAAATTTATTAGCCGGTTAGTTTTTGCTTTGGTTTTTAATTTATAGTTTGATTTATGTGGTGTGTGTGTGCTGATGTGTGTGTAGTGTGTGTGTTAATTTTCTAAGTTCCTTATGTAAAAAATTATGTAAACTGCCTATTGTGTTATGTTGATTTTTTCTATGTATTATTATTTTAAATTGCTTTGAACTTTGGGATATGGTTTGATTTGAGTATTTTCTTTATAAAAAATACAAATGCAGATCATTCATTTTCTTTTATCATTTTAATACTACTGGGGTGGAGATCAAAAGTTTTGCAGATATATTTGATGACTGGGAGGATACAATTTCAGAGTGCTTTTGTGTCGAGGTTTGTGAAGGTGATGAATTACACACTGAACTGTGAGATATTGGGTTGGTCTAATACGTCTTAGAGAGCTTACTGTCGCGCAAATTTTGCCTTATAATTGGAGCACGGCCTCGGGAATCCACAGTTTTAATGGCTAACTTATACGAAAATTTATATCATACAGAATAACCTTAAAAAGTAATATTTTCACAGCTTGAATTGTTGATTCAGTAACATGTTGATAAGATGACGAGTAAGTAGTAGTATCAAAAATATTGGCATTTTTATTATACTCATCCCGTATTTTTTGATTACTTATATTTTTTTAAATTTTTTCGTAAAGAGATTTTTACTATCAAAAGCTACATCATCAAATCAAAAAATCTTGCTATTATAATTATCGCTTAAAAAGAAACTTAATAAAGATTTTCTTTTTTGCTTTTTCTTTTAATTTTAGTATGTTGATGCTTATCGTCTTTTTTTTTTTTTACTTATTTGTTCTTTTTGGCAGAAAATGAAATCCAATTTTTACTTTAATCATTTTTCAATTACCTCTTATTTCGGCCAGGTAAAAATAAGTTTATTTTTCATGTAAATTTTCATATTTAACGGAGAAAAATTCGGCAATCTCGAAGAATATTACGGCGATTGAGGTTTCCCCCCATGGTGTTGGGAAAAAAGATAAAAAAAGAATCAGTAGACTTATATTCGAGTTTCGAAAATAATATTACCCTACGACAGTTTGTAACGTCAGTATCCTGTAAACATAATTTAAGTGATTGATTGAAAAAGCACATTAATACCCTTTAGATACTAACGACGATTATCACTGAGGAACCCCAGCAATCGGATATTCGAATTCTATGCTCACGGGAGTTAGACACAATAAAAGATAAATATAATTGAGCAATTCCATTGAATACGAAATAAATCGAACACTCACATAATGACAGTCACACACTTTATTCCCATATAAAGAAAAAAACACACATCAATCTCACACTAAATATGCATAATTTCCTAATTCATAAGAAAAATTGATGAAATAATTCTTATAATAAATACAAAAAAAGTTCAGTATCAACTAAAATAATAAATTTAA
>CM042170.1:38685327-38720929 GCA_023376005.1 Doryteuthis pealeii | reverse complement strand
ATTTCTACTTCTTTCCATCAGCCCATGCAATTCTACTTCTGTCTTGTCAGCCCTACGAAATCTACTTCTGTCTCATCACCCTTATGAACATTCTACTTCTGTTCTTGTCAGCCCTACGAAAATTCTACTTCGGCTTCTCATCAGCCCTAGAAATTCACTTCTTTCTCATCACTCCTATGAAATTCTACTGGTCTGTTCTCATCAGCCCTATGAAATTCTACTTCGTTCTCTATCGACTCCTATGAAATTCTACTTCTGTTCTGTCAAGCCCTACGAAAAATTCTACTCGTTCTCATCAGCCCCGATGAAATTCTACTTCTAGTCTTGTCCAGCCCTACAAAATTCTACTTTTGTTTCTCATCAGCCCTATGAAATCACTCTGTTCTCATCCAGCCCTATGCAATGCTACTTCTGTTCTGTCAGCCCTACGAGAATTCTACTTCTGTTCTCATCAGCTACGAAATTCTACTTCTGTTCTCATCAGCCCTACGAAATTCTACTTCTGTTCTTGTCAGCCCTTCAAATTGCTACTTCTGTTCTATCAACCCTATGAAATTGCTACTTCTGTCTTGTTCAGCCTCTAGAAAATCTACTTCTGTTCTTGTCAGCCTATGAAATTCTACTTTGTCTCCATCAGGCCTAAGAAATCTACTTCTGTTCTGTCAGCCCTATGGAAATTCTACTCTGTTCACGTCAGCCCTATTAAATTCTACGTTCTCATCAGGCCATATGAAATTCTAACTTTATTTTCTTTTCACCTTGATAAAATCAGTGGAAGCACTTTGCTAAAACCCTGATTAATTTGTAGATTTTTTCTAGATCTGGTTAGCTGACTCTTGTGAAGGTGAGCACCATGTTGGATTGTATTGCAGTCTCGTGAGGGAGGGGTGCCCTCAGAGATGTGTTGCGTGAAGAAAATGAAATATTTTGAGTTAATGTATACGTGTACCATATTAACTTTCTAATAAACTCTACATATTTAATAACTGTATAATTATTTCGATGTTCTATTTCACCTAGTAATTATCAACAATTCTATTTAATAAGATGTTAATTTCAAATTAAAGAAAATAGGAATTTTCAAAATGTTAGGTTATCTCTTTAAGATTTGCCAATAAGATAATATTTTCTTGTGAACAAGTAATTCAGGCTCTACCCTGTGAAGAGTTACTTATACCAGAGTATAATTAAAGAAAGAAAGAAAACCTATATTTATCAGATCATAAAAACTGTGTGTGTGTGGTTTTTTTTGAGGGGCGGGCTAGCTGTAAAATACTCAAAGGGAATTTGTTTTCGTTAATTTGCTACTTGTGGGATAATAAATTAGATAAAGTAATAAAAAGAAAACAAATAATAAAATATGAAAATAAAATGAAAATATCCACAATTCCCACTTCTTTGATTAAAGGTTTAACATAAAAAAAAAAAAAAGCAGTTTCTTTGGGCTTGGCCAACCACTGGATATCATTTGTGCATTTTTGCATCCTCCTGAAATTGAGCGAGTTCACTTCTTACAACTTTTGTGATAGATAATTCATGGGGCCTTAGTAAAAAAAACAAAAGTTCCACAAGAGAACCATAAATGGTGACCCTGATGTGTATATTTTTATAATAATTTTTGATTTTTTCTGTTTCTTTATATTAAACTTTCATGTTTTATGATTATTATAAATAGCATGGAAGATGCTCACACACAAAAATAATCTCCCTGTCTATGCTTGAGTGAAAAGGAGGATAAACTCCCTTCACGTTTGGCTGATACTGACAATAGGCCATCTGCTGACTTTACTTAGTCTTTGCAGACATGTTATCATGACCTACTGGTTATCACATTTGGCCACAAAATATCATTATTAAACATTGTTTTAAAATAAACCATATTAGCATTTGATTGGTCACCTTCACTGGTCTTGGAGCTGTCTTTTGGATTTTGTTTGTAATTCTTTCCACAAGAAAAGCATTAATTTAATTAAATTTATCTTTGAACTATTCTAATCAGATCACTTTGAATGAAGAAGACAGCTTTATTTTAACAAACCATTTTTTCACCTAACTACTAATACATTGAAACTTTTTGTTCAATGATTAACATTTTTATCTGAAACAAATGATCATGATTAATGGTACAAGTCAGGATTTGCAAATTCCTATTTTGTCAAGTAGCAAGATTGAGAAATATAATCACCATTTTCTCACTTATTTGGCCTTGTGCCAGACTAATGATCTTAGGAAATATCAACTATTAATTAGTAAGACTGTTTATATTTGAGTGAACTAAAGAATTAGTTGTGTGAATTTTTGAGATTAGGTTTAATAATTTGTTATTATTTAATTTTTTAGACTGTTGCTATGATTTTTTATAGCTATATACACAACATTTCAACAAGAAGGTCCTAAGTTGACAAGAAGCACCTAAAGTCGGCCTAGAGGCATACTCATCTGAATCTTGTATAATAAACAATAAAGAGAGGACAACAGGTCCAAAAAAATCTAAATAAATACAAATAAAAGAATTAATTTAACCCTTTAAACCCTAACCACTGATATGCTGTACTGAACTTATTAAAATTCATATTCAAACTTCACACCAGAGGTAGACATCTTTCTGCTTATGTAAAAGTCATGAAGTATGGAAGAATTGTTGGGGACTGAGGAATTAAGTTAAAAGGTCTCATCTTATTGAAACAAGACTGAAGAAAGTTGATTTTGATTTGGTGAGTTGGCATTTTCTGGAAAAAGCAAAAACACAACAGATGTGGGTTTGTTTTTTTTTTTGGTGGGCGGTGAAGCTTTTTTGAATTCCTGTTTTTAAGGGCTTCAATAGAAACTAAGAAAGATTCAAGAGAGGAGTATTCCTCTTCCCTATGAAAGACAGTGTGGAAACTAACTGAGGATTAATTAAAATTGTAGGAAAAACAAAGATTATAAATGCAATTTGTCAAACTTCTTTTTGTCACTTAGCTGTGTTGACTGGGGCTGTAGCAATACACCAACCTGCGACCTTAAAAATCCTCCCAATGGGGGCTACCTGTAGGCAGTGGGTGGGAAACCGTTGAGCTTAAGGATGGAATCTGGTGCTGCAGCACGTCCACAAAACATGCAGACACTCCACTGCGCACGGGACCTCTATTGCTCTTAGGCACACCCTGCTCTTTTACCATATATGTTGCTAAAAAGCACGGGGTTGAGGGTCTTAAATTCCGTGGGGGTATAAAACATTAAATGTATCAGTAATTGAAATTCCAATGGGTAGATCTTCTGAGGTGTGGGTATCCTTCATCGCCATTATACCCAGATGCCAGTACCTGATTAAGTCCCATCTATGGTTTAAATAGATAAAAAAAATTGAGTTCTTCAAAAAATACACCGTAAAGGCAAAATTGATTACCAAACTGTTGTTCTCACACTTAAAACAATTTTGTTTAAAAACCCAATTTATTTATAACTAAAAAACTATTTCCCATTAGTAAATCAGTATAATACAAAATAAAGATTTGCATTAAACAAAACTAACCAAAATCTTGTATCACATGTATCAAAGTAACAACTTTTGAGTCTACCCACAATGTTACATTTGTATTAAAAAAGATTGAAAATGAAAAAAGCTGTGAATTGTGTTATTTAGATATTTTATATAATATCTTTTGTGATTTCCCTGAAGCCCCAAAAGAAAAAAGCTTATGGGTTCAAACTATTTGACTTATGGTGTATAGTAAATATTAAAGCTTACAGTTTTGAAGACCAGAAACCTTACTAAAATAATCAATCCTTTTTAAAGTATTGAATTAAACTGTTTGTTAATTTTCTTCAAGATCTTTAATTATGGCATTTGGTGTCTGTAATTGGACCATGGAAATCAGCACACGGTTTCTGATGACATATGGTAGAAGTTGATCTCCAAAAAGCAAATTCTTTTACTTTTATTTCCTTTTAATGGGCAGGACATTTATTCAAATATTTTCAAATCGCCAATCAAATCAATAACTTAGGGAAGCCACCAAAAAATCAACTACAGAACATTTTTTGTTGTGTGTACTTTTATTCTAATAATTTTTTTTCATTTAGGGATGAGTGTCACAGTAAAATAAATTTCTTATAAAATACAGGGTAGTTTCAAGAAAAATTTGATATTCATTCAATTATGTACAGGTGGTTTTCAGTAAAAATGGATATTTCCATAATCAAATAAACCTGGCCCAATTCCTGTGAAATGATTCTCAGATTTTAAGAGTATGTGTAGAAACAACTTCAGATATTTTATGTTTAAGTTTAAACATCTTTGGCTTTTTCCAGTGAATCGCATTCAATATCCAAAAGTAAAAAACAGAAATATTAAACATTAATTTTGAGTTGTTTCTACATATGCTTGCAAAATTTAGATAAGTGAGAAGATTGGTCAAATTATAGATTACAAAATTTCTCAAACCACTTTGTATTCATATGTATTCATGTTTTTAGAATTAAAACATTTAAAAGAAAAATTTTTTCCTTTATATTAAATTCTGATTTACATTATTACTTACTTAGTTGAGAGTTTGTTTTTTATTAATGAAAGTTACCTGGTATTAAGTTTTATTATAGAAGATAATAGAAATAATATATTACTAGATAACCGTTGTTAAAAGCAAGTTCATATTATAATGATGTTCTATTTAAAAGGAGTAAGCGGATTGTCAATTAACACTTCATCATTTTCTCTGTTATTGTCAGGATTCTGATTATTAAAAAATAGCATTCGGCTCAAATGCAAGCCCCTCTAAATCATCATTAGTTTCAAATTGGATTGGAAATAGCCTGTACTTTGAGTAAGCATTTAAGTGATTGCTCTAATAAATATTTCATTATATTGCCAGGTTTGCTGGTTATGTTTTTTTAAGATAAACATAGAATTTTAGTAATAATGAGATATACAACCATCCTGGCTTGGCCTTGTAAACATGTCAATCACATGACGTGACAGTTGCTAGTCAACCCAAGAGGTTGTCATATCAAAGGTAAAATGACGGTATTGGAAGGAGACCAATTTGATGGTGAGGATTACTCTCCTCTGCCCTGATTCAGCAACTGCATTGTAATTTTATTAATTAAGTATAAAGATCTCCCATCATTATAATATCAAGGGAGATAACTATTAAAGGCTAATTACAGAATTTTCCCATATTTATCTATTTGCCAGTAAATTAATCATATAAATTCTATTGAAAAGCATGTGACTCAATTTTAAGCTTAATGACAACCTAAGGTGTCTTTTAAGTGAGTATAACATGAAAGAATAGAATAACATAAAAGAACTGATAACTAGTGAGGCCTAAATCCATGGATCCAGAGGCTGTTCTCCAAGCTATTGAGAGAATAGCACTTGGAAAGTATTAGGTGAGCTCAGCATATACACAGTGTAGTTATCACCTTTATAACTTTAGCAAAAGCATCCAGTCAATAAAACAATTTCCAAAAACGTTAACTTAGTTAACTATTTCCAGTCCAGTTTTCAACTGAATGATAATTTTTTTTGAGTCTGTATTCATCTGAATCACATTTTTAATCACCAAATTCTCTAAATATGATGGAGTTTGATATAAAAATTCTAATTATTGAGGCATGCTTAGCGTGTTGTTGGAAATTGTGATCCAGGTTCAAATCCTGGAGGAGACTGTTTCACTTCATGCCCTTGGGAAAGTCATCAATCCATCTGTTCTCTCCCCAGCTATGGGTATATAATAGGGTACATTGGGTCTCTAACTTTGGTTAAGCAACCAGTTTAGGAGAAGGAAACTTTTAATTCAAACCAGCTTTACTTCACTTAACAAATTTATCTGTGCATGATTGAGGGTTAGGTAAATTCATAAGAAGCTAATAAAAATCCTTCACACTTTTCTAAACAGAACACCATCATCATCATGGACTGCTGTTAAAATAGGAACCAATGAATTCTTGGGTTGTCTAGTATAAAAATATAAAAATACAAAAGAAAAAATGTTTAAATAAATGAAAATATATAAAAATGAAATAAATCTAAATAAGGCTGTAGAATAATTAGAATGTTATTTTCTATCTCCATCTCCTCTAACTCTTCATCTGCTGATGAAGTGGGATTCATGCCAATATATTAGGGTTAAGGGGCTGAATGTTTACCTTTAAGATATGCCCTTGGGTTATTTGATTATAAAAAAAATCTTGGGAATGAATAAACCAATCAGAACTGACATTTGGCTTTAAATTTGATTTTGTAGGATTTACGAGGGGGTGGGGGTTCTGTTTGAAAAATCAATCAGGCCAATCTCAGAAACTCTCAAATCTGATTTTGATTTGCTGATTAACCTTTGCTATATCTTGATTGCCCCCCCCCCCATTATAAATGAACTACCCACAAGCTGGATGCCTTCAAGTCATATTTAATTACAAGTTGTAAATCAAAATCTAAACTGCCTTTAACAATTGCAATCAGCAGGAGGAGACAAAATTAAAAAGAAGAAAAAGCAAAACAAAAAATATTTAAAAAAAAAACATAAAAAATGCAGTAGAAATAAATAAAAATTATTGAATTTAAAAGTAAAAGTAAAATGAAGTTAAAATTGAGTTTAGGATGGAATTAAAAAGAATCAAATAAACACCCCCATTTTTGAAGGATATTTCATTGATCAAATATTGATAGGATAGAAGGCTATATGAAGAAAGAAAACCTCCAGAAAGTTATGGAATTATGGATCTGATCCAAGATAATGGAAAGGGCTAGTCTGTGGGTGGCAATGGTTAGCATGGTTGGCAACAGACCATTACCAATGAGTGTGATTCTTACTGGGTGCCCAATATTTCTAAGCCTGCTTTCAGTCAAGTCATGATGAAAGCACTAATTCTTGTCAGATCACTAAAGTTTACTGCTATTGAACCAGCTCAGTATTAAAATGGTAGACCACCTTAAAATAGAAGTACAGTAAGCAATCTGAGGTCCATGTGCTATACTAAACAACGTTTTTTTAAATTGAAAGTGGAACTGAGCCTATTCTAGTAGTGACCACCCTAAGCGAGATTTAAGAGGTTTGAATTCAGAGTTTTCCTTCTCTTAGACTGGTTGCCTAACCAAGGTTAGAGAACCCAGTCTGCCCTACTATTTACCCAAAGCTGGAGGGAAAATAGTTGGATTCATATCTTTCCCAAGGGTATTAGCACTATGTGAACTGTAGCTGTCCAGGGTTTGAACTCGGGTTGACAAATCCATTCTTACAACTCTAATCAGACACCATTATTCTTCCCTAAAAGCACTTCCACAAAGCTTACTAAATAACAAAAACATTATTAAAAAACATGAAAAACCAGATTAGAACAAATGTAAAGATCATGATTGGATTAAAAGATCACAGTGATTGATTTTATATTAACCATTGAACCTTTAGATCTTCGATTCTCAGATACTTGCACTGATTCTTTCTCTCACTGGTTCCATAACCCAGTTTAGTTGTGAGGCCACTACTCATGTAGTGTATCTTAGGCATGAAGCACCTGGTAGAGCTCATCCCTCTCCAGGTCTACAACTGGTTTGAATGGAATTTCCTTCTCCTAGACCAGTTGCTATATGAAGAGCCATAGTTGGAGGGAGAATGGATTCTCAACTTTCCAAAGGGTCTTAGCGCTATGTGAAATACAAACAACCACATTCAGAATTTGAACTCAAATAGCCAAGTCCACTTCCTACAACAATAACCAGAAGTGCATTCCCCTGAGCTTAAAAGATTCATAAAAACAATCAAACACAAGAGAATCAGACATCCTTTCAGGATGTGGACCTACTTTCCAAAGGTTGTGAAGAGTTGCTATATTGAGCCATAACCATTTTAATGGACCAGAGTGGCAGATTAATTCCCTCTTCATGCCATCAGTCTCAAAAGTTTTGCTTCTAAGTTACAGCAACTAGTTTAGGAAAAGGAAAACTCTGAATTCAAACCAGCAATACTCCCCTAAAAAATTGACCTGTGTCACATCCTGTCCATGGCAGAAGAGTTGAGTATATATATATATATTGATTAGTAAAATTGAGTTCAGCCCAAAATATTGGGTTTGTGAGTACAAAAGGGATTAATATCACCTCTTCCTACAATGCCCATCTCCTCTCTTTTACTGCTGGTTATCATTTTGACATATTGTTGTATTCTCTTGTCGCCATCTTATTCTCAGCCAGTCATCGCCTTCTTATCATATCTTGTTATGACTCCACACTCATTTATGTTCTTACTAAAATGAGAATACTTCTTTTGTGCACATAAATTTATTCATTGATGACTTAATCACATTAACCATTACACTTGGATCCAAGATGGAAATCAATGTGACAATTTGAACCATTTCCACCTGATTCTTTGCTAGAATCTTCTAACTTTCTAGAATTTTAGTTTCCTGATTTTGGCTCATTCAATGAAAGCCAAAGTTTCAAATGATTTTGAGGTCATCACCTGTCAGTTACACTTATTTGACTCAACAGTTTTTACAACTGTTTTAAATCTTTTAAAACTAACTACACTACATGCCAAATAAAAGATTCCACCAATCTATTATTCAACATTGATGTCATATTTCTTTGAATTTTTGTTTTGGAAAAACTTCAGTATTTTTTTCTTCTTTTGATTTCATTTATGATTGTTGTATTTTCAATTTGATAATGAAAAGAAATAATGATTGTTAATTGCTATCAGCATTGACAAATATTCTTTCAATTATGAAATTTTGAAAATTCTGAAAGAAACAAAGGAATCCAATAATCTTTGCTAGATTAACAAAAGCAAAGTTTGGCATTATTCATTTTTGTTGTAATTTTTCCTGAATTTTCAATTACTGGAAAGACAATGTCTGAAATGAGATTCTATGTAAGCAAGAGAAATGAAGAGGGATATGTGGAACTACTTTTCAATTTCAAAATATTTTGTATATTAAATTTCTACTAATGGAGATTTTTATTATTGTCATTGTCAAGCTTCAATCAATAAAATTTACTTGCTTTTTAATGTTTAATTGCTGGCTGAAGACAAAGAGATAATGATTTTTATTGTATTTCAACCTCCTTCAAGAAAAAATTAGGAAGATATAAAGTGAAGTTTTTTGAGCTGATAAAAAAATTGTTAAATCATTACCTATCCTCATTGATGGTGGGTGGGTGGGCGTTTTTACTAGCTCTGAAATTTAAAGCTCCTTACTTGTCCTCTGCCAATTACTAACTGAATGACTGCTGGACCCTTTTCAAAACCCCTACTCTCATATACCTGTTTCTTGTACCTACCCTGCAAGAATTGCTGTTGGTCTACAGGGGTTGGAAGGCTGCTACCACATTATCATTATATAATGGTATGCATATTTTATTCAGTTCATATTGATTAATTTTTATGATATTTCTGTAGCAGTAAGTGTCCTTAGATATCATCTCACCCTGTTGATCTTTGAATACATGAACTGTATCTCTTGCAGAGGAGTGAGACCACTATAAAAAGGTGTCCTAGGTATGACACTAAACAGCACTTGATAGTGAGGCTCCTTGGTCCTCATGGCTCAGTGTAGGTTATATGGTATAAAATGACTCTGAAATTGACTATATATATATATAATAAGTTTTTACAGTGCCTCCAAACTTCAATTATATATGTTTATCTTGCTCATTCTTGATGGACCCCTCTCTGTGATATAGCCTAACCCTGCCTTTACCATATGTCTCATTCTCAACACTCATTTCATCTCTGATTATGTCATATTCTAATTCAATCAAACTACAAAGATTCATAGATATTTATAAGCAACAAGGATATATTTGTGCTAATTTGCAAAACTTCATTTTGAGTTTGTCATGTTTATACTACTACTACTACTACTACTTATACTACTACTACTACTACTACTTGTAGATCCTACTGTGGTAAATTATAGTAAATTAGGCACAACTAACATCAGTAATGATGCCTTCAATTTATACAAGATAGAGTGCAGGCGTCAACACTGACCTAGTTTTGATTTAAAGAGTTGTCCTTCTCCTAAGACTGGTTTCCACCAATACTAAAAAGATCATAATATGCCCCACTGTTTACCAAGGACATTAGTGGGGAGTAAACAGCCTCAGCCAAAATTTGAACACACCAGTTTCCTTTTGTATGCTGATAACAATTACAGCACCTACATGTCATGTTCTTCTAAAAACTGATTTGAAACATTACAGTGCTCTCATTGGTTAACAATTTGGATGGTTACACATCATAAAAGCAGAATTATCTTTCAAATTTAATCTTTAGATAATTAAAAGAAGCTGTTAATCTTTCTCACCTTCAAATTTTAAGAAAATTGTTAAATAAATGAAAAACAAATGTTAATCAAATGGTTTCTCACATTGAAGGCAAATTGCAATCCTGAAGATAACTGACCTCAGAATCAATAAAAAGTGATGAAATCAGAAAAAATCAATGGACCTAAACATTATTTTTAACTTGTTAATTTCATAAACATTAATCAAGCTGAATATGATCAATGTTGAAGGAGTAGAGAAGAAAAAAAAAGAAATGATTATGTTTTTTCAAAATATATACTCTATTAATATTTATCTTCAGTTAAGAAAAAATATAATCACACAAAAAGTCTCTGAAAGTATATACAGTAGCATTTATATTCTAGAGATCAGCAGTTACAAAACAAAAAAAAAATCCATAGAAAGATCATTTTAAAGAATTCGTTACTCATAGAATAGTTCTGTAATTCTGCATCCATGAATAATTATAGCATTAAAAATAATACTAGATGAATAATATAATCAATATATATATATATATATATATATGAAATAAATCCAGCAGTATATAAGTATACCAAATATGAAAAAAAATTCAGCAGATGTATTTAATAGTATGCCAAGTTTAAAACATTTCATTATTTTATTTCATCTTCAGGGATGTGATACCTCATTCCAAAAGTTATTTTTGAATGAAAAAAAAATGAAACAAAAAAACATGAATGCTAAGAATTTTTATTGTTTTCATTTCATTTTTTCACTTGAAAATAAACTCTTGGGTGAAGTTTCATAACATCACTTCTAACAATTGACCCAAAGAAGTGAATAAAAAAACTGAAACACTTAAAAGTTGGCATAATATTATTTCAAAGAGATGTAATCTCAATATTTTTTTTATATTTTTATATTATAAATAAAGAGTGCAATATCAGTTATAGTAACATATGTAATCTAAGTTAGACAGCATAGGACACAGAGATAATGTACTGGTGACCATATTTACCTAGGTGGTGCTGATGATGCATAGGTGAAGAGCCTGAGCAGTCACAATAGCATTGACGTGCTATGCTAACTTTAGTCTTAGCTATATATGTGTATCACATCTTCAAAACAGACTGTTTGGTACTCTCATTACTGTCGTGCCGCAAGTCACCAAAAAATGGAAGTAGATCAGTTTTAAAAAACAAACAGAAAAATCGGGAAAAACCAGCTATGTAATGGCCTAGAATCCCCACCTGCCAGCTGAGCAGGTTCGAAATCACGCACAAAGACACTCTCCTGTCTAAAACTCTGCTGATGAGCAAATATGCTGCAAAGTACATACAGAGATCGACTTTTCTCGATTTGTCTACGCCTTACATTTGAACTGATATATTTGCCATCATTAATTATCAACTAATTAATTTTCAAATAGGTAGTGACTTCAATTAAGCACAACTCCTCAAAATTGTGGCTAATTGCCATCTCAAACAGACTGTTTGTGTACTCTCATATAGGGTATACGTGTGTGTATGTATGATGAAATGTGCGTATATGTGTATGTATGTATGTTCTTTTTCAACCTAACTTTGCAGAATCAAAGTTTACATCTGGCATCCCCACCCAAGTATCAAAGTGTCATTCTCGACATTTCTATCTAGGATCTAAGCGCACACTGTTTCCTGTGAAGGAAAAACTAGATTACAATACAGAAAGGATTTGTATCATTTGGATTATTTGGTTCGAGAAGAAATACCTGAAGGAGGCCACCAGGGCACATTGGCTGAAATGTTGTACCAGATAACAATAAAGATGAGGACAAAGTTCGAATATTACCAAATGATACAAGTTATCAGGCCTTCATCTCAAATATTCAGGAGAACCAGAAAGGATATTCAAATTTTTATAATATGTTTTATCAAATTTCTCTGTTGCGCTTAGATCCTAGATAGAAATGTCAGAGAATGACACTTTGATACTTTGGGTGGATGCACAGATGTAACACTTTGATTCTAGCAAAAAGTTAGGTGAAAAAAGAACATACATACATACGCACATATACGCACATTCATCATACATACACCACACGTATACCATATATGAGAGTACACAAACAGTCTGTTTGAGGATGGCAATAGCCAAACAATTTGGAGTATGTGCTTAATTGAAGTCATACCTAATTGAAATAATTAGTTGATAATTAGATTGAATTAAGGCAAATATATCAGTTCAAATGTAAGGCTAGACAAATGAAAAAAGTCGATCTCTGTATGTACATTGCAGCATATTATGCCTCATCAGCAGAGTTATAGAAGGGAAAGTTGTTGTGCGTGATTCGAACCCTGCCAGGCTGGCAGGTGGGGATTCTAGCATTTACACTAGCTGGTTTTCCCAGAGATTCTTGTTTGTTTTTAACTGATATATCCTATATTTTTGGGTGACTTGCGGCACGACAGGTATGAGAGTACACAAACAGTCTGTTGAGATGTGGTGATACACATATATATAAGACTAAGTTAGCATAGACAGTCAATGCTACTTTGTGACTGTCAGGCTCTCACCTATGCAATCATCAGAACCACTAGGTAAAAATACTGTCACCAAGTAACAATTAACTCGTGTCTATGCTGTCCTAACTTAGATCTAACATATGTTCTATAATGAATTGATGCACTCTTATTTATAAGATAAAAATATAAAAAAACAAATATTGAGATTACATTCCATTTATGAATAATAATATGCCAACATTTAAGTGTTTCATTTTTTATTCAACCTTCTTTGGGGCAATGTTAAGAAGTGATTTATGAAACTTCACCCAAGAGTTTATTTTCAAGTGAAAAAATGAAATGAAAAACAATAAAAATTCTTAGCATTCAGTTTTTGTTTCATTTTATCATTCAAAAATAACTTTTGGATGAGGTAGCACATCACCCTGAGATGGAAATAAAATAATGAATGTAAACATTGCATACTATAAATTACATCCTCTGAATATTTTTATATTTGTATACTTATATACTGCTGGATTTTTATTTCCATATATATATTATAATATATTATATATATATATATATATTCATCTAGTATTATTTATATAATGCTATAATTATTCATGGATCAGAATTACAGAATATTCTATGAGTAAAAAGAATTCTTTAAAATTGATCTTCATGGATTTTTTTTTGTTTTGTAACTCTGATCTCTAGAATAATAAATGCTGTTATAAACTTTCAGAGACTTTTGTGGTGATTATATTTTTCTTAACTGAAGATAAAATATAATAGAGTATATATTTTGAAAAAACAATAATCATTTCTTTTTTTTTCTTATCTACTCCTTCAACATATCAATATCAGCCTTGATAATGTATTATGAAATTAACAAAGTTAAAAATAATGTTTAGTCCATTGATTTTTCTGATTTCATCACTTTTATTGATGTCTGAGGTCAGTTATCTTCAGATTGCAATTTGCTTCAAATGTGAGAAACCATTGATTAACATTTGTTTCATTTATTTAACAATTTCTTAAAATTTGAAGGTGAGAAAGATTAACAGCTTCTTTAATTATCAAAGATTAAATTTGAAGATTATTGCTTTTATGATGTGTAACCATCCAAATTGTTAACCAATGATGAGCAAACTGTAATGTTCAAATCAGTTTAGAAGAACATGACATGTGGTGCTGTAATGTTATCAGCATACAAAAAGGAACTGGTGTGGTTCAAATTTTGCTGAGGCTGTTTACTCCCCACTAATGTCCTTTGGTAAAACAGTGGGGCATATTGATCTTTTTAGTATTGGTGGAAACCAGTCTAGGAGAAGGACAACTCTTTAAATCAAAACTAGGTCAGTGTGACGCCTGCAACTCTATCTTGTAAAAATAAATTGAGGCATCATTACTGATGTAGTTGCTAGCCTAATTTACTATAATTTACCACAGTAGGATCTACAAAGTATAGTAGTAGTAGTATAAGTAGTAGTAGTAGTAGTAGTAGTATAAAACATGACAAACTCAAAATGAAAGTTTGCAAATTAGCACAAATATATCCTTGTTGCTTATAAATATCTATGAATCTTTGTAGTTTGATTGAATTAGAATATGACAATAATCAGAGATAGAAATGAGTGTTGAGAATGAGACATATGGTAAGGCAGGGTTAGGCTATATCACAGAGAGGGGTCCATCAAGAATGAGCAAGATAAACATATATAACTTGAAGTTTGGAGGCACTGTAAAAACTTATTATATATAATATATAGTCAATTTCAGAGTCATTTTATACAATAACCTACACTGAGCCATGAGGACCAAGGAGCCTCACTATCAAGTGCTGTTTAGTGTCATACCTAGGACACCCTTTTATAGTGGTCTCACTCCTCTGCAAGAGATACAGTTCATGTATTCAAAGATCAACAGGGTGAGATTGATATCTAAGGACACTTACTGCTACAGAAATATCATAAATTATCAACATATGAACTGAATAAAATATTGCATACATATATAATGATAATGTGGTAGCAGCCTTCCCAACCCCTGTAGACCAACAGCAATTCTTGCAGTAGGTACAGAAACAGTATATGAGAGTAGGGTTTTGAAAAGGGTCCAGCAGTCATTCAGTTAGTAAACTGGCAAGAGGACAAGTAAGGAGCTTAAATTTCAGAGCTAGTAAAAACGCCCCCACCCACCCACCATCAATGAGGATAGGTAATGATTTAACAATTTTTTTATCAGCTCAAAAAAACTTCACTTTATATCTTCCTAATTTTTCTTGAAGGAGGTTGAAATACAATAAAAATCATTATCTCTTTGTCTTCAGCCAGCAATTAAACATTAAAAAGCAAGTAAATTTTTATTGATTGAAGCTTGACCAATGACAATAATAAAAATCTCCATTAGTAGAAATTTAATATACAAAATATCTTGAAATTGAAAAGTAGTTCCACATATCCCCTCTTCATTTCTCTTGCTTACATAGAATCTCATTTCAGACATTGTCTTTCCAGTAATTGAAAATTCAGGAAAATTACAAACAAAAATGAATAATGCCAAACTTTGCTTTTGTTAATCTAGCAAAAGATTTGGATTCCTTTGTTTCTTTCAAGAATTTTTCAAAATTTCATAATTGAAAGAATATTTGTCAATGCTGATAGCAATTAACAATCAATTATTTCTTTTCATTATCAAATTGAAAATACAACAATCATAAATGAAATCAAAAGAAGAAAAAAATACTGAAGTTTTTCCAAAACAAAAATTCAAAGAAATATGACATCAATGTTGAATAATAGATTGGTGGAATCTTTTATTTGGCATGTAGTGTAGTTAGTTTTAAAAGATTTAAAACAGTTGTAAAAACTGTTGAGTCAAATAAGTGTAACTGACAGTGATGACCTCAAAATCATTTGAAACTTTGGCTTCATTGAATGAGCCAAAATCAGGAAACTAAAATTCTAGAAAGTTAGAAGATTCTAGCAAAGAATCAGGTGAAATGGTTCAAATTGTCACATTGATTTCCATCTTGGATCCAAGTGTAATGGTAATGTGATTAAGTCATCAATGAATAAATTTTATGTGCACAAAAGAAGTATTCTCATTTTAGTAAGAACATAAATGAGTGTGGAGTCATAACAAGATATGATAAGAAGGCGATGGACTGGCTGAGAATAAGATGGCGACAAGAGAATACAACAATATGTCAAAATGATAACCAGCAGTAAAAGAGAGGAGATGGGCATGTAGGAAGAGTGATATTAATCCCTTTTGTACTCACAAAAACCCAATATTTTGGCTGAACTCAATTACTAATCAATAATATATATATATACTCAACTCTTCTGCCATGGACAGGATGTGACACAGGTCAATTTTTTAGGGGAGTATTGCTGTTTGAATTCAGAGTTTTCCTTTCCTAAACTAGTTGCTGTAACTTAGAAGCAAAACTTTTGAGACTGATGGCATGAAGAGGAATTAATCTGCCACTCTGGTCCATTAAAATGGTTATGGCTCAATATAGCAACTCTTCACAACCTTTGGAAAGTAGGTCCACATCCTGAAAGGATGTCTGATTCTCTTGTGTTTGATTGTTTTTATGAATCTTTTTAAGCTCAGGGGAATGCACTTCTGGTATTGTTGTAGGAAGTGGACTTGGCTATTTGAGTTCAAATTCTGAATGTGGTGTTTGTGTATTTCACATAGCGCTAAGACCCTTTGGAAAGTTGAGAATCCATTCTCCCTCCAACTATGGCTCTTCATATAGCAACTGGTCTAGGAGAAGGAAAACTCTCAATTCAAACCAGTTGTAGACCTGGAGAGGGATGAGCTCTACCAGGTGCTTCATGCCTAAGATACACTACATGAGTAGTGGCCTCACAACTAAACTGGGTTATGGAACCAGTGAGAGAAAGATCAGGTGCAAAGTATCTGAGAATCGAAGATCTAAAGGTTCAAATGGTTAATATAAAATCAATCAACTGTGATCTTTTAACAATCAATCATGATCTTTACATTTGTTCTAATCTGGTTTTCATGTTTTTTAATAATTTTTGTTATTTAGTAAGCTTTGTGGAAGTGCTTTAGGGAAGAATAATGGTGTACTGATTAGAGTTGTAAGAAATGGATTTGTCAACCCGAGTTCAAACCCTGGACAAGCTACAGTTCACATAGTGCTAATACCCTGGGAAAGATATGAATCCAACTATTTTCCCTCCAGCTATGGGTAAATAGTAGGGCAGACTGGGTTCTCTAACCTTGGTTAGGCAACCAGTCTAAGAGAAGGAAAACTCTGAATTCAAACCTCTTAAATCTCCGCTTAGGTGGTCACTACTAGAATAGGCTCAGTTCCACTTTCAATTTTAAAAAAACGTTGTTTAGTATAGCACATGGACCTCAGATTGCTTACTGTACCTTCTATTTTAAGGTGGTCTACCATTTTAATACTGAGCTGGTTCAATAGCAGTAAAACTTTAGTGATCTGACAAGAATTAGTGCTTCATCATGACTTGACTGAAAGCAGGCTTAGAAATATTGGGCACCCAGTAAGAATCACACTCATTGGTAATGGTCTGTTGCCAACCATGCTAACCATTGCACCACACAGACTAGCCCTTTCCAATTATATCTTGGATCAGATCCATAATTCCATAACTTTCTGGGAGTTTTCTTTCTTCATATAGCCTTCTATCCCTATCAATATTGATCAATGAAAATATCCTTCAAAAATGGGGGTGTTTATTTGATTTCTTTTAATTCCATCCTAAACTCAATTTTTAACTTCATTTTACTTTTACTTTTAAATTCAAAAATTTTTATTTATTTCTACTGCATTTTTTATGTTATTTTTTTTAAATATTTTTTGTTTGCTTTTTCTTCTTTTTAATTTGTCTCCTCCTGCTGATTGCAATGTTAAAGGCAGTTTAAGATTTGATTTACAACTTGTAATTAAATATGACTTGAAGGCATCCAGCTTGTGGGGGTAGTTCATTTATAAATGGGGGGGGGGCAATCAAGATATAGCAAAGGTTAATCAGCAAATCAAAATCAGATTGAGAGTTTCTGAAGATTGGCCTGATTGATTTTTATCAAACAGAAACCCCCCACCCCCACCTCGTAAATCCTACAAAATCAAATTTAAAGCCAAATGTCAGTTCTGATTGGTTTATTCATTCCCCAAGATTTTTTTTATAATCAAATAACCAAAGGGCATATCTTAAAGGTAAACATTCAGCCCCTTAACCCCTAATATATTGGCATGAATCCCACTTCATCAGCAGATGAAGAGTTAGAGGAGATGGAGATAGAAAATAACATTCTAATTATTCTACAAGCCTTATTTAGATTTATTTCATTTTTATATATTTTCATTTATTTAAACATTTTTCTTTTGTATTTTTATATTTTATACTAGACAACCCAAGAATTCATTGGGTTCCTATTTTAACAGCAGTCCATGATGATGATGGTGTTTCTGTTTAGAAAAGTGTGAAGGATTTTTATTAGCTTCTTATGAATTTACCTAACCCCTCAATCATGCACAGATAAATTTGTTAAGTGAAGTAAAGCTGGTTTGAATTAAAAGTTTCCTTCTCCTAAACTGGTTGCTTAACCAAAGTTAGAGACCCCAATGTACCCTATTATATACCCATAGCTGGGGAGAGAACAGATGGATTGATGACTTTCCCAAGGGCATGAAGTGAAACAGTCTCCTCCAGGATTTGAACCTGGATCACAATTTCCAACAACACGCTAAGCATGCCTCAATAATTAGAATTTTATATCAAACTCCATCATATTTAGAGAATTTGGGTGATTAAAAATGTGATTCAGAATGAATACAGACTCAAAAAAATTATCATTCAGTTGAAAACTGGACTGGAAATAGTTAACTAAGTTAACGTTTTTGGAAATTGTTTTATTGACTGGATGCTTTGCTAAAGTTATAAAGGTGATAACTACACTGTGATATATGCTGAGCTCACCTAATACTTTCCAAGTGCTATTCTCTCAATAGCTTGGAGAACAGCCTCTGGATCCATGGATTTAGGCCTCACTAGTTATCAGTTCTTTTATATGTTATATCTATTCTTTCATGTTATACTCACTTAAAAGACACCTTAGGTTGTCATTAAGCTTAAAATTGAGTCACATGCTTTTCATAGAATTTATATGATAATTAACTGCAAATAGATAAATATGGGGAAATATTCTGTAATTAGCCTTTAATAGTTATCTCCCTTGATAAATTATAATGATGGGAGATCTTATACTATAATTATAAAATTACAATGCAGTTGCTGAATCAGGGCAGAGGAGAGTAATCCTCACCATCAATTGGTCTTCCTTCCAATACCGGTCATTTTACCTTTGATATGAAAAACCTCTTGGGCTTGACTAGCAACTGTCAGTCATGTGATTGACATGTTTACAAGGCCAAGCCAGGATGGTATGTAATATCTAATTATTACTAAAATTCTATGTTTATATTAAAAAAAACATAACCCAGCAAACCTGGCAAATCATAATGAAATATTTATTAGAGCAATACACTTAAAATGCTCTACTCAAAGTACAGCTATTTCCAATCCAATTTGAAACTAAATGATGATTTAGAGGGGCTGCATTTGAGCCGAATGCTATTTTTTAATAATCCAGAATCTTGACATAACAGAGAAAATGATGAAGTGTTAATTGAAATCCTTTACTCCTTTCTAAATAGAAACATCAATATAATAATGAACTGCTTTTACAACAGGTTATCTAGTAATATATTATTTCTATTATCTTCTATAATAAAAACTTAAATACCAGGTAACTTTTTCATTAATAAAAAACAAACCTCTCAATAAGTAATAATAATGTAAATCAGAATTTAATATAAAGGAAAAAATTTTTTTTTAAATGTTTTAATCTAAAAACATGAAATACATAATGAATACAAAGTGTTTGAGAAAAATTTTGTAATCTAATAATTTGACCAATTCTTCTTCAAATTATCTTAAATTTTAGCAGCATATGTAGAAACAACTCAAAATTATGTTTAATATTTCATGTTTTTTACTTTTGAGATATTGAAATGCGATTCACTGGAAAAGAAAAGATGTTTAAACATTAAACATAAAATTCTGAGTTGTTTCTACACATACTCTTAAAATCTGAGATCATTTCAACAAGAATTGGCCAGGTTATTTGATTATGAAATATCATTTTTACTGAAACACCCTGTACATATTGAATGATATCAAATTTTTTGAAACACCCTGTATTTTATAAGAAATTTATTTTAACTGTACACTCATCCTAATGAAAAAAATTATTAAATAAAAGTACACACAACAAAAATGTTCTTAGTGATTTTTGGTGGCTTCTAAGTTATTGAATTTGATTGGCAGATTTGATATTTGATAAAATGTCTGCCATTAAAAGGAAATTAAAAGTAAAAAGAATTCCTTTTTGAGATCAACTTACCATTGTCATCAAAACCGTGTGTGATTTCATGTCCAATTACAACACCAATGCCACCATAATTCAAAGATCTGAAAGAAAAATTAACAAAACAGTTTAATTCAATACTTAACAAAGATTATTATTTAGTAAGGTTTGAGTCTTCAAAACTGTAAGCTTAATATTCTACTATACACCATAAGTCCAATATTTGAAACCATAAGCTTTTTCTTTTGGGCTCAGGGAAATCACAAAAGATATTAATATAAAATATTATAACAACAATTCACAGCTTTTCTTTTCAAATCTTTTTAAACAAATGTAACATTGTGGGTAGACTCAAAAGTTGTCACTTGATCACATGTGATACAAGATTTTGGTTTAGTTTTGTTTAATGGCAAATCCTTTATTTTGTATATATGATTTATATGGAAATAGTTTTTAGTTAAATAAATTGGTTTTTAAACAAATTGTTTAAGTGTGAGACAACAGTTGGTAATCAATTTTGCTTTACAGGTGTATTTTTGAAGAACTCATTTTTTTTATCTATTTAAACCATAGATGGGACCTTAATAGGTACTGATCTGGGTATAATGGCGATGAAGGGATACCCCACACTCCTCAGAGATCTAGCATTGGAATTTCATTACTAGATACAATTTAATGTTATACCCCACGGAATTAAGACCCTCAACCACCGTCTTTTAGCACATATATGGTAAAAAGAGCAGGGGTGTGCCATAAGAGCAATAGAGTCAGGTGCCAGTGGAGTGTTGCATGTTGTGGACTGCTCAGCACCAGGATTCCATCCTTAAGCATCACGGTTCACCACCCACTGCCTACAGGTAGCCCCATTGGGAGGATTTTAAGGTGCAGTTGGTGTATTCTACAGCCCCAGTCAACACAGCTAAGTGACAAAAGAAGTTGACAAATATGCATTTATAATTTTGTTCCTACATTTAATTAATCTCAGTTAGTTTCCAAACTGTCTTTCATAGGGAAGAGGAAACTCCTCCTTGAATCTTCTTAAGTTTCTATTGAAGCCCCTAAAAACAGGAATTCAAAAAGCTTACCCCCACCAAAAAAAAAAAACAAACCCCACATCTGTTGTGTTGCTTTCCAGAAATGCAACTCACCAAAATCAAAACTCAAACTTTCTCAGTCTTGTTTCAATAGATGAGACCTTTAACTTATTCTCAGTCCAACAATTCTTCCATACTTATGATTTTACATAAGAGAAAGATGTCTACACTCTGGTGTGAAGTTTGAATATGAATTTTATAAGTTCAGGTACAGCATATCAAGTGGTTAAGGGTTTAAAGGGTTAAATCTAATTCTTTTATTTGTATTATTTAGATTTTTTGGACTGTTGTCCTCATCTTTATTGTTATATATACAAGATTTCAGATGATATGCCCTCTAGGCCGACTTTAGGTGCTTCTTGTCAAACTTAGGAACCTTCTTGTTGAAATGTTGTGTATATAGCTATAAAAATGAGTACAACAGTCAAAAAATCTAAATAATACAAATTATTAAACCTAATCTCAAAAATTCACACAACTAATTCTTTTAGTTCACTCAAATATAAAACAGTCTTTAATTAATAGTTGATATTTCCCTAAGATCAACTTAGTCTGGCACAAGGCCAAATAAGTGAAGAAAATGGTGATTATATTTCCTCAATCTTGCTACTTGACAAAAATAGGAATTTGAAATCCTAGACTTGTACATTAATCATGATCATTTGTTTAAAGATAAAAATGTTTCATTGAACAAAAAGTTTCAATGTATTAGTAGTTAGGGAAAAAATGGTTGTCTAAAAATAAAAGTGTCTTCTTCAATTCAAAAGTGATCTGATTAGATATTCAAAGATAAAATTTTAATTAAATAAATGCTTTTCTTGTGAGCAAAAAAACAAACAAAAATCCAAAAGACAGCTCCAAAGAGCCAGTGAAGGTGACCAATCAAATGCTAATATGGTTTATTTAAACAATGTTTACTAATGATAATCTTTGTGGCCAAATGTGATAACAGTACGGTCATGATAACACTGTCTAGCAAAGATAAGTAAAGTCAGCAGATTGGCCTATTGTCAGTATCAGCCAAACAGTGAGGGAGTTTATCCTCTTTTCACTAGCACTAGACCAGGGAGATTATTTTTGTGTGTGAGCATTCCATGCTATTTATTCAATAATCATAAAACATGAAAGTTTAATATAAAAGAACACAGAAAAAAAAATCAAAGAATTAATTATAAAAATATACACATCAGGGTCACCATTTATGGGTTTCTCTTGTGGAACTTTTGTTTTTTTACTAAGCCCATGAATTATTATCACAAAAGTTGTAGAAGATGGAACTGCTCATTTCAGGAGGATGCAAAATGCACATGATATCCAGTGGGTTGGCCAAGCCCAAAGAAACTGCTCTTTTTTTTTTTTTCATGTTAAACTTTAATCAGAAGTGGAATTGTGGGATATTTCATTTTATTTTCATATTTTATTATTTGTTTTCTTTTTTATCTAAACTTTATTAATTTATTAATCCCCACAAGTACAAATTAACGAAAACCAAATTCCCTTTGAGTAAATTTTACAGCTAAGCCCCCCGCCCCCTCAAAAAAAACACACACACACAGTTTTATATGATTGATAAATATAGGTTTCTTTCTTTTCTTTAATATAACTCTGGTAATAAGTAACTCTTCACAGGAGATAGAAGCCTGAATTACATTGGTTCACAAGAAAATATTATCTCTATTTCTGGCAAATCTTAAAAGAGATAACCTAACCATTTTGAAAATTCCTATTTTTCTTTATTTGAAATTAACATCTTATTAAAATAGAATTGTTGATAATACTAGGTGAATAGAAAAACATAGAAATAATTATACAGTTATTAAAATATGTAGAGTTTATTAGAAAGTTAATATGGTAACACTGTATACATTAACTCAAAATATTCATTTTCTCACCAACAGCATCTCTGAGCACCCCTCCCTCCACGAGACTGGAATGAAATCCAACATGGTGCTCACCTTAAAGAGTCACTAACCAAGATCTAGAGAAAAATCTACAAATTAATCAGGGTCCATAGCAACAAGTGCTTCACCCACTGATTTTATCAAGGTGAAAAGAAAATAAGTTAGAATTTCATATGGCTGATGAGAACAGTAGAATTTAATAGGGCTGACGAGAACAGAAGTAGAATTTCATAGGGCTGACAAGAACAGAAGTAGAATTTCTTAGGGCTGATGAGAACAGAAGTAGAATTTCATAGGGCTGGAACAGAAGTAGAATTTCATAGGGCTGACAAGAACAGAAGTAGAATTTCATAGGGTTGATGAGAACAGAAGTAGGGCTGAGAACAGAAGTAGAATTTCGTAGGGCTGATGAGAACAGAGTAGAATTTCGTAGGGCTGAGAACAGAAGTAGAATTTCATAGGGCTGATGAGAACAGAAGTAGAATTTCATAGGGCTGATGAGAAACAAAAGTAGAATTTTGTAGGGCTGACAAGAACAGAAGTAGAATTTCATAGGGCTGATGAGAACAGAAGTAGAATTTCGTAGGGCTGACAAGAACAGAAGTAGAATTTCATAGGAGTGATGAGAACAGAAGTAGAATTTCATAGGCTGATGAGAACAGAAGTAGAATTTCTGATGAGAAAGAAGTAGAATTTCATAGGCTGATGAGAACAGAAGTAGAATTTCGTAGGGCTGACAAGAACAGAAGTAGAATTTCATAAGAGTGATGAGAACAGAAGTAGAATTTCGTAGGGCTGACAAGAACAGAAGTAGAATTGCATAGGGCTGATGAGAACAGAAGTAGAATTTCAAAAATTTAACAATGACAGCAAATGTCTCACTCTCTCCATTGAATGACATTGAATCGTTTAAACAAAATCCAAAATCTCAACATTCAAGATCAGACCATAATCAAATGTTTTATGATTCTAATTTCCTCATAGATGAAATGACTAAATGTTTTTTTTCATTCTCATTTTAGAGAAAACAATTTTCGTTCTAATTTTGTCTCAGTTCTTAATTGGTCAATCAATAAGAGGTGTGTCTCGGACATTTATCATAAAAGATAAAATTATTTTTCATTACTTTTTTTATTTTGTTTTGTTTTTGATGTAACAAACTCTACCTAATTTTAGAAAAAAAAATATATTTGTTTGTTTGATATGCCTCCTTGGGCATCTCCATTTTTCTATCTTCTTACATCACCCTTTTAAAAAAAAAAGGTAATCTTTACACAATATGAGGAGAAATATTTTAAAAATATCTACCACAATTAGAAATTCCATTAGTTATTTTGAAAGTTTCAATTAAATAATTTCTCATTTTTAAACAAGAAAAATAGAAGTGGTCAGACAGGCAGAAAGGATGATACCAGATGATACCAAAAATTAGAAGAATGGTTGTGTCCTAAAATTGTCATAGCTGAGAAAAAATGGAGAAATGAGATATTGAATGGTTTGGTTTCTTTGTCTAATGTCATATTATTCTCTGTAGGTTATTTAATGCCAAAGCCATCCTTGTAGTAGAACAGTAGTGGTACTATTTAATCCATCGCTGGAGGATCAATGGGGTTCATACCTTTCTCAAGTATATAAATGAATGTAATAAAGTGACTGGAATTTGAAAATGTTTACTATGATGTAATAGTCCAGTACATTATCTAATACAACATGTGGAGTCCCCTGAGATAATGGACATGAGAAAGTTGAAATTCAGTCTATGATATTATGATAAAAGCCTTTTTCCAATAATTGATGTGTCCTGGGTATGACATTAAACTGCATTTAATGGTGAAATTCCAATTTTGGAACTCTGGGGAGTGTAGAGTACCCCTTCATTGTTATTACTCCCAGATCCACTCTGACCCAGAATGGTATTACCTGTTAATGTCCCATCTATGGGTTAAATAAAAAAAATGAGTTTAAAAAATGTGTTTAAAAACAAACTGAGTTTTTTTTTTTTTTAATTTTGCATAACCATCAAGAAGGAATAAAACAAAATATGTTTGGCATAAAATAACCCAACAAGGGTTGACATGCCATAAAATCCAACCAACCACCCAAACAATAATGCATTCAATATGAACAATGGTGATGTATTAAATAATAGACTGATGGAATCTATTATTTTGCGGGTAGTATAGATGTTGCATAGCCTCGTATACATTGCTGGTATACAGCGGAGATCGTTCCTGACCCCTAGACGATGTATCTAGTAGTCAGCTATTGAACTTCAATAACAACAGATACGCGTATACAAAAGATGACTCTTCTTTATTTTCTTCGGTGTGTGGTAGGTGAGTGGCGGGCATGGATAATGGCACTACGACTACCTATGGTGTGGTGGAAGGTGGTGGGCGAGCCTCACTGCTCGCAGCAGCGCCCGACCGTGTCGACGGTCAGACACCTTGTGCTTTCTTTGCCGTCTCCTGGGGTCTGCCTTGGGCTACCTGATGACCGCTTAAGTACTGACGACCGCCCACACATTCTTTTGTTCCTTGACCGGAAGTCCTTTCTCTTTGTTCAAATTCGCGTTTGTCCAGATGAAGTCTTTTGTTGCTCTCAAACGCCTACACCGTTTTCTTTGTTCGCTACCACCAGGACAAAGTCCTTTGTTATCTTCATCATCCCCCCTCTTTTTAATTCAACCGGAAATTCCTATTTCCGTTTGTACAATATCCAACATAGATTAATATAATTGATGTGTATTGACCCTGAGATCAGTTGAGGGCTTGAACTAGAAAGACACATGATCAAATGACACTAGAAATTTAAGAAATATATCTTGATGTATCTTCAGTCAGTAAGGTTTGGTTTGTTTTGTTTTAAGGCATATCAACCTCAGTGGGTCATTTAATACCAATAAAGTTTTGAAATAGTCATTCTTAATGGATACTCAATTTTTTTATAAATACATTTTTCTATTTAACCCATAGATGGGACCCTAACAGGTACTACCACTCCGGGTCAGAGTGGACCAGGAAGCAATGGTGATGAAGGGGTGTTCCACATTCCCCAAACATCCAGAACTGGAACCTCAGATAGAGTTTAACATCACTCCCAGGACATATAGACCCTCAGCCACCGCCTTCTAGCACCCATATGATAAAAAGGGCTGGGGCTTGCCATAAGGGCAATAGGGTTGGGGCAATCATATAGTTGCTAGGGTTTGACGTGACCAGCAGACTGATCAGAGGAGGCCTCTCTTAGCGCCCGTCTAGCCCAAGAAAGGGCCAAAGTGGAGTATTGCAAGTCATGGACTGCTCAGCCACCTGGATTCCATCCTTAAGCATCATGGGTTGCCACCCACGACCAACAGGGGACCCCATTGGGGGAGTCTTACCCTTCTGCAGAGATACAGTCAGTGCATTCTAACGCCCCAACTGACAGGGCGGTCAGTCAGTAAAATAACTAGATGTTGGACTATTTTTAGCATATACGGCATGCTGTAATTCACCACTTAAACTTATAGACTCAGCATGGTCACATGGTTTAAACCCCAGCCAATCAACAGCTCGAATATGTGGTTAGTTAACTATCTAATTGCTGATATTGACAGCCATTCATTTGCATGTTATTCAACATTGATGAACAGACCTACAACCAAAGGATCATACCCAACACTGAGAGACACCAAGGAGCAACCAAAGGTTTCTTCATTAAGAATCATGCTCTACTTAATACAAGGGATCTCCACTGGAGAGTGCTCTTGCTTAAAGCCAAAGAATGGCCACAAAAGAAAAAGAGTGGCCATCTCTAACTCCTGACATGCATCCAGTCAGTAAGATAAAAGTGTCATTGAAGAAATAAATAAATTATGTGCACATAAAAATGTGATCTTGTGACAAAAAACAAACAAACAAGAAGGACAACATGGTAAGCACAGACGCAATAGCAAGAGAGGAGTTGGGCAATCATCTGAATAAGGGACTATGTAACAGATGATGATGATGATGATGAATCTTATAACTCTTTTTTTTTAAAGATTTTTTGTTTGTATTATCAAATGAAATTCAACTTCCTCTAAAATGTGTTCTGTCTATTATAATACAACATTTTTTCAATCAACCAGAATTTCATAATTTGATTTGCCCAAAAGCAAAATCTTTTCCAGCTGGAGACTATCATCATCATCAGGTCATGCTAACGGTATGTATTCCTTTGACTCTTTCTTGCCATTTATCCCTACATTACTGTACAAAAATGTCATCTTGAAAACTAAGCACTGCACTGGTTGCAATGTTGCAAGTTATGGGGCACTTAGTGAGAGTTGAACTCGCTACTGAGTTGTAGGTCTGTTAACCTAGCTCACTATCAACTGCACCATACAATGTGCCTCTAAAAAACTGTTTAAAAAAAGGAAGCATATTATATGATTACAAAGAACAAATCAAACTGTAAACAAAGACTTTTTTTAATGAAATTTTTTCTACTTAAGCATAAGAATGAATTCTTTCCTTTTCTTGAAATATATGACACATTTTTTTCAGATTTCAGTTTCCATTTTTCTTATTATATCCAAACCTTGGCTTCAAGTTGATGCTGTATTTCTAAGCAATTGCACCCAACTATTATGAATTTGGGAAGAATAATTCTATTTTGGAGATTGAGCTTAGTGCATGGAATGGAATATTTACTGAAGTCATGGATTATTTTCTTTTTACCTGACCCTGCTTCCTACACCTTCATGTCCCATAACTAATAAGTAAGGATAGTAAACATGACCAGTAATTAGAGTACAGTCTCTCTCTCTCTCTCTCTCTCTCTATATATATATATATATAATATATATATATATATATATATATATATATATATATACCTGCACACACTAGAGGATCTGAATCTTATGCAGTTATTGGCTTCCCAATCCCAGTGTTATCCAAAAAACACATATTTTCCAGACCCTAATAATAAATAAATATGCCTATGCATATAACCATGATGATGCATAGCAAAATAGAAGTAAAAACATAATGAACATGAATACAATCATACAGTACAGTGACAAATACAATCACAGACACTTTATTCTTCACTGTCTCTTACTCTTATTCATTCTCATATGCTCTCTCTCTCTCTCTCTCTCTCTCTCTCTCTCTCTCTCTCTCTCTCTCTCTCTCTCTCTCTCTCTCTCTCTCTCCAGAGACTCTATTTTTTACCATTGCAGCAGACAAAAACTAACACTAACTCGAACTAAATCTATTAACCATTGGATGTTTTTGCAAATAGAGTAATATATTTTTGGAACAAATTACCTAATCAGATCAAAACATCAATTACATAAAAATATTTTTATTGAATTGGATGATTTCAGAAATAATGAAAAGTAAAAGAATTTAAGAGGGCATTTTTGGGAACTGTCAGATAAATTACTTAACAGAATTTAATTAGCATATAAATATTTTATTAATATTGTATATGTTTCTGGCAAAGATTCTTTTTTTTTCTTTTTTTAAAGGTTGATGTGAGAAGATAGAAAAAAGGAATATAGCCATGAAAAAATAACAATAAATATTATATAACTCATTTTCTATAAAATGTAGAGATTTAACTCTCTTTAGAAAAGGGTTTTCAATACAAAAAATATGAAGAACCTATTTGAAATGTCAACATGGATGACATTTTGTCCATCTTGAGAGAAATGAAATTATACCAAAATTATAAATCTAAACATGAGATATTGTTAAGATGAATATGAAGATAATTAAATACATTTAAAAATAACTACAGAAAAATTTAAACATAAATGTACAATGTATGCCATTCCCTAAGATCTAGGCATAAAATAACCTCAGACAAATTGACATGTCATTAAAATCAATCAGAATTCATTTCCATCAAACTCTATTGTTCCTACACATTGTTGAAATTGTTCTTTGCTTTTTTGCTGCAAAACTTGATACTTTTTTCTCACCAAGAAAATTTTGCCTTTTACAAAATTTTGGATTCCAAAAATATCTTTTCCTCTGGTTGTTGTTGATTAACCGTGAAGAAAATATATATAAGTTACCCGGCTTGAAGGTGTTTGCTTAGCATCTAGATCAACACTATTACTGATTATCTGCATCAAGAACCTTAACTACTACTTATCTTCTATTTACATTTTATTTTCTATTTACATTTTGTTTAGAAACATTTAAGATCAAGTTGTTTGAATGATCCTCATAAACTGACAGCAATAATTCAGGTCATTAAAATTGAGATATACAATTAGGAATAAAAGGAGAATTTCAGGGAATAAAGCAGATAATTGGTTCTTGATACAATATGTTTTATGATACAGTGTTATATAACTGTGATGATATGTTATAAATAACTTGATACAGTAGGTTATATAACCTTGATACAATACATTGTATAACCTTAATAATATACACTGTGACTTAAAAACAATGTTTTTTTAACTGTGATAATATGTTATATGAGCTTGATACAATACAATATATGATCTACATACAATGTTCTATGACCTTGATACTATGCTCTGTGATTTTAATACAATGTTATTTAACTTTGATAATATTATATAATCTTTGCATTTGTTAGGGATGTGATTCAGCCAGTTTATACCATTTTGTAAGAATTGGAATTTCATTAATTCCAAGAATCAGTGTTAGCTTAAATCAGGGGTTGTAAACCCTTTTTTACCCATGGATCTGCTAGAGACTGTGAAAGAGAGAGAAACTGTTGTTAGTGAGATCTGTAGTGAGAGGAACTGTTCTTAACATTTTTGAATACCACCACTGGAAATAGCTCTTCCCCATGAAAGAACAGGACTCTTTGATAAAAAAGGAGAATAAAAATAAGATGGCAGCCTAAACACACACATGTGGACTGTTAATACCAACCATTTTAATCCCCCTGTACCATGGTCAGTGAGAATAAAGATAAATATTGTTTGTGTTAAAAATAAAATTGATAAAAAGGAGAATAAAAATAAGATGGCAGCCTAAACACACACATGTGGACTGTTTAATACCAACCATTTTAATCCCCCTGTACCATGGTCAGTGAGAATAAGATAAATATTGTTTGTGTTAAAAATAAAATTGATAAAAAGGGAGAATAAAAATAAGATGGCAGCCTAAACACACACATGTGGACTGTTAATACCAACCATTTTAACCCCTGTACCATGGTCAGTGAGAATAAAGATAAATATTGTTTGTGTTAAAAAAATAAAATTGATAAAAAGGAGAATAAAATAAAATGGCAGCCTAAACACACACATGTGGACTGTTAATACCAACCATTTTAATCCTCCTGTACCATGGTCAGTGAGAATAAAGATAAATATTGTTTGTGTTAAAAATACATTTTATAGTTTTATTTTATTATTTGTTGATCCTAACAATCTGGGATAGAACAAATGTTGGCAATGAGTTCATGGCAATTTCACTGAATATAATTAAGCAGATCTTAAATCAACAACATGGACAATTTCAAAAATTACAACAGCAATTATTGACCGTGATAACTCAACAGTTCCAAAACTAACTGAGATTTTTACAGGCTGAAAAGGATTTTGATATGAATTCAGTGCAAACAACATAACAGAATTTTATTATGATCCTGCAAGTGGAAAACTTTTGCTTTGTAGTTCAAAAGATGGATTGATACTTTTCAACACAAATTTTCTATTATCATTTTTATTGTGTTTATAGGGCAGTCGGTAGAGTGTCCGACTAGGAACCACAAAGTTCCTGGTTCAATACCGGCCCCTGCGAACTCAGCATATGAGTAGCACATGGATCTGTGCAGTAAAGTAAGGAGCTGATGATAGGCGTGGCGCTCCACCTTAGATGAAAAAAAATCTCCTTGGTCTAGCGCTAGTGAAAAAGGGATAGACTCCCTCACTGTATGGCTGATACTGTCTTTAGGCCATCCCGTCGACTATTGTGTTTCCAGAAGTGCTTCTTGCTATGTGATTTGTTGCAGACACACATGAGTTCCCAAGTTGATTTGATATTAAAGTTATGCCTGACTTAGTGTCTGATGACAGACAAAAAAACCTCTTGTCACTATTTGTGGATAAAAAAAGGCATTCCCATGTATACAACAAACCATCTGTAAAGGTAGGCAACTACACTTTTGGGACTATTATCTATCTATCTAAAAGAGTGGTTTCTAGTCAAACACTCTACCAACTGCGCTAACCCGGCCCATATGCACAAATCTCCATTGTAACATTTTCACAATAAGCACTATTAAATAAATAGGTACTGTTATCCAATGGTGAGCAATATGAGATTTAAAAATAATTTTTTATATAAACCAAACATTGCTGGGAACATACAGCTAGTTTAACTCAACTGATACAACTGGTTATGCTGATGCACAATCTAGGCTCATGACACTACAAAATAAAGTACCAGAGGACTCTGTCATTGCAGCAAAATCTCTGAAACCAGAAATGCCTTCAGTGTTTGCATCCACTGTAAGAGTCACTTTTATAAGATTTGAAAGCCATAGGTCCTAATCCAGGGCTACAAAAAGTAATGTTCTTACATTGTACAAAATGGACAAAAGTATGCTCAGACAAAAGAATTTAACCTTTCTTTCAACATTGAACTTCATTGTCGATAGACGTTTTCTTTCTGCTTAGTATGTTTGTCCCATTTTCATTACATGACAAAGTGATCAAGAAATTTCATTATGGTCACCAAGGTATTAGTTGTATGAAGGCCCTAACATGTATCTATGTTTATTGGCCAAACATGGATAAATGGTTGGAAGTACTGGCACATACATGTTCCAGCTGTCAACTAGCAGAAAAATCTCCTGTCTATACTGAGTTCCTGGTCTAACTTACTATGGTCATGCCTTCACATTGATTTTGCTGGACCTATCAATAGACAGTGTTAGTTTAAACTTGTAGCTGTTTACAGAAAATGTCCAGAAATTTTTCAAATAAATCACTGCAAATAAGAGACTTTTAGTCACTTTGGAATTTCACAGTCATTAGTTTCTGATAATGGCACTGCTTTTACTTAATTTTCAAATTCTATGCACTTAATTTTATCTAACATATTAGAACTGCACAATCCACAACCAAAAGAACAGGTTTTGTAAACACTTCAAAACAGAAGAGTCTTTGCAGAGAACATATACAATATAAATACAATATCTATATGGTGATTAAATTTTGTTAAGTCATCTGATAGTTCCCCAAAATTTCCTCTTAAATTTACCATTATTTCTGAAGTTGTCCAAATTAATCTTAAAATGTTTTACTCTATTGCTGTTTTTAATAGCACTATCTAGGCTATTTTCTATATTAGATAATTTGTTAAAAAATATATTACTCTATCAGCAAAAATTTTCAATTGGTTAATGGACTTAGTTTTTGAAATCAGCCTTGACAGTAAATTTCCAGTTTGAGTAAAAATATTTAAAAAAATATCTACCATAATTAGAAATTCCATTAATTATTTTGAAAGTTTCAATAAGATCACCTCTCATCTTTCTTTCTAGTAAAGTTAATTGTAATTCCTCTAAACTCTTTGATCTTTTTATTAGTTTTATCACTCTTCTTTGTATGGCCTCTAATCTCAATATTACACAACAATTTCCATGTCTAAACACAGGAGACCAGCCTGAGTACAATAATCTATATGAGGTCTTATTAAGGGTTTTATATATTATATATTTATTAGAAGCAGGTTTAGCTCCATTGGTAGAGAACCCACCAAGGAATCACAAGGTTCTGGGTTTGATACCAGTCCTTATCAACTCAGTGCATGAGTAGCACAACTTGGGTAATCTCATCATTTGCCTCCCTTAAAATAATATTCCCAAATTGTCCAAAGAAACAAGATTTGGAAAAAGTTTCATTATTTCACCTTTTTTTTTCAATCAGAATTATCATTTTTATTTTTTAGCAAAATCTTTTCAACCATTGCAAGAATGTTCTTCCTTGGAATTGTTGCATTTTGATGATTAAAGAACAAAGTCAAGCAAAAATCATTGGAATAAAAAAAGGAAGAAATTAAAAGAAAATAATCTTGTTGTAATAAAGAAATTATTTTGGAATTACATAAAGCAATTGATAATGCTGCAAAGCTACCTTATTTTCTGGTAAAAAAGACTTATAAGGATATTTAGTAGATTAATATGTATAACAACACATTGAAAATTTTCTGGTCATAATAGCCATATTGGATACTGTGTAGTATTATTATAGATTTATTTGTATGTATATTTGATTTAAATGTGTATCTTATATGCTGGAAAATACAGAATATTCTATGAATATTCTTCAATAGAATTTTAAAGAAAAGTAAAGAGATTTTTTTACGAACTTGGGATAATGCTGACTGTAGAACACAGGTTGCAAAATTCCAGCAGGGAAAACTAAAAAAAAAACAAAAAGAAAATTTTTAATTAATTAAAAAAAATAAAATGCATTCAAATGAAAATCACTTTGACAATAAATGAGAGTTTTTCTTTTTTTATGAATCCCCATCCAACAACAAAACAGTAAGTATGCAAGATAAATACAACAGAAATAAGAAAGTTTTGATAATTTATTAAATGAAAATGATTTAAGATAATTCAGTTTTAGAGATAAACACTTTAGATTTAACACCTTGTCAGCATTTCTCTGCAGAGGAGAAAGTTCCCTCACCTAAAAAGTGGTGTCTTGGGTATGACACTAAACTATATCTGATGGTGAGGCTCCAGTTCTGGAGATCTGGGAAATCTAGAGTACCCCTTCATTGCTATTACTCCTAAATCTCCTCTCACTACTACCCCCAAACCCCTGACTCAGGGTCTAAGCCTATTTGAGGGTGCCAAAAGGGCAGGGGGCGTATCATACATTAAGGGGTGCTCACAAAACCCTAGTACCAACCCTGCATTTATTGGTCAAGTCGATAGGTTGGTAAATTATTTGTATTAAGAATACATTATATCATTTGTGTAAAAACTTAAGAAACTACACAAAAATATAAATGTAAACTTATAATATATGCAATTCTCTAGCCTATTGGTATAAAATATCAATCTTTAGATTTATTAAAACATATATAAAATTTTCCAAAGCTTAATGTTTTTTGTGTTGTATATTGTAAATGTATACACTTTTTTTTTTCTTGTTTAAAATAACAATTACCACACAAAAACAGGTGCTTCCCTATCCCAAGATGCTAAGACAGAAACATGTTGATGTCCAGTGCCACAAAATAGTGCAGCTTCATTGGAATAGAATGGAATGGAAGTCACCCCACAGCACGAGCTTAGTTCACAGTTATTCTTGATGCAAATCTTTACCAGTATTAGAATAGCCTACATAACAACTTTGCTAACATGTAACACTTTAGAATTGGTCACCATGAAATTTCTCACCACTTGTATCTTTTTCTTAGTTCAAGTAGAAATTATTGTTTCTTTGCTTTTCTGTGGATGACTTCCAACAATGTCGTCATGACAGCTGTGTTTTGATGATGGGATATGTTAACATGTGTTTAGAAAAAAGCTTTGACGACTGCCTCTATACTATCCACCTCCATGTGACTTAGAGTGTACAAACCCAATGTTTGAAAGGATTTGTCTACAAAAAAAGCCTCTGCATTTGTAAATGTCTTAAAGTATCATAATCAGTTTTGGTCTAAATGAAACTTTCAAACTATTTTTGTTTTGGTAATCCTCAGTTAAACATTTAAAATGGCTACTTCATATGAAGTTCATGTATCAAATCAAAATAAGTATGCCAAAAGTTCAGATTGATCTAGCTCTATATTTTCTGTGGTATATCTTTACTGATCTTAAAACAAGTTAGATATTTGTATGATGTTACACATACCCACCCACACATATATATAATATATTATATATAATATATATATATAAACATACAAATATCTAACTTGCTAAAGATCAATAAAGATGATTAACCAGGAAAATATAAAGCTAATTCAAAATTAAACAAATCTATATTATATATATAACTGCACTGATGAGAGGTATACCTCGAAACACGTTGTCTGTAGTTTACTCTATTGTACGCTCCTAATTCAGTTGAGCACTTTATTTAGGAGGGATTTAAATTGAAATTCGCGTTAGCTAAATCTCACTTTTTTACAAAGTTGAACCTCTTGGTGAATTCATTTCGCTTAGAAATGTGCCGATTAAATAGCCTCTTACTTGGCACTGATTTGGCCTAGGGGTAAGAGGTTTGGCGAGCATAATTTTCGTTCGGGTCTCGAACCCAGCCAGAGGTAGCTGCTAAAAATGGATAACTGCACTGATGAGAGTGATACCTCGAAACACGTGTCTGTAGTTTACTCTCTCTCTCTCTCTATATATATATGATATATCATTTCAAGTTGGACTGACATCATGGATTCCCATTCCTCTCTCTTGCCACTGGTCCTTATCAGCCATTGCCCCTGCAAAGTCCTC
>CM042170.1:38419733-38685227 GCA_023376005.1 Doryteuthis pealeii | reverse complement strand
ATGCATAATCTAAGGTCCTCTGGTTTCAATCCTGGGTGTTGGACAAAGAGAAACGTTGGTGAAAATCTTCAGTTGGTCTAATTTGGAAAAAAATGCTTTATGAGTGAATGGACCGATGTGGAAGCAACAAAAAACATTTGTTGTGTGCAGAGGTTAAAAGGCCCTCAGAAATTTGATCATAATACAATACCAGATAATTGTAAGGACCTCACAAGGTCAGCGTCGGCCTAAAACTATGGAATCTGAGGTGTGCTCGAAGCCATAGAAAACAAATTGCGTGAATAGCACTCAGAGAGTATATCAAGCGTAACCATTTGCATATCTCAAAATCCGTGTAGTTGTTCACCTTCATTTGGCAAAAAGCAATTTGAGTAGCAAAATTGTTGCACTCACATTAACTAGAATATTTTGATCAAAAATTAAAAAAAAAAAAATAAAACAAAAAAGTTAACATTTTTATTAGAATTAAAATTTTTAAGCAAAAAAAAAAATATTTGATAGGTAGAAAAGAAAATGTTGAAATTCTATTATGACAAGAACTTGTTCGGAAAATAGTTCAATCCTTAGTGTAACATTGAATGGAATTGGTGACCCGAGTTCAAAACTGGATGAGGCTGTTTGCATTTCAGATTGTTTTTCTTGGTATATATTAGTTATGCTATAGAGTTTGGTAATAAATAATACCTTAAATAACATTTCATTTTTGATTGTATCATGTTCTACTAGCAAATACTGAAATTTCCCCTTTTTTGATTAAATCTTGGAGTAATAGGCAAAATCTAATTTTTATAAAATGTTGGCATGCATTGGTGGATGGCATGTATTCCACAATACTTCTTCCATCAGTGTGAAAGCTGATTGGATCTCATTGGTAAAAAACCCTATCAATAGCCAGATATACTCATTATATGAACTTTCAACCCATCTGCCATTATCTATTTTATAAATAAACATCTGGTACACATTAAACAAATTCCGCCCTTATCAGCTGGGCATTCAGAATGACTGACTGCACCTCTGCAGAGGGGTAATACTCCCCCAATGGGGCCACCTGTTGGCCGTGGGTGGCGACCCGTGATGCTTAAGGATAAGCCCAGGTGGATGAGCAGTTCATGACATGCAATACTCCACTTTTTGCCCTATCTTGGGCTAGACAGGCGGTCGGGAGCAGCCCCCTCCGATCAATCGGCTGGTCACGTCAAAGCCCTAGCACCTATATGATTTTCCCAAACCCTATTGCCCTATATGGCAAGCCCCAACCCCTTTTTATCATATGGGTGCATAGAAGGCAGTGCTGCGGGTCTACATGTCCTGGGAATGACGTTAAACTCTATCTGATGGTGAGGTTCCCAGTTTTGGAGGTTTGGGAATGGGGAGCACCCCTTCATCACCATTGCTCCCTGATCCACTCTGACCCCACTGGAGTGGTAGTACCTGTTAGGGTCCCATATATGGGTTAAATAGAAAAAATGTATTCAAAAAAATTGTATTATCCATTAAGAATTGATTTATTTAAAAACTTTTATCGGCATTAAATGACCCACTGAGGTTGATATGCCGTAAAACAAACAAACCAAACCAAACATTAACAAATTAACCGTAACTGATTCTTTTTGCATTTTATACATTTGCCAAAATAAAAAATCAACTTTCTAGATGGAAAATAAAGGATATTACAAAGCTCCAAAATACTGAACTTACATATTTTAGTCCTAAAGTATTTAAAATAATTTGCTGGGTATTATAATTTGTGGCTGAGTGATATTATCAGATATCTAAAACAAATTATAATGTGCAGTAAAAAAGTTCTTGTAAACTTGAAGTTGAAAAGAAAATTTCAAAATTATGTATTAATATAATAGTTAGTCTAAGTAAAATACAAAATAAGTCCTCAATGGGTGTCATATATTGTAATACAAAGTATATACATATCTTATTATAATGGAGATTGGGTGTTTTTTCTGTCTGTTAACCGAAACTATATACTACTCAAGTCACAATTACTTTAGTTATTTACATCACATCTCCATGATTTTATTTAACCTCAATTTATTAATAAAATCCGTTTTACATTATTAATACTGTTGACCATATCTACATGATATTTTCCACGTACCCCACTTGTACGGGTCAGCACAAGGCCCTATTTATGTGGACCACCCACAAGCCGAAGCTCATGGGGTGGCGGGTGAAAAATTGCGTCGATCCCGTCGGCATTCCCCCTCAAGGGGGGCGCCTCAGGCACTGGGCCAATAAACCCAGCCCGCCCTTTAAATCAAGGGGCAGGTGTTGCCGGGGGGATGGCCCCCTGGGATCAACCCGTTAATTATAGCAATGCGTCCAGAGGCCGAAAGGCCACTTTGACCATATTCTACATACTAATATATGCAATTGTATTTATATATACAAGAAAATGCGGTTTACAGCGTGAATTGGAAGGCTAATTTGCAGATTGATCTTAAAAAATTGATTTTAATAAATATGTGCTTGGTATTATTTGATTTCTAATTGTTTGGTTTTATCTTAATAATATGAGCAAAAATCTCGGGGATAAATCTTAACAGAAATCCATTAACAAGAAGAAATAACTGTAATATTATTCTTTACTTCATATTTTAACTAAATAGTTAATTAGGAAAATTACAATGAAAGACGGGAGTAAGGGAAAATGATGGAAGAGTTAGTTTCAAAGTTGTTCTATTTTCAATCATACCCCTCTGTTCCAAATATTTTTAGCTGAATTCTTATTTAGTTTCATTAGCCTTTCTAATTTAACATGATATTTATTTATATTAAAACTTAAATACTTGCACCCTACGGAGGGTGCATATATTTGCTTAGTAAAAACTAATAACAAATGGATAAAAGTAAATGTTAATCTAGAAAGAAAGAAAAAAAGGAAGAAAAATAATAGAGGATAAAGAAAAAAAGAAAAAGAAAAGGAAGAAGAAAGGAAGAAAGAAATGAGTAAAAAATTTTAAAAAAAAGGAAGAAGGAAAAAAAGAAAGGAATGAAAGAGAAAAAAGGAAGAAAGAAAAAGAAATAAAAGAAAAAGGAAGAAAAAGAAATAAAGAAGGAACAAAAGAAAAGAATAAATGAAAGAAAAGAAAGGAAGAAATAAATAGAGGAAAACAAAGAAGGAAAGGTAAAAAAAGAAAGGAAGAAAGAAGGAAAAATGAAAGAAAAAGTCAAAGACAAAGAAGATAAAAAAATGCCAGAAAGAAAAAGAATAAAGAAAAGGAAGAAATGAATAAATAAAGGGAAATGAATAAAAGAAGCAAAGAAAGAAAGAAAAAGAGAGAAGGTAAAAGAAAGAAGACAGAGAAGGGAGAAAGAATGAATGAAATAAAGAAAGAAATTAGAAAAGAACAAATAAATAATGAAGGAAAGAAAGAAAAAATTTGCAAAAAGAAAGAAAGAAGGAAAAAATTGAAAGAAAAGGAAGAAAGAAAAAGGAAGGATTATCATAAGAAATGTCTACAAAGCATTGGGGATTCAGGGAAACTGTTTGTGTAGCTATTGGCAACTCTGTTGTGTTTGTTGTGCATGCAACTGCGCTTTCCCTTGTGCATACCTTGCTACAACACTCAGTTTTAGCTTGGTACTCATTTCAGATGGGACTCCCAATCGATTCTACCACCAAGTGTGAAGTTTGGCCAGTAATTCAGTTTTGGAATGCAAAAGGCATTAAAATGATTGAAATTCATTCCCAATTAATCAAAGAGTATGGCAAATCGTGCATGGAAGTCAGAAGCATCCATAAGTGGTGTAGGGATTTTGCAATGATGATGATGCTTTCTCAATGACATGGCTGTGAGCAGGTATGTCATGGGCAAACAAAAACTGACACAGTGGCAACAAAACATGCATCAACTAAAATGGTAATTATGTAGAAAAATAGATTCACATTCAAACTTTAAAATGATGTAAACATCATTGACAATAAACAATTAACGTTTCTGTGATTTCTAAATATTTTGGAAACCTTACCTAAATAAAGAAGCCAACTTAACTGAGAATTAAACACACTTCCTTTGTCTTTGAATTACATGTGATGCCATTAATGTATTTCTGAAAATAATAATTACTTACTTATTATTAAAAAATTTGTGTTGTTTTTCTTAAAGGTATCACCAACATAGCACAAAGTGACGCGAGCGTTTTTAGCTGAAAGAAGAAAAAATCGAAAAGCACAAATAAAAAAAAACAAGACAAATAAGATTTTGTCAAAAAATTCTCACCTATAATTTGATATCTTTTTCCCAATGAAATAATTCCAAACATTTCAACTCACAAACAAATTCCAGAAACCTATCTTGTTTGTAAGTAGGGGAGCTCATATAGGAAATAATTCCAAACATTTCAATTTACAACAAAATTGCTGTATTCTTTTTGTAATATTTGTAACTGCTGGGATGAAGCCTATTATTTAAGATTACATTTGTACTTTTTTTCTTACTTCCTCTTCATTTTCAAAGTCGACAATACTTTAGGGAAATTTTGAAATGTTGTTAATAAACAATTTTGAAGATGTTCACAACTAATGAGCCATGAAATAATTTTAAAAATGATCCAATTTCTGAATAAAAAAAAATCTTTTATCATTAAAGAATAATCTTACCATAACCTGTTTCTTTTAATTTTAGTTGTAATCTAACCAAATCACCCAAAGTCAAATCTGTAATTTCCTCAGACTTTGCTGACACCAACTTCATTTAATTTCTGTGGTCACATGTCCAGTATTTAAAGTCGTTTGGACTCTACACTGAAAATGGAAACCAAAAAGAAATCAGAACTCAAAAATAAAATCTATATACATAAATAATAATAATAAATTAGCATGGGTAACCATTGATGCCTGGGGAATGTTTTAATGTTTTAATAAAATAATTTGCACACACACACACACACACACACACACACACACACATATATATTTATTTATTTAAGAATTAATGGCAAAATAAATGAATGAATGAAATAAAAGGAATGAGATGAGTGGAATAAATGAAAAATCCTTTCCAAAATCCTTACTCTCAAAAGTAAAATAATAAAAAAATTAAAAATTAAAAATAATAAATAAAGGATAAAAAATTTTTTTTCCAGAAAGAAGTCCCTAATGGAAAGTTTTCCTCATTTATTATTAGACTCTTTTGAAGGATAAATTTAATATGATTATTATATAAGCTATTGGAGAAGATAAAAACCTACCTTTGTGGTGTTCTATTGAGAAAGGATTTGAATTTAAAAATATATATATCTAATCTAGTCTGGTTTACATCTGGTGGAATATTGCTACAGATGTATCATTTTTGAATTTAAAATAAATATGGTCAACTAGAAGAATTTGTATATATATATAATTATATATATATATATATATATAAATATATAAATTAATATTGATAATGATAGTATACTATATTATAAGTAAATAGTGCTCAATATCATGGATAGTGAATTTATATCTAAGTTAGGCTAGAGTGGATATGAAATCAATGGCCCTTACTCAATGATAATTTCTTGGCTATGTGATTTTCAGACCAAGCCCTTGGTATGAAAATTGCATAAGCAAGAAACTTAGATATATAAGAATAAGGGTAAAAGACAGTTCATAGAGTGGAAACACATTGACTCTCTGGTAAAGAAAAAGTTCCATAGCTATCAGTAAAGAACTCTTTTATATATATATATTATATGAGGAAAAATGAGTAAAGAAAAGAAATGTAAATGGATAAAATGAATTTAATCGATATCACATTAATCGATATCACTTACACATGTGTTTCGGTCAGTTTATGTGTGTGAAAATATAAATTCGCACAATATTTTATAACTTATTAATTAATTCCACACTTATTATATAACGCAACATGTATTATACCTAATTCTTCTTACATAATCTGTTAAATAAAAATATATTCACCACTTAAACTGAACCATCTTACGATAACATCTCAATAAATTAAACAACTTATACAAAATTATCTATATATATGTGGTCCCTTTTTTAATCGACAACTTTTTAACATTTCACCGATTTTTTCAAAACAAACTAAGCTCCGAGAAAAATGTTCAAAATGTTATTGATAAATAATAACACTTTATTTTTATTTTATTTATTTTTTGTAACAATAAAAAAACTATTTTGTACCATAACCCCTAGAAAAAAACAAATATCCAAATCATAACGGTCTATCTTAACTATTTTCAGCGTTCCAAATTAAAAAAAAATCGATTTTCGAATATTTCCAAAAATCTCTGTTGTTTTTCCCAACGAACTTTTTCATTCAAAATAAATGTTCACTCTGATGAAGGTCGATTCTTCTATGTGTGCGAAATATTTTCACACACATAAACTGACCGAAACACATGTGTAAGTGATATCGATTAATGTGATATCGATTAAATTCCTTTTATCCATTTACATTTCTTTTCTTTACTCATTTTTCCACATATTGTCGGATTCAATTCCTTTTCCATTTTTACATACATACATACATATATATATATATATATATATATATATCATACTTTTATTAAACTATGATTAGCTATTTAAACAGGAGGTTTTAAAAAAGTGAAAGAAAATGGAGACTTAAGGGCCCTTTTGACGGGTGCATTTTCAAAAGTTTACAACCAGTATATGATTTAAAAGTCAAAGCGTATACATTGGGTAAAAGGGATAAGATAATATCAAGGTTAGAGCAACATGAAGGGAGGAAAAAAATTGAATTCCTTCACGTTACTCCAATCTCTGCAACAACATCCCCAGCAAATAATGCTAGGGAACATTTCAATCGTCTTTGACTACACTAGGCCGGGCTGTGCAAAAAGATTGCAACTGCCTCAAAGATGTAAAGATGGTGGTTTGACCTAGCCTTGTGTAGGACAGAAAATTGATGATCTCTGTAATTAATTCTACAGTTATATAAACTGCACAGGTGATCACAAATGGCAGAGTCTTGTGCTTGTGAGAGCCTGGATATTGATTGTGGAAATACTTCTTATTCCTTTAGGGACATGCTAGTTTATTCTTATACCCAACCTCTGTACCGCATTTTTAGCATGCTACTCTCATAGTTCAATTACTATTGAATAGCGAGTTTGATACTCATTGGGTGCCCCATATTTGTGACCTCATATCACATTTTACCCATGATGGGTTGAGTAAATACTTCCATTTAAAATACCATTTTAAAAATTGTAACCCTAAGCTCATGAGTGCTTTGAAACAGTTTTATTCTTTTCATTAACTAGTTCTTCCTAGCCTGTTGAGTAGAAAATGTATACATTTGATCCATTTTTTCCCTATTAAAATGTAACAATAAAAAGCTAAGAATGAAATATTTACAATTGTTTGTGTTACAATTTTTTTTTGGTTTATATTTATAATAGTGTTTTTTTTCTTTCTTAAACTCTTTTGTACATAAGACAAATTTAAATTTGGTTTTTAATTCTAGAATTCTAAAGTGATAAAATGTGTCACTTTAATTTATGTAACAAAGTAACAAAAAAGCTAATAACTAAAAATTACCTCATTTGTAGGTGGAATATTTCATGTATTAATTTAATGTTTATTTCATGAATAGTTTCTCTGAGTTATAATTAAAAATATTTTCGTTTATTTTGTTATTTAATTCACTGTAAAAAAAATAATTCAAAACATATACAAATTACATATTTAGAAATATTATTTTATTTTATTTCCAACTATATAAATGTTTTTAAGATTAGACCAGAAATAAGTAAGAAATCTTGAGTTGAACCAATTAGGGTATGAATTTGTCAATGTCTGCTAATAATTAAACATTACCTCATTTGTCGGTGGAATATTTTGCGTGTTGGATTGTGTAAAGTTTGTTTTGCAAAATATCGTAATTAAAAGTGAGTGCTTTATTGTTTTCCTACAATTGTACAATGACATGCAATGGCTGATCTAATTATTGTGCTTTTCAGTTAGTTTTTTTTTAAATATATCATTAATTGACTTGTTTGAACATAGTCTCAATTTAAAAAAAACTTTTGAAATGAATCTATCCACAAGGATTCAAAAGATTATCCACCTGCAAAACGGTTAATATCAAAGTGTTTATCTTACAACTTTGAAATGGCACATTTTCTCATTTGATCTAATCAAGTCAAATGATATTGTAGACCAATCTTGTAAAATCTAAGAGGCTGAAATGTTTAGAGGATGAAAAGTTCATATTATGATGTCATACATATATATATATATATATATATATATATTATGGAAATACGATGAGGAAATTAATCCGACAATATGAAAAGAAAATATTTTAAAAATATAAATATGTATGTGTATGTATGTGTACATGTGTATATGTGCATATATATATATATATATATATATAATATATATATATATATAGGTCTGTGTATGATTATATGTGGATATGCGTATATATGGAATATATGTATTTATATATTGTTTTAATATTCTTATTTTTCTAACATTAATATTCCATATGATATATGACATATCTTTATTAACTTTTCATTCTCAGCTTATTCACATTAAAGCATGCGCCATTATATGTTCTTCGCCTTCCATTTTTGCACATGCATTGATCACATCATTTGCTTTTCGTAAACAAACGCGCATATGAAAATTAACGGTTAACAGCATCAGATTCACACAACCACTATACACTTAACATCTTTCATTTTGTTCCTCACCTAACAGTGTCCTGATGATGGTATAAAATACCGAAATACTTAAGTACTTAACATTTGTTATATTTTTAAAATATTTTCTTTTCATATATATATTATATATATATATATATATTGTTGATCCCATTTTTTCAATAATAGGATCTGCCACATCAATGGAAGAACTGTGTGGACCACAAGGGGTACTATATTTAAAAGTAAACTTCATTTGATCACATTCCATAAGTCAGCCCATGATCTTGGTCAGCTTATGAATTTTTCAGCCAACCCTTGTATGTTTTGAACCTGATTTGAAAAAATGCAAAAATTAAATTCCTGAAGCTTTTCATTTGGTAGTGACACACACACACATGCACACGCACACGCACACACATACACACAAAAAAGAAACAAAAAAAAAAACTTTGTCTCATGCTGTTTACATAAGCCTTCAAATTTATATGTATTCTCAACATTTCAGCCAAATTATAAGATTTTGGTAATATCTGAATGCAGAACCATATTTTTAATTTTTCATCTGCCTATAAAAAAGTTAATCAATCAGATACATGGTGTACTGGTTAGAGTTGTAGGAAATGAACTTATCGACCAAAGTTCAAATCCTGGATAAATCCACAGTTCATATAGCTCTAATACCCTTGGGAAAGGTATGAATCCAACTATTCTCCCTCCAGCTATAGGTAGATAGTAGGCCAGACTGAGCTCTTTAACCTTGGTTAGGCAACCAGTCTAGGAGAAGAAAAAAACTCTGAATTCAAACCTTTAAATCTCCGCTTGTGGTGGTCACTACTAGAATAGGCCCAGGCCTACTTAGTGATCTATTTTAATTTAAAAAAAAATTAAAATAACATGGATTCCTTTGATTTTTCCTCATCATCCATGCCTATTGACAAGCGCTCTTGGTTGGTCCTCTATGTGACATCCAGTGTCTGCACAAAGCTGATGAATGTATGTTTTTGCTGGTCAGTCAACACTAGTTTGTCCAATTGTTTGAGCTCAGAGGAGAATGTCACTTGAGTTCATCCTTACTTCACTAGTAGTGCCAGCATGTCTTGTTTGTCTTACTTTGATGGTTTGTGAGATGGGAAGTAAGTGACCATGTTGTTGGATGTTATTTCCAGGACTTGTTCAAAAAAGCATGTAGTATCCATATGTAGTTCCCATCTAGCTTTTTTTCCAAAATTTTTGTTAGAATCCAAGTGGTGCAGCCATACATTTGTACTGACACAGCTACAGCTTGGAAGCATTTCCATTTGATTTCATCTGCAATTTAATGCAGAGATGGCACTATCTTGATTAATAACATCACATTATCACCATGGACATATATTAACCCTCACTGCTCTGATCAAATTTTTGCACATAGAATAAAGATATCAATTTGTTAAAATTGGTTGAAATTGACATCCTTAAATTATGTACACTAAAAATAACAAAAAATAATTTAAAAAAATTCATATTCACTATTTATTGTATTGTGGTATATCCACAGGTCCTGCTAGTCAAGATTATGATACTTTTTACATATTGAACTATTTTAATAGCTCTTAAGTAAACAAATCAAATGTTGTAATAATTAAATTATTATACTGTGGTATATCCTCAGGTCCTGTTAGTCAAGATTATGATACTTTTTACATATTGAACTATTTTTAATAGCTCTTAAGTAAACAAATCAAATGTTGTAATAATTAAATTATTATACTGTATATCCACAGGTCCTGCTATTCAAGATTATTATACTTTTTACATATTGAACTATTTTTAATAGCTCTTAAGTTAACAAATCAAACTTTGTAATAATGATTCACATACAATAAAATATTTTTATGTTATTAAACTCAGCATCATAATGGAAGTATATTTTCAGAATTGAACCCTTGAAATCTGATATTAGAATTATTGAATTACAAATCAAAGAAATTACTTTCTGCCATTTTGCTTTGTTATTGAAATTGAAGTTTCACTCTCATTCTAAATTTAGAAATACACACCTACAAACTGATGATGCAATACACTAAACAGTTTTTGCAACCTCTTTCTATTGGCCAGTAAAAAATAAAATTTGTGTACTACATCATATAAAATGTAGTGAATTCCCAAAAAGTACCCAACTACTAAAAACGAGTTTACTCAGTTCTTGTGTTTCAAGTGCATATCCAATGAATTGAGTTATATTGAGTTCCTGCACAAATTGGATGGTCAGCTTCAGAACAAAACCAAAATTATGGAGAAACAATACAAAAATCAATTCATGGGATATGCCACTTGAAAACACAAGAACTAGTAAACTCGTTTTTAGTAGTTGGGTACTTTTTGGGAACTTCACTACATTTTATATATGATGTAGTACACAAATTTTATTTTTTACTGGCCAATAGAAAGAGGTTGCAAAAAACTGTTTAGTGTATTGCATCATCAGTTTGTAGGTGTGTATTTCTAAATTTAGAATGAGAGTGAAACTTCAATTTCAATAACAAAGCAAAATGGCAGAAAGTAATTTCTTGATTTGTAATTCAATAATTCTAATATCAGATTTCAAGGGTTCAATTCTGAAAATATACTTCCATTATGATGCTGAGTTTAATAACATAAAAAATATTTTATTGTATGTGAATCATTATTACAAAGTTTGATTTGTTAACTTAAGAGCTATTAAAATAGTTCAATATGTAAAAAGTATAATAATCTTGAATAGCAGGACCTGTGGATATACAGTATAATAATTTAATTATTACAACATTTGATTTGTTTACTTAAGAGCTATTAAAAATAGTTCAATATGTAAAAAGTATCATAATCTTGACTAACAGGACCTGAGGATATACCACAGTATAATAATTTAATTATTACAACATTTGATTTGTTTACTTAAGAGCTATTAAAATAGTTCAATATGTAAAAAGTATCATAATCTTGACTAGCAGGACCTGTGGATATACCACAATACAATAAATAGTGAATATGAATTTTTTTAAATTATTTTTTGTTATTTTTAGTGTACATAATTTAAGGATGTCAATTTCAACCAATTTTAACAAATTGATATCTTTATTCTATGTGCAAAAATTTGATCAGAGCAGTGAGGGTTAATATATGTCCATGGTGATAATGTGATGTTATTAATCAAGATAGTGCCATCTCTGCATTAAATTGCAGATGAAATCAAATGGAAATGCTTCCAAGCTGTAGCTGTGTCAGTACAAATGTATGGCTGCACCACTTGGATTCTAACAAAAATTTTGGAAAAAAAGCTAGATGGGAACTACATATGGATACTACATGCTTTTTTGAACAAGTCCTGGAAATAACATCCAACAACATGGTCACTTACTTCCCATCTCACAAACCATCAAAGTAAGACAAACAAGACATGCTGGGCACTACTAGTGAAGTAAGGATGAACTCAAGTGACATTCTCCTCTGAGCTCAAACAATTGGACAAACTAGTGTTGACTGACCAGCAAAAACATACATTCATCAGCTTTGTGCAGACACTGGATGTCACATAGAGGACCAACCAAGAGCGCTTGTCAATAGGCATGGATGATGAGGAAAAATCAAAGGAATCCATGTTATTTTAATTTTTTTTTAAATTAAAATAGATCACTAAGTAGGCCTGGGCCTATTCTAGTAGTGACCACCACAAGCGGAGATTTAAAGGTTTGAATTCAGAGTTTTTTCTTCTCCTAGACTGGTTGCCTAACCAAGGTTAAAGAGCTCAGTCTGGCCTACTATCTACCTATAGCTGGAGGGAGAATAGTTGGATTCATACCTTTCCCAAGGGTATTAGAGCTATATGAACTGTGGATTTATCCAGGATTTGAACTTTGGTCGATAAGTTCATTTCCTACAACTCTAACCAGTACACCATGTATCTGATTGATTAACTTTTTTATAGGCAGATGAAAAATTAAAAATATGGTTCTGCATTCAGATATTACCAAAATCTTATAATTTGGCTGAAATGTTGAGAATACATATAAATTTGAAGGCTTATGTAAACAGCATGAGACAAAGTTTTTTTTTTTGTTTCTTTTTTGTGTGTATGTGTGTGCGTGTGCGTGTGCATGTGTGTGTGTGTCACTACCAAATGAAAAGCTTCAGGAATTTAATTTTTGCATTTTTTCAAATCAGGTTCAAAACATACAAGGGTTGGCTGAAAAATTCATAAGCTGACCAAGATCATGGGCTGACTTATGGAATGTGATCAAATGAAGTTTACTTTTAAATATAGTACCCCTTGTGGTCCACACAGTTCTTCCATTGATGTGGCAGATCCTATTATTGAAAAAAAATCAACAATATATATATATATATATATATATTATGAAAAGAAAATATTTTAAAAATATAACAAATGTTAAGTACTTAAGTATTTCGGTATTTTATACCATCATCAGGACACTGTTAGGTGAGGAACAAAATGAAAGATGTTAAGTGTATAGTGGTTGTGTGAATCTGATGCTGTTAACCGTTAATTTCATATGCGCGTTTGTTTACGAAAAGCAAATGATGTGATCAATGCATGTGCAAAAATGGAAGGCGAAGAACATATAATGGCGCATGCTTTAATGTGAATAAGCTGAGAATGAAAAGTTAATAAAGATATGTCATATATCATATGGAATATTAATGTTAGAAAAATAAGAATATTAAAACAATATATAAATACATATATTCCATATATACGCATATCCACATATAATCATACACAGACCTATATATATATATATATATATATATATATATATATATATATGCACATATACACATGTACACATACATACACATACATATTATATATTTTTAAAATATTTTCTTTTCATATTGTCGGATTAATTTCCTCATCGTATTTCCATATATATATATATATATATATATATATATATGTATGACATCATAATATGAACTTTTCATCCTCTAAACATTTCAGCCTCTTAGATTTTACAAGATTGGTCTACAATATCATTTGACTTGATTAGATCAAATGAGAAAATGTACCATTTCAAAGTTGTAAGATAAACACTTTGATATTAACCGTTTTGCAGGTGGATAATCTTTTGAATCCTTGTGGATAGATTCATTTCAAAAGTTTTTTTTAAATTGAGACTATGTTCAAACAAGTCAATTAATGATATATTTAAAAAAAAACTAACTGATAAAGCACAATAATTAGATCAGCCATTGCATGTCATTGTACAATTGTAGGAAAACAATAAAGCACTCACTTTTAATTACGATATTTTGCAAAACAAACTTTACACAATCCAACACGCAAAATATTCCACCGACAAATGAGGTAATGTTTAATTATTAGCAGACATTGACAAATTCATACCCTAATTGGTTCAACTCAAGATTTCTTACTTATTTCTGGTCTAATCTTAAAAACATTTATATAGTTGGAAATAAAATAAAATAATATTTCTAAATATGTAATTTGTATATGTTTTGAATTATTTTTTTTACAGTGAATTAAATAACAAAATAAACGAAAATATTTTTAATTATAACTCAGAGAAACTATTCATGAAATAAACATTAAATTAATACATGAAATATTCCACCTACAAATGAGGTAATTTTTAGTTATTAGCTTTTTTGTTACTTTGTTACATAAATTAAAGTGACACATTTTATCACTTTAGAATTCTAGAATTAAAAACCAAATTTAAATTTGTCTTATGTACAAAAGAGTTTAAGAAAAGAAAAAACACTATTATAAATATAAACCAAAAAAAATTGTAACACAAACAATTGTAAATATTTCATTCTTAGCTTTTTATTGTTACATTTTAATAGGGAAAAAATGGATCAAATGTATACATTTTCTACTCAACAGGCTAGGAAGAACTAGTTAATGAAAAGAATAAAACTGTTTCAAAGCACTCATGAGCTTAGGGTTACAATTTTTAAAATGGTATTTTAAATGGAAGTATTTACTCAACCCATCATGGGTAAAATGTGATATGAGGTCACAAATATGGGGCACCCAATGAGTATCAAACTCGCTATTCAATAGTAATTGAACTATGAGAGTAGCATGCTAAAAATGCGGTACAGAGGTTGGGTATAAGAATAAACTAGCATGTCCCTAAAGGAATAAGAAGTATTTCCACAATCAATATCCAGGCTCTCACAAGCACAAGACTCTGCCATTTGTGATCACCTGTGCAGTTTATATAACTGTAGAATTAATTACAGAGATCATCAATTTTCTGTCCTACACAAGGCTAGGTCAAACCACCATCTTTACATCTTTGAGGCAGTTGCAATCTTTTTGCACAGCCCGGCCTAGTGTAGTCAAAGACGATTGAAATGTTCCCTAGCATTATTTGCTGGGATGTTTGTTGCAGAGATTGGAGTAACGTGAAGGAATTCAATTTTTTTCCTCCCTTCATGTTGCTCTAACCTTGATATTATCTTATCCCTTTTACCCAATGTATACGCTTTGACTTTTAAATCATATACTGGTTGTAAACTTTTGAAAATGCACCCGTCAAAAGGGCCCTTAAGTCTCCATTTTCTTTCACTTTTTTAAAACCTCCTGTTTAAATAGCTAATCATAGTTTAATAAAAGTATGATATATATATATATATATATATATATATGTATGTATGTATGTAAAAATGGAAAAGGAATTGAATCCGACAATATGTGGAAAAATGAGTAAAGAAAAGAAATGTAAATGGATAAAAGGAATTTAATCGATATCACATTAATCGATATCACTTACACATGTGTTTCGGTCAGTTTATGTGTGTGAAAATATTTCACACACATAGAAGAATCGACCTTCATCAGAGTGAACATTTATTTTGAATGAAAAAATTTGTTGGGAAAAACAACAGAGATTTTTGGAAATATTCGAAAATCGAATTTTTTTTTTTTTTTTTTTAATTTGGAACGCTGAGAATAGAGTTAAGATAGACCGTTATGATTTGGATATTTGTTTTTTCTAGGGGTTATGGTACAAAATAGTTTTTTTATTGTTACAAAAAATAAATAAAATAAAAATAAAGTGTTATTATTTATCAATAACATTTTGAACATTTTTCTCGGAGCTTAGTTTGTTTTGAAAAAATCGGTGAAATGTTAAAAAGTTGTCGATTAAAAAAGGGACCACATATATATAGATAATTTTGTATAAGTTGTTTAATTTATTGAGATGTTATCGTAAGATGGTTCAGTTTAAGTGGTGAATATATTTTTATTTAACAGATTATGTAAAGAAGAATTAGGTATAATACATGTTGCGTTATATAATAAGTGTGGAATTAATTAATAAGTTATAAAATATTGTGCGAATTTATATTTTCACACACATAAACTGACCGAAACACATGTGTAAGTGATATCGATTAATGTGATATCGATTAAATTCATTTTATCCATTTACATTTCTTTTCTTTACTCATTTTTCCTCATATAAATATATATATATAAAAGAGTTCTTTACTGATAGCTATGGAACTTTTTCTTTACCAGAGAGTCAATGTGTTTCCACTCTATGAACTGTCTTTTACCCTTATTCTTATATATCTAAGTTTCTTGCTTATGCAATTTTCATACCAAGGGCTTGGTCTGAAAATCACATAGCCAAGAAATTATCATTGAGTAAGGGCCATTGATTTCATATCCACTCTAGCCTAACTTAGATATAAATTCACTATCCATGATATTGAGCACTATTTACTTATAAATATAGTATACTATCATTATCAATATTAATTTATATATATATATATATATATATATATATATATTATATATATATACAAATTCTTCTAGTTGACCATATTTATTTTAAATTCAAAAATGATACATCTGTAGCAATATTCCACCAGATGTAAACCAGACTAGATTAGATATATATATTTTTTTAAATTCAAATCCTTTCTCAATAGAACACCACAAAGGTAGGTTTTTATCTTCTCCAATAGCTTATATAATAATCATATTAAATTTATCCTTCAAAAGAGTCTAATAATAAATGAGGAAAACTTTCCATTAGGGACTTCTTTCTGGAAAAAAATTTTTTATCCTTTATTTATTATTTTTAATTTTTAATTTTTTGTTATTATTTTACTTTTGAGAGTAAGGATTTTGGAAAGGATTTTTCATTTATTCCACTCATCTCATTCCTTTTTATTTCATTCATTCATTTATTTTGCCATTAATTCTTAAATAAATAAATATATATGTGTGTGTGTGTGTGTGTGTGTGTGTGTGTGTGTGCAAATTATTTTATTAAAACATTAAAACATTCCCCAGGCATCAATGGTTACCCATGCTAATTTATTATTATTATTTATGTATATAGATTTTATTTTTGAGTTCTGATTTCTTTTTGGTTTCCATTTTCAGTGTAGAGTCCCAAACGACTTTAAATACTGGACATGTGACCACAGAAATTAAAATGAAGTTGGTGTCAGCAAAGTCTGAGGAAATTACAGATTTGACTTTGGGTGATTTGGTTAGATTACAACTAAAATTAAAAGAAACAGGTTATGGTAAGATTATTCTTTAATGATAAAAGATTTTGTTTTATTCAGAAATTGGATCATTTTTAAAATTATTTCATGGCTCATTAGTTGTGAACATCTTCAAAATTGTTTATTAACAACATTTCAAAATTTCCCTAAAGTATTGTCGACTTTGAAAATGAAGAGGAAGTAAGAAAAAAAGTACAAATGTAATCTTAAATAATAGGCTTCATCCCAGCAGTTACAAATATTACAAAAAGAATACAGCAATTTGTTTGTAAATTGAAATGTTTGGAATTATTTCCTATATGAGCTCCCCTACTTACAAACAAGATAGGTTTCTGGAATTTGTTTGTGAGTTGAAATGTTTGGAATTATTTCATTGGGAAAAAGATATCAAATTATAGGTGAGAATTTTTTGACAAAATCTTATTTGTCTTGTTTTTTTTTATTTGTGCTTTTCGATTTTTTCTTCTTTCAGCTAAAAACGCTCGCGTCACTTTGTGCTATGTTGGTGATACCTTTAAGAAAAACAACACAATTTTTAATAATAAGTAAGTAATTATTATTATTTTCAGAAATACATTAATGGCATCACATGTAATTCAAAGACAAAGGAAGTGTGTTTAATTCTCAGTTAAGTTGGCTTCTTTATTTAGGTAAGGTTTCCAAAATATTTAGAAATCACAGAAACGTTAATTGTTTATTGTCAATGATGTTTACATCATTTTAAAGTTTGAATGTGAATCTATTTTTCTACATAATTACCATTTTAGTTGATGCATGTTTTGTTGCCACTGTGTCAGTTTTTGTTTGCCCATGACATACCTGCTCACAGCCATGTCATTGAGAAAGCATCATCATCATTGCAAAATCCCTACACCACTTATGGATGCTTCTGACTTCCATGCACGATTTGCCATACTCTTTGATTAATTGGGAATGAATTTCAATCATTTTAATGCCTTTTGCATTCCAAAACTGAATTACTGGCCAAACTTCACACTTGGTGGTAGAATCGATTGGGAGTCCCATCTGAAATGAGTACCAAGCTAAAACTGAGTGTTGTAGCAAGGTATGCACAAGGGAAAGCGCAGTTGCATGCACAACAAACACAACAGAGTTGCCAATAGCTACACAAACAGTTTCCCTGAATCCCCAATGCTTTGTAGACATTTCTTATGATAATCCTTCCTTTTTCTTTCTTCCTTTTCTTTCAATTTTTTCCTTCTTTCTTTCTTTTTGCAAATTTTTTCTTTCTTTCCTTCATTATTTATTTGTTCTTTTCTTTCTTTATTTCATTCATTCTTTCTCCCTTTCTCTGTCTTCTTTCTTTTACCTTCTCTCTTTTTCTTTCTTTCTTTGCTTCTTTTATTCATTTCCCTTTATTTATTCATTTCTTCCTTTTCTTTATTCTTTTTCTTTCTGGCATTTTTTTTATCTTCTTTGTCTTTGACTTTTTCTTTCATTTTTCCTTCTTTCTTCCTTTCTTTTTTTACCTTTCCTTCTTTGTTTTTCCTCTATTTATTTCTTCCTTTCTTTTCTTTCATTTCTTCTTTTCTTTTGTTCCTTCTTTATTTCTTTTTCTTCCTTTTTCTTTATTTCTTTTTCTTTCTTCCTTTTCTTTCTCTTTCATTCCTTTCTTTTTTTATTTCCTTCTTTCCTTTTTTTAAATTTTTTTACTCATTTCTTTCTTCCTTTCTTCATTCCTTTTCTTTTTCTTTTTTTCTTTATCCTCTATTATATTTCTTCCTTTTTTCTTTCTTTCTAGATTAACATTTACTTTTATCCATTTTGTTTATTAGTTTTACTAGCAAATATATGCACCCTCCGTAGGGTGCAAGTATTTAAGTTTTAATATAATAAAATATCATGTTAAATTAGAAAGGCTAATGAAACTAAATAAGAATTCAGCTAAAAATATTTGGAACAGAGGGGGTATGATTGAAAAATAGAACAACTTTGAAACTAACTCTTCCATCATTTTCCCTTACTCCCGTCTTTCATTGGTAAATTTTCCTAATTTAACTATTTAGTTAAAATATGAAGTAAAGAATAATATTACAGTTATTTCTTCTTGTTAATGGATTTCTGTTAAGATTTATCCCCGAGATTTTTGCTCATATTCATTAAGATAAAACCAAACAATTAGAAATCAATAATACCAAGCACATATTTATTAAAATCAATTTTTTAAGATCAATCTGCAAATTAGCCTTCCAATTCACGCTGTAAACCGCTATTTTCTTGTATATATAAATACAATTGCATATTATTAGTATGTAGATATGGTCAACAGTGGCTTCGGCCTCTGGACCATTGCTATAATTAACGGCGTTGATCCCAGGGGGCCATCCCCCCAGGCAACACCTGCCCCCTTGATTTAAAGGGGCAGGGCTGGGTTTATTGCCCAGTGCCTGAGGCGCCCCCCTTGAGGGGGAATGCCGACGGGATCGACGCAATTTTTCACCCGCCACCCCATGAGCTTCGGCTTGTGGGTGGTCCCACATAAATAGGGCCTTGTGCCTGACCCGTACAAGTGGGGTACGTGGAAAATATCATGTAGATATGGTCAACAGTATTAATAATGTAAAACGGATTTTATTAATAATTGAGGTTTAAATAAAATCATGGAGAATGTGATGTAAATAACTAAAGTAATTGTGACTTGAGTAGTAATATAGTTTCGGTTACAGACAGAAAAACACCCAATCTCCATTATAATAAGATATGTATATACTTGTATTTACAATATATGACACCATTGAGACTTATTTTGTATTTTACTTAGACTAACTATTATATTAATACATAATTTTGAAATTTTCTTTTTCAACTTCAAGTTTACAAGAACTTTTTTACTGCACATTATAATTTGTTTAGATATCTGATAATATCACTCAGCCACCAAATTATAATACCAGCAAATTATTTAAATACTTTAGGACTAAAATATGTAAGTTCAGTAATTTGGAGCTTTGTAATATCCTTTATTTCCATCTAGAAAGTTGATTTTTATTTTGCAAAATGTATAAAATGCAAAAGAATCAGTTACGGTTAATTTGTTAATGTTTGGTTTGGTTTGTTTTGTTTTACGGCATATCAACCTCAGTGGGTCATTTAATGCCGATAAAGTTTTTAAATAAATCAATTCTTAATGGATAATACAATTTTTTATGAATACATTTTTCTATTTAACCCATATATGGGACCCTAACAGGTACTACCACTCCGGGTCAGAGTGGATCAGGGAGCAATGGTGATGAAGGGGTGCTCCCCATTCCCCAAACCTCCAAAACTGGAACCTCACCATCAGATAGAGTTTAACGTCATTCCCAGGACATGTAGACCCGCAGCCACTGCCTTCTAGCACCCATATGATAAAAAGGGGTTGGGGCTTGCCATAAGGGCAATAGGGTTGGGAAAATCATATAGGTGCTAGGGCTTGACGTGACCAGCCGATTGATCGGAGGGGGCCTCTCCGACCGCCTGTCTAGCCCAAGATAGGGCCAAAGTGGAGTATTGCATGTCATGAACTGCTCATCCACCTGGGCTCTATCCTTAAGCATCACGGGTCGCCACCCACGGCCAACAGGTGGCCCCATTGGGGGAGTCTTACCCCTCTGCAGAGGTGCAGTCAGTGCATTCTGATGCCCCAGCTGATAGGGCGGAATTTGTTAATGTGTAAAGATGTTTATTTATAAAATAGAACATATGCAGATGGGTTGAAAAGTTCATATAATGATGTCATATCTGCTATTGATAGGGTTTTTTTACCAATGAGATCCAATCACTTCAACACTGATGGAAGAAGTATGTGGACTACATGCCTCCACCAATGCATGCCAAACATTTTTATAAAAATTAGATTTTTGCCTAACTCCAAGATATCAGGAATTCAGTATTTCTAGTAGAACATGATACAATCAAAATGAATGTTATTAGGTATTATTTATTACCAAACTCTATAGCATTAAACTAATATAACCAAGAAAAACAATCTGAAATGCAAACAGCCTCATCCAGGTTTTGAACTCGGGTCACCAATTCCATTTCATGTTACACTAAGGATTGAACTATTTCAAAACAGTTCTTGTCATAATAGAATTTCACATTTTCTTTTCTACATATCAAATATTTTTGTTTTTTGCTAAAATTTTAATTCTATAAAAATGTTATACTTTCTTTGTTTTATTTTTTTTTTTTTTTAATTTTTGCAATATTCTAGTAATGTGAGTCACAATTTTGCTACTCAAAATGCTTTTGCCAAATGAAGGTGAAAAACTACACTGGATTTTGAGATATCAAGGTTACCTGATACTCTCTGAGTGCTATTCACCAGATTTGTTTCTATGGCTTCGAGCACAACCTCAGATTCCATAGTTTTAGGCCGACCTGACCTTGCCTGAGGTCCTTACAATTATCTGGTTATTGTATTATGATCAACTGAGCCTTTAACTCTCACACAACAAATGTTTTTGGTTGCTTCCACATCGGTCCAATTCAAACTCATAAAGCATTTTTTCCAAATTAGACAACTGAAGATTTTTCACCAGTTTCTCTTTGGTGTCCACACCCAGGATTGAACCAGGGACCTTTAGATAGCATACTTGCTTTTGCATGTTGTTTTCACCCTCCTCTTTCCGTCTGCTAATCATCCGTTCGTCCGTCCATCGTCTCTTTCTCTTTCCTCCCAGACACTCTGTCACTGAAGAGAAATACGAATCCGTTGCTCAGGCAAAAATGGGTTGCTTTTATTGCCAAACTGACTACCCATAATGCATTGCAACTTTTATAAAAGTCTACTCTGCCCTCTCCAACTTCTTGATACTTCAAATTTCTTATTCAAAGTGGGTACAGTGGTGTACCGCTCCAAATATATTACTTCTCCTTCTACCATGGCTCATTTTGCAGGCCAGGCATCGAGGATGCTTTGAGTCAGGTAAGTTCGACTCTTCACTACAACATGACACATTCATCTGTATGGAGTAAAGCAATACACAATGTATCAGTACACCAACTACTACAATACAACCAATCACAGCTTGAATTGATTTGGTTATGTGATATACAGAGTGAAACAATTTATAACATGTCAGTGCACTAACTACCATGATACTACCAACCACAACTTTGGTCACATAATATACATGCCCCAAACTAGCAAGTTCTAAATTATTGCAAAACCTTTGACTAATTCATCCAATATTTTTCTTTTTGATAAAAATTTTCATTCTATAAAAATGTTTTGTTTTGTTTTTAAGTCCTAAATTGTTCATTAAAGAACTAAAAGTTTTTATTGTTGCTTTTTTTTTTCAGATGTCCTGTGAAAAGTTTTCCAGTTCCAATCAAATTTGAGGTCAATGAAACTGATCCTACAGTGATTGAATCAACAACATTTAAAGCTTTTAAGTTTGCTAACAATAACGATATTAAATTCTCATGTTTTGTGGAGATTTGTCATGAAAAAACGGATCCATATTGCTTGGCTGTAAGTAAATATGTATAAAACTCAATATAAAGTCTATATGAGAATGTTAATTCCGTGAAATGGTGGTTGTTTTTGCTTTATGGCATATCAACCCTTTTTGGGTCATTTGATGCCAAATAAAGTCATTTTGATAAACAAAGGACTTAAGTTTCTTACAGTACCTGTTGTTGCTTAAGTGGTCACCCAATTAAATATTTAACAGACTCATTGCTGCTTAACTTCAGTATTATAGCAGCAACTGGTGCTTTCAGCATGACTTGACTGTAATATGAGTTGTAATAGAAAGTTTTCATTAAAATAATTTCTGTTTGAATTGAATTCTTCAACTTCTCTATCAGATTTTGTCATTAACATTCAATTTTGAATTTTCTACCGGACTACGAATCTCAATAAGCACCAGTTTAGCTCAGTCGGTAGAGCACTTGCCTAGGAATCACAAGGTTCCTTGTTCAATACCAGCACTTGCCAACTCAATGTATGAATAGCACAGGGATTTGTGCGGTAAAGTAAGGAGCTGATGGTAGCTGTGGTGCTCCACTTCAGACACAAAAACAATCTCCTAGGTCTAGTGCTAGTGAAAAGGGGATAGACTCCCATGCTGTCTGGCTGATACCGATATTAGGCCACCCCGTCGACTTTATTACATATTTGTAAGGATTTAAATGAAGATTCAACATTGTACAAGTTAAATAACTCAGAATTGAAAAATATAATTTGTCAGTCATTAAGACCGCTAATATTTCATCTCTTCTTTTTATTTATTTGCCTTCCTTTCAGGCTTTAAGGAGATAATAATTTTTTTTAAAAATTGAAATAGATCACTAAGTAGGACTGAGCCTACTCTAGTAGTGACCACAATAAGCAGAGATTCAAGAAGTTTGAATTCAGATTTTTCCTTCTCCTAGACTGGTTGCCTAACCAAGGTTAAAAAGCCCAGTTTTCCCTACTATTTACCCAAAGCTGGAGGGAGAATAGTTGGATTCATACCTTTCCCAAGAGTATTAGCACTATGTGAACTGTGGCTTTGTCCAGGATTTGAACTCAGTTCGACGAGTCTATTTCCAATGACTGTAACCATTACACCAATGTGCCTCCCTAATAAACTAACAAGCCTCCTTGGATTGTGGCCAAGTAATGACTTGGCCACAATCCAATCAAATGCCAATTCCATAATTCAAATCAGCCTCTTTTGGTGCCCGTTCTTCAAACAGATTTCTTTGTTCTTTGAGGGAACATTATTTTCCCCTCTATTCATTGAAAGAAGAGAGAGAGAGAGTTTGTCTCCAATTCTATTGAGGTAATTTATTTTATTTTTCCAATGAAATAAAATTACAAAAGATAAAACAAAAAGTGTGTGTGTGTAATGTTAACCCAGCAAAATCTACACATCATAGTGAGATCTTTATTAAAGCAATACACTTAAAATGTTCTATTTAGAGATTAAAGCAATTACCTGTCCAATTTTTAGTGTGTGTGTATAATAAAGATGACATGGTCTATATATAGAATGCTAATAACTCAAAGAAACTGGTAAAAAATAAGGTAATTTTCACCTTTAGTTGTTAAAATTTCTAGCATAGAATTGTGCATGCACATTATCTGAAATGAACTTAATTGTTATTAAGAACACATTTTATGATATTTTTGTGTTAAAGCATGCAGTTGTATTGTTTTCAAAACGATTCTAAGATTTGTATATTTGGCACGGAAACATTCAAAATGGCTACCGTCTTGTTTCAAAGTGAAAGTCAGTTGGCTAAATTCCTAGAATAAAATTCTATGAAATGAACTTAATTGTTATTAAGAACACATTTTATGATATTTTTGTGTTAAAGCATGCAGTTGTATTATTTTCAAAAAGTTTCTAAGATTTGTTTATTTCGCACAGAGACTTTCAAAATAGCTACTGGCTTAGTTTAAAGTGAAAGTAATTGCCTTATTTGCTCGGAATTTTGACAACTAAAGGTAAAAAATTACCAAAAATAAAATGTACTTACATCTAAGAACATCAGAATTGAAGCATCCAAAAATATTATTATCTATACCTCATATTATATATATATATATATATATATATAATATATATATATGCTTTGCTATAAGTTCAGTCAGTAGAGCATCTGCCTCAGAACCAGCCTTCACCAACTAAGCGCATGAGAAGCACAGCTTGGATTACCATCAACTTTACTTTACAATATCAGTAGATAAGGAGTACTCAGTATCACTGATAGAGTATATACAGATCTAAGTTTGAATAACATAGGCACTGTGTCAATGGGGCCAAATATATATATATATATATATATACAGGGTGGCCAAGAAGTCACTGAGGGGTTGCCAAATGCTGCCATTTTACCATTAATAATTATTTTTTGTTTCTATTTCAGATATTGTATAGAAAATACTTTGGAAATTAATCATGAATAAGTATAGTGTCGAAGAACATACCCAAATTGTTAAATTGTTTATCAAAATCAGGGGTCAATTATTTTAACACAAAGAGCATATCGACGGCATTTTCAAGTGAGAGATGGTCCAAGAGACAACACAATTCGAAGCATCGTTCATCGTATTGAACAGCAAGGAGCAGTAAGGGATCTTCCGCAAGCTGGGAGACCTCACAGTGTCACAACAAAGGAAACCAGCAAAAGAGAGAGGGAAGATGTTAGGCAGAATCCTGAAACATCAACATGATGACATTCCACACCACTTGGGATATCCTGAAGTTCTCTTCAAAATATTCTGCACAGCTTAAAACTTTTTCAGGTGCAGCTGGTTCAATCCTTAAAACCCCAAGATTATCAACCTAGGCTTCAATATGCGGTCACAATTCAAGAATTGTTTTGCAATGACCCAAATTTTCTGAGAAATTTGATAATGTCAGATGAAGCACATTTTCATTTGAATGGATTCGTTAACACCCAAAATTGCCAATTTTGGGGCTCTAAAAATCCGAGGATGATTCACCAAAGGCAGTTACATCCCACAAAGTGCATGGTGTGGTGTGCAATGATGGCAGAGGAGATTATCAGGCCTTATTTCTTTGAGGATGAAGACGGAAATGCTGTCACTGTGACTGGAATACGCTACCGGACCATGATTGAAGACTTCCTGCTCTCAAGAATTCAAAATACGCCTGAAGTATGGTTCCAACAAGATGGGGCAACAGCACATACAGCTAGAGAGACCATGCAGTTGCTGAGGCAATTCTTTGGTGACAAGATTATTGCTCGCAACAGCAATGTCAACTGGCCTTAACATTCCCCAGATTTGACTAGTGCTGACTTTTTCTTGTGGGGGTATCTCAAAGAAAAAGTTTACATCAACAAACCTCAAACTCTACAAGAATTAAAGGAGAACATCAGGAATGAAGTTAGGAATTAAATCATAATCAAGTGATCCTGAAATCTGTCATGGATAATGTTTTGGAAAGGGCACGAATTTGTGAAGCTGAAAATGGAAACCATTTAAAAGATGTTATTTTTCATATATAAATTCTCTTTCATTTTTTTTTTTTTTTTCAAACAAATCACCATTGTCTTCATCATATTATGTTAACATTCCATCAAAAACAAAGAATCTATTCAAGTTCAAAATCCCTCAGTGACTTCTTGGCCACCCTATATATATATATATATATATATATATATATATATATATTGTTGAATATTTAATTAAACAAAGTTGTATAAGAAATATTTTAATTTTTAAAGTAAATCTTTAATGTAAATTGGTGTCATTTTTTTTCTTTTAGACTGGCTGTGTACCAAAAGGAATATTCCTGCACCATTTTGATGATATTTCAACAAAATCCTATAGAGTTTTTTCTTGTAAGTCATGTTTGTTTAACCCTTTTACAAAGAACAAAAATTTTAAACCCAAATTCTTACAAGTGTATTTCTCGTATTTTCTCACAAATTCAAATGTTTGATACTAAAAATCCAATCAAATTCCAAACTATTCATCTCCTTTCTTATTGTTATGTTGCTAACAACAGGTGAGTGGGGGAGTGGTTGTCTCCTGGCAGCAAAAACAAAACAAAAACCACAACAACTGAATCTTTAAACAGGACCCTTGATCTTTAATTTACTTTTCCGTTATGAGGAAAGAGACAACATCCATCACTGGGAGAAAAGACTAAGTCTCCACTGATCAAAGAACAGTGGCAAAAAGATACATATTTACCATTCGAACAACAGAGCCAAAAGAGATCGAAATGGATTCTGGGATTCTCATGCAATCAGGTGTCCAAAAGACACACCCCTAAATCCAAGGGAGACAATTATCTATGGTCTCCTTACAACTAATTTAGATAATTACAATTTATACCTAGAGAATCATATCAAAATTGGAAAGATATATATATATATATATATTACCTATTTTATCTTTCTAATTTCAATATTATTAACAGAGTTAAACTGGCCCCTTAAGCACATAATAATCTGATCTGATCTGATCTGTGCAGTAAAGTGGGGAGCAGATGGTAGGTGTAGCCCTTCACCACAACAAAATTTACTTCCCATTACACAAACCATCCAAATAAGTCATGCTGGGTAACATTTAGGAAGTAAGAACAAACCAGTGTTGGGTGACTTTACATTCATCAGCTCTGTACAGACACTGGGTGTCATCTAGAAGACTTACTAATTAGCCAATACGGATGGATGAGGAGAGAATATTCAAGGGAATTTATATTACTACTGCTGCTGATGATGATGAGCAATAAAATCTTGTTATCTTTAGTTTAGAATAAAATTAAATTGGAAACAAATATTGTTAAAGGTGTGCTTATGTATGGCCTAGGTAATACTACCGGTAATCTGAACATTAGCTACTTAAATGAGAGTAACCTCCCCTTGTTTCTTTTTCACTTTGAGGAAGCCGTGTGTTTTGTTTTGTAAAAAACACAGATTTTTCAACGTGTCCCTATCTGCATCTCAGTTGTTGCTCTATTTTTTAAAGTACTGAGCATTTTTGGATAGATTACTAATGCTAAAGCCTCTCTCTCTCTCTCTCTCTATATATATATATATATATATATATATATATATATATTATTGTTATATCCCAAGATGTAGGAATAACAAATGATAACAAAAACAGTGAAATATGTTTAACATATAACAATATTTGTTTTATTTATTCTCACTGACCAGGATGAGTTTGGATAGAATCCAATTGTCACATCCTTGTCTGTTTTTGTCTCGCTGCTACTCAGCGAGTATATCTGGCATAGAATCGTTAGGGGAGATAACTCTCCCTAACAATAATACTAGTAATATTATTATTATTATTATTATATGAGGAAAAATAAAGATCTACAATGTTTTCAATCAAATTGAAATGATTTCTTCAGGACCCTACCCTACATTAACTAAGTCGATGTAATTCCTTAGTTAATTTATTAGTATTCTTACTGCTCTGTTATTTTAATATATTGATCACTGATGCCACTGCGACGGAAAAGTTAAAGTGGCAATTGGATACTATATATATATATATATATATATATATATATATAGTTGTGTTGTCACAAACACTGATGCTTATCTTCAGCAAAAGAATGACTGGTTATTCCAATTGAAAGAAGAGATACTCAAAGAATTTTACCAATGATATATTTACAATTATATCAGATCAGTGAACCACTTTAGTATCAACACATAACTTAGCATTTTAAAAAGAATACTAAAACATTTATGTACCCCATACACATACAATTATTAATAATCACATGACATATCTTTTGTAATCTGTTACTCATTACCAAAAAAAAAAAAATTATCTAAAAAGACAACGTCTGTTTCAACTCAAACTCCTGTTGTTCGTTTTAATTCTTACTTTTTGCTTCTATAATTAATTTCATCATTAACCTTTGTTTTATCACAGTATCCAGAAAATTCCTCTGTTACAATATTGAGCTACATTAAGTTACAACCTTGTTACACATGAATCACTACAATATTCATGCTACCCTAGTAACAAAACTGCAACAATATATCTAACAATACATTTTAAAATGCTTGTTTCATTTGAATTATAACATCAGTAGATATAAAACAAGATGCAAGGGAGATAACTCAATAATTTTTCTATGACATGCTGATTACCCCAGTTTTTAATTTTTCTTCCTTTTATTTTTTAGCTTCTGCAAGTACCAACAATCAAATGTTTCTGATGACTGTGACAGTGATCCTGATTTTCTTGACAAATCTCAACTGGTTTTAAAGATTAAACACTGACAAAAAAAATCTTTACAAAAATACCAGAAGTAAAAAATAAATACTCTCTCTCTCTCTCTATCTATCTATTATACTAAAGCTGAGCGAATCACCTTTTGGATCCTAAAGGCTTTTTTACTGCTTATTTAAATGGCATGAAAATTATGCTAAGTTATTCCTTAGATCTAGGATTGAATTAAATTTGAAAAAAAAAAAAATCATTTTCATCCTTTTAATTATCAGTAATTGGCAATTAAGTCAAAAAGTTATCAATCCTTGTCTTGAGTTTCTGCCTATCATTTTAACCCTTCCTATATATATCTTAACTAACCATTCCCTATATTATGCTTTAATCTTTCTGAGAGCACAAAGAGCGCCAAGTGTAAAATGTCCCACCCGCTTTAATTGTTAGCATTCCAAACCCATAACTGATAACAATCACCACTTCTTATTACCACAAAAATAAACAGTCTTAAATTTAAAAAGTACAAGTTTTTCCTAACTAAAAGGTTAAAATTAATTCAAATCAATTTATTTTGTAATAAGATCAGGATTTGTGATGTTTGGGGATTAAAAGATATAAAAATTAAATGAAAAAACAAAACAAAAATAAACGCAATACCCTTTTTACTATAATTTACGTTTTTATTTGTCGGTAATGTTAATATAATATGCTTTCTTTTTTTAAATTTTATTTTATTTTTGTCGTTTTTAATACACAACAATAAAAATAAAATTCTTAGCTTCCAAATTATCCAGTCGTATTGTCTCATTAATAATTTCATTTACTTATATTTTTAGTAAAAATGTTCTTTCGTTTATTTTAATTGCCATTTATATTTAATTCCACTTAAATTTATTTACATTTAAAAAAATTATCCATCCATATTTCTTTTTTATTAAATTAGCTCACTCTCAATCCTTCTTATAATATCATGAGAACAAATTCATTCTCTTTTTTTTTTCAGTAGGAACCTCCAATTTGACATATCAGATTTAACCCCCCTCCCCTACCTACATATATTTAACACAATGAAACTTGAATAAAGGTTAATATTATCTACAAAATTTTTGGAGCATTCAAAAGAAGAACCATTTAAAAAAACTTGATGATTTAAAAAAAAAAGAATTTCAGCTTACGGAAATAATGAAAATTAAAAACGAAAACAATGTTTACATTTTCGCACAGTTAAATCAATTGAATTCTAACATAGCCAAAAACAAGTTATGACTACCGGCTTTTTAAAAAAAAATCTATGAAAAATCAACTACCTGTAAATTACTTACCTTTTGATGAAATTATGCTTGAAATAAGTTTTGCCTAAATATACATTAGGGAAAATATTTTTTACAAGGTCTCCCCATCCTTATTTTATTTTACGAAATCCGAAAAAAATGAACAGATAAAAAAACGTTTTTTTAAATGTTTTTCTATAAAGATAAGAGTCTGAATAATCATACCAGGAGATTTTTTTTTAAATAGAAGTTTCTATTTGGGATTTTTTATTTTTTATTAAAAGAACCATGACTACTCAATTCTGTTAAAAATATCATAATATTGACATATTTTAGCAGAATTCTGTATTCACTGTGTTAAATATAGGGGGTGGGATAAATTTGACACTGCAGATTGGAGGTCCCTATGGATCAGCTATGATTTTTCAATATCCAGCCCCAAAACCCTGCAGCACAATGTTTTTTTAAGAAAAATTATGGCTGAAGCTGACTTTTTTTTTATTTGCTTCCAGTAATTTTTTATAGTCTGCTGTAAATAAATGAGAACAATTGTTAGTCAAAAAAAAAAAAAAAATAGAATATATAAAAGCTCAGAAAATATATCTGATTTAACATGATTATTAAACTTACTTTTGTTTAAATAGATTAGATCAATCTTTAATTAGGAATATTTCATATTAAGCAAAGATAGTTTTTCTAGAAATTTAAAAATTATAGAATTTTATTCAAATGAGCAAACATTTACTCCCCCACCCACCCTTTAAGTGAAAAAAAGTTTTATTCAGGTTTTTATTTAAATAAAAAAAAATATTCATTATAAAATAATTCATTGATGAATAACATGCTAAAAATCTTGAATTTTACTTTCTTCTGGTGTGTGGTCAAAAAGTACTTACTGACATGCTGGAATTGGGTGTGTAGTTGAGGAGTGCTTACTGGCATGCTGTAACTAATGAGAAGCAAGAAGTGAGGAAAGATGGCTTCTCATAGCAGAGATTCCAATGAAAGACCATCAGCTAACGCTGGTGTCAAAAACTCAAAAGAGTGAAATACTACTACTACTAATACTAATAATAATAATAATGTCATGCTGACAACATGGATTCCCATGACTCTCTCTTTCCACCTGTCCCTAATGGTCATTGCTTCTGGCAAGTCCTCAACATGGCATCCAGTGCCTGCACAGAGCTGATCAATGTAAGTTTTAGCTGGTTAGCCAGCACTGGTGTGTCCATGTGTAGGTGTCCACGGGAGAACATCAATTTTGAGTTTATCCTTGCTTCTCCAGCAGTGTACAGCATATCCCATTCATCTTACTTGGATAGTTTGAGTGATAGGAGATAAGTGGCTATACAATTGATTTTTTTTTTTGAGGATGCTGCTTCCAGGATTTGTTCAAGACAGTATGCAGCATCCTTATGTAGCATGTATCCTTATCTAGCTTATGTATCCTTATCTAGCTTTTTCTCCAAGTATTTTGTTAAAATCCAAGTGGTGCAGCCATACAGTAGTACTGACACTGCTATAATATGGAAGAAATGTCACTTTATCCAATCAGATCAGATTTCCATATGATCAATAATCTAGCAATGGCAGTCCATGCTTTTCCTATGTGTATATCAAAATTGCTTTCTATAGATGAGATATTGTTTCCTAGGCATGTGAACTTTAGAATATTCAGTTTTGTTTAAATAATTTTATGGAACCTTAACTATTAGCAATTTGTAATAAACTAAACCAAATGTTTGTAGACAACAGTTATTCTGTTTATTATTGTTTTCTTTTTTTTTCTTTTTGTTCTTTTAAATTTGTTTCATTTTTTTTTATTAATGAAGAAAATATTAAAGGATCCACACAATGTAACATCCATTTAACCCTTTTTGTGTGGAGAGCAAATTAAATTGACCAAATAAACTTGATGCATAAGAGTGAGATGAAAATTTAATCCACATATGTGTTGATAAATTCACTGCACTAAAAAAATTAAGTTAATCCCAAGATCCATAAAGCTGAAATGTTGGGTGGATTAAAAAAGAAAAAGGAAAGAAAAAAAATAATTTGCAAGATAATAAGAATTTTTCTAGAAATTTAAGACAACATTTTATCATGAGAAGAAAGTTCCAGATAAAACGTTGATTCAATAAAATTATTATCTTTTTAATTTTTAGTCTTGATGTAATGGTTATTTGATAAAAGTATTTAAGATATTTTTATGATGCTAATAAAAAAGAAAAAAATGTGAAGTACAAAGACTTGAACCCTCTCCCCAACCATTTTTAAGTAAAAAAGAAAAAAATACTCTTAAGACTCTTTTGAGTAAACAGAAAAGATTTTCAGAGAGAATTTCCAACTTGAGGATTCATAAAGAAAGAAAGAAAAAAAAATGAACCTTTAGTCTCATTTCATTCCAATCAGGTCCAGAACAAAAAAAGCCTCCATTCAACAAAATGCCCAGTAACAAAACCCCCACACATAAAATGTTTTATTATTTGTATCAGATTTTCATCTCTTTTGCTCTCAACATATGTCTTATGGCAAACATCTTTATTCAAAGTTAACCCATCATTCCAATAATTTCTGTATTTCTCTGAATTTGTTGGGTTCAAAATTCCATGATGACTCCCGATTACGACAAGAAAAGAAGGTTCCTGAGTTCAAGAAGGCTCCTGAGTCCAACAAGAAGGTTCCCAAATTCGAGAAGGCTCCTGAGTCTGACAAGAAATACCTGAATAAGGCCAGAGGGCACATCAGCCAAAATGTTGTACAGATAACAATAAAGATGAGGACAATAGTCAGAATAATCCAAATAATAATAATTTCTGTATTAATCATTTCATTAGCAGTATCTGATATCATCATCTCACTGAACCTGAAATATTGGGCTTACAGTATGTAATAGAATACTAGGTTGACTCAAAAGTTTTGCAATATTTTGGTACATGCAGCCCGTATATCAAATGACTGAATCTGTTCAAGACATGGAAGGTACCAGCCATGGTTGGTAGTATCATGGTAGTTAGTGCACTGATACAATGTGCATTGTTTCATTCCTTGTATGATTTGAAAGATGCACAGATGAACATGTAACATAGTTTAATTTGGGGACATGCTTTGTGAGTTCAAATCCAAGGGACAGTTGATCATAGTAACAAGATGGTTGAAGAACCTTGATGATCAGACAAAGTCAAATAGACCTAAAAGCATAAAATTTTTAGGCTGTGCTTCAAGTCATAGAAGTAGAATCAGCAAGTAGCACTACAAAGTGTCAGGTGAGCTCAACATCTCACAGTCAAATGTGGTTCTTCCCCTTCACAACATTGGCAAAAGCATCTGAAGCTGGTGAATTGTGCCTCATGTTACCAAAATATTGCAAAACTTTTGACTCACCTTAGTAGTACATAACCCTAAACATTGGGCTTATGGATTCATATGGGTTAGATATTGATTATCTTATGAGGCACCCAGTGAGAATCAAATTGATTACCTTGTTATCTTTTTTTTAATTATTTGTTCAGTTGAAAGATATTCCAGATTTGCAGCTACAGAAATTACACTAGCAGGTGCACTTAGTGTAATGGTTATCATCATATGAGATGGAATTGGTAGCCTAAGTTCAAATTCTGGACAGGGCTGTTTGTGTTTCACTTCATACTTATGCCCTTTGTATTTTACGGACAGACTCCCCCGTAAAATACTTTATGGTGAACCTGCAGATGACACGGAAAGGACAGAGGAAGCCCACAAAAACAGTTCAAAGACCATATTAAGATGATGCTGAAGAAATTCACCATCACATCTTCAAGCCTGGAAGATCTGGCCTCTAACAGACAGGGTTGGTGAGATATGTGCCGCACAGGAGCTGAGCAGCTCAATATTGAAATTAACAAGGCTGCAGAGCTTTGTCGTCATGAACCACCAAATGCAGATGGGAATTTTCCTTGCAATGTGTGTGACTGTATCTGCAGATCCAAAATTGGACTAACTAGCCACATAAATGCTGAAGACATGGAGTGATGTCATTGTCGTCTACAATGGACTTCTAAAGGAAATGCCATTTGTAAAGGTATGACCCCATCTGTTCCCCATCAATTATGTAGGGTAGACTGCATGCTTTGGTTAGACAATCAGTCTAGCAGATGAAAACCAGCTTTACTCTACTTAAAAATTACTTTCTGGGGAAGGGTTGGGTAAATATATACAAAAATTACAGATTAAATTTTATTTCCCTTTCAGCTATAGTCATTTACCAAACTTAATTCAGTTTGTCATTAGACCAGAATTATGAGGCACCTAGTGAGAATCAAACTCATTCCTCTTCATCTGAAAGTAAAACAACAATCAATCATCTTTTATTTAGACAAACTAAAAACTACAAGTGAAAGAATTTATCATTTTTACTAACAAATACAATTCAACAATTTCAAAGTTTCATCATAATCATAAAGAAATTATATATACAGCTTTAGACATGCATCTGCACACAGACATTAATTCATATATATATATATATATAATATATATATATATATATAATTTGTGTTATTGAAAAGTTACCAGGCCAACCAAGAATTAATTTTTTTTTCTTTTTCTTTTACATTTTTATTGATTTTTTTTCCTTCGGAAATGATGTGCATTGTGTATTGAACTGTTAAATGATTATGTGAATTAGCTTATTGTATGTTTGATGGCTTTTGGACATTTACTTCTTGGTCAGGACAAGAACTTTTCAACACTCCCTTAAGTGTGCTTTGATGCCTATATATATATATATATATATATATATATATATATATATATATATATATACACATGTATGTATAAATACATTTACAATATGTTGACAACTCAAGTCAAATAGGCTGTACAATTTCATGAACAACAAAGTTTAAAGAATTCAATCATTTTCAGGTAGAAACAATTATAAAATTTGAGAGAATATTTAACAGATCAAATAACACTACAAAAATGTTCTAAGTACATGAATATATATATATACAAACATTTGATATATGAATGAAAAGATGTCTGTAAATCCAAAAAGTTTATGATGGTGTTACAATTTCTGAACATTCAAAATGGCCACAAATGTGCTTCAAGGACAAAGAGAACCAGACAACAGTGAAAAGAAATAAAAATGTCCTTCATTAAGTTTATAGGAGACATATTTTAGATGAGTGATTTTTTTATTTGTAAACAAAAAGGTATATGAATTCTGCAAATTTTGATAGCAGAGAAAGAATTTTAATTTTTTCATTTGGAAATCTCAAAGAAATTATGAATAAAAATAAGTCAGGCTTAAGAAAATGTTTAAGGTTGAACAATTTTATATTGAGATTTAGTCACAAAGTTAAAGGGAAGCAACTCTGCCTTTTTTCAGTTGTTATGAAAAAGAGTTGTCTGAACTGGTAGATTTCTTCCTTTTTTTAAAAAAAATGCGTTGCACGTGTGCAGTAATGTGGTTTACATCATCCAAATACTACATCAATGATAGATGTCTATTAAAGTTATGCGAGACCTGACCAAAAGGGTATTAATGGATAAATGATAAATTTATATAATACCTACAGGAATAAAGTCATGAATCCAAAAGTCCCTGAAAAATGTTCTATTATCAATAACCCAGTTATTAAGACTCTAGTCACTAATATTAAACTATTATTTAGGGTATCCCATTGTGGCATAATGGTTAGCAAGTTAGTCTCGTAGACCAATTACTACTGAAAAGCAAGTTTGATCCTCACTGGATACCCCATAAAACAAAAAGATCCCCACATTAAACAACCTTCAGTTAATCCGGCCTGGTTGGAGGTCAGGAATTTTTTTTTTTCAAACTATTATCTAAACCTTAAATATATATTAATAATACTAGCAAATATGTGCACCCTCTGGGTGCAAGTATTTAAGTTTTAATATAATAAAATATCATATTAAATTAGAAAGGCTAATGAAACTGAATGAGAATGCAGATAAAAAATTTGGAACAGAGGGGGGTATGATTGAAAAATAGAATAACTTTGAAACTAACTCTTCCATAATTTTCCATTACTCCCGTCTTTCATTGGTAAATTTTCCTAATTTAACTATTTAGTTAAAATAGGAAGTAAACAATAAAATTACTGTTATTTCTTCTTGTTAATGGATTTTTCTTAAGATTTATCCCCGAAATTTTTTCTCATATTCAATAAGATAAAACCAAACAATTCGAAATCAATAATACTAAGCATATATTTATTTAATCAAATTTTTAATATCAATATGCAAATTAGCCTTCCCATTCACACTGTAACCTGCTATTTTCTTGTATATATAAATAAAATTGCATGTTATTAGTATGTGGATGTGGTCAACAGTCTTAAGGATGTAAAACAATTTTATTAATAATTGAGGTTTAAATAAAAATAAAATCATGCAGAATGTGATATAAATAACTAAGGGAATTGTGACTTGAGTAGTAATATAGTTTCGGTTACAGACAGACTAACCCACAATCTCCATTATAATAAGATTTATTTTGATATGCATGAAACTATATAAAACCAGAAAAAAATAAAATTGATGGTTTAAAAATGAATAGATAATTCTTGAGAGAATGAGAGACTACAGAATTGCAAAGATTCTTATCTATGGTCAGTTTGATGATAAAGAATTGTTGGATGACCATATCACAGGTACAGTGACAAGCTAAAAAACAATATTATATCTCTGGGTATACCTGTTTATACATTCATGCAAATTGATTCAATTCGCAAGGTTTGGAGGGCTACAGAGCCATCAAGAATTTTGTCTAAACCATTTCTAGCATCTCAAATTATTGAGGAAGAAGGTGAAAGTTAGATTGATCATCCCAACATCTTCATCTGATCTCACCTGTATGAATTACCTGTGAACTTTTGTGCAAGTCTGTGATTCATTTGAAATATTATATGGGACACAGACATAAGAACTGATGAGAGCCATTTGGCCATCATATATCGAAACCAATGAAAGAGTACATTATATATATATATATATATATATATGGGGTGGGGTTATTTCACAAAGGATATGAGTCTGAGAATAAGGCAATAGAATTTACACTCATTTAAATTTTATGCTACATAAGTAGTTATACGGCAACACCATACTCTGTAATAACATCATTTAACTGTGAAAACACTTTCCTCAGTTGCTAGCCTCATTTGAGCATCCACTTCTCTGTTTCATGTCAGTTATATAATTTTCTAAGAAAAGATGAGATTTAATATGAAATTTCCGTACTCTGTACTTCCCAGCAAGGGATATATATATATATATATATATATATATATATATATATATATATATTATTATTATTTATATTTGAAGGCAATTACAATGCGTATAGAATATAATAAAATATTGTCTAATTATCAAATACTATTATATATATATACTATTATATCATATATATATATATATATATATATATATATATATTGGTGGGTTGAGCTCTCTGGAAATGGAATTTTCTGACAGGTGCTAATTATGCTATAATTGCACGGCTATCCTTAAGCACTCCTAGCAGCATTATATATATCTATATCAATAAAAATTCCCTTTCTTAAAGTGGGTTGTGCAGAGCTCAGAGGTAGGAGCTCTGACTGACAACAAATCAGTTGAGTTTTTATCTCGGCCTGATGCAGCCTGCCAATCTAGCTGCAGACAAAACAGGAGTGTATACACACTAATATATATATATATATATATATATATATATATATATATATATATATATTGATCATATAGTTTGCTATATTTATAAGTAAAGAGTGCTCAGTATCATTGATAGAGCATATATATCTAAGCTATGGTAGCGAAGACATAAAGTCAATGGCACTTGATAAGGGTTAATTCTTAATATTAATGTTAGATTACTAGTCTCCAACTTCAGTTTGAGAAATCTTTTTGGGATTTGTGAAAAACAAAAAGTTCTAATAGATTTCATCAAAATTATTAAGATTAAGTAAAGTATTTTAACACTTAAATAATACTTAAGTATTTTAATATAAATCATTTTAATTTAGATATCTTGATTTTGAAATAAAATTTCATTTTGTTCTCCCTATAATTAGACAACTGCAAAATAATCTGAGTCATTGAATCTCAAAATTCCTGCAAATCCTTCATTAGTTTCTCTAACATTTCTAAAACAAATAACAGAAAAGATTAAAAGAATAATTATAATTTTAGCAAGAAAAGATCCACAGATGTTTTTTTCTTTTTTTTAAACTGCATTTTCAGGAATTGGTCGTTGTCATTTAAAATGTCAGATGAAATGCAAATCTGCTCTCATCTGTGAAATGAGAAGAATTTTGACATTTCATTTTAGTCAAACTCTTGAAATGAGATTTTAATATGAGAGTAATCAAAGACACTTCCTCACCAAACATTGGTAATTTTTGAAGATTTTTGTGTAACAGAACATTTTTGTATTCTTAATCTTGAATTTGGGGGTAAACACATATTTTTTATTTTGTTTCTATCATTTTTGTTGAAAAGTTACAGTGTTTTTAAGTTGACAGTTTTATCATGAAATTAATGTCAATATTTGTGTGTGCAAATTTATCAGTGAATCATAATTGCTGCAATTTTTAAAATGATTTTCTAGCTTGGGTTTTTGCTAATTTAAGACAAAATACACTTATGCTTTTCAGAAATGTCTGGATTTTGGAGACAGAAAGGTTTAGTAATATATCTTTTATTATTATTTATTAATGATAGGAAAGCAATTACAATGCGTATAAAATAAAAATAAAAAGATGTTTAGTCTTATCGATTTCAAAGTAACTTTATCATCAGAGACGTTTTCAGAAATGGATGCATTTTTGTGTATTTTTTTTTGTTTTTTTTTGTACGTTATAACCACGTATCTCGTGTTTTTTTTTTATAACGCCATGCGGAAGGGTCATGATAGCCATTGTTTAATCAATTTCAATTTTATTCTTTTCATCTATTTATCTATTTATTTTATTTTTATTTATTTGTTTTATGTATATATATGTGTATATATGGAATGTGTATTTTAATTAATTATATATTCTGTGTTTAATTCTAACCTATTGTTTATACTAGGACCTAATTTAGCTATTAATAAACTTTCTCTAATTCTGAGATTACCAATGTTGTGTATTATTGTCTCTATCTTAACGGAAAAACTATTGTCCATATTTTTGCATTTGATTAAATGTTTATGGAATGAGGATGCACGTGCGTGGATATGTTCTTTAATTCTAATGTGGAGGGGTCTAATTGTACTTCCTATATAGAAATTAAGGCATTTAGAGCAAGTTAAACGATAAATGGTGTAAGTTTTGTGACATATATTAGGATCTCTTATTGGGCAGTTGGCTAGTGTGCATGCTGTAATAACATTCTTATGTTTTTTTGTTAGGTTTTGGCGTAGTGAGGGCCCAGAGTGGGCTAGTTGGATATCTAGTCCTTTATAAATAGCCTTGCGTATTTCTTTTGTGATTGTCTCGCTGAAATGTGGTAGTTTTAGGAAACAGGTGTTAGAGTGTGTGTGTAGTGTCCGTGATTTTCTATTATTTAAATGGCGTATGTATGAAGTTGGGTATCCATTGTTTCTGAGGGTGTTCATAAAGTGTGCTGTGTGTGTGGTTTTATCTGTCTCTTTACTACATCTATTGTGGATTCTTTTAATTTCATTTCTAATGTAATTTGTTTTGGAACTGAGTAGAAGTGCTGATTTGAAATGTACAAAGAGATCCTTAGTGGTGTTTTTTTTTATAGAAGCTAGTGTAAATTTTGCCTGTTGGTGATATTTTTATTCTAAAATCTAGGAGTGATAAGGAACCGGTGTTATCTGGATGTTCTATTTGGAATTGAATGTGGCTATCTATATTTTGGAATTTCTCAGTTATGGCATTGGCTTCTTCACTGGATGATGTCAACATATTTTTATTAATATTTCAGTAATATTTACTTTTTATGAACAGATTTTAAAGGAATACCCTTTAGAACACTGAAATAAATTCTGTATATCTGGGGTTATCTGGAAAATGCTGGGATAGAACATACTACTCATATACAAGGGTTAGTAAAAAAGTAATGCCATATTGTTTAGGACAGGAATAATTACCAACACAGGAACATGTATCATACAGCAAACTGAAGCTGATCCTCTGTGGATCACATTCCTACTTCTCCAGCATTTCTCTCAATAGCAATGTTCCACCTTCGAATGTATACCTGCCCTGTAAAATTCTGTTGACTGTTCTTTGAGCCACTTCTTCACTACAGATATCACTTCCTCATCATTGGAATAATGTTTGCCTCTCTTCAGTTCCATCCAAGAGGGTTTGAGAGGCAAACATTATTCCAGTGACAAGGAATTGAAATCTGTAGTGAAGAAGTGGCTCACAAAACAGTCAACAGAATTTTACGGGCCACGGATACATGCTCTCATTTGAAGGTGGAATATTGCTATGGAGAGAAATGTTGACTATATAGAGAAGTAGGGATATGATCCACAGAGGACCAGTTTCCTTTTGATGTATAATACATGTTCCTGTGTAGTAATTATACCTGTCCTAAACAAAATGACATTAGTTTGTTGGTTGGTTTTGACATTACTTTTTGACTCACCCTTGTATAAATGCTGGACATTTTAAAATAGAATTTCAATGTTATTTCTATGTATATCTTAATTTTTAAATATCTTTTAATATTAATCAAATCTTCATAATTTTTGCACAAAAAGTAAGAATCAGTGATATCTAATGTGTATATCTAGTTTGTCATTAATCGTTTTATTTTCATGGTTTCATCCAGACAAACATTCATACACACCAACTGCCCTTTATACATGTATTGATTTCTGCTGATGTAAGTCCTCCCTGGATACTCATCATTTTCAACCATTGTTCTTCCTTCCTGTATATCTCATATATATATATATATATATACATATTTTAAAACAATGAGCTACATGCTAAGTCTAAGTAATTTCATCAAGTTTTCTCTCAGCTATTTTGGGTAAAAGATCTCTGAAATAATTTCTGTATATCTAAAAATATCAGGAAAAAGCCGTGTAGAACATACTAATATATATTCTAAAACAAGGACTTGAGAGAAATGTTGACTATGTAGGGATGTGATCCACAGAGGACCAGCTTCATTTTGATGTATGATACATGTCCCTGTGTTGGTAATTATACCCTTGTATATTCTAAAACAAGGACCTACATGCTATCTCTTTAAAGTAATTTTATTCAATTCTGTCTCTGCTGTTTAAGAAACATTCATAATCAAAATTTATTTTAAATTGCTAATATTTTGTCACCAAATTTGATTTCCATTATAAACATAAAGTACATGACATCAATAATTCCATTGTTAGAAGCAAACATTTAAGTCAAACTGTGTATTTATTTCATTAAGTTTGATATTACTATGTGCTGTTAATATAGATTGGTTTTAGATGTAATGTCTCATTTTTTGCACTTTTACATGTGTATGTCAAAAATGTAATAAATATTAAATTCTTTCCAACATAGAGTTCTTTCAAAGTCAATAAATAGATTCCTAGTGAAACTCTGGACAATAAACATGTGACCATTGTAGGTTCTTTTGTTCCATGACAGACACTGCAATAATTTTTGTTTCAATTTCTCAAATAATCTATTGCCTGTAGCGAATGTAATTTTCTTTATAGTGTCAAGAAATTTACCCCACATCCAAGATAGACTGCTTTCAGAGCTAAAGGGTTCCAACTGCCCTGCTATTTACCCTGTAGTAAAAGGGAGAAATGGATTCATGACTTTCTCAAGGGTAATTGTGTGATGTTAACCAAAATCAATCCCAGTCATAATTTTAATTCACTTGGCTAATTTCATTTTGGGGTTTGTTAACCACTACACTATCTACCCTTCCAATATGAGAGTGACAAATCAGAATTGCAAATCGCATCTCTTATTTGAATGGAACTTTAATAAGAAAAATAAGTCAGTGTGCATGTCTTTTGTATGTATGTGTATATGTGTCTGCAAAATGATCTCAGGTGCTTTGGCATTGTCCCTTCCAGCTGGGAAAATTTGGCTCAAGACCGCCCTCGGTGGCAGCAGAATGTCCATAGAGGACTGTACATGTCAGAAGTCACCCTGATACAACATCATGAAGCTAAGAGGTCCATAAGAAAGCAACGGCAACAAAGCATCGGAACATCATCATCTACAGGGACAACCTACAAATGCAAAATCTGTGGTCGAGAATGTTTCTCAAACATAGGACTTCATAGTCACAGGAGGCGCTGCAACTTCAGGGGCACACAAAAACTTTTATCATAGTCTTTCGAGACTGAATTGCCAATGTATATGTGTGCTAAGCAAGAAGTCATCCAGAGAGAGAGAGAGAGAGAGAGAGAAATAATAAAAAAATAAGATAGGAACAAAATTGGAAATCTTACTATGATATGATAATGCTGACAAAAGTTATATATTTGCTTGAATGCCTTATATATGCAGAGGGGAGATATATAGAAGGAGAGGGAGAGAGAGAAGGTGAGGAGACAGATGGAAAGAGGTAGAGAGAGTAAGAGAGAAGTGGTGGGGGAAAAGAGAAGTGGAGGGAGAAATAGAGAGAGAGAGAGAGATGTGGAGGGAGAGGAGATGTGGAGGGAGATGGAGAGAGTGATGTGGAGGGAGAGAGAGATGTTGAGGGAGAGAGAGAGAAAGAGAGGGAGAGAGAGAGAGAGATAGATGTGGAGAGAGAGAGAGATAGATGTAGAGAGAGAGAGAGAGGGGTACAGCAAAAGCCAACTCATAAAAATGATGGAATTGGAACTAACAAAGTTAAAATTCCACTCACATGCTTAGATTACTTTTACATTAAGGCATGACTCCCAATTTCCCTGTACTCTTACTATCACCATTATTAGCTTGTTCTTTTCTTTGATATTTAGGAGATTAGTGAGTACATACATTATCCATTATTCCTATAATTACTTTCCAAAGAAAAACAAAGAAAAAATGGCTACTATATCTATTGTCAGTAATGACAGAGGCCACTGCTCCATTCAAATATTAAAATAAATACACAATGAAAATTATTATTGGAAGATCATTAAAAGTAACATATAGGGTTCACCTGCCGAAAATAACATTTTGTATATAGATATTTATTAATGTAAAATTACATTAAATATGGCACAGGGCCAAAATTGGGGTGGAGGGAAGGTTGATCATCTCTATCCTAGCTTTTAACTTAACATTCTGTATATAGATTTGCTTATTCTATTCAACAATTTGTAAATGTTTTCATTAGTTGAGTATATATTTTATTATTAAGTTAAATTGTGTGTATGTGTGTGTGTGTGTGTGTGTGCACACATGTGCATGCATGTGTGTGATACTGAAATCAAAATATCCTATAAGCTGTGTATGTGTATGCATGATACTGAAATTTTGATTTTAACTTTTACTTAACTATTCATATAGAAGCAATACAACACAATGTTGCAGTGGGATTCCAACTAGCACCCAGTTGGTAGACAAGAGGAAAGTAGGCTGTAACACAAATAGAGACCCCAACAATCCCAAGGGCATCATGTAGAACGTCTACCAACTGGACGCTCGCTAGTTAGAATCCCACTGCAACGGTATTGCTTCTACAATTTGTAATTTGTTTCCTTTGCATTTCCTTTTTCTAAAACAAAAATTTATATGTTGATATTTTGAACCCCCAGTTTGCACTTTACAATTTATTGTAATTTGATTTGATAGATTTTTGTGTTAGAATTATTAGTTTCAGTTAGAAATAATAATAGGATTTCCATTTTGCTTTCATCAGATCAATTCACAAAGAGCTATGGGTATTATATGTAACCCCCGTACTACCTGCTTCATAGTCGGATCATCAGCGACTAAACCGGTACCCCCAAGCTTGCCTGGTGAGCGGGACAAAAATCAAAACCTGTGAAAGGGCAGAGGAAGCTCAACTCAACGGCCATCTAGCACATTAAAGCAAGAACATAGTAATATCTGGGTTGGTATCCAGACGCGTACTAGTCTAAATAACCCTGCTGCCTTGTGGGTATCCACTGGAGAAGAAAAGGCTAAGGAAGAAAACCCTGACAGAAGTCACAGCTTGGACTTCGTTAGGCAGTTCAGTGTGTAAAACACTATCTGTCAACTCCTGCAGCCAAACTGATGCTGAATGTATTGGTTCAGCATTCCTTTGGATCACACCAGCAAGGTGTCACTTGGGCAACCCAGGGCCTCCATACATCTTGACCCCTCTCTCTCTCTCTCTCTCTCTCTCTCTCTCTCTCTCTCTCTTTCTCTCTCTCTCTCTCTCTCTCTCTGCAAAAATAAATCTACAAAACAAAATATCATATTTTCATTTGATTATGTGTTTATATTTTCTTGTTGAACTTCTTGATATGCATGGATCTTTTTAAAGAATTAAAATCCTATCAATTATTTAAATGTATATCTTAAATGTTAAATTATTATTGAAGTACTTTAAAAATAGATACTTATTTTTTGTTAGTAAATTCAATAGCATTACTTTTAACATCAGTTACTAATAGAAATTGTACAGTTGCACTAACTGAACTTTAACAAAACACCTGGGAAAAAAAGCTAAATGGGAACTACATAAGGATGCTGCATGCAGTTTTGAACAAATCATGGAAGTAACAAAAAGCAGCTGTATGTCCACTTACTTCCTATCTCACAAACCATTCATGGAAGTAACAAAAAGCAGCTGTATGTCCACTTACTTCCTATCTCACAAACCATTCAGGTAAGATAAACAAGACATACTAGATATTGCTGGAGAAGTAAGGATGAACTCATAAGCAACATTCTCCTATGATCTCCTACACATGGACACACCAATGTTGGCTGACCAGCAAAAACTTACATTCATCAGCTCTGTACAGACACTGGATGCCATCTAGAGGAATTACCAACATCGATGGTAATAGGGATGGATGGCAAAAGAGAGTTAAGGGAACCTATGCTGATCACCACACTTTCATGAAGATGATGATGCACTGATTTTTGTTAAAAAAAAAAAAGTAAGTCCTACTGGGTTATTTAATGCCAAAGCCACAGTAGTGGCTTTGGCATTGAATAACCCAGTACTATTTAACCAATAGCTGGGAGATTGAGACGGCTTATACCTTTCCCAAGGGGGGCACCTCACATAGTGTAATGGTTAGCAAGTTAGATTTGCAGACCATTGTGAGTTCGATTCTCATTGGGCACCCCATATTTCTGGCCTTTTGCCACAGCTTAGCTTAGTAAATAACCATACCTTTTCCAAGGCTATTAGTCAGAAAGGGAATATAATAGTGTGACTGGAGTTCAAACTTGTTTACTACGATGTCACTTCCAGTCTACCTACCCTTCAGTGTTAGTGTATCATTGGATATACTAATGCTAATATTGGACCTTGATGAGTGGAGACATGACTAAATATCCTATCCCTAGAGCCAACTAACCCAATAGGAGGATACCAATCCTACCAGAAAATAGATTCTCATTTTATCAGAATTTGATTAGTATCTTGATCCATCTTTATACAGACACAAAAACATTTGGAATTATTTCCAGAAATATATAAACAAATGGGGCAGCTATTAGATTTTTTTCCTATTCCTAAAGGTACAGTCTAGTACAATATTGAATACTATATTTCAATCAATTTCTATGGTACAATGGTTATTAAATGAGAAAATGTTGTATGAGTAAATAAGTACTAACAGTTAAGCCAATAGGCATCCATTTTTATTTATTTATTTTTTCAATTTTTCTTTCCCACTCAGATATGATAGTGTATGTATAAAAATAAAATTTAATGAGGAAACCAAAAGATTTTTGAATAATAATTGAATCCAAAGTGAAGGACTTTATTGGTGGTAGGGGAGGAGACATTGTCCTATTTACATACAAAACTTGAACCATGTTTGTTTACAACACTAATATTCAAGATAGAAAAAAAGGTGCATTGTCAAACAGTTATATCATTGTTTATCATTTTCAATGTTGTTTGATGAAATAAAATATCAAAACATTTTTTAAGATAAACTAATGAATGGATCTGAAATAATTTCAAAATCTGAGCTTCTCTTTTTGCTGACAGATTTTTTAGCAATGCTTAAAAGAAGAAAATGGAGGAATGATAAGAAGGACTAAAATGCAAAGAAGGTTTCAAAAACATTGAGATTATTCAAGTGCAGAGATCTTTTCATACTTACTAAACCTCAAATACAATAAAAGAAAAATCTACCAATTTGTATCTTAATGAACAGATGATATATCACAATAGAATGGCAAAAAATGTTCGTGTCTTGGACAATCAAATTACAACAAAGCAACACAATAGAAAAAAAAAAGAATTTCCACATTAAATGAAATTATGGTGAAAACCCATGAGCACCACAAAAATGGAATAAAACATTACAAAATAAGATATATATATATATATATATATATATATATATATATATATATAATATGCATTGATAGAAAATAAAACTGCAACAGTCTGAATTTCTTCAAGATTAAACATACAGGTAATATAGGTGGATAAGAGTAAATGATTAAATCTACATATCAATATTTGTACAGGTTCCAAAATAAAGAGTGTATGAAAAGTACTTTAATCCTTAATATGCCATGTATCCTCCTTGGGAATTAACACAGTTCTGTACTCATCATACAAATGGTGATATGCACCTTTCTCTGGGTTATTTTAACATATTCCTTTGTATATGTGATCATTTGCTGTAAGTATTTATCCAATCACTTTGCCAGGATGTGACACAAAATCAACTTTTCAATGAAGTGGTTTGAATTCAGAGTTTTCCTTCTCCTAGACTGGTTGCCATAGCAAGGCTAAAGAGCCCAGTCTGCCCTATTATTTATCCATAACTGGAGGGATATGAGATGAATTCATGCTTATCCCAAGGGTATTAGTGCAAAGTGAAATGTAAACAGCTTCATCCAGGATTTGATCTCGGATTGCCAAGTTCATTTCCTACAACAATAAACATCACATTACAAGCGCCTCTCATCATTTACTATCATACAGTGATATAACCTGTTGTTCAATCTTGAGTAAATTGAAACACATATTTAAGGGGTTTATATATATATATATATATATATATATATATATATACTGATATATATATATATATATATATATATATACTGATAATATCAAGTGCTAAATTTATAAGTAAATAGTGCTCAATATCATTTATCAATGATGTATATCTGTTAAGGTAGCATGGACATGAAGTCAACAGCTTTTGGTTACTTATAGTTTCTTATGCGATTCTCAAACCAAGTTAAAGTAGCATGAAGTCAATGGCACTTGCTTACTGACAGTTTATCAAGCACCGTTAACTTAATGTCTATGCTATCCTAACTTAGATATGCATGCTCTATCATCGATATTGACCACTATTTACTTAGAAATAAAAGTACTCTATATTATCAATATATATATATATATATATATAGAGAGAGAGAGAGAGAGAGAGAGAGAGACTCAGACATGTTCATGGACACACACACACACACACATACATACATAAGTACTATTAAAATGAATATATGATGAGAATGAATAAAAACACCAAAAGGTATGAAATAGAAAAATTAATTTACACAATATTTTAACTAAATCTATTTTCTAAATTTAAAATATAAACATGCTGGCCTCCTCAACTGACTGCTGATGTGAATCCCATCACAGACTGTCTTATTGCTGTGTGTTTGTTTATATTTTACCTGGTTCATTGGAACAACTTTCAACTGTGATTGTAATACAACAAATAAATAAAGGAGGCTTCATTTTACTTTATGTAATTAGAAGAAAGATTTTTTTTTTAATGAAATGTGGTGGAAAGTGAAGAAAAAAAATACAATTTTCAAACTAACTTGATATGAAGGCCAAGAAAAAATAAAAATAAAAGCAATGATGAAGAAATGCTTAAAAAAAATCAGATTTGAATTTGCAGGGTGGGGATTGTTGGTGAAAACTCTCAAGCAAATTTGGCCACAAACATTTGGGTAAAAATTTTGGAATGTTTTAATAAAATGTCAAGTGCCAAATTTTCAGTGAATGATGCTATCGAGTCCAATGGAGTTCAATGCTGAAAAAAGTGGAAATGAAACAAAAAAAAAAAAGAAAAAAAAAAGGGTAAAAAGAAGGAACCAGTTGCAGGAAGACAAGAAGACTTCACCAGACACAACATTTTTCAACAGGGTTCATGCCACTACCCCGAGGACATTTGTAGGCCTTGGCAAATTCCACGGAATTTGATAGTGGTCCTTTGACTCTGAAATAAAATACAAAATCACATTGAATAAAATAAATATAATTTTATGAAATGTTAACAACTATATGGGTCATACAAAGATTATATTTTTTATGGATATCCTTAAAGATGAAAGACTTACTAGTCTACACTTTTGTTTCTAATTTACACCCATCAATCAAATAGTTGGTGCATCAACACCTATATGGGCAATAAAACTGTCCTTTTGTTGAGTCTCAAATTAAAAATTAAAAATTGGGATGAAGCCAAAGTATATCCATTATTTTTTTAAACATTGAAACTTACATGGGTCAAGCCTTATTTTTATGCTAAACATTATTTTTCTTTATAAAAGCAAATTAATGTTCTAATGAACAGATTTATTCTTGAATGAATTTTATGAAATGTTTAACAATTCTAAAGGCGATCATTGATTCCATGAAAATAAATCTAAAGATAAAATTTCATTGGCTCCATAAAAAACAAAAAAAAAAAAAACAAAAACAAAAAAAAACAAAAACAAAAAAAACCAGAAGTGTTACATAATTTATGTGGTAGCATAAATTATTTCACAAACCCTGTAAAATAAGGGGCCATTGGCTTTCAAATCAGAGAGCGTAGGCGGGTAGATTTCTGCTGGAAAAATACCAGTAACGGTTATAGCTCTCTGACCCCTAGAGAACACATCACGAGAAACATGTGACTAGATTTAGATTTCAGTTTCAACCAGAAATGGAAGCAGAGTAGACGTGCTCTGCTGAGGTTGACTCAGTTTCAACCAGAAATGGAAGCAGAGTAGACATGCTCTGCTGAGGTTGACTCAGTTTCAACCAGAAATGGAAGCAGAGTAGACGTGCTCTGCTGAGGTTGACTCTCTGCGCAGAAGAACATGGGCAGAAATAAATCTTGCAAGAAAATAAAAGCCTTGTAGTTAATTAATTGCATGACGAAAAAGTAACCCGAAAGAATCCCTTAGAAGTAAAGATGAAACAGCCAGATAAGAACTTAGCAGAAGCAGAAAAGAAGTAGAAGATGAAAACATGGCAACTAGATGAAGCAGTAAAGGAAGAAGTAACAAACAAGTAAGTCTCAACTCTGTATCTGTCTCTCTTTCTATCACCAAGTCTCCTCTCTCGATTATATACCTGCAATAGGTTATATAACAGAAGCTGTGCGACCATATTTCTTTTAATGTTCTCCAAGTATTCAAATCTTAATGTTGAGAACATTTTCAATTTAGTAAACAAGCAAAAAGTTGTACAGAGCTGAGGGACTGAAAAGTATAGGAGTACTGCACTTGCACTATCTTGTGTTTCATACCAAAAAGCATTCTGTTCCCAAAATACTAAAGCTGGTTTCATTGTCTCATTTAGACAATATATTTTAGACATGTAGATTTCATCATTTAAGTCATTCAGTTATGCATACATTTTCATTTAAATGTTTTTAAATGTTAAGTTTCAGCCTGAATCCTTTTTAATCATTAACTCATTAGAGTAACAAATAGTTTTACTGCTTCCATGTTTTTATTTTTAGGAGAATGATGTGAAAAGTTAATTGAATTTGGAACTCCAAGCAAAATTTTGTAAAATCTTTCATCTTTAAATATTATTTATACAGCCCCCTTTAAAGACATGTTAATATAAGATCTAGGATTATTGCATATAAATCCTCTCAGATACATGTGTGGTGCCAAAAATTGCTCAGCTCTATTGGAATTCTCTGTTTAGAGGTGCTTCAGACATAAGGAATTGATCCCTACCGTATCTGAATGCAATTGACAAGGTACTTCTGTCCCCCAAACTTTTCATTGTAGGATGATCTTGACTGTACCAGTGTTTTTAATTTTGTTTGTTTTGTTTTTCGTTTCCAACTGATGAATACAAATTTTCTTTTCATTTTTTTAAATTAGCCAAATTTCATAGCAACCTTTTAAAAAGCCAATGTCCGATATAAGGACTTTTAATGTTTCTGCCTTTTATTAGTCATTTTTTATAATAGTCTTGTTAGTCTCTGGCATGTTATCTCTTTTGGATTATTTAATACCAAATTTAGACTTTTTAAAGGAATCATATGGGTTGAAGTAACTATTCCTACTTAATTATTGTGACGGAGAACGAGTACTACCGTACTCTTTTAGAAAAAGAGCAAGACATTGTCTTGCCTGCCGGGATCGAACCCGCGTCCTTCCACATGTAAAAACAAATGTGATTTAGGCACTGGATGGACGCGAGGTGCAATTCAGGTGCCCGGATGTTGGCACCTACACGTGAATTGTGCGTTGCACGGACGCAAGGTTCAACTGATGTGCCCGGATGTTGGGGGACTGTGCCCATAAAAACCAAGTGAGTGGAGCGCTGGGCAGTCAGCAGAAGCAGTTGACTGACGTGAGATGGCAGTCAGCAACGAAGCGCTTTGTGAACAACCCAACAAAGAAATTGATTTTTATTCAACAAAATTATAATAATATGTTTGTACACAGTTATAAGGTTTCAAGTATTATTATCCAACACTAATAATTTGCACATAATTATATGCTTTCAAATATTACAAGCAACTATGTTTTCAAGTAACTAATAATGATTCTTAATACAAATAATTTGCACACAGTATATATGGTTTAAAGTATTTATTTGATACTAATAATAAACAAATAAACAGGGTGTCCCTGGGAGTAATGGTACCAAATGTGTGACTCCACACTCCATACAGCTTCAGAATTGAAGACGGTAACAAACTGGATGCAGTTTAATGTCATACCCTGTTTTTTATGATGAAGGGATCTTACCCCTCAGCAAGGATACAGTCACTAACAGGATGAGTAACTTATACCATCTTAAAGAATTATTGTTTTGACCTTGTGATCCTGGACAGAAAAAATAACCTTTACCAAAGGGTAAAGGTCATTTTCAAAAGAATGTTGCACACGGAAAATATAAAAGCTGTTTTATTTTATTTCAATTCTTTAGTAATTTCTATTCTGTGTGATTCATTTCAGCCAACGTAAAATTTGCCTGATCTCCCAAAGAATTTAAGGTTAAATTCATTCATTTGGAAGTGAAAAGAATGATTAAAAAATAATTATCATGTATGAAAAAAACAGACAATAAAACTTATTAAGTGGTGATGAACAAATTTTAGTTAAGAGATTTAAGTAATAGGATTATCATTAAAACAAGATAAAAATAAAAAAGATGGAAGAGAAAACTCAAATGATAAATGACAGGTGGTAATCCTCAAGATAATCCTATACAAGTGGATAATCCTTTAGAAAAACAAAGAGATAATCACTTTCCAGTTTATAAAACAATTATAATAACTCAATGTAGTTTTTAATAAGGGAAAAACAAAATGATTTTATGGAACTGAGACTAAAACCTTAAAGATCAATCATAAAAATTATTATTAATTCTTACAAAGACAATGGTTAAGTCACTTACAGCCAAATCATACAAAAAACACAATTTCTTACCAGATCACCAGTTAAGAATCAACAAGCTTGTTTATTACTTAGATGGGTGACCACTTAAGAAACCCAAGGCATCTGTGCCAGACTAAGCAAAACTTAGTAAATAAATTTTAGGAAGCTATTGTAGGGAGAAAATGAATAATTGTCTCCCTTGGAGAGTGTGCATGTCTGTTAGGCACATCATGGAATGTCACACAATAATCCCTCCAGTCTATGTTCAATCTCATGTGCCCTGTTTTTTGGTCTCTTAATATGCATTTCTTAAAATTTACATACAAATTTTATGAACAAAAACACAAGTGTAAATTTTGTCCATGTTCACTGACTCTCAAACATCTGAGCTTTATCGTTTGTGGCTCTTACATTTAGCAAGTTTTGCCACCCCTGATGTAGAGTAAAATAGCACTTATTCTGAAATACTATGATAATGGTAAATAGCAAATTAGTGCTCAGCCTGAAATATTGGGCTTATAGGATGAAAAGATTGAAGAAGGTCCGTTTTTTAATATGTAGTATGATGGATATAAAAAAAAAAATTTAGATAAAGCCTTCAGAATTTTTTTTTAGAAATAACTTGAAGATCTTATACAGCTGAACATAAAAGAAATTAAATAAAAAAAATGAATGAGAGATATTTTCTCTTGAGAATGAAATACCTGATTGGTCCAGGACTGTGACCTTCCGTCCGAATGACGTTTAAAGCTTCTTCATCTCGCATTGTTCCACACCAAATCTATAAAAACAAAACAAAGAAAAAATAAAAATAAACAAAGGAAAAATAATTCTATTCTTGCTAGAATTAGGGAAAAAAACAATTACCATAAAAGAATAGAGAAATTTACTTTTATTTTAGTAGAAGTTTTTTTTTTGTGTACATGAAAAGGAAGGATCCACTCTTCTAATTACATAATCTATTTCAATACATATGCATATACACACACATATATATATGTATACAAAACCATTTGGTGTATATATATATAAGGGTCATTCAATAAATAAGAGGAATTTTTTGAAAATGGTTGTTTTTTTTCTGTCTGGCTGATACTGATATTAGGTTGCCCCGACGACTTTACTTTTATATATATAGTAGTACAAACATAAAGTCAATGGTGCTTGGTAACTGTCAGTTTCTCACCTGTACAACATTCAAACCAAGTGCACTTGGCCTTAATCAATTCTGTTGTTAGTTGCACATAACAAATTGTAACAAATAAACCAAAAGATTTCAAAAGAATAATTCATTGTTTCATTGAAATCAAAGTCAGACTTTTTAACTTTTGATGCCTGTCACAAATGATTTTCTAATAAATTTTAATTAATTTCCCAAGAGTGAAAAAGCATATCTCTCTCTCTCTCTCTCTCTCTCTCTCTCTCTCTCTCTCTCTTTTGTGATCAATGTCTGTGAGATTGATTTGTATTTTATTAGCATTGGAATTTGATGATAATAATGACTGATGATTATAGTCAAATTCAATATGGTGCACTAAGATCCTCATCACTCCCAACAATGAGCAAATAGAAATTCTTCTTATGGGGGGGGGGGGGGGTAATGGGTTATTCTTGTAGGAAATCGACATCGCAAGATGAATTCAAAACCTGGACAAGGCTGTTTGCATTTCACATAGTGCTAATACCCTTGGGAAAGGTATACATCCCACTATTCTCCCCCAGTTATCAGGTAAATAGTAGGACAGTCTGGGCTCTTTAATCTTGGTTAAGCAATCAGTCTAAGCGAAGGAAAACTCTGAATTCAAACCTATTAAACTCTGCTTAATAAATTGACCTTGTATCACATCCTACTCACGCAGAGGGATTGGTAAATGTGTAAATTATTCAATGGGAGGGACCAGAATAGACCCAGTTTACATTATTTATTATTAATATTTTAAATCAGTTTTCTTCTTTTTTTTAAACAAAACAACAATCAAAGAACACACATTCATCTCTGTAAAAAGGCATACTTAATACAACGCAAAGAAATGGATGCTCAAGTTATGCTAGCACAGGTAACACATTTTTTTCAACTGCAAAATATTATTGTCTTTGTCTGAGTGATTGATCTAAACAGCATGTCAACCAGTCTAGGGTTATTTTATGCCTAGAGGTTAGTGAATTAAATGAATTGTATGTTCATATTGAATTTTTTCGTGGAGTTGTTTCTTAAGAGTTTTTGTTGGGTTTTTTTGTTGTTGTTTTTTGTTTTTTGCACATGGTCCTATCAAATACAATTACTTTTAAATGGGCCTATTTGAGTAACTAATAATAATAATCCTTAGTAAACAATCACAGCTACAAGTAACTATTTTTGATAAAATAATTTGCACAGTTATATGGTATCAAGCATTCCTGTCTAATATAAATTTTTAAACAGATCTACTTGACCCAAAGATGAGAGCTAACAGGTACTACTACTCCAGGTTAGAGTGGAACTAAGAGTAATGACCATGAAGTGGTACTCCACACTCAATAGATATCAAGAACTGGAGCCTCACCACCATATGCAGTTTAGATGTAGTTAGTTTAAAAATGAGTCACAAAAGACCACTGAAGGTCACTAAGTGTAAGTGACAGTTTAAGGTGATTGGAGTACCTGGATTTTCATTTGAAAAGAAAGTTATAATAGGAAGTTTAGAAGTTGGATAGAAACTTTAGTTAGATATTGCTGATGTGATTGGTTGAGAATTCCATCTCTTCTCAACTGGTTCCCAGTTGATTGTAATGGGTAATATGAATTTGTCGTAAATAAAAATAATATGTGCACATATAAAAAGGTGTCTGAGTTGTTCTGCATTCCAATACAGAAAAACTTAAAGCAGTTGGGGTTGCAACAACAGAATGAACAAGATGACAACAAAATAGCAGATGAGAATCAACAGAGAGACACAGTGACAGACAATATAACAATAAGGAGAGGAGATGGGCATTGGGTTATGTAACAAAAGTAACATTTGTCTTTGTTAAACAAAAAAAAAAAAGGGAAAGAACAAGAAAAACATGGGACATAATTTGAAAGTTTTTGAGGTTACAATTTGTTTAAATGACTTTTAATACAACACATTTATTTTCTGATAAACACGTAAATAAGACGTTACGACACTCATTTGCGACATCACTTCCCGGATTATGGTAGTCAGCCATATTCTAGAGGCACACATCACATGCGTCTTTTAATACTCCTTATATTTTGATGAATAAAGCTTGGATAAACTTAGCTCCGAATCTTAGTCTTCATTCCTGACACACAGGTCTGAATAGAAATCCATTTTGCTTACCCGTGCATAGTTAAGAAAAAACAATTGTTCATGTGTAAGGTTGATGCCTGGGAGTGGCAGTTCTGGTCCATTATCCTTCACCCACTGGCTGTATGCCTACAAAGAGTCCAAAGTAAATTAAAAAAAAGGTGAGTGTGAAATCTTGATGACCCATTGTACTCTCATGCTGAAAACCATTAACCTAGGTAGATTAGATGGGAAAGGAATTTTAATTAAAATTATTTGGGATGGGTGAAGAAAGATATGAGGGGCAGGTAGAAACTTTGAAAGTATATAGACAACCCACCCACTCTCATAGAAAGGAACAAAACCTGTGAAAACCCCAGAGGGCAAAGAAATTGTCACACTTGCACAGGAAATCCATTGTGATAGAGATCTCTACAGATAGACGATACAGATATTTGTAAATTAGTTTGGTTGTCCCCAGCCTAGAAGGAGCTGTGATTGGTGAAGACAGATCACATAATAAGTAGGGAAGAGACAGAGACAGAATGTGTTCAGCCTTGACAGACAGAGGGTGGTCCTGTTACTCGGATATATAGATTATAATCAGTTAGTATTTACTGTTAATAAAGTCTCCTTCTTCTCCTTTCCAACAATGGTCTAAAAATTCACATATTCCAAGACCAACCCATAGAAAAAATAAAGTAAGGTAATAATTATCAAAAGGTGATTTTATACTTCTTTCTGTAATCCTGTAAGATCAACAATAATCATGATGATTTACAGCTTGGAAGTCAAACTACAGTAATGGCCAGAATGAATGATTCACAGGATTTTTTCCTGTACAGGAAATCTATTGTGATAGAGATCTACAGATAGATATTTCCATCACGCAGTCTTCATTCGTTCTGCACATTTTGATTGGTCAAAATGGATGACACATTGTTTTTCTGATTATAGAGTATTCATTTTTATTGCATGTTCTTGTTCAGGTGGGATTTAGCTCTGATTAGAAGTGTGATTTACCTGTGAATTATAGAGATACAAAGTGTGGTAATAGTGATTATGCCTGGTAAAAGAATTTCATCAGAGATTCATGTGCAGATCAAAATTCTCAGCAAAGAAGGATATAGTACTCATGAAATTACTGCCAGATTGTGACTAAAACAATGAACAACTGCCATGTCAATAAATAATTTTAAAGAGACGAATCAAAATGAGTCTATCACATGTAAAATGAATGAATACTGTGTGATGGAAAAGTACAGGAAAAAAATCATGTGTCATCCATTCTGGTCAATATTGTACAACTGCCTGTCTGTCCAACAATGCAACAATAATTGATATTACTATTTTTTCTTTCACAAAACACTTGTAAAAAAAAAGCCAGATTGGAACTACACAAGGATGCTGTGTGTGTTTTTTTAACAAATCTTAGAAGCAATACCCCACAAAACAACAATTGTACAGCCATTTATCTCCTAACTTACAAATTGACATGAACACTTCGGTGTTGTCTGACCAACAAAAACTTACATCTATCAGCTTTATGCAGACACTAGATGCCGTGAAGAGGACTTGCCAGGAGCAATGACTGATGTTGAGTGAGAATCAAGGGAATCTGAGCTGTCAGTATGACTTGATGATAATGATGAGTTACAGTTTGAGAAATGGAAATATTGCTCCCAGGCTGAAGGATACAATTTCATACCAATCACTGCACAGACTTCTAGCATCATCAGCTGATAAACAATCTCTTTTATCTAATAAACCAGTGCAGTAGTACTAAACACCAAGACAAATCATAGGAGACAACTTGGCTATTTCAACACTTTTTTATTGCCATAACCTAGGGCAACATACTGGTCATTTCAAGCAGATGAACATACACTTAAGGAGAAAAAAGAAAAAAGAAGAACATTTTTCCACTACTGAATATGCAGTTAAAATATGTTTTAAAGAAAATAATAGAGTTGATATTTGTCAGAATTTTAGATACAAAAGGAATTGATTTTATTTCTTTTAATTCAATTATTTTTCTGTAAAATAAAGAAATATAAGCAACAAGATTTTTTCAGAAAAATGAAAAATCACATTTCAAAAAATGAAAAGTTATTAACAAACTTTTGATTAAATATTTTTTGTTGTTATGTCGCTTTTCTTTTTTTCATTTTTCTTTGTTTTTTATGTTTATTTCTCTATTATTTTCCAAATTTAAAAAGTATTAAAACGTTTTACAATAAATAGAGAATGCTCAAGGTTTTCTCCAAAATAGCAATTATTGAGAGACTTCAAGGTAGGGAAAATATTTAGTCGAAATCTCCACTCACCAAGGACCAATATCAGCATTAGGATATCCATGATATACTAACACTGAATAAACAGAAGGAAAGATAAGCTCATTTACATATACAGAAATATTTAATACATACATAATATGCATACAAGTAGTATTGAAAGAATGCACCAGCATAACCCAACAACTAGAAATATACACATATTGTTCTATGAACCAGCAGTATTTGTAAGGGGTACAAAAAATGGCTTATTTGATTATAGAAAGTAAAATGGCCATAGCCATATGTCTTTACTGTTCCATAGCATGGGAAAGAGAAGATCTTTACTTTTCAAAGAACAGAGGCAAAAAAAGCTTTCTTCCATTTTATATTCCATCTGCATACTACTTATTCGTAGAATCATATGTGTATAATTCTATCATGTGACATGTTTATGTATTCTTTCTTTTAATACTACTAGGGTGAGTCAAAATCTTTCCAATATTTTTGTACATGTTAGTGTGTGTCACATATATCACATGACTGAAGCATGAAAATGTACCTGTTGTGGTTAATAGTATTCTGGTAGTTGGGGTGCAAACATATTGTGTATTGCTTTACTCCACATGTCATTTAAAAGCCACACAAATGAACACATAACACAGTATGATTTAGGAACTTATGCTTTACAAGTTAAGACTGGGCTATAATCTTACCAAAGCAATAAAAAAAAACATTTGTTATATGTAAATAATTACTGTATAATTATTTATATGAAAAAAAAATGAAGAAAACTAAAACACTTCTTAGTAATTGCAAATGATAGAAAATGAATCTTACCCAATGAGCTTGTTTCAAGCCACCATTGTCGGCAATGTTCTCACCCAAAGTGTTTTTTCCTTTGATCTACAAAATGAAGAGAAAATAAAGATAGAGGTGTGTGGGGGTAATGGTTATTGTCATAAGAGATGGACTCAAATTCTGGGTGAGGCTGTTTGCATTTTGCATAGCGCTATTACCCTTGGGAAAGGTATGTATCCAAATATTCTTACTCCAGTTATAGATAAATAGTAGAGCAGACTTGGCTCTTGAACCTTGGTATGGCAACTAGTTTAGGAGAAAATAACTGAATTCTAATCTGTTATATACTACTAGTATATATTTATCACTAGGTGAGTTAGCGGGGGGGGGGTCAAGGTTTTGTGGTATTATTAGTGGAGTGCTATCAGTGATAGAGTTATTATATATATATATATATGTGTGTGTGTGCGTGTGTGTATTAGCATATTTGAACAAATCTTTGGTACAACTAATATCATAAATGATTTTTAATAGAGGAATCATACTATTTTAAAATTGATCAACTGCTAAAAAGAAAAAAAAAATGTTTATTTCTTTTTGGCAGTCAATCAGTTTTTCCATGTAATTTCCATGAATTACATGGAAAAACTGATTGACTGCCAAAAAGAAACTATATATATATATATATATATATATATATATATATACACACACACACACAAAATGAAGAGACAGAAAAAAGAAGATGCAAAATCAAGTGATTATTAATTATTTAAATGTAAATGTAATGGTTTGATATTGGTAAATCAATAAATCTGGAGCTCAATGATAAAAATGTATTTATTCTATACTACAGATATTTAATTCTTAACAAACTCTTTCTTTCTCAGTACACTTAATCTTCTTAAAGCCGGAACATTATCCAGAGAAATTTCAGATCAAAATTTAGCTAATAATTGCTTCTAGCAATGAATTTATTGATACACTCCAATATATATATATATATATATATATATATATATATATGAGGGTAATACCAAAAGTAAGGGCTCTAAGCATTGAGGATACAGGGAAACTGTTGTGTGCGACCATTGTCAACACTGTTGAGTTTCTTGTGAATGTGCTTGCCCCTGCATGCACCTTTGCTGCCATGCTCAATCTTGTAGTCATTTCTAATGAAGCTCTCAATTGATGAAGTGTGAAGTTTGGCCAGTCATTTGGTTTTTGAATGCAAAAGACATTAAACCAAATAAAATTCATTGTCAATTTACGGAACTGTATGGCAAGTCATGCAGAGATGTCAAGAACCTCTGCAAGTGGTGCAGGAAGTTTGCAACGATAGGTTTCAAGGCTTCCTCAATGGTATGTGCATACAAAAACTGCTAGTGCCTATAAAAATGCATCGATTAAAATGGTGATTATGTAGAAAGATAGATACATGTTCCCACTTTAAAATGGTGTAAACATTGTTGCCAATAGCAGCATTCCAAGTGTTTTGGGATTACCCTCGTAGTATTAATTTATTAATCTCGTAAACAAAGTTTTGTTTGATGATCCTGAGGATTGGGATTTAATTAGATTAATTTCAATTTGAATTTTATTGTGAATTTATTTTGTTGTTATTTCTGTTATTTTGAAGGAATAGACAATGACTGTTTACTTCCTATCATTTTTTTTTTTTCTAGTTATACTAGGGTGAGTCAAATGTTTCACAATATTTTAGTACATGCTAGTATTGTGATGTGTTTATCACCTGTGGTGACCGAATTTGCTCGGCGTTTGGGTGTGTGAAGAAAATCAGAGTTTTGATCCCCACAATTTAAATGTATAATACCACGGAACTGTAGTTCCCATAGAAAACAAAAGAAGAAGACAAAATTGATACAATAAATAACTTTATATACATAAATACAATTAGTATAATGTTGTTCTTTCAGCAGTATTGCAGACTGTATGTGTCTGTACGAAGTTGTGTTTGTAAAGTGCTTATGCATTGTTTACATTTGTTCATTTGGATGTGTCAATATTGTAGCAGTTTTGTTAAAATAATGTCTGTGATTGAAACTTGTGTCGTATTGAGAAGGAGAGAGAAAATATGAAACGAAAAAATAGACGGACATGTTGAGTCGTATTGTATGTCTCCAGACAGCGTCCTCTCTCCATTGTGTTGAGTTAGGGGAGCATCCGCTCCCACTCTGTTGAGTTAGGAGCATCCACTCCAACTCTGCCGAGTTGGGAAGAGCATAAGCTCCTCACTGAAATTTTTCAGCTCTATGGGCCTTTTTATAATTTTCTTTTGTCATTGTCTACGTGATCATTAAGTTAAATTTAATATTAGAATTTTCAAATATCAGCTGTTTTCTAATGGCGTAAATATTGGATGATTTTGTTTCCTGTGGCATTCCAATGACGTAGATACTGTCATTGGAATTTAAACAATTGTTTCTATTGTTGCTAAAATATTTCCAAACTAATTTTCATTCGATTCTTTTGTTTCATAATTCTAAACTTAACTTATACAATTGTAAAATTACTTGTTTCAGAAAACTTAATTATTTTAATGTATCCAATTCCACATGCATGTAAATAGGGGGCCAAACTCCCCATACACTTGACCAAAGCAGTTTAAGCCCTGGTAGATACATTGAAGCACTGATACATTGTGCACTGCTTCACTTGATATGATTTGAAATCCACAGAGATGAACATGCAATGTAATCTAATTCTTTACAAGTTCAAATTGGATCATTGGAACACTGCAGAATCAAGCAAAACAATTTGTTGTTCAAAAAGTGAAGATGGAGTTGATCTCAGTACAGTAAGCAGATAGTTCAAGAAAATTTTGCCTGAGTTGCAAAAACGCTGATGATCAGGCAAGGTCAGATAGGCTTAAAAATGTGCTCCAGGCCATAGAGGCAAATCCAGTGAAAAGCACTTGGAGAGTATCAGGTGAGCTCGACATGTTACAGTCCAGTGTGGTTTATCACCTTCACAATCTCAGAATTGCTGAACTGTGGCTCACATAACAAAAATATTACAAAACTTTTGATTCACTCTAGTACTTTGGTAATTACACTAAGAGGAAAAACTAAAAAAAAAGCAAAAAAGCAAATAAATTCTATTTTGAGAAATGTTTCCCCAGATCCTAAAATAAGAGTGAAGGGATGTAACTCCATCTCTCTGAGTCAGTGAAATTCTATCAATTGGAATCATTAGAAAATAAATAAATGAATATATTTTGTAATCTTAGAATTTTATTTAGATTTTTCTTGACATTTGATACAGAGTATTTATATTTAAACCAATTCTAAAATATAACAGTTGTTTACCATTGCCTTACTACTGTATAAATACTCTACTTATTTTAGGAAGTGTAACTAACCTGATTTATATTTATCCTGATTAAGTTAGAATTATTAACCTTTTTATTTTGTACAGATTTGTTCAATGATTGAACACCAAAGGAAATCAATATACACTCATCTGAGATAAAAGCAATTTAGTCATAATAATACAAGTCAAAAGTTTTGCAATATTTACATATATGCTACTTTTCGGAATAAAGTCCAAAATCTTGAGGGAATTGAACTGATGTCATTAGTATATATTATGGACCTAGTGTTCCCTCTGATTATTACCTGGCTCACTTTCTGCACTCATGACACTTCAACAATCAAGAGAAGCTGGAAGCTTCAATGAAGGAGTTATTCAGCTCAAAGGACAAGAACTGGTATCAATGTGGGATCAAAGAATTGGCAGAAAGGTGGCTAAAGACAGGACAATATGATGACCTCTGCTTTGACTGCCAGACTGCTTTTATTGTAACTTGAAGAATAAAGCAAATAATTTACCAATATATTGCAAAACTTTTAGATCACCCTAGTAATATATCAAGAATTTTACAAAAAATGAAAAAAATAATTATCTCATTGGATAACTGACCTTCTAATCTCAAGTCAACTGAGTTATAAAGATACTGCTAATAGAGTAATATATTTTTGGAAAAAATTACCTAATCAGATCAAAAACAGTAATAGCATACAAAATTTTAAGGTTAATTTGGGTGATTTCAGAAATAATGGTAAGAAGAATTTAAAAGGGAATTTTTGGAACTATCAGATGAATTTCTTAACAATTTGATCTGTCTATGGATATTGCATTAATATTGTATATGTTCTGTGCAAGAATTCTCTTTTTTCACCCCCCCTTATTTTTAAAATGTTGATGTGAGAAGATAGAAAAAAAGGAGGCATTATAAATAAATAGATAAATAAAGAAAATGTTTTTTTTCCAAAACCAAAATTAAATTTTCTTTTTTCATTCTTTTCTTTTTACTTACATTTAAACCAATTTGCTCCAGCACATATTTTGAATACTGACTGACCATACATTTTGCCTGTTTGTTAAAAGCATCTACGGTCTCATTTTTCCACCATTGTTTCAAATTGCCATCCTTGTCATATTGCCTTCCTACAAACAAACAAAAAACATGTCAAACAGAATACAAAAAAAAAAAAAAAAATCCTCAATTCTTAAACATCTAATCCTGAATTTGTCATTAAAACACCCAGAAAGCATTTCAAGTGGAATGAACAAATTTATACAAGGAAAAATTTTCATTTCAAATTGTTATAACAGAGATAGATATCTCTTATGATTCACATCTTTACTTCACAATACATCCACTCGCTAACAAAACAAATTAAAACACAAGTCGGAGAAAACAAGCGGAAGTGAACCCAACGGTACCCAAGTGACCAATTTAACGTGGATCTGCGCATAGGCTCAGAAATAACTTCCGGTCAAAGGAACAATATTGATAAACAAGAAAAATATACTCTAATTAATGTTTTTCAACCAATGAAAAACCTCCCCGCTAAATGCTCCAAAAGCATATCTGGATATATATAAGTCTGGCATTGGAGTACCATAGAGAGTTGACCGAGAGCTTCCAAGCCATTCGTATCGCCGACTGACCAGCAGGCAGGCAGGATCAAAGAGCCGCTACATCTACCCACTACCGCGCACACTGCGTCTACCCAACCAACTTAACTTTGCTTCAACTCTTCACCACAGCCAGCACGATACCCTTACCTTCCCTGACCACCATGGCACTACCCACTACAACTAACTAGGCCACTGGGCCCTTCCCGACTTATTATCCACACCAAGTGACTATGACTATCATCAATCTTACCATACGCCTGTCAACTTGAGTGACCATATCAACTTACATCGCACCCTACCGATACCAACTATAACTACCATACCAGGTCCTCCTGCCTGCATCACCAACCCCATGCCACTCACCGGCCACAGAAAGCCTCCTGACGTATCATCATACAACACCCACTGCCCCTCGCGACCCCGGGCCATTCCTGACTTACTCCACTCGGCCATTCCAGAGATTACTACTAATTCTTCTGAAGACAATACCAACATTTTCAACCCTTGTTTATTTTTAATAAACGATTTAACCAAAACCTTCTCGTCCATTATATCTTCCTTGCATACCATACACTTTTAGAGATATACCATTATATATCAAAAATATCAAAGACTTCAAATCATGATTTAACTTGTGTAACATCGTCACCGATGTAGTGAGTATGGCATTAAAACATCTTATGTAATGTTGTCAGGGTCACAAACATTGTTGTTTGATAGTAGCCACAGGAATAAATGGATGTGTTCCTTGTGGTTAAGGAAACATTTGTTGTGTTGTCAGCATCGGTCTGCTATGTCAAGGGATTGTTCGGGGAGTGGATGGTGAAACACGCAAAGCACAGCTCAATCCTTAATCCTAGGATCTTCTGTTGATTTCCTTTTTTCCTTTAAAGTAATCAAGGTTCTCAAATCTTTTCTGTATTGGCTTATCATGTTAACATTGAACCAATGCAAATGGAAGGAATTTCACATTAACTGCTATATTTATTTCGTTCACAGAGTTTAGAATAGGAGAGAGAGAGTGTGAGGGATTGTCAAATTGGTTCTTAATTAAAATTCTCTTGCCAACAGCAAACTTTACTCACGGCTGACAGAATTACTTCTCTTTGATAGCATGGCAATCAAAAACTCTTTGTCCCCCTGACTACTAGATTGTCAAAAACTCTCTCTCTCTCTCTCTCTCACATGACAGTCAAAACTCTCTGTTTCCTTGATTACTTAACAGTCAAAAACTCTCTGTTCCCTAGACTACACGATGATCAAAAACTCTCTCTCTCTCTCTCTCTCTCTCTCTCTCACTCTCTCTCTCTCTCTCTCTCCCTCCTTGATCTCTGCTTATTGTGTAGTTTGGTGAAGAATTAAATTCTAAGTTTGAAAAAATCAAAAAAATTGCTTGGAAGTTATAATTACACAATCTGATTTTTCCTCCTATTTTAAAGAAAGTTCTTCAAGGTGATTGGTCAGTAAGAGAGTTTAAACATCAACAAACTATTCTCTTCTCTTTGGTATCGATGAGAGAAACATGAGTAACTCATTATCTATGATAAAAAACTCTCTGCTTAAATAAGATTCCAGTTAAAGAAAATATATAATATCATAAAGCCTTATTTTATATACATTACAGCAACATTTGGTACATAAGTATAGGGGGGATACAGAAAGTTATTTTTATTCTGTTTGAGTTTTCGATTATTATTCTTTTATTTCCTGTGAAAAATTAGATTTTATTACAACATTTGTTGAGAAAAGAAGATTGTAGACCAAAATTATAAATATAAGTTGGCATAGAATTATATATATAAGTAGCATAGTACTCATAAAAATAATAGGATTATTTAAATAGGAAACAGCACTTCAGTCTAGGATTAGAGTGTAGTATCTGTGCACACTGTTTCCTGTGAAGGAAAAACTAGATGTACAAATACAGAAAGGATTTGTATCATTTGGATTATTTGAGTTCGAGAAGAAATACCTGAAGGAGGCCACAGGGCACATTGGCTGAAATGTTGTACAGATAACAATAAAGATGAGGACAATAGTTCGAATATTACAAATGATACAAGTTATCAGGCTTCATCTCAAATATTCAGAGAACCAGAAAGGATTATTCAAATTTTTATAATATGTTTTATCAAATTTCTCTGTGTGCGCTTAGATCCTAGATAGAAATGTCAGAGAATGACACTTTGATACTTGGGTGGATGCACAGATGTAACACTTTGATTCTAGCAAAAGTTAGGTGAAAAAAGAACATACATACATACACATATACGCACATTTCATCATACATACACACACGTATACACATATATGAGAGTACACAAACAGTCTGTTTGAGATGGCAATAGCCAACAATTTTTGGGAGTATGTGCTTAATTGAAGTCATACCTAATTTGAAAATTAATTAGTTGATAATTAATGAATTAGGCAAATATATCAGTTCAAATGTAAGGCGTAGACAAATCGAGAAAAAGTCGATCTCTGTATGTACATTGCAGCATATTATGCCTCATCAGCAGAGTTATAGACAGGAAAGTGCTTTGTGCGTGATTCGAACCCTGCCAGGCTGGCAGGTGGGGATTCTAGCCATTACACTAGCTGGTTTTTCCCAGATTTCTTGTTTGTTTTTAAACTGATATATCCTATATTTTTGGGTGACTTGCGGCACGACAGTATGAGAGTACACAAACAGTCTGTTTGAGATGGTGATACACATATATATAAGACTAAGTTAGCATAGCACAGTTAATGCTACTTTGTGACTGTCAGCTTCTCACCTATGCAATCATCAGAACCACCTAGGTAAAATACTGTCACCAAGTAACATTAACTCTGTGTCTATGCTGTCCTAACTTAGATCTACATATGTTCTATAACTGATATTGAGCACTCTTTATTTATAAGTATAAAAATATAAAAAAACAAATATTGAGATTACATTCATTTATGAATAATATTACGGCAACATTTAAGCGTTTCAGTTTTTTTTATTCAACCTTCTTTGGGGCAATGTTAAGAAGCGATGTTATGAAACTTCACCCAAGAGTTATTTTCAAGCGAAAAAATGAAATGAAAAACAATAAAAATTCTTAGTATTCATGTTTTTTGTTTCATTTTTTTCATTCAAAAATAACTTTTGGATGAGGTAGCACATCACCCTGAAGATGGAAATAAAATAATGAAATGTTTAAACATTGGCATACTATTAAATACATCCTCTGAATATTTTTTTCATATTTGTATACTTATATACTGCTGGATTTATTTCCATATATATATATATATATATATATATATATATATATATATATATATATCATCTAGTATTATTTATATAATGCTATAATTATTCATGAATCAGAATTACAGAATATTCTATGAGTAAAAAGAATTCTTTAAAATTGATCTTTCATGGATTTTTTTTTTGTTTTGTAACTCTGATCTCTAGAATAATAAATGCTATGTATAAACTTTCAGAGACTTTTTGTGTGATTATATTTTTCTTAACTGAAGATAAATATTAATAGAGTATATATTTTGAAAAAACAATAATCATTTCTTTTTTTTTCTTTCTACTCCTTCAACATTATCAATATCAGCCTTGATAATGTATTATGAAATTAACAAAGTTAAAAATAATTTTAGGTCCATTGATTTTTCTGATTTCATCACTTTTTATTGATGTCTGAGGTCAGTTATCTTCAGATTGCAATTTGCTTCAAATGTGAGAAACCATTTGATTAACATTTGTTTCATTTATTTAACAATTTTCTTAAAATTTGAAGGTGAGAAAGATTAACAGCTTCTTTAATTATCTAAAGATTAAATTTGAAGATTATTCTGCTTTTATGATGTGTAACCATCCAAATTGTTAACCAATGATGAGCAAACTGTAATGTTTCAAATCAGTTTTAGAAGAACATGACATGTAGGTGCTGTAATTGTTATCAGCATACAAAAAGGAACTGGTGTGTTCAAATTTTGGCTGAGGCTGTTTACTCCCCACTAATGTCCTTGGTAAAACAGTGGGGCATATTGATCTCTTTAGTATTGGTGGGAAACCAGTCTAGGAGAAGGACAACTCTTTAAATCATAATTAGGTCAGTGTGATGCCTGCAACTCTATCTTGTAAAAATAAATTGAGGCATCATTACTGATGTAGTTGTAGCCTAATTTACTATAATTTACCACAGTAGGATCTACAAGTAGTAGTAGTAGTAGTAGTAGTAGTAGTAGTAGTAAAACATGACAAACTCAAAATGAAAGTTTGCAAATTAGCACAAATATATCCTTGTTGCTTATAAATATTATGAATCTTTGTAGTTTGATTGAATTAGAATATGACAATAATCAGAGATAGAAATGAGTGTTGAGAATGAGACATATGGTAAGGCAGGGTTAGGCTATATCACAGAGAGGGGTCCATCAAGAATGAGCAAAATAAACATATATAACTTGAAGTTCGAAGGCACTGTAAAAACTTATTATATATATATATATAGTCAATTTCAGAGTCATTTTTATACCATATAACCTACACTGAGCCATGAGGACCATGGAGCCTCACTATCAAGTGCTGTTTAGTGTCATACCTAGGACACCCTTTTTATAGTGGTCTCACTCCTCTGCAAGAGATACAGTTCATGTATTCAAAGATCAACAGGGTGAGATGATATCTAAGGACACTTACTGCTACAGAAATATCATAAATTAATCTATATGAACTGAATAAAATATGCATACATTATATAATGATAATGTGGTAGCAGCCTTCCCAACCCCTGTAGACCAACAGCAATTCTTGCAGTAGGTACAAGAAACAGGTATATGAGAGTAGGGGATTTTGAAAAGGGTCCAGCAGTCATTCAGTTAGTAACTGGCAGAGGACTAGTAAGGAGCTTAAATTTCAGAGCTAGTAAAAACGCCCCCACCCACCCACCACTAATGAGGATGGTAATGATTTAACAATTTTTTCATCAGCTCAAAAAAACTTCACTTTATATCTTCCTAATTTTTCTTGAAAGAGGTTGGAATACAATAAAAATCATTATCTCTTTGTCTTCAGCCAGCAATTAAACATTAAAAAGCAAGTAATTTTTTATTGATTGAAGCTTGACCAATGACAATAATAAAAATCTCCATTAGTAGAAATTTAATATACAAAATATCTTGAAATCAAAAAGTAGTTCCACATATCTCCTCTTCATTTCTCTTGCTTACATAGAATCTCATTTCAGACATTGTCTTTCCAGTAATTGAAAATTCAGGAAAATTACAGACAAAAATGAATAATGCCAAACTTTGCTTTTGTTAATCTGGCAAAAGATTTGGATTCCTTTGTTTCTTTCAAGAATTTTTCAAAATTTCATAATTGAAAGAATATTTGTCAATGCTGATAGCAATTAACAATAAATTATTTCTTTTCATTATCAAATTGAAAATACAACAATCATAAATGAAATCAAAAGAAAAAAGGAATACTGAAGTTTTTCCAAAAAAAATTCAATGAAAGATGACATCAATGTTGAATAATAGATTGGTAGAATCTTTTATTTGGCATGTAGTGTAGTTAGTTTTAAAAGATTTAAAACAGTTGTAAAAACTGTTGAGTCAAATAAGTGTAACTGACAGGTGATGACCTCGAGATCATTTGAAAGCTTGGCTTTCATTGAATGAGCCAAAATCAGGAAACTAAAATTCTAGAAAGTTAGAAGATTCTAGCAAAGAATCAGGTGGAAATGGTTCAAATTGTCACATTGATTTCCATCTTGGATCCAAGTGTAATGGTTAATGTGATTAAGTCATCGATGAATAAATTTATGTGCACAAAAGAAGTATTCTCATTTTAGTAAGAACATAAATGAGTGTAGAGTTATAACAAGATATGATAAGAAGGCGATGACTGGCTGAGAATAAGATGGCGACAAGAGAATACAACAATATGTCAAAATGATAACCAGCAGCAAAAGAGAGGAAATGGACATCGTAGGAAGAGGTGATATTAATCCCTTTTGTACTCAACTCTTCTGCCATGGACAGGATGTGACACAGGGCAATTTTTTAGGGGAGTATTGCTGGTTTGAATTCAGAGTTTTCCTTTTCCTAAACTAGTTGCTGTAACATAGAAGCAAAACTTTTGAGACTGATGCCATGAAGGGAGAATTAATCTTCCACTCTGGTCCATTAAAATGGTTATGGCTCAATATAGCAACTCTTCACAACCTTTGGAAAGTAGGTCCACATCCTGAAAGGATGTCTGATTCTCTTGTGTTTGATTGTTTTTATGAATCTTTTAAGCTCAGGGGAATGCACTTCTGGTTATTGTTGTAGGAAGTGGACTTGGCTATTTGAGTTCAAATTCTGAATGTGGTTGTTTGTATTTCACATAGCGCTAAGACCCTTTGGAAAGTTGAGAATCCATTCTCCCTCCAACTATGGGTAAATAGTAGGACAGGCTGGGCTCTTCATATAGCAACTGGTCTAGGAGAAGGAAAACTCTCAATTCAAACCAGTTGTAGACCTGGAGAGGGATGAGCTCTACCAGGTGCTTCATGCCTAAGATACACTACATGAGTAGTGGCCTCACAACCAAACTGGGTTATGGAACCAGTGAGAGAAAGATCAGGTACAAAGTATCTGAGAATCGAAGATCTAAAGGTTCAAATGGTTAATATAAAATCAATCAACTGTGATCTTTTAACAATCAATCATGATCTTTATATTTGTTCTAATCTGGTTTCCATGTTTTTTAATAATGTTTTTGTTATTTAGTAAGCTTTGTGGAAGTGCTTTAGGGAAGAATAATGGTGTACTGATTAGAGTTGTAAGAAATGGATTTGTCAACCCGAGTTCAAACCCTGGACAAGCTACAGTTCACATAGTGCTAATACCCTTGGGAAAGATATGAATCCAACTATTTTCCCTCCAGCTATGGGTAAATAATAGGACAGACTGGGTTCTCTAACCTTGGTTAGGCAACCAGTCTAAGAGAAGGAAAACTCTGAATTCAAACCTCTTAAATCTCCGCTTGGGGTGGTCACTACTAGAATAGGCTCAGTCCCACTTTCAATTTAAAAAAACGTTGTTTAGTATAGCACATGGACCTCAGATTGCTTATTGTACCTTCTATTTTAAGGTGGTCTACCATTTTAATACTGAGCTGGTTCAATAGCAGTAAACTTTAGTGATCTGACAAGAATTAGTGCTTTCATCATGACTTGACTGAAAGCAGGCTTAGAAATATTGGGCACCCAGTAAGAATCACACTCATTGGTAATGGTCTGTTGCCAACCATGCTAACCATTGCACCACACAGACTAGCCCTTTCCAATTATATCTTGGATCAGATCCATAATTCCATAACTTTCTGGGAGTTTTCTTTCTTCATATAGCCTTCTATCCCTATCAATATTTGATCAATGAAAATATCCTTCAAAAATGGGGGTGTTTATTTGATTCTTTTAATTCCATCCTAAACTCAATTTTTAACTTCATTTTACTTTTACTTTTAAATTCAAATAATTTTTATTTATTTCTACTGCATTTTTTATGTTATTTTTTTAAAAAAAATTTTTTGTTTGCTTTTTCTTCTTTTTAATTTGTCTCCTCCTGCTGATTGCAGTTGTTAAAGGCAGTTTAAGATTTTGATTTACAACTTGTAATTAAATATGACTTGAAGGCATCCAGCTTGTGGGGGTAGTTCATTTATAAATGGGGGGGGGGCAATCAAGCTATAGCAAAGGTTAATCAGCAAATCAAAATCAGATTGAGAGTTTCTGAAGATTGGCCTGATTGATTTTTATCAAACAGAAACCCCCCACCCCCACCTCGTAAATCCTACAAAATCAAATTTAAAGCCAAATGTCAGTTCTGATTGGTTTATTCATTCTCCAAGATTTTTTTTATAATCAAATAACCAAAGGGCATATCTTAAAGGTAAACATTCAGCCCCTTAACCCTAATATATTGGCATGAATCCCACTTCATCAGCAGATGAAGAGTTAGAGGAGATGGAGATAGAAAATAACATTCTAATTATTCTACAAGCCTTATTTAGATTTATTTCATTTTTATATATTTTCATTTATTTAAACATTTTTCTTTTGTATTTTTATATTTTATACTAGACAACCCAAGAATTCATTGGGTTCCTATTTTAACAGCAGTCCATGATGATGATGGTGTTTCTGTTTAGAAAAGTGTGAAGGATTTTTATTAGCTTCTTATGAATTTACCTAACAGCTCAATCATACGCAGATAAATTTGTTAAGTGAAGTAAAGCTGGTTTGAATTAAAAGTTTCCTTCTCCTAAACTGGTTGCTTAACCAAATTTGGAGACCCCAATGTACCCTATTATATACCCATAGCTGGGGAGAGAACAGATAGATTGATGACTTTCCCAAGGGCATGAAGTGAAACAGTCTCCTCCAGGATTTGAACCTGGATCACAATTTCCAACAACACGCTAAGCACGCCTCAATAATTAGAATTTTATATCAAACTCCTCATATTTAGAGAATTTGGGTGATTAAAAATGAGATTCAGAATGAATACAGACTCAAAAAAATTATCATTCAGTTGAAAATTGGACTGGAAATAGTTAACTAAGTTAACGTTTTTGGAAATTGTTTTATTGACTGAATGCTTTGCTAAAGTCATAAAGGTGATAACTACACTGTGAGATATGCTGAGCTCACCTAATACTTTCCAAGTGCTATTGGCTGGATTTCTCTCAATGGCTTGGAGAACAGCCTCTGGATCCATGGATTTAGGCCTCACTAGTTATCAGTTCTCTTATATGTTATATCTATTCTTTCATGTTATACTCACTTAAAAGACACCTTAGGTTGTCATTAAGCTTAAAATTGAGTCACATGCTTTTCATAGAATTTATATGATAATTAACTGCAAATAGATAAATATGGGGAAATATTCTGTAATTAGCCTTTAATAGTTATCTCCCTTGATAAATTATAATGATGGGAGATCTTATACTATAATTATAAAATTACAATGCAGTTGCTGAATCACGACAGAGGAGAGTAATCCTCACCAGCAACTGTCAGTCATGTGATTGACATGTTTACAAGGCCAAGCCAGGATGGTATGTAATATCTAATTATTACTAAAATTCTATGTTTATATTAAAAAAAACATAACCCAGCAAACCTGGCAAATCATAATGAAATATTTATTAGAGCAATACACTTAAAATGCTCTACTCAAAGTACAGCTATTTCCAATCCAATTTGAAACTAAATGATGATTTAGAGGGGCTGCATTTGAGCCGAATGCTATTTTTTAATAATCCAGAATCTTGACATAACAGAGAAAATGATGAAGTGTTAATTGAAATCCTTTACTCCTTTCTAAATAGAAACATCAATATAATAATGAACTGCTTTTACAACAGGTTATCTAGTAATATATTATTTCTATTATCTTCTATAATAAAAACTTAAATACCAGGTAACTTTTTCATTAATAAAAAACAAATCTCTCAATAAGTAATAATAATGTAAATCAGAATTTAATATAATTTAATATAAAGGAAAAAAATTTTTTTTTAAATATTTTAATCCAAAAACATGAAATACATAATGAATACAAAGTGTTTGAGAAAAATTTTGTAATCTAATAATTTGACCAATTCTTCTTCAAATTATCTTAAATTTTAGCAGCATATGTAGAAACAACTCAAAATTCTGTTTAATATTTCATGTTTTTTACTTTTGAGATATTGAAATGCGATTCACTGGAAAAGAAAAGATGTTTAAACAATAAACATAAAATTCTGAGTTGTTTCTACACATACTCTTAAAATCTGAGATCATTTCAACAAGAATTGGCCAGGTTATTTGATTATGAAATATCATTTTTACTGAAACACCCTGTACATATTGAATGATATCAAATTTTTTGAAACACCCTGTATTTTATAAGAAATTTATTTTAACTGTACACTCATCCTAATGAAAAAAATTATTAAATAAAAGTACACACAACAAAAATGTTCTTAGTGATTTTTGGTGGCTTCTAAGTTATTGAATTTGATTGGCAGATTTGATATTTGATAAAATGTCTGCCATTAAAAGGAAATTAAAAGTAAAAAGAATTCCTTTTTGAGATCAACTTACCATTGTCATCAAAACCGTGTGTGATTTCATGTCCAATTACAACACCAATGCCACCATAATTCAAAGATCTGAAAGAAAAATTAACAAAACAAAGATTATTATTTAGTGAGGTTTGAGTCTTCAAAACTGTAAGCTTAATATTCTACTATACACCATAAGTCCAATATTTGAAACCATAAGCTTTTTCTTTTGGGCTCAGGGAAATCACAACAGATATTAATATAAAATATTATAACAACAATTCACAGCTTTTCTTTTCATATCTTTTTAAACAAATGTAACATTATGGGTAGACTCAAAAGTTGTTCCTTGATCACATGGGATACAAGATTTTGGTTTAGTTTTGTTTAATGGCAAATCCTTTATTTTGTATATATGATTTATATGGAAATAGTTTTTAGGTAAATAGATTGTGTTTTTAAACAAATTGGCAGAGTGCGAGACAACAACTGGTAATCAATTTTGCTTTACAGGTGTATTTTTGAAGAACTCATTTTTTTTATCTATTTAAACCATAGATGGGACCTTAATAGGTACTGACCTGGGTATAATGGCGATGAAGGGGTACCCCACACTCCTCAGAGATCTAGCATTGGAATTTCATTACTAGATACAATTTAATGTCATACCCCAGGGAATTAAGACCCTAAACCACCATCTTTTAGCACATATATGGTAAAAAGAGCAGGGGTTTGACATAAGAACAATAGAGTCAGGTGCTAGTGGAGGGCTGATGAGAACAGAAGTAGAATTTCATAGGGCTGACAAGAACAGAAGTAGAATTTCATATAGGCTGATGAGAACAGAAGTAGAATTTCATAGGGCTGATGAGAACAAAGTAGAATTTCGTAGGGCTGACGAGAACAGAAGTAGAATTCATAGGAGTGAGAGAACAGAAGTAGAATTTCATAGGGCTGACAAGAACAGAAAGTAGAATTTATAGGGCTGATGAGAACAGAAGTAGAATTGCATAGGGCTGATGAGAACAGAAGTAGAATTTCATATGGCTGAGAACAGAAGTAGAATTGGGCTGACGAGAACAGAAGTAGAATTTCGTAGGGCTGACAAGAACAGAAGTAGAATTTCGTAGGGCTGATGAGAACAGAAGTAGAATTGCATAGGGCTGATGAGAACAGAAGTAGAATTTCATAGGGCTGATGAGACAGAAGTAGAGAACAGAAGTAGAATTTCATAGGGCTGATGAGAACAGAAGTAGAATTTCATAGGGCTGACAAGAGAACAGAAGTAGAATTTCATAGGAGTGATGAGAAAGAAGTAGAATTTCATAGAGTGATGAGAACAGAAGTAGAATTTCATAGAACAGAAGTAGAATTTCATAGGCTGAAAGAATCGAAGTAGAATTTCATAGGGCTGATGAGAACAGAAGTAGAATTGCAAGGCTGATGAGAACAGAAGTAGAGATAGGCTGAAGAGAACAGAGTAGAATTTCATAGGGCTGATGAGAACAGAAGTAGAATTTCGTAGGGCTGACAAGAAACAGAAGTAGAATTTCATAGAGTGATGAGAAAGAAGTAGAATTCATAGATGAGAACAGAAGTAGAATTGCATAGGGCTGATGAGAACAGAAGTAGAATTCGTAGGGCTGACAAGAACAGAAGAGAACAAGAGAAGTAGAATTTCATAGGGCTGATGAGAACAGAAGTAGAATTTCATAGAGTGATGAGACAGAAGTAGAATTTCATAGGAGTGATGAGAACAGAAGTAGAATTGCATAGGGCTGATGGGAACAGAAGTAGAATTTCACAGGGCTGATGAGAACAGAAGTAGAATTTCATAGGGCTGACAAGAATCGAACATAGGGCTGATGAGAACAGAAGTAGAAATTGCATAGGGTGATGAGAACAGAAGTAGAATTTCATAGGGCTGACGAGAACAGAAGTAGAATTTCATAGGAGAAAGAAGTAGAATTTCATAGGGCTGACGAGAACAGAAGTAGAATTTCGTAGGGCTGAGAGAACAGAAGTAGAATTTCATAGGGCTGATGAGAAACAGAAGTAGAATTTCATAGGTGATGAGAACAGAAGTAGAATTGCATAGGGCTGATGAGAACAGAAGTTAGAATTTCGTAGGGCTGACAAGAACAGAAGTAGAATTTCATAGGGCTGATGAGAACAGAAGTAGAATTTCGTAGGGCTGACAAGAACAGAAGTAGAATTTCATAGGAGTGATGAGAACAGAAGTAGAAATTGCATAGGGCTGATGAGAACAGAAGTAGAATTGCATAGGGCTGATGAGAACAGAAGTAGAATTGTAGGCTGAATGAGGACAGAAGTAGAATTTTTAGGGCTGACAAGAACAGAAGTAGAATTTCATAGGGCTGATGAGAACAGAAGTAGAATTTTGTAGGCTGATGAGAACAGAAGTAGAATTTCATAGGGCTGATGAGAACAGAAGTAGAATTTCATAGGAGTGAGAGAACAGAAGTAGAATTTCATAGGCTGATGAGGAACAGAAGTAGAATTGCATAGGCTGATGAGAACAGAAGTAGAATTTCATAGGGCTGATGAGAACAGAAGTAGAATTTCGTAGGGCTGACAAGAACAGAAGTAGAATTTCATAAGATGATGAGAACAGAAGTAGAATTGCATAGGCTGATGAGAACAGAAGTAGAATTCATAGTGATGAGAACAGAAGTAGAATTTGTAGGGCTGACAAGAACAGAAGTAGAATTTCATAGGGCTGATGAGAACAGAAGTAGAATTGCATAGGATGAGAACTGATGAGAACAGAAGTAGAATTTCATAGGGCTGATGAGAACAGAAGTAGAATTTTGTAGGGCTGACAAGAACAGAAGTAGAATTTCATAGGGCTGATGAGAACAGAAGTAGAATTTTGTAGGGCTGACAAGAACAGAAGTAGAATTTCATAGGTGGCTGATGAGAACAGAAGTAGAATTTAGGGCTGAATGAGAACAGAAGTAGAATTTCATAGGCTGATGAGGACAGAAGTAGAATTTGTAGGGCTGACAAGAACAGAAGTAGAATTTCATAGGGCTGATGAGGTAGAATTTCATAGGGCTGATGAGAACAGAAGTAGAATTTCGTTAGGGCTGACAAGAACAGAAGTAGAATTTCATAGGAGTGATGAGAACAGAAGTAGAATTGCATAGGGCTGATGAGAACAGAAGTAGAATTTCATAGGGCTGATGAGAACAGAAGTAGAATTTCGTAGGGCTGACAAAACAGAAGTAGAATTTCATAGGAGTGATGAGAACAGAAGTAGAATTGCATAGGGCTGATGAGAACAGAAGTAGAATTTCATAGGGCTGATGAGAACAGAAGTAGAATTTTGTAGGGCTGACAAGAACAGAAGTAGAATTTCATAGGGCTGATGAGAACAGAAGTAGAATTTTGTAGGGCTGATGAGAACAGAAGTAGAATTTCATAGAGAACAGAAGTAGATTTCGTAGGGCTGACAAGAACAGAAGTAGAATTTCATAGGTGATGAGACAGAAGTAGAATTCATAGGGCTGATGAGAACAGAAGTAGATTTCATTGAGAACAGAAGTAGAATTTCGTAGCTGACAAGAACAGAAGTAGAATTTCATAGAGTGATGAGAACAGAAGTAGAATTGCATAGGGCTGATGAGAACAGAAGTAGAATTGCATAGGGCTATGAGAACAGAATAGAATTTGTAGGGCTGACAAGAACAGAAGTGAAATTTCATAGGGCTGATGAGAACAGAAGTAGAATTTTGTTAGGGCTGACAAGAACAGAAGTAGAATAGGGCTGATGAGAACAGAAGTAGAATTTCGTAGGGCTGACAAGAACAGAAGTAGAATTGCATAGGGCTGATGAGAACAGAAGTGACATGGAGTGATGAGAACAGAAGTAGAATGCATAGGCTGACAGAAGTAGAATTTCAAAAATTTAACAATGACAGCAAATGTCTCACTCTCTCCATTGAATGACATTGATCGTTTAAACAAAATCCAAAATCTCAACATTCAAGATCAGACCATAATCAAATGTTTTATGATTCTAATTTCCTCATAGATGAAATGACTAAATGTTTTTTTTTCATTCTCATTTTAGAGAAAACAATTTTTGTTCTAATTTTGTCTCAGTTCTTAATTGGTCAATCAATAAGAGGTGTGTCTCGGACATTTATCATAAAAGATAAAATTATTTTTCATTACTTTTTTTATTTTGTTTTGTTTTTAATGTAACAAACTCTACCTAATTTTAGAAAAAAATATATATTTGTTTGTTTGTTATGCCTCCTTGGGCATCTCCATTTTTCTATCTTCTTACATCACCCTTTTAAAAAAAAAGGTAATCTTTACACAATATGAGGAGAAATATTTTAAAAATATCTACCACAATTAGAAATTCCATTAGTTATTTTGAAAGTTTCAATTAAATAATTTCTCATTTTTAAACAAGAAAAATAGAAGTGGTCAGACAGGCAGAAAGGATGATACCAGATGATACCAAAAATTAGAAGAATGGTTGTGCCCAAAAATTGTCATAGCCGAGAAAAAATGGAGAAATGAGATATTGGATGGTTTGGTTTCTTTGTCTAATGTCACATTATTCTCTGTAGGTTATTTAATGCCAAAGCCATCCTTGTAGTAGAACAGTAGTGGTACTATTTAATCCATCGCTGGGGGATCAATGGGGTTCATACCTTTCCCAAGTATATAAATGAATGTAATAAAGTGACTGGAATTTGAAAATGTTTACTATGATGTAATAGTCCAGTACATTATCTAATACAACATGTGGAGTCCCCTGAGATAATGGACATGAGAAAGTTGAAATTCAGTCTATGATATTATGATAAAAGCCTTTTTCCAATAATTGATGTGTCCTGGGTATGACATTAAACTGCATCTAATGGTGAAGTTCCAATTTTGGAACTCTGGGGAGTGTAGAGTACCCCTTCATTGTCATTACTCCCAGATCCACTCTGACCCAGAATGGTATTACCTGTTAATGTCCCATCTATGGGTTAAGTTTAAAAAATGTGTTTAAAAACAAACTGAGTTTTTTTTTTTTTTTAATTTTGCATAACCATCAAGAAGGAATAAAACAAAAATATGTTTGGCATAAAATAACCCAACAAGGTTGACATGCCATAAAAATCCAACCAACCACCCAAACAATAATGCATTCAATATGAACAATGGTGATGTATTAAAATAATAGACTGATGGAATCTATTATTTTGCGGGGTAGTATAGATGTTGCATAGCCTCGTATACATTGCTGGTATACAGCGGAGATCGTTCCTGACCCCTAGACGATGTATCTAGTAGTCAGCTATTGAACTTCAATAACAACAGATACGCGTATACAAAAGATGACTCTTCTTTATTTTCTTCGGTGTGTGGTAGGTGAGTGGCGGGCATGGATAATGGCACTACGACTACCTATGGTGTGGTGGAAGGTGGTGGGCGAGCCTCACTGCTCGCAGCAGCGCACGACCGTGTCGACGGTCAGACACCTTGTGCTTTCTTTGCCGTCTCCTGGGGTCTGCCTTGGGCTACTTGATGACCGCTTAAGTACTGACGACCGCCCACACATTCTTTTGTTCCTTGACCGAAGTCCTTTCTCTTTGTTCAAATTCGCGTTTGTCCAGATGAAGTCTTTTGTTGCTCTCAAACGCCTACACGTTTTCTTTGTTCGCTACCACCAGGACAAAGTCCTTTGTTATCTTCATCATCCCCCCTCTTTTTAATTCAACCGGAAATTCCTATTTCCGTTTGTACAATATCCAACATAGATTAATATAATTGATGTGTATTGACCCTGAGATCAGTTGAGGGCTTGAACTAGAAAGACACATGATCAAATGACACTAGAAATTTAAGAAATAGATCTTGATGTATCTTCAGTCAGTAAGGTTTGGTTTGTTTTGTTTTAAGGCATATCAACCTCAGTGGGTCATTTAATACCAATAAAGTTTTGAAATAAATCAATTCTTAATGGATACTCAATTTTTTTATAAATACATTTTTCTATTTAACCCATAGATGGGACCCTAACAGGTACTACCACTCCGGGTCAGTGGACCAGGAAGCAATGGTGATGAAGGAGTGTTCCACATTCCCCAAACATCCAGACCTGGAACCTCAGATAGAGTTTAACATCACTCCCAGGACATATAGACCCTCAGCCACCGCCTTCTAGCACCCATATGATAAAAAGGGCTGGGGCTTGCCATAAGGGCAATAGGGTTGGGGCAATCATATAGTTGCTAGGGCTTGACATGACCAGCAGACTGATCAGAGGAGGCCTCTCTGAGCGCCCGTCTAGCCCAAGAAAGGGCCAAAGTGGAGTATTGCAAGTCATGGACTGCTCAGCCACCTGGATTCCATCCTTAAGCATCATGGGTTGCCACCCACGACCAACAGGTGACCCCATTGGGGGAGTCTTACCCCTCTGCAGAGATGCAGTCAGTGCATTCTAACGCCCCGACTGACAGGGCGGTCAGTCAGTAAAAGAACTAGATGTTGGACTATTTTTAGCATATACGGCATGCTGTAATTCACCACTTAAACTTATAGACTCAGCATGGTCACATGGTTTAAACCCCAGCCAATCAACAGCTCGAATATGTGGTTAGTTAACTATCTAATTGCTGATATTGACAGCCATTCATTTGCATGTTATTCAATATTGATGAACAGACCTACAACCAAAGGATCATACCCAACACTGAGAGACACCAATGAGCAACCAAAGGTTTCTTCATTAAGAATCATGCTCTACTTAATACAAGGGATCTCCACTGGAGAGTGCTCTTGCTTAAAGCCAAAGAATGGCCACAAAAGAAAAAGAGTGGTTGAGAATTTTGATCTCTAACTCCTGACATGCATCCAGTCAGTAAGATAAAAGTGTCATTGAAGAAATAAATAAATTATGTGCACATAAAAATGTGATCTTGTGACAAAAAACAAACAAACAAACAAACAAGAAGGACTACATGGTAAGTACAGACACAACAGCAACAGCAAGAGAGGAGTTGGGCAATCATCTGAATAAAGGACTATGTAACAGATGATGATGATGATGATGATGAATCTTATAACTCATTTCTTTTTAGATTTTTTGTTTGTATTATCAAATGAAATTCTACTTCCTCTAAAAATGTGTTCTGTCTATTATAATAGCAACATTTTTTCAATCAACCAGAATTTCATAATTTGATTTGCCCAAAAGCAAAATCTTTTCCAGCTGGAGACTATTATCATCATCAGGTCATGCTAACGGTATGTGTTCCTTTGACGCTTTCTTGCCATTTATCCCTACATTACTGTACAAAAATGTCATCTTGAAAACTAAGCGTTGCAATGTTGCAAGTTATGGGGAACTTAGTGAGAGTTGAACTTGCTACTGAGTTGTAGGTCTGTTAACCTAGCTCACTATCAACTGCACCATACAATGCGCTTCTAAAAAAACTGTTTTAAAAAAAGGAAGCATATTATATGATTACAAAGAACAAATCAAACTGTAAACAAAGACTTTTTTTAATGAAATTTATTCTACTTAAGCATAAGAATGAATTCTTTCCTTTTCTTGAAATATATGACACATTTTTTTCAGATTTCAGTTTCCATTTTTCTTATTATATCCAAACCTTGGCTTCAAGTTGATGCTGTATTTCTAAGCAATTGCACCCAACTATTATGAATTTGGGAAGAATAATTCTATTTTGGAGATTGAGCTTAGTGCATGGAATGGAATATTTACTGAAGTCATGGATTATTTTCTTTTTACCTGACCCTGCTTTCTACACCTTTATGTCTCATAACTAATAAGTAAGGATAGTAAACATGACCAGTAATTAGAGTACAGTCTCTCTCTCTCTCTCTATATATATATATATATATATATATATATACCTGCACACACTAGAGGATCTGAATCTTATGCAGTTAATTGGCTTCCCAATCCCAGTGTTATCCAAAAAACACATATTTTCCAGACCCTAATAATAAATAAATATGCCTATGCATATAACCATGATGATGCATAGCAAAATAGAAGTAAAAACATAATGAACATGAATACAATCATACAGTACAGTGACAAATACAATCACAGACACTTTATTCTTCACTGTCTCTTACTCTTATTCATTCTCATATGCTCTCTCTCTCTCTCTCTCTCTCTCTCTCTCTCTCTCTCTCCAGAGACTCTATTTTTACCATTGCAGACTAACACTAACTCGAACTAAATCTATTAACCATTGGATGTTTTTGCAAATAGAGTAATATATTTTTGGAACAAATTACCTAATCAGATCAAAACATCAATTACATAAAAATATTTTTATTGAATTGGATGATTTCTGTAATAATGAAAATCAAAAGAATTTAAGAGGGCATTTTTGGGAACTGTCAGATAAATTACTTAACAGAATTTAATTAGCATATAAATATTTTATTAATATTGTATATGTTCCTGGCAAAGATTCTTTTTTTTTCTTTTTTTTAAAGGTTGATGTGAGAAGATAGAAAAAAGGAATATAGCCATGAAAAAATAACAAATAAATATTATATAACTCATTTTCTATAAAATGTAGAGATTTAACTCTCTTTAGAAAAGGGTTTTCAATACAAAAAAATATGAAGAACCTATTTGAAAATGTCAACATGGATGACATTTTGTCCATCTTGAGAGAAATGAAATTATACCAAAAATTATAAATCTAAACATGAGATATTGTTAAGATGAAATATGAAGAAATAATAAAATACATTTTAAAATAACTACAGAAAAATCTAAACATAAATGTACAATGTATGCCATTCCCTAAGATCTAGGCATAAAATAACCTCAGACAAATTGACATGTCATTAAAATCAATCAGAATTCATTTCCATCAAACTCTATTGTTCCTACACATTGTTGAAATTGTTCTTTGCTTTTTTGCTGCAAAACTTGATGCTTTTTTCTCACCAAGAAAATTTTGCCTTTTACAAAATCTTGGATTCCAAAAATATCTTTTCCTCTGGTTGTTGTTGATTAACCGTGAAGGAAATATATATAAGTTACCTGGCTTTATGAAAGAAGGTGTTTGCTTAGCATCTAGATCAACACTATTACTGATTATCTGCATCAAGAACCTTAACTACTACTTATCTTCTATTTACATTTTGTTTAGAAACATTTAAGATCAAGTTGTTTGAATGATCCTCTTAAACTGACAGCAATAATTCAGGTCATTAAAATTGAGATATACAATTAGGTATAAAAGGAGAATTTGAGGGAATAAAGCAGATAATTGGTTCTTGATACAATATTATATAACCTTGATACAATATGTTTTATGATACAGTGTTATATAACTGTGATGATATGTTATAAATAACTTGATACAGTAGGTTATATAACCTTGATATAATACATTGTATAACCTTAATAATATACACTGTGACTTAAAAACACTGTTTTTTTAACTGTGATAATATGTTATATGAGCTTGATACAATACAATATATGATCTACATACAATGTTCTATGACCTTGATACTATGCTCTGTGACTTTAATACAATGTTATTTAACTTTGATAATATTATATAATTTTGACATTTGTTAGGGATGTGATTCAGCCAGTTTATACCATTTTGTAAGAATTGGAATTTCATTAATTCCAAGAATCAGTGTTAGCTTAAATCAGGGGTTGTAAACCCTTTTTTACCCATGGATCTGCTAGAGACTGTGAAAGTGAGAGAAACTGTTGTTAGTGAGATCTGTAGTGAGAGGAACTGTTCTTATCATTTTTGAATACCACCACTGGAAATAGCTCTCCCCCATGAAAGAACAGGACTCTTTGATAAAAAGGAGAATAAAAATAAGATGGCAGCCTAAACACACACATGTGGACTGTTAATACCAACCATTTTAATCCTCCTGTACCATGGTCAGTGAGAATAAAGATAAATATTGTTTGTGTTAAAAATACATTTTATAGTTTTATTTTATTATTTGTTGATCCTAACAATCTGGGATAGAACAAATGTTGGCAATGAGTTCATGGCAATTTCACTGAATATAATTAAGCAGATCTTAAATCAACAACATGGACAATTTCAAAAATTACAACAGCAATTATTGACCGTGATAACTCAACAGTTCCAAAACTAACTGAGATTTTTACAGGCTGAAAAGGATTTTGATATGAATTCAGTGCAAACAACATAACAGAATTTTATTATGATCCTGCAAGTGGAAAACTTTTGCTTTGTAGTTCAAAAGATGGATTGATACTTTTCAACACAAATTTTCTATTATCATTTTTATTGTGTTTATAGGGCAGGTTTAACTCAGTCGGTAGAGTGTCCGACTAGGAACCACAAAGTTCCTGGTTCAATACCGGCCCCGCGAACTCAGCATATGAGTAGCACATGGATCTGTGCAGTAAAGTAAGGAGCTGATGATAGGCGTGGCACTCCACCTTAGATGAAAAAAAATCTCCTTGGTCTAGCGCTAGTGAAAAAGGGATAGACTCCCTCACTGTATGGCTGATACTGTCTTTAGGCCATCCCGTCGACTATTGTGTTTCCAGAAGTGCTTCTTGCTATGTGATTTGTTGCAGACACACATGAGTTCCCAAGTTGATTTGATATTAAAGTTATGCCTGACTTAGTGTCTGATGACAGACAAAAAAACCTATTGTCACTATTTGTGGATAAAAAAAGGCATTCCCATGTATACAACAAACCATCTGTAAAGGTAGGCAACTACACTGTTGGGACTATTATCTATCTATCTAAAAGAGTAGTTTCTAGTCAAACACTCTACCAACTGAGCTAACCTGGCCCATATGCACAAATCTCCATTGTAACATTTTCACAATAAGCACTATTAAATAAATAGGTACTGTTATCCAATGGTGAGCAATATGAGATTTAAAAATAATTTTTTATATAAACCAAACATTGCTGGGAACATACAGCTAGTTTAACTCAACTGATACAACTGGTTATGCTGATGCACAATCTAGGCTCATGACACTACAAAATAAAGTACCAGAGGACTCTGTCATTGCAGCAAAATCTCTGAAACCAGAAATGCCTTCAGTGTTTGCATCCACTGTAAGAGTCACTTTTATAAGATTTGAAAGCCATAGGTCCTAATCCAGGGCTACAAAAAGTAATGTTCTTACATTGTTACAAAATGGACAAAAGTATGCTCAGACAAAAGAATTTAACCTTTCTTTCAACATTGAACTTCATTGTCGATAGACGTTTTCTTTCTGCTTAGTATGTTTTGTCCATTTTCATTACATGACAAAGTGATCAAGAAATTTCATTATGGTCACCAAGGTATTAGTTGTATGAAGGCCCTAACATGTATCTATGTTTATTGGCAAACATGGATAAATGGTTGGAAGTACTGCCACATACATGTTCCAGCTGTCAACTAGCAGAAAAATCTCCTGTCTATACTGAGTTCCTGGTCTAACTTACTATGGTCATGCCTTCACATTGATTTTGCTGGACCTATCAATAGACAGTGTTAGTTTAAACTTGTAGCTGTTTACAGAAAATGTCCAGAAATTTTTCAAATAAATCACTGCAAATAAAAGAGACTTTTAGTCACTTTGGAATTTCACAGTCATTAGTTTCTGATAATGGCACTGCTTTTACTTAATTTTCAAATTCTATGCACTTAATTTTATCTAACATATTAGAACTGCACAATCCACAACCAAAAGAACAGGTTTTGTAAATACTTCAAAACAGAAAAGTCTTTGCAGAGAACATATACAATATAAATACAATATCTATATGGTGATTAAATTTTGTTAAGTCATCTGATAGTTCCCCAAAATTTCCTCTTAAATTTACCATTATTTCTGAAGTTGTCCAAATTAATCTTAAAATGTTTTACTCTATTGCTGTTTTTAATAGCACTATCTAGGCTATTTTCTATATTAGATAATTTGTTAAAAAATATATTACTCTATCAGCAAAAATTTTCAATTGGTTAATGGACTTAGTTTTTGAAATCAGCCTTGACAGTAAATTTCCAGTTTGAGTAAAAATATTTAAAAAAATATCTACCATAATTAGAAATTCCATTAATTATTTTGAAAGTTTCAATAAGATCACCTCTCATCTTTCTTTCTAGTAAAGTTAATTGTAATTCCTCTAAACTCTTTGATCTTTTTATTAGTTTTATCACTCTTCTTTGTATGGCCTCTAATCTCAATATTACACAACAATTTCCATGTCTAAACACAGGAGACCAGGCCTGAGTACAATAATCTATATGAGGTCTTATTAAGGGTTTTATATATTATATATTTATTAGAAGCAGGTTTAGCTCCATTGGTAGAGAACCCACCAAGGAATCACAAGGTTCTGGGTTTGATACCAGTCCTTATCAACTCAGTGCATGAGTAGCACAACTTGGGTAATCTCATCATTTGCCTCCCTTAAAATAATATTCCCAAATTGTCCAAAGAAACAAGATTTGGAAAAAGTTTCATTATTTCACCTTTTTTTTTTCAATCAGAATTATCATTTTTATTTTTTAGCAAAATCTTTTCAACCATTGCAAGAATGTTCTTCCTTGGAATTGTTGCATTTTGATGATTAAAGAACAAAGTCAAGCAAAAATCATTGGAATAAAAAAAGGAAGAAATTAAAAGAAAATAATCTTGTTGTAATAAAGAAATTATTTTGGAATTACATAAAGCAATTGATAATGCTGCAAAGCTACCTTATTTTCTGGTAAAAAAGACTTATAAGGATATTTAGTAGATTAATATGTATAACAACACATTGAAAATTTTCTGGTCATAATAGCCATATGGATACTGTGTAGTATTATTATAGATTTATTTGTATGTATATTTGATTTAAATGTGTATCTTATATGCTGGAAAATACAGAATATTCTATGAATATTCTTCAATAGAATTTAAAGAAAAGTAAAGAGATTTTTTTACGAACTTGGGATAATGCTGACTGTAGAACACAGGTTGCAAAATTCCAGCAGGGAAAACTAAAAAAAAAACAAAAAGAAAATTTTTAATTAATTAAAAAAAAAATAAAATGCATTCAAATGAAAATCACTTTGACAATAAATGAGAGTTTTTCTTTTTTTATGAATCCCCATCCAACAACAAAAACAGTAAGTATGCAAGATAAATACAACAGAAATAAGAAAGTTTTGATAATTTATTAAATGAAAATGATTTAAGATAATTCAGTTTTAGAGATAAACACTTTAGATTTAACACCTTGTCAGCATTTCTCTGCAGAGGAGAAAGTTCCCTCACCTAAAAAGTGGTGTCTTGGGTATGACACTAAACTATATCTGATGGTGAGGCTCCAGTTCTGGAGATCTGGGAAATCTAGAGTACCCCTTCATTGCTATTACTCCTAAATCTCCTCTCACTACTACCCCCAAACCCCTGACTCAGGGTCTAAGCCTATTTGAGGGTGCCAAAAGGGCAGGGGGCGTATCATACATTAAGGGGTGCTCACAAAACCCTAGTACCAACCCTGCATTTATTGGTCAAGTCGATAGGTTGGTAAATTATTTGTATTAAGAATACATTATATCATTTGTGTAAAAACTTAAGAAACTACACAAAAATATAAATGTAAACTTATAATATATGCAATTCTCTAGCCTATTGGTATAAAATATCAATCTTTAGATTTATTAAAACATATATAAAATTTTCCAAAGCTTAATGTTTTTTGTGTTGTATATTGTAAATGTATAGCACTTTTTTTTTCTTTTAAAAAACAACAATATACCACACTAAAACAGGTGCTTCCTATCCCAAGATGCAACAGAACATGTTGATGTCCCAGCTGCACAAAAATAGTGACAGCTTCATTGTTGAATAGAATGGAATGGAATGTCACCCCACAGGCACGAGCTAGTTCACAGTTATCTTGATGCAAATCTTTTACAGTATTAGAATAGCCTCATAACAACTGCTAACATGTCACTTAGGAATTGGTCACCATGAAATTTCTCACCACTTGTATCTTTTTCTTATGTCAAGTAGAAATTATTTGTTTCTTTGCTTTTTGTGAGATGACTTGCAACAATGTCTCATGACAGCTGTTGTTTGTGATGATGGAGATATGTTAACATGTGTTTAGAAAGAATTTGACGACTGCCTCAATATATACCATGTGACTTAGAGTGTACACACACCAAGTGTTTGAAAGGTTTGTCTACAAAAAAAACCTCTTCATTGTAAATGTCTTAAAGTATCTTAAATAGTTTTGGTCTAATGAAACTTTCAAACTATTTTGTTTTGGTAATCCCTCAGTTAAACATTTAAAATGGCTACTTCATATGAAGTTCATTATCATATCAAAATAAGTTGCCACAAGTTCAGAATGATCTAGCTCTATATTTTCTGGGTAATATCTTTACTGATCTTAAACAAGTTAGATATTTGTATGATGTTACACATACACACACACACACACACATATAATATATATATATATATATATATATATATAACATACAAATATCTAACTTGTCTAAGATCAATAAAGATATTAACCAGAAAATATAAAGCTAAGCAAAATAAACAAATTCTTATATATATATATAACTGCACTGATGAGAGGTGATACCTCGAAACACGTGTCTGTAGTTTACTCTATTGTACGCTCCTAATTTCAGTTGAGCACTTTATTTAGGAGGGATTTAATTGCAAATTCGGCGTTAAGCTAAATCTCACTTTGTTTACAAAGTTTGAGACCTCTTGGTGAATTCATTTCCGCTTAGAAATGTAGCGATTAAATAGCCTGCTATACTTGGCAGCTGATTGTGGCCGTATGGGTAAGAGGTTTGGCGAGCATAATTTCGTTCGGGTCTCGAACCCAGCCAGAGGTAGCTGCTAAAAATGGTATAACTGCACTGATGAGAGGTGATACCTCGAAACACGTGTCTGTAGTTTACTCTCTCTCTCTCTCTATATATATATATATATCATCAAGCTGGACTGACATCATGGATTCCCATTCCTCTCTCTTGCCACTGGTCCTTATCAGCCATTGCTCCTGGCAAAGTCCTCAGCATAGCATCCAGTGTCTGCACAGACCTGATTAATGTAAATTTTTACTGGTTGACCAGCAATGTATGTAAGTGTCCACAGAATATCACTTGTTAGTCCTTGCTTTTCCAGCAGTGTCTAGCATGTTTTGTTCATCTTAATTGGGTGGTTTGTGTGATAAGCAATAAGTGTTCGTACAGCTATTTTTTTCTGGGGTGCTGCAAAAATTTGTTCAAAACAGCTTGCAGCATCCTTCTATAGTTCCTATCTAGCTTTTTCTTCAAGCGTTTCATTAAATTCCAAGTGGTGCAGCAATACAGTAGCACTGATACTACAGCTTGGAATAATTATCGCTTCATCTTATCAAAGAGATCAGATTTCAATATGATTGATAATCTGTCTATAGCAGTCCATGCCTTTTCTGTGCTTATATTGATGCTCTCTGAATGCTACTTATCGAGTGTTACTTACTGTGTTTGCTTCTATGTGTTGATGCAAAGCCTCAGAATCCATACTTTTAGGCCTATTTGATCTTGTTTGTAACCCAAGCAAATTTTCTTGAACCATCTGATTACTGTAATGGGATTAACAGCATCTTCACTTTCCACATAAATCTTATTCATTGCTTCCATAGTGTTATGGCTGAGTTTGAATTTGTAAGGCATATGTTCCTGGATTAGAGTACATTACATTTTCATGTGTAGCTTTCAAATCACACACAGAGTGAAGCAATGTACAATGTGTCAGCACACCAACTATCATGATACTACCCATTACAGTGAATACCTTCCAAATTTTGAATTGTTTTAGTAACATGATATATGCACTGCAAATTAACATATACAAAAATATTGAGAAGATTTGTGGTGTAATGGTTATCATCCTCAGAAATGGACACAGCGAACAGAGTTCAAATCCTGGATATAGTAGTTTGCTTTTCATATAGGGATAATAGAACTTTGGAAAAGGCATGAATCCAACTATTCCCCCTCTAGCAATGGGAAAATAGTACAGCATATTGGGCTCTTTAATTTTGGTATGGCAACCAGTCTAAGAGAAGGAAAACTCAAATTCAACCTATTAAAACTCTGCTTAAAAAAATGACTTTGTGTTACATCCTGCTTTTGTGGAGGGGTTAAGTAAATACACATACCAAAATATTGCAAAACATTTGACTCACCCTAGTATATTTGGATTTATCAATACTTATTTACCTTTCACTTAAGCAGTCAGTCTTGTACATAGGAAATGTAAGTTTAACTTTTGTTTAAATATATGTAGAAAGTCAAAGACATCAATAAAATAAAATAAATGTTTGGACAAAAATAAGTTTTTCGTTTTATCTAAAACTGATCAGGAAGATGAGTTTAAAAAAAAATGTTTCAGCTAAAAGGTTACATAGACAACTGTTGGCAAAAACTTTGTGTTTTTTTAAATTTGAAATGATGAAAAGTTGAAATGAATTCTATTTAAAAAGAAATGTACTGCTTAATATATGAATAGGTGTGAGAATTCATACTTGTTTCTAAAAACAGACAAATTTAGCAGCTGTTAACAATCAGCAAATGTCAAAATCGATTTATCTGGTAAGAAAGAGAAGTGTTAGCCAGGTGTTTCATCAAAAGATTGTGCCCTTAGCTGGGTGTTTGCAGCTGAGAGGGTTTTTTTGTTTTTTGTTTTTTGTTCAGAACAATGTGTAAATTTTATGCCATCCATTTATTTCTGTTTATAACAATTTAATGGAAGTCATAAAAATCTGCCTTCATTTAAAAAATGGACCCAAGTCACAAAACATTTTTTAGTACCAAAATAAAAAAAGTAATCAATTATTTTTGTCTTTCATCCAATCAGATTTTTATTGCTGTCTCATAACTTTTTCACGTCTTTGCCAAACAATTTTCATTTATAGCACTTCCCAGGGAAATATAGGATTACTTGATAATGTGACAGTTTGTACTCAGTTACATGGTATCAATAGCAGTGAATGATCTCATATGAGATTAGAATGTCTTTTTTCAGCAACCTGCCTGGATTTAAACCATTGAAAAGTTTATGTGGAAATAAATAGAAAGCATTACCTTCAGAGAACCACCATAGATTTCAATGATTATATACATCTCAGTGAAAATATTGTTATATCTTGAAAATGATATACAACAGCAATGAGAGATTGGGTTATTTAACCTTGGTAAGGCAACCAGTCTCATAGGAGGAAAACTGAATTCAAATCAGCCTTAGTCCACTTAAAAATTGACCTTGTGTTACATACCACCTGGGGGTCAGAGGGTTCATACATCATAAGTGTGCAAAAAATAAGCAAGTGCTTGGATCTCTTTCTGTTTGTATTTAGATTTGGTAGGTCTGTTATCATCTGGAGTTATTCCAGATGATAACAGACCAATAATTGCAGATGTTTAAATTTGTTCTTTTCAGAATTAGAAAAACATTGAAATGAAATTCTGATTATCATGCAACAGAATTGATATTTAATAATTGTCTGACTGATAAAGCTATACTCAAATTTGACCAGGGGGTCCAAACATTTTTATGACCCTGCCCACCCCTAAAAACTATTAATATGTTCTCAAACTCCTTAAAGTAATAATTTATTTAAGAATAAAGGTGAAGGTGACTGTGTATAATCATTTTTAATAATATATAAACAAAAATGAAACATTCTTTTTGAACCCAGAAACTTTGTTGGCAAACTCAGGAGTCTTCATGTTGTAATTGGGAGCCTTCACAGAACTGTCACTTAGAACTGTTAACTCAAGCCCTATATCCATTGCACCATGTTGGATATATATTATATATATTGTAAATTGATGGAACAACAATACCTTAAACCCCTAAATTCATTGCATCATGTGTCCATCGACCAAAACATTGTGTATATAACAATAAAGATGAGCAAAACAGTACAAAAAATCCAGATAATACAAATTATCAATCCAAATCTCAAAAATTCAGACAAAAATGAAACATATATAAAAGAAAAAATATTACAACAAACAAAAAGTTGCATAACCCTACAAAAAATAATGTGATAAGACAGTTTCCTTGATATTAATAAAAAAGAGTATTAATCTCACAACCCTCTGAGTACCACTGGTTGGGAAACCCTGGTCTACAAGAAGGAAAACTCTTAATACAAACTAGTTTTACATTTTACTTCACTTAGAAATTTAATTTGTGTCACATGGTGGAGGGGTTGGGTAAATATCATAGTTCCCCTCTTACATTGCTAAACACTTACCAAAATTAACTTAACTCTTACAAATTAATGTAACTAATTTGCTAATGCTTTCTTCAATATTATAAATTGGTGGAAGAACAAAACCTTAAAAATATCTACAAACCCAAAAATATAAAAGAAAAGACTTTGAAATTTTAACAGATTGAAATCTGAAAAGAAAATGAATTTACCCATATTGTTCGTGTTTGGATCATAAAATGCATTAACCACAGCTGGAGATTGCCACCATCTAAAAAGAAAAAGAATTGAAAAAAGAATTATTTAAAGGATAATGAAATAAAATAAAAAAGAGTAGAATGAAAATGAAAAAAAAAAAAAAAAAAAAAAAAAAAAAACAATTTTGTATAGAAATATACAAAATGTGACATTTTTTTTATATTCAAGTGTCAAAATGGTTAGTGCTAGAAACATGAAACACACCCTTCATTTTCTTTAATTGTATATAATTTTTTTAATAGAATAGATAATTATGAAATGCTAATTAGATCATTAACTCCTTAAATAGAATAATTCTAATTATTCTATTTCAAACAGGATAAGTGTTATTCTCACCCATCAAACCATCCCCCAAAGACAAGGCTTTTTTAACATATCCCCTTATTTAGCGACACTTGTAGTCAGAAATCATAAAATCCCTTTCACATAACCATTTCCGACATATAATTCCCAACAAATTAAAATTTTCACATTATCCAAAAAAAACCTTACCACCACTCATACTTTTGTTACTTTATATATAAGAAAAAATAAAAAATAAATAAAAAATAAAAAATAAAAAATTTTTTCTAAAAATCCGTTGCAGGCCTACTGTCAATACTTATCCTGTTTGAAAAAGAGAATGTGTCTATTGTCAATTTTGAAATATGTATTCTTTTTTCAAAAACTGTTACAATAAGAAATACATGACTGTCGCTGACCAAGAAACGCGTGGGCGGATGTGCTTATATTTGAAACTACCGAATAACTTTTTTGCAACATCAATGTTTTCGTTTTGAATTCATATTATTTTTGTCTCCGCTCTTGTTAAATCCAGAGTAAAACAAGCTCTGAAGATGATTTTTATAAATCGAAATATTGTTCAATATTAGCTTTGAATATGATATAAAATATTTTCACTTTAACAGCATATTGTGTGTTTTCATATCCTTTTATCTATACTCATACCGTCGGATTCATTTCCTTTCTATTATATATATATATATATATATATATCCATGAAGAGCTACTACTTGGAGCATATATATATTAGATAAAATTGCATATATATATATATATATAATATATATATATATATATATATATATATATAGTGTATATTTATTTTTGGACTTCATATTTTGGGTTACAGAGTTTTTGTCTTGTAGAGTTTGATATTAAATAATAGCTAATAATATCCATTTTATTCTGTAAGTTTCACAAGAAATAATAAAATCCTTGTATATTTGGTTTACAAGAAAATTAAATTTCTATTTCCAAAAGGTATTAGGTGTGTATTTATGGTTGGTTGGTTGGTTGTCTTTACAGCATATTAATCTGTGTTGGATTATTTTATGCCAAAGTCAGTTTAACAATTAATACCTCTAATTATATATCATAATAAAATACTTAATTTCAATATCAATGTTTTAAGAGTCAGTGTATTCATTTAGTTCAAAATCCTTTTAAACATTATGGGACTCTTACAAGTGCTATGACTCTGAGTTAGAATGGACCTGAGAGTCATGGCAACCAAAAAGTGACTTCATACTCTGTAGGACTCCAGAACTGGACTCTTTCACCACTGGATGCAATTTAGTATCACAGCCATGACACATTAAGCCCTGTTGACTGAGGCTTTAGAATACACCGACTGCACCTATGTAAAAAAAAAACAAATGGGGATACTTGTTGGTCATTGGTGGTGACCAGTGACACTTAAGGACAGAATCTTGGTGGATGAGCAGTCCATGACATGTAACAATCCACTTAGACACTTACTTTAGGCTAGATGGGAGGTCAAAAAGGCCCCTCTGATCAATCGGCTGGTCATGTCAAGCCCTAGCATCTATATGATTGCCCCAACCCTAGTACCTTATATATATATATATATATATATACCAACCCCTCCACACGCAAGATGTGATACAAGGTCAATTTCTTAAACAGGGTTTAATAGATTTTAATTCAGAGTTTTCCTTCTTCTAGATTGGTAACCTAGCCCAGTCTGTCCTAGCTTTTACTCATACTTGGAGAGAGAGTAGTTGGATACACACCTTTCCCAAGTGTGTTAGTGCTATGTGTGTGTGTGTGTGTGTGTGTGTGTGTGTGTGTGTGTGTATATATATATATATATATATGAAAATTTAAAACATGCCTGAAATATTATTCTTCATGTAGATATATGTATGCAGATTTAAAATAAGATAAATCATTTCAATAAGGATATCCAAAAATGTGGTTAAGAAATAAAACAAAAACAAATTTTTGAAACCAACAATTTATTTATATAACATGTTTTGCTTAAACAGCTTAATCAGAATACTACAATTTTTTATTTTATGAATGAAAATGCGAATTATTGATGTTATCATCATGGAAACACACATAGTGGTTTTTTGGAGCTTATGAGATTTTAGATAAGATATGAGGGTCTGCTGTAAAATTCATAGGCTGACCAAAATACTCTCATGGAAGAAGACTAAACAAGATTTATTGTTCAACATAGTTCTTCTTATGATCCACACAGTGTTGCAGTATTTGGATCCCATTGGTTTAAAAAGTCATTGCCAGCAGGTAAGACATCATTATATAAACTTTTCAGCCCATTCTTGTATGTTTAAAATTTACTAAAACTTTATGATTAAAACTATATCACAAAACTCTTTAAATTTTTATTTGCTTTTTGTTTGTATCTTGTATTAAACAAGCCTCATCTAACTAACTATACATATAGAAAGGGCAGTTGAGTGTATCTGTATGACCGGAGGAAACTTAAAAAATAAAACAATTAATGACAAAGTAAATATATATACACATTAAATATCACCAGAGCTTGGATTTTGAGCAAAAATAATGAAGATTTGAATTATATTTGGGAAGATATTTAAAAATTTAAATTTGAAAAGTAACAGAAGGGAAAGTCCTTTGCATGATATTTTGTTTATCTTTTTTTATGTTTTTTTTTTTCCCCCCACTTTGAAATATAATATTGATTGATTGAATTAATTGCATCATTCATATCTTTTTTTTTTTTAAATTGTAAATCATTGAATGGAAATTTCTTACTATATTGTTATATTTTTCCGTGGGGATTTTTATGGAGCAATCAGCGAGGATCCCACTAGCAATAAGTAATAATGAATCTGCGAGACTAATTTTTTAAAAATCCCCCCTCTATCCAGGCGACACCAGGTAGCCACTTCTAGTTTTATATAAAGATATTTAAAGAACTTACTTGTCTTTGTCTACTGGTTCACGCAGTTTATTTACTTCTTCTGCTGCCTTGTACTTCATTATTCGATGAATGTTCTCAAAATATTGACCAGGTTTCACGGTTAACTACAATAAAAAAAAACATTGTTTCTAAAAACAAGAATTTTTATAGAAATCTTCAAATAATTTTTATTCAAAATCAATATTCATCATTTGTTCATTGTTCATCATGCAAGTTGAATTCAGTGGTAGATTCATGATGGCAGAGCCTAGAGGGTTTCAAGCTGCTTTGGGTACCTCAACATCACCCTCTCCCTTTCATGCTTTCCTTTTGTACAATTTTGGTAGGTCTCTGCTTTCGCCTAGTCAGCCTTATTGGACAATGAGGTACTGGTTGAATACAATAATGCCTTCACTTGCAGGTTTAGGTTAAGCATTGAATTTGGTTTGTTTGGTTTGTTTTACTTTATGGCATATCAACCTCAATGGGTCAATTAATGCCGACAAAGTTTTGAAATAAATTCACTCTTAATGGATAATCAATTTTCTTTATAAACTCATGTTTTTCTATTTAACCCATAGATGGAACCCTAACAGGTACTACTACTCCGGGTCAGAGCGGACCAGGGAGCAATGGTGATGAAGGGGTGCTCCACATTCCCCAAACCTCCAAAACTGGAACCTCACCTTCAAATAGAGTTTAATGTCATTCTCAGGACATGTAGACCCTCAGCCACCGCCTTCTAGCACCCATATGATAAAAAGGGTTGGGGCTTGCCATAAGGCAATAAGGTTGGGACAATCATATAGGTGCTAGGGCTTGACGCGACCAGCCGATTGACCGGAGGGGGCCTTTTTGACTGCCCGTCTAGCATAAGTAAGGGTCTAAGCATCACAGGTCGCCACCCATGGCCTGTTGGCCATGGGTGGCGACACGTGATGCTTTTGAAAAAGATGCTTCTTTGAAAAAAAAAACATTGGGGGGGGGCGTTTACCTCTCTGTAGAGGTGCAGCCAGTGCATTCTAACACCCCAGCCGACAGGGTGTCAAGCATTGAAGACAGCATTTAAGGCAAAAGGTTTCAAATAAATTTGTTGGATGATTTTAATTCAGCAAAAACCAGGGATTCTTTTTTTTACACTCACAGCTTTGACACTGATTGGTTGTCCATCATATTTCTTTTAATGCTTTCTGTATCCTTAAATCTTAAATCTTGAGATGAATTTTAGTTTAAGAAGAAAAAAATCATTCAAAGCTGGATCTGATGAATATGGTAAATGCTGTACTTGCACAATCCTAGTATTTTCAAATTAATTTCATCCAATATTCAAGCAATAAATTGCTATCTGAATGGATATGCCATTTATCTGTCTGCCATTATTCAAATACTTATGGGATCTCCATGGTTGAGCTTGTAAAAAAAAAAAAAAAAATAATAATAATGACAATTAACTCTACAAAGAAATGGTATGAACACAAATAAAATAAACAAAGAAAATAAAAAAACTAAACTTACTGACTCATAAAGTTTATCCAATTTAGACTTTTCTAAAATGAATTCCGGATAACCAATTCTGTCTTTCATGGTATGAACCTGAAATAAACAAAAAACATTATATCTCACTCTTTATAATGATGATTTGGATTTTGAGATCAATTAAACTAATTTTGACCACAATTTTCTTTAGAGAGTAATTTCTGCTAAAAGAAACTGAGCCAGTTGAACAATCTGTATTTTTGAAAGTTTATTGAATTATTTGCTCAATTCCCCCTCACCAAATGTTTTCAACCTTTTGAAAATTACAAATCATTTCTCAGGAATAAGACATTAGCAATTCCCTTTGAGGGAGAAAATAAATAATTACCTCCTTTAGAGAATGGGTGCCTCAGTTGGATAACTCATGACCATCCAAGAAACCCATTCTCAACCTTTTTTTGCCTCTGTTCTTTGAACAGTACAGATGTTGTCTCCATATATATAAAAGGTGAAATGTTTTTGTATGTACAAATGTGTTTATCTTGTCTTTCCTTCTGTTGTGTTCAGTGTCAGTATTTCATGGATATACATATGCTAATATTGGTCCTTGGTGAGTGGAAACACAACAAAATATATATATTTTTTTTTTTTTTAGGGAGGTTGTCTTTTTAAAGGTCAATATTCTAAGAATGATTTAAATGGAAATGAATAAAATGTATTTACTTTTTCCCTGGCAAAAATTTTTGTTTCTTGGTCCATCCATTTGTTTTCCTTCATGAGTTCTGTAAATGCATTTCGAATATTGGAGATCATTTCAAGAGCCTAAAAAAACAAAACAAAACAAACAAAAATTAGTCGATATTTTAATAAATGCAATAATTTGGGACATCAGGAATATAAGGACAGATTCCTTATGGATTCAAGGCTTTAATACAAGGGTTATTCAATAAATTTACCTAAGGAATTGGTAATAGGAAGCACTGTATACAGTTGCACCTTTTTTCAAGGAAATCAATAGTGATGGGTGTTTTTATGTTCCAGAAGACTGTCAGCATCTGCTGTGCCTGGAACTATTTTTCTTTACTAGAGAGTAAGTGTTCTGGGTTCCCACCAGTCCCCTACTGATCAAAGGGGGGAACTCTATTTTTATTAGGTCTTTCTAACAGAAACAAAAACATTTTATGCAACCTAATATCAATATAAACACTATCCTTGTTAATGTACTTAATCTAACATTATGTCAAATCATAGTGAAACTTTGAGTGCTCTATCATCTGCAAATATAGTCAAATCCCACATGCTGTATTAAATGAAAATACAGTGGTATTGACTTACAGTACTCTAAATTATAAATTTTCTGAGTTATGAGCTGTCACTCGGTCAATATTTTGCTTTATGTTGAGAACTAAAATTTGAGTTATAAGTCAGCTTCACTTATGTTAATAAGTTCATTAAAAACGTTTAAGTTTCCAAATTCATTATGCCATGAATATGAATATCACAGTGTGGGTAAGGTAGGTGTGGTGCTGCATCTCAACAAAACAATCTCCCTGGTCTAGTGCTAGCAAAAAGAGGATAAGACTCCCTTGCTGTTCAGCTGATATCAATAATAGGCTCATCTGCAGACTTTACTTAATTTTACAGCATAAAATTCATTACATTCTATTATGTTTTTTTTACAATATAGTGTTATACTTCTTATCTAAAAAACCTAACAAAAAATTAAGGTATTTTGGGGTACAGGACTAGAATAAATTGATGGTATTTCAGTTTATTTCAATGGGGAAAATTAATTTGATATATATATTTACCAACCCCTCCACATTAGCAGGATATGACATATGGTCAATTTCTTAAGTGGAGTTTAACAGGTTTGAATTCAGAGATTTCCTTCTCCTAGACTGGTTATCTAGCCAAAGTTAATGAGCCCAGTCTGCCCTACTATTTACTCATAGCTGGAGGGAGTGTAGGTGGATGCATACCTTTCCCAAGGGTATTAGCACTATGTGAAATGCAAAAGGCCTTGTCTAGGATTTGAACTCAGGTTGATGAGTCCATTTCCCACAACTTTAACCATTACACCATGCACCTCCAACTTTATATGATATACGAGGAAATTGAGTTACAAGTGGAACAAATTAAACACATAAGTCAAGGTATCACTATCAGTGAAATTCCTAGAGTTGTATCACTACAAATACAGTCAAATTGTAAGGAATCCTCAAATATGGTTTTAATAGCTAATAAGCATACAAGGCTGTGTGCAACTATAAATGAAAACACAATAAGAAAAGTATTAATCATATAGATTGGACATTATACAGTTAAAATTACAGTCCCAAATTTAGTGGATAACTGGGTATGGTTACACACTTCTTGATCCACTCTCATATCTGTGTGTGTATATGTGTATGTATAATTTGTTGAGATTTCAATTTTGACTGAAAAGCTAAACAGTCAATAGTAATATGGAAAAATGGGGAAAGAGGGGAAAAATGAAAACAAATATGAAAAGAAAAAAAATGTTTAAAAACAATCAAATCAAAACAGAAGAATTGCAGAAATCTTAATTTCTGAATTTTCAGCCAAGTCCTTCATTAGAATTGAATTCAAAGGAAAAATAAAACCCTGCCCTACATGTACATTTTTTATTTTTTTAAAGCAATGAAAAAAGATTTTTTTTTAAATTTTGATAATCAGTGATGTGAATTTTATTTTTTTTATTAGCCTCACTTTCAACTTTCCCATAATATTCATCAACTTTCAACTTGACAGCAATCACAATTAGCAGATGTAGAGAAAAACAAACCTGCTACACAGTAAAACTATTCTAATAATAAATTTCTACTGTTTTTGAGTTCCGAAGAGAATGAGAATAAACACTGAAATATCTACAAAATTAACCAAAAATCTTTTTTTGGTAATTGAAATAATAATCATAGTAAGAAAGTTTTTAAAATTTATTTGAATGTTTTATTAATTATATTTTTCTATATAAATAAATTATCTTTTTAAAATAATTTTTGTTTCACTTCATCATCATCATCAAAGTGTGTCAACAGTATGGATTCGTTTGACTTTCTCTCGCTATCCACCCCTATTGGTTACAACTTGATTCAGTGTTAAGTGACCCAAAAAGGATTAGTATGCTGTAAAACAAAACAACAAACAACCAAACCAACCTTACCCTGCTTAAAAATTGATCTTGTATCACATTCTCCCCATGGCGGATGGTTAAAATATATATATATATGTATATATACAAAGTAACTCACTCGCTGTCTGGCTAATACCAACAATAGGTCATTCTGCTGACTTTACTTACTACAATAGTAGAAAGGCTGGTTTAGCTCAGTTGGTAGAGCATCAACCTAGGTACCACAAGGTTTCAGATTTGATACTGGCCCTTGCCAACTCAGTGCATGAGTAACAAAGTTTGGATCTGTGCTCTAAAGTGGGAAGCTGATGGTAGGCATGTTGCTCCACTCAGATGCAAAAACAATATCCCTAGTCTAGTGCTAGTGAAAAGGGGACAGACTCCCTCAATGTCCAACTGATACTAACAATAGGCCTCTCTGCTGATTTTACTTACTAACACTGTAGAAAATAAGATGATTGAAGAAATGAGTACACATACATTCAAACTATTGTGATAGCGTTGGGATTTGAAAAAAAGAGGAAATTGTTTGAAAGGAACCAAAATATAATGATTACCTAATAACTATCTTTTAGATACACTATCTTCAAAAAAGCCAGAATATAATGATAGCAATTATTCCTATGCATGAAGTCTAGCAAAAATAATAACCTCTGTTCAACAAAACAAACTTTCTTAGTCTTTCCTGTGTTTGTCAGAGACAATCATGTGAAATGGTATGATTAAAAACTGACAAAAATGGCGTCATTTAGAAAGAGAAGAAAAACAAAGGGATTGTAGAGTAAGAATTTTTGTTTGTTATTTGAGACACCTACTTTGTCATTTGAGGTAAAATAGAAAAACAAGAACAAAAAACAAAAACCCAAAAAAGAGATGTGGAAAGTGATAACCAAAAAGTAATTAGTCAATCGAGTACAGACTAAACAGAGACCAAAGGAAGGGCACACACTATTAATTACAATAAATTTATAGTTATCAGCACTTTTGCTTTAATTGGACTCAGCTCAAATCACATGGCACAAAGTGACAGACATTATTTAAGAATCTCACTTACAAATAATGGACAATGATAAGAAAAAATATAGTATTTTTTTCTTAAACTCATATGCAAAAAAAAAACAATATTTTGCCAAATGTTTATCTGAGTAATATTTATATGACTATTGCACAGGAGACCAGTTTTATTCAAATCTTGAAGAAAATTATTTTTTACAATTATAAAAAAAATTTCAAAAAATTCTCTTTGTCTATTTTTTCTTACTCTTTATTAGAAGAAAAGTTTTAGTCAATCAGTTTTACAGAAAAGATGTAAATATTGAGCAAGAAGATTTGAAAATAGAAGAATCACTCAATGTAAAAAAAAAGGAAAAGGTAATTACAATGCATGGTTAAAGTATAAAGAGAAAAGGGGTTGGAAGATCAAGCTTGAAATGAAACCACAATATCAGTAAGAAAAAAAAAGCAGAATAAAAAGGAAATGGATAGAATTAAAAATCAAGGATAAAGTGTAAAAAGACATTGAGAAGAAGTGAAAATCCAAAGTGGCATTTTCCAAGGAGACTCACTATCACCTCTGTTATTTGTTATAACAATAATGCCACTCAACTATATACTTACAAAATGTACAGGGGGTTACATATTTAAAAAATCCCAAGAAAAAATAAGCCACTTTATGTAAATGGATGATATCAAGATTTTTTCCTAAAACCAAAAAGAATTCAAAACCTTTGTACAAATCATAAGAATATATAGTCAAGATATAGAATGGAATTTGGCATAAAAAATGTGCCATGTGAGGGATGAAATGTACCATGCTAATAGGAAAGTAACTTGTTCATACAATTTAAAAGTAACTTGTTGTTCATTTGTTACAATTTAAACAATTTAAAAGTAACTTGTTGTTCATACAATTTAAAAGTAACTTGTTGTTCAATTTAAAAGTAACTTGTTGTTCATTTGTTTTGTTGTTCATTTGTTAAATTTAAAAGTAACTTGTTGTTCATTTGATACAATTTAAAAGTAACTTGTTGTTCATTTGATACAATTTAAAAGTAACTTGTTGTTCATTTGAACAATTTAAAAGTAACTTGTTGTTCATTTGTACAATTAAAAGTAACTTGTTGTTGTTCATTTGATACTTGTTGTAACTTGTTGTTCATTTGATACAATTTAAAAGTTTGTTCATTTGATACAATTTAAAAGTAACTTGTTCATTTGATACAATTTAAAAGTAACTTGTTGTTCATTTAATTTAAAAGTATTTGTGTTGTTCACAATTTAAAAGTAACTTGTTCATTTATACAATTTAAAAGTAACTTGTTGTTCATTTGATACAATTTATAATACACATTTAAAGGACAATTTTATTATTTATTACTTAAACTTCTTTGTGATTATTTGTACTGTTTTGCCTGTTTCTTTAATGTTACATTTCACATAAACATTAACTCCAACCAACACACAACAGGATAATTGTTAACTTACAGTTTGTTTTTTGCTTTGATTCATTGGAAGATCATCCATTGTAAATGGAGAAGTATCTGCATCTTTTTTTGTGAAGGAATATAAAAATATAAAAACAATAAAAAAAGGGGAACAAAACCTTTAGATTAGCTGATGGGAAGTGTTGACAAACTTACTGCTTCCTTGCTTTCTTTCTTGAAACTATTCTGTACAAACATTGCACTGACAGCCATCCCCATGTTTGTGTTGACAAATGTGATGCATTTTTCCCATCGAGGTTTTTCTTGGGTAATACCCTAAAAAGATGAAAGGAAAAATAATGAGTTTTTCTTCTTTATTTTATAATGACATTCAGTCATAAGAATATTACCTAACATAAAAGCTAACTATAACAAACTTTTTCATAACAGATTGAATTATCTATAAAAATGTTTTAAAAGAAAACAAACTTTTATAGAATGCTGGACAGAAATGATAGATCAAAGATGGCGGCATAATTAGATTAAATATTTTTTGCATATCTGCTCTTACACACAACCTAAATTGAAATTGTGTGCATGTGACCTGATTTTTTGATAAGCCAATACTAACTGCCAAGTATACATGCACATAAGGGTAGGTCGATTTTTCACTTTTTAAAAAATATCAAATTTTGCAAAATTTAGCCTTTAGAAAACAAGGATTTTTAGTGGATTTTAGTAGACAATCTTTGATGCTATTTTCTCAAACAATGGTGCAAGTAAAAGATCTAATTTTTGGTATCAGTATTCAGTATACTAATACACAACTTTTGCATGGATGGACAATTTGATATTCAAGAAAAAATGTTTAAATCCACCTACCCTAATGCACATGGCAGTGTGTTGATTAATCAAAAAATCAGGTCACATGCAAATAGATGACCATCCAGTGCATATGTGCATGTATACTTATGCACTTGATGGTCACCTGTTTGCATCTAGTGACAAAAATCATTTGTTATACTTAACAGAGTACATTTATTTCATTTAAATCAATATTCAACATGAAGTGTTATTTACTATTTCTCTGAATGTTTGAGATGAGGCTTGAAGATTAGTATTATCTGCATTATTCGGACTATTGTCCCCATCTTCATTGTTATTTGTACAACGTTTCGGCCGATATACCCTCCGGCCTTCTTCAGGTATTTCTTGTCAAGACTCGGGATCCTTCTCGGACTCGGGAACCTTCTTTTCGAACTCGGGAACTTTCTTGTCATATTCGGGAGCCATCACGGAACTTTGAACCTAATCCTTTATTTATTCCACGGGGGTATTCTGTTCTCATTCCGCTAACCATAGCTGGGGTAGGAGCTGTGTTAATTAATTATTTTTCTAACTGCTTTAACTCAGGATTGAACTTGTGTTCCAGAGATAACTGTCACTTAGAACTGTCTTAACCTAACTGCCTTATCCACTCGGCCATGTGTCCAATTGGACAATTGAGTGTGAATTTTGGGAACTTATAAACCTAATGTCTTGATTTGGCTAGAATATCTACCTATTTTACTTATGTATGATTTTTTACCTAGACTCATATTGTGTTTTTTTTGGGTTTTTTCACACTCAGTTGTGTTTTCTCAGATGACTCACCAGGCCAGCCCTGGAGAGACATACTCTTCCACATAAACATACATGTTTGAACTTCTTCACTTTGAATGTTACTGGACTGAAAATTATCCTTTCTAATAGCCAGCTTCAATTTTTACTGTTTAATTCGGTTGGACTCAAATTCTTCCACAGATAGGTAGATAGTGGCTCTCCACATATATAAACACACACATACACGCATAATGATAAAAAAAACTTGTCATAGATGCAGTGCCACATCGGGATTTGATCTTGCTAGATTAACTCATAGGTCAATAGAAGATTTATGGTCACAAAATCATTGATTTTTAAACCAAGGATTGTTCCTCATTTTCATCATTATGTTTAAATTTCAACCTTAGAAAATTATTACTCAGTCTTCAAAATTAGGTTCAACCAAATATGAGCACACACACACACACACATGTATGTGTATATATATATATATATATATATATATAATATATATATATATATATACATACAGAATATATACATATGTACACACATACTCATACAAACACACACACATATATACACACACACACACATATATATACACACACACACACATTATATATATATAGATAGATAGATATTGATGCATCTGTGAGCTTGTGTATACATATATATTTAGGTAAATTACAGGATTAGATGCTCTATATTTTGAATATCATTGAATTCCATTCTAATTTGAAATAAAAAGAAGCAAGTATTAAAGTTACAAAAAGTAAAACTTTATTTCATTTTTTCAAAAAATTGTTCGTTTGATGTGCTTAATCAGTGAAAACAAAGAAAATCAATGAATACCTCAAGAACTTTTTTGTATTCATATTGTAAATGCATGTACTTTTCAGTAAGATGTTGAATCATTTCATTGATGAGCATCCATATTGCATAGTTGGCAATTGTTCTGAAAAGAAACAAAAAGTAATAAATCAGGGAAGATCAATGATTAGCAATAAAAATCAATTTGCACTTTCAAATATTATTAACAGCTCTACAAGTAGCAGGTCATCAGACTCTCCATATGGGAACTTCATATGTATATATATATATATATATATATATATATAAGTTAAAAAAAGGAAATGAATCCGACAGTATGAGTATGAGCAAGATGGAATGAAAACAACACACAATGCTGTTAAAGAGAAAACGATTTATAAAATATTCATAGCTGATACTGATCAATATTTCGATTTTACAAAAATCATCATCAGAGCCAGTTACTCCGTGTTGTTGGTGGTCAGAGATAAAAGTTGAATGAAGTTCAAAACAAAAAAACCTTGATTTTGCAAAGAAGAGAACAAAAGTTGTTATATTATTTCCCAATGTGGGCATTCCCGCCACAATAAAGCAGTGACCGACAAAAAAGATATACAATTGTGGCGGGAATGCCCACATTGGGAAATAATGTAACAACTTTGTTCTCTTCTTTGCAAAATCAAGGTTTTTTGTTTTGAACTTCATTCAACTTTTATCTCCGACCACCAACAACACGGAGTAACTGGCTCTGATGATGATTTTTGTAAAATCGAAATATTGATCAGTATCAGCTATGTATATTTTATAAATCGTTTTCTCTTTAACAGCATTGTGTGTTGTTTTCATTCCATCTTGCTCATACTCATACATATATATATATATATATAATAAAATAGCACAGGCTTAGAATAAATCTTTGACTATCTCTATGCTTTCCTAACTTATTGATATATGAACACTCTTTAGTTACAAATATAACACACTAAATTATCGGTCACACACACATATATATATATATATACATATATATGCAATGCATACATTCCCGTGTAGAGATACACATATAGGTATATACATACACATATACTCAAGAATATATCCATATGAGGGGGTGGCTAAAAAGTACATATGATGACATCATTTTTGCTGTTAATTACTTTTTAGACCAGTGAGATCCAAGCACTGCAACACTGATGAAAGAAGTCTATGGGGGTTTACATTGAAAAATAAACCTCATTTAGTGATATTCCATGAGAGTATCTGGGTCAACTTATAAACCTTGTATATATACACACACACGCGTTGACAACTCGATTTAAAGGGGCAGGGCTGGGTTTATTGCCCAATGCCTGAGCCCCCCCCCCCTTGAGGAGGAATGCCAACGGGATCAACACATTTTTTGCTAACCTGTACACATGGGGTTGTGTTAAATAACACATATATACATGCATATATATGTGTTACCATATATACATATATATACACAACATATATATACAAATATACATAAATACACATGAATATATACAATTTTATACAAACACATTTATATATGTATACACATGTTCATATATACACATATATATGCCCAGGGGCCGGGTTAGCTCAGTCGGTAGAGTGTTCGGCTAGGAATCTCAAGGTTTTTGGTTCGATACTGGCCCCCGCCAACTCAGCGTATGAGTAGCACAGGGTTCTGTGCGGTAAAGTAAGGAGTTGATGGTAGGTGTGGCGCACCACCTCAGATGCCCAAATAATCTCCTTGGTCTAGCGCTATTGAAAAGGGGATAGACTCCTTCGCTGTCTGGTTGATACCGACATTAGGCCGCCCCGACGACTTACTTTATATGCCCATACATATATACACTGATATATATGTACATACACATATATATGATTTTTGGTAATGTGGTGTAGGCTGTGAATAGTCTACTTCCTTTTTTTTGTTTTAGTTTAATGTGTTTGAACTCTTTCATAAATAGGTGGAATTTTGCTCTCTAGTTAATTGCCAATGCTGATATTTGCCTTATGTGTGTCAGGATCCAAATGGAATCCTGGATATTCACTTCAGTGGTGGGTGTGTCTGTAATTTCGGAGAATATTCAATTTTGAATTATAAAAAAATAATCAGAAGAAAAACAGAAACTTTGATCTGATCAAATAGTAGAAACTAAATTTTGTAAAAATTGGCCAAGGGAAATTTCATGGTAAATTTTTCACAGAAATACAATACAAATCCATAATTTCTTAATAATACAGACAAAAGAAACAATGTCCTTACTTTTATTGTTATATACACAATGTTCCAGTCTTCTTGTTTTTTGTTTCTTATTGAACTCATGAACCTTCAATATCAGACTCAGGAGTGTTCATATCATGAAGATCCTGATTAAGACAAAAAGTTTCTGAGTTTTACAAGAAACACCTAAAGAAGGTCAGAGGTTAGAAGGTCGGAGGGTATATCGTCAGTAATGTTGTGTATATAAGAACAAAGATAAAGACAACAGTCTGAAAAATCCAAATAATACAAACAATAGTTCTTTAAAGCAAAAGTAATTCATGATAAAGTTTTATAAAAATCAAGCCAGTTATTCCTTTATGGTCAGTCTTCTATATTTTTAGATCAATTGTCATTGTTTAGTTTATTAAACCAAGCCAGTAACTCTCCTATGGTCAGTTCTATCTTTGTTGGACTAAGTCAGTATTCAATTTAATGGAGCAAGCCAGGTACTGCCAAATGGTCAGTGTTCTGTTAATTTGACCAAAACAAGTATTGCATAATAGTCTGTACTCTTTCATTTAAGCACTTAGTGAGATCAAATTCATGTCTCTTTTGGCTTTTGTAGAATGATGTTTTGAAGGAGTTGTGATTAAAATTTTTAAAAACAAGTAAAAAAATAAGCATGAAAGAAAATATAAGTTAAAATTAATTATTATAATGGTTGAAATTACTTCATTTAAAAATAAAAAGCCATTACTACTACTACTATTGCAAAAGACAATTGCAGAAAAGCCAGAGAGAGAGAAAGAAAGGGAGAGAAAATAAGGGATGATTTTGATTTGAGCTCCCACCAACTAATAGAGATTGAGAAACAGAAGGAGGGATGAGTTTATAGGGTTTGACGTGATCTTCTGCCAGCCAATGTTCTTTGTTGCTCAGTTGATAAAAGAGTTGGTGCTGATGGGTTTATAGTTTGATTTGTGATTCTTGTGATTCAACAAACAAATAGAAATTGAAAAAACAGCAGGAGGAATGAGTTTATAGATTTGATTTGAGTTTCTTTAAACTAAAGGTTCTTTGTGGGTTAGATAGTTGAGCAACTGGTGCATTTTGCCCAAGGCAATAGGTGATGTTTATTCAATAGAAATTGAGAAACGAAATAAAGGATGAGTTTATAGATTTGATTTGAGTTTCTTTAAACTAAAGGTTCTTTGTGGGTTAGATAGTTGAGCAACTGGTGCATTTGCCCAAGGCAATAGGTGATGTTAATTCAATAGAAATTGAGAAACGAAATAAAGGTCGAGTTTATAGATTTGATTTGAGTTTCTTTAAACTAAAGGTTCTTTGTGGGTTAGATAGTTGAGCAACTGGTGCATTTTGCCCAAGGCAATAGGTGATGTTTATTCAATAGAAATTGAGAAACGAAATAAAGGTCGAGTTTATAGATTTGATTTGAGTTTCTTTAAACTAAAGGTTCTTTGTGGGTTAGATAGTTGAGCAACTGGTGCATTTTGCCCAAGGCAATAGGTGATGTTATTCAATAGAAATTGAGAAACGAAATAAAGGTCGAGTTTATAGATTTGATTTGAGTTTCTTTAAACTAAAGGTTCTTTGTGGGTTAGATAGTTGAGCAACTGGTGCATTTTGCCCAAGGCAATAGGTGATGTTTATTCAATAGAAATTGAGAAACGAAATAAAGGATGAGTTTATAGATTTGATTTGAGTTTCTTTAAACTAAAGGTTCTTTGTGGGTTAGATAGTTGAGCAACTGGTGCATTTTGCCCAAGGCAATAGGTGATGTTAATTCAATAGAAATTGAGAAACGAAATAAAGGTGAGTTTAGATTTGATTTGAGTTTCTTTAAACTAAAGGTTCTTTGTGGGTTAGATAGTTGAGCAACTGGTGCATTTGCCCAAGGCAATAGGTGATGTTTATTCAATAGAAATTGAGAAACGAAATAAAGGATGAGTTTATAGATTTGATTTGAGTTTCTTTAAACTAAAGGTTCTTTGTGGGTTAGATAGTTGAGTAACTGGTGCATTTTGCCAAGGCAATAGGTGATGTTAATTCAATAGAAATTGAGAAACGAAATAAAGGATGAGTTTATAGATTTGATTTGAGTTTCTTTAAACTAAAGGTTCTTTGTGGGTTAGATAGTTGAGTAACTGGTGCATTTTGCCCAAGGCAATAGGTGATGTTTATTCAATAGAAATTGAGAACGAAATAAAGGATGAGTTTATAGATTTGATTTGAGTTTCTTTAAACTAAAGGTTCTTTGTGGGTTAGATAGTTGAGCAACTGGTGCATTTTGCCAAGGCAATAGTGATGTTTATTCAATAGAAATTGAGAAACGAAATAAAGGATGAGTTTATAGATTTGATTTGAGTTTCTTTAAACTAAAGGTTCTTTGTGGGTTAGATAGTTGAGCAACTGGTGCATTTTGCCCAAGGCAATAGGTGATGTTTATTCAATAGAAATTGAGAAACGAAATAAAGGATGAGTTTATAGATTTGATTTGAGTTTCTTTAAACTAAAGGTTCTTTGTGGGTTAGATAGTTGAGCAACTGGTGCATTTTGCCCAAGGCAATAGGTGATGTTAATTCAATAGAAATTGAGAAACGAAATAAAGGATGAGTTTATAGATTTGATTTGAGTTTCTTTAAACTAAAGGTTCTTTGTGGGTTAGATAGTTGAGCAACTGGTGCATTTTGCCCAAGCAATAGGTGATGTTTTTCAATAGAAATTGAGAACGAAATAAGGATGAGTTTATAGATTTGATTTGAGTTTCTTAAAACTAAAGGTTCTTTGTGGGTTAGATAGTTGAGAACTGGTGCATTTTGCCAAGGCAATAGGTGATGTTTATTCAATAGAAATTGAGAAAGAAATAAAGGATGAGTTTATAGATTTGATTTGAGTTTCTTTAACTAAAGGTTCTTTGTGGGTTAGATAGTTGAGCAACTGGTGCATTTTGCCCAAGGCAATAGGTGATGTTATTCAATAGAAATTGAGAAACGAAATAAAGGATGAGTTTATAGATTTGATTTGAGTTTCTTTAAACTAAAGGTTCTTTGTGGGTTAGATAGTTGAGCAACTGGTGCATTTTGCCCAAGGCAATAGGTGATGTTTATTCAATAGAAATTGAGAAACGAAATAAAGGATGAGTTTATAGATTTGATTTGAGTTTCTTTAAACTAAAGGTTCTTTGTGGGTTAGATAGTTGAGCAACTGGTGCATTTTGCCCAAGGCAATAGGTGATGTTTATTCAATAGAAATTGAGAAACGAAATAAAGGATGAGTTTATAGATTTGATTTGAGTTTCTTTAAACTAAAGGTTCTTTGTGGCTTAGATAGTTGAGCAACTGGTGCATTTTGCCCAAGGCAATAGGTGATGTTTATTCAATAGAAATTGAGAAAAGAAATAAAGGATGAGTTTATAGATTTGATTTGAGTTCTTTAAACTAAAGGTTCTTTGTGGGTTAGATAGTTGAGCAACTGGTGCATTTTGCCCAAGGCAATAGGTGATGTTTATTCAATAGAAATTGAGAAACGAAATAAAGGATGAGTTTATAGATTTGATTTGAGTTTCTTTAAACTAAAGGTTCTTTGTGGGTTAGATAGTTGAGTAACTGGTGCATTTTGCCCAAGGCAATAGGTGATGTTTATTCAATAGAAATTGAGAAACGAAATAAAGGATGAGTTTATAGATTTGATTTGAGTTTCTTTAAACTAAAGTTCTTTTGGGTTAGATAGTTGAGTAACTGGTGCATTTTGCCCAAGGCAATAGGTGATGTTTATTCAATAGAAATTGAGAAACGAAATAAAGGATGAGTTTATAGATTTGATTTGAGTTTCTTTAAACTAAAGGTTCTTTTGGGTTAGATAGTTGAGTAACTGGTGCATTTTGCCCAAGGCAATAGGTGATGTTTATTCAATAGAAATTGAGAAACGAATAAAGGATGAGTTTATAGATTTGATTTGAGTTTCTTTAAACTAAGTTTCTTTAAACTAAGGTTCTTGCGGGTTAGATAGTTGAGTAAGTTGAGCAACTGGTGCATTTTGCCCAAGGCAATAGGTGATGTTTATTCAATAGAAATTGAGAAACGAAATAAAGGATGAGTTTATAGATTTGATTTGAGTTTCTTTAAACTAAAGGTTCTTTGTGGGTTAGATAGTTGAGCAACTGGTGCATTTTGCCCAAGGCAATAGGTGATGTTTATTCAATAGAAATTGAGAAACGAAATAAAGGATGAGTTTATAGATTTGATTTGAGTTTCTTTAAACTAAAGGTTCTTTGTGGGTTAGATAGTTGAGTAACTGGTGCATTTTGCCCAAGGCAATAGGTGATGTTTATTCAATAGAAATTGAGAAACGAAATAAAGGATGAGTTTATAGATTTGATTTGAGTTTCTTTAAACTAAAGGTTCTTTGTGGGTTAGATAGTTGAGCAACTGGTGCATTTTGCCAAGGCAATAGGTGATGTTTATTCAATAGAAATTGAGAAACGAAATAAAGGATGAGTTTATAGATTTGATTTGAGTTTTTAAACTAAAGGTTCTTTGTGGGTTAGATAGTTGAGCAACTGGTGCATTTTGCCCAAGGCAATAGGTGATGTTTATTCAATAGAAATTGAGAAACGAAATAAAGGATGAGTTTATAGATTTGATTTGAGTTTCTTTAAACTAAAGGTTCTTTGTGGTTAGATAGTTGAGCAACTGGTGCATTTTGCCCAAGGCAATAGGTGATGTTTATTCAATAGAAATTGAGAAACGAAATAAAGGATGAGTTTATAGATTTGATTTGAGTTTCTTTAAACTAAAGGTTCTTTGTGGGTTAGATAGTTGAGCAACTGGTGCATTTTGCCCAAGGCAATAGGTGATGTTTATTCAATAGAAATTGAGAAACGAAATAAAGGATGAGTTTATAGATTTGATTTGAGTTTCTTTAAACTAAAGGTTCTTTGTGGGTTAGATAGTTGAGTAACTGGTGCATTTTGCCCAAGGCAATAGGTGATGTTTATTCAATAGAAATTGAGAAACGAAATAAAGGATGAGTTTATAGATTTGATTTGAGTTTCTTTAAACTAAAGGTTCTTTGTGGGTTAGATAGTTGAGCAACTGGTGCATTTTGCCCAAGGCAATAGGTGATGTTTATTCAATAGAAATTGAGAAACGAAATAAAGGATGAGTTTATAGATTTGATTTGAGTTTCTTTAAACTAAAGGTTCTTTGTGGGTTAGATAGTTGAGTAACTGGTGCATTTTGCCCAAGGCAATAGGTGATGTTTATTCAATAGAAATTGAGAAACGAAATAAAGGATGAGTTTATAGATTTGATTTGAGTTTCTTTAAACTAAAGGTTCTTTGTGGGTTAGATAGTTGAGCAACTGGTGCATTTTGCCCAAGGCAATAGGTGATGTTTATTCAATAGAAATTGAGAAACGAAATAAAGGATGAGTTTATAGATTTGATTTGAGTTTCTTTAAACTAAAGGTTCTTTGTGGGTTAGATAGTTGAGCAACTGGTGCATTTTGCCCAAGGCAATAGGTGATGTTTATTCAATAGAAATTGAGAAACGAAATAAAGGATGAGTTTATAGATTTGATTTGAGTTTCTTTAAACTAAAGGTTCTTTGTGGGTTAGATAGTTGAGCAACTGGTGCATTTTGCCCAAGGCAATAGGTGATGTTTATTCAATAGAAATTGAGAAACGAAATAAAGGATGAGTTTATAGATTTGATTTGAGTTTCTTTAAACTAAAGGTTCTTTGTGGTTAGATAGTTGAGCAACTGGTGCATTTTGCCCAAGGCAATAGGTGATGTTTATTCAATAGAAATTGAGAAACGAAATAAAGGATGAGTTTATAGATTTGATTTGAGTTTCTTTAAACTAAAGGTTCTTTGTGGGTTAGATAGTTGAGCAACTGGTGCATTTTGCCCAAGGCAATAGGTGATGTTTATTCAATAGAAATTGAGAAACGAAATAAAGGATGAGTTTATAGATTTGATTTGAGTTTCTTTAAACTAAAGGTTCTTTGTGGGTTAGATAGTTGAGCAACTGGTGCATTTTGCCCAAGGCAATAGGTGATGTTTATTCAATAGAAATTGAGAAACAAAATAAGGATGAGTTTATAGATTTGATTTGAGTTTCTTTAAACTAAAGGTTCTTTGGGTTAGATAGTTGAGTAACTGGTGCATTTTGCCAAGGCAATAGGTGATGTTTATTCAATAGAAATTGAGAAACGAAATAAAGGATGAGTTTATAGATTTGATTTGAGTTTCTTTAAACTAAAGGTTCTTTGTGGGTTAGATAGTTGAGTAACTGGTGCATTTTGCCCAAGGCAATAGGTGATGTTTATTCAATAGAAATTGAGAAACGAAATAAAGGATGAGTTTATAGATTTGATTTGAGTTTCTTTAAACTAAAGGTTCTTTGTGGGTTAGATAGTTGAGTAACTGGTGCATTTTGCCAAGGCAATAGGTGATGTTTATTCAATAGAAATTGAGAAACGAAATAAAGGATGAGTTTATAGATTTGATTTGAGTTTCTTTAAACTAAAGGTTCTTTGTGGTTAGATAGTTGAGCAACTGGTGCATTTTGCCCAAGGCAATAGGTGATGTTTATTCAATAGAAATTGAGAAACGAAATAAAGGATGAGTTTATAGATTTGATTTGAGTTTCTTTAAACTAAAGGTTCTTTGTGGTTAGATAGTTGAGTAACTGGTGCATTTTGCCCAAGGCAATAGGTGATGTTTATTCAATAGAAATTGAGAAACGAAATAAAGGATGAGTTTATAGATTTGATTTGAGTTTCTTTAAACTAAAGGTTCTTTGTGGGTTAGATAGTTGAGTAACTGGTGCATTTTGCCCAAGGCAATAGGTGATGTTTATTCAATAGAAATTGAGAAACGAAATAAAGGATGAGTTTATAGATTTGATTTGAGTTTCTTTAAACTAAAGGTTCTTTGTGGTTAGATAGTTGAGTAACTGGTGCATTTTGCCCAAGGCAATAGGTGATGTTTATTCAATAGAAATTGAGAAACGAATAAAGGATGAGTTTATAGATTTGATTTGAGTTTCTTTAAACTAAAGGTTCTTTGTGGGTTAGATAGTTGAGCAACTGGTGCATTTTGCCCAAGGCAATAGGTGATGTTTATTCAATAGAAATTGAGAAACGAAATAAAGGATGAGTTTATAGATTTGATTTGAGTTTCTTTAAACTAAAGGTTCTTTGTGGGTTAGATAGTTGAGCAACTGGTGCATTTTGCCCAAGGCAATAGGTGATGTTTATTCAATAGAAATTGAGAAACAAAATAAGGATGAGTTTATAGATTTGATTTGAGTTTCTTTAAACTAAAGGTTCTTTGTGGGTTAGATAGTTGAGCAACTGGTGCATTTTGCCCAAGGCAATAGGTGATGTTTATTCAATAGAAATTGAGAAACGAAATAAAGGATGAGTTTATAGATTTGATTTGAGTTTCTTTAAACTAAAGGTTCTTTGTGGGTTAGATAGTTGAGTAACTGGTGCATTTTGCCAAGGCAATAGGTGATGTTTATTCAATAGAAATTGAGAAACGAAATAAAGGATGAGTTTATAGATTTGATTTGAGTTTCTTTAAACTAAAGGTTCTTTGTGGGTTAGATAGTTGAGCAACTGGTGCATTTTGCCCAAGGCAATAGGTGATGTTTATTCAATAGAAATTGAGAAACGAATAAAGGATGAGTTTATAGATTTGATTTGAGTTTCTTTAAACTAAAGGTTCTTTGTGGGTTAGATAGTTGAGTAACTGGTGCATTTTGCCCAAGGCAATAGGTGATGTTTATTCAATAGAAATTGAGAAACGAAATAAAGGATGAGTTTATAGATTTGATTTGAGTCTTTAAACTAAAGGTTCTTTGTGGGTTAGATAGTTGAGTAACTGGTGCATTTTGCCCAAGGCAATAGGTGATGTTTATTCAATAGAAATTGAGAAACGAATAAAGGATGAGTTTATAGATTTGATTTGAGTTTCTTTAAACTAAAGGTTCTTTGTGGGTTAGATAGTTGAGTAACTGGTGCATTTTGCCCAAGGCAATAGGTGATGTTTATTCAATAGAAATTGAGAAACGAAATAAAGGATGAGTTTATAGATTTGATTTGAGTTTCTTTAAACTAAAGGTTCTTTGTGGGTTAGATAGTTGAGTAACTGGTGCATTTTGCCCAAGGCAATAGTGATGTTTATTCAATAGAAATTGAGAAACGAAATAAAGGATGAGTTTATAGATTTGATTTGAGTTTCTTTAAACTAAAGGTTCTTTGTGGGTTAGATAGTTGAGCAACTGGTGCATTTTGCCCAAGGCAATAGGTGATGTTTATTCAATAGAAATTGAGAAACGAAATAAAGGATGAGTTTATAGATTTGATTTGAGTTTCTTTAAACTAAAGGTTCTTTGTGGTTAGATAGTTGAGTAACTGGTGCATTTTGCCCAAGGCAATAGGTGATGTTTATTCAATAGAAATTGAGAAACGAAATAAAGGATGAGTTTATAGATTTGATTTGAGTTTCTTTAAACTAAAGGTTCTTTGTGGGTTAGATAGTTGAGCAACTGGTGCATTTTGCCCAAGGCAATAGGTGATGTTTATTCAATAGAAATTGAGAAACGAAATAAAGGATGAGTTTATAGATTTGATTTGAGTTTCTTTAAACTAAAGGTTCTTTGTGGTTAGATAGTTGAGTAACTGGTGCATTTTGCCCAAGGCAATAGGTGATGTTTATTCAATAGAAATTGAGAAACGAAATAAAGGATGAGTTTATAGATTTGATTTGAGTTTCTTTAAACTAAAGGTTCTTTGTGGGTTAGATAGTTGAGTAACTGGTGCATTTTGCCCAAGGCAATAGGTGATGTTATTCAATAGAAATTGAGAAACAAATAAAGGATGAGTTTATAGATTTGATTTGAGTTTCTTTAAACTAAAGGTTCTTTGTGGGTTAGATAGTTGAGCAACTGGTGCATTTTGCCAAGGCAATAGGTGATGTTTATTCAATAGAAATTGAGAAACGAAATAAAGGATGAGTTTATAGATTTGATTGAGTTCTTTAAACTAAAGGTTCTTTGTGGGTTAGATAGTTGAGCAACTGGTGCATTTTGCCCATGGCAATAGGTGATGTTTATTCAATAGAAATTGAGAAACGAAATAAAGGATGAGTTTATAGATTTGATTTGAGTTTCTTTAAACTAAAGGTTCTTTGTGGTTAGATAGTTGAGCAACTGGTGCATTTTGCCCAAGGCAATAGGTGATGTTTATTCAATAGAAATTGAGAAACGAAATAAAGGATGAGTTTATAGATTTGATTTGAGTTTCTTTAAACTAAAGGTTCTTTGTGGTTAGATAGTTGAGCAACTGGTGCATTTTGCCAAGGCAATAGGTGATGTTTATTCAATAGAAATTGAGAAACGAAATAAAGGATGAGTTTATAGATTTGATTTGAGTTTCTTTAAACTAAAGGTTCTTTGTGGTTAGATAGTTGAGCAACTGGTGCATTTTGCCCAAGGCAATAGGTGATGTTTATTCAATAGAAATTGAGAAACGAAATAAAGGATGAGTTTATAGATTTGATTTGAGTTTCTTTAAACTAAAGGTTCTTTGTGGGTTAGATAGTTGAGCAACTGGTGCATTTTGCCAAGGCAATAGGTGATGTTTATTCAATAGAAATTGAGAAACGAAATAAAGATGAGTTTATAGATTTGATTTGAGTTTCTTTAAACTAAAGGTTCTTTGTGGTTAGATAGTTGAGTAACTGGTGCATTTTGCCCAAGGCAATAGGTGATGTTTATTCAATAGAATTGAGAAACGAATAAAGGATGAGTTTATAGATTTGATTTGAGTTTCTTTAAACTAAAGGTTCTTTGTGGGTTAGATAGTTGAGCAACTGGTGCATTTTGCCCAAGGCAATAGGTGATGTTTATTCAATAGAAATTGAGAAACGAAATAAAGGATGAGTTTATAGATTAAACAGCAATCAAGATTACTTAATACATATTATTAATTACATATATTTTATTTTTAGTTTCAAATTTCAGATTTTGTACCGTGTCTTAAGTAAAAAAATTGTATACACAATGTTCCAATCATATATTGTTTTTTCAAATAGAAATGTTTGGATTTTTAAAATGCTATCCTAACGCAATTCAAATGTATGAATGTTCTCCCTTTTTTCTCCTTTCACTTGATAACTAAATACACCAACATCACCAGGCGATATTTGAATGTCCTGATGAATATTATAGATATATATTTGATACATATTTAGGAATTGAAACATTTTAAATGTCGGCAATAATTTTCAAATATTAACAAATCATCCTCACAACTCTTTATTTTTAACATTTATTTATTACTTTTCCTTACAAATAATATTATTCATCTATATATATAAAGGAAGTTTGGTATGTATGTGTCGATGCATAACTCCAAAACGGGAGGTCACTCAGATTTGAAATCTTGCATACACATTAATAACTAACTAAGAAACACGCCAAATTTGGTTATTAATTTTCACTGATTAAGGGATATAATTAATTAATTAAACAAAAATCAAATGATTTGCGATAATCGTGGCATAGCTGCTGCTGATAATATTTTTAAAAATCCGCTGACTGCTGCCTGTATCAACAGTAAAATGGCGCCGCTGCTGGTAATTTGAAGTTGACAAATTTGTGCCCTAATCGTTTCAGCTCGGAATTTCTTGCGTATCACTGGTCTAATCTTAGAAATATTTATTTTTCTATATATGTAATTTGTATGTGGTTTTATTGATGGAATTATTTTTACAGCGAAGTAAATAACAATAATAAACGAAAACATTTAATTTAACGATTAATAATAATCTAACTTTGTTTTTATTATTAACTAGCAAAAGTACCCGGTATTTAATTATAATCAGTATTTAATTTTTTTCATATGTACAAAAGAGTTTTAGAAAAAAAAGGCTTTTACAAAAATCTAGACATGAATTAAAAAATACGAGGTAGTTATAACTTATTTGAAGAAACTTAACTTACATTTCGTAAATAACAAACACTGTTTACTTATTTACGAAATTCTTTTACTGTTTGTCAAACAGTAAAAGAATAATAAAGAAATATCTAAATAAATACATACATATATAGTTGTAGAAAGTTTATTTATCTTACATTTTTTTTAGTAACACTTCGCTTAACATTTAAATGTGAAATACAATAAACTGCAATTGTTACGATGATTTAATAATAAACAAACATCACTCTATATAAAAGTTTTTTTTAAATTACAATAACAAGTAAATGTATAACAATAATAAAATTTTAAAAGTAAAAATGCGAGGTATTTGAATAACTTATATGAAGTTTAGTGTTTAAACAGTAAACACTAAGCATAAAATAAACATGATTCTAATGTATGTAACTTGAATAAGAAAATTTTTATTTAATAAATAAATAAATAGACAGATTTTTTTTTAAATTAAGTCACCACTTTCCTTTTTTTTTTTTTTAACTAAAAACTGTTAAGATAAATGGTCTTTCGACAAATATTAAGTACCACCAATTTTCCCTGTGAAATTTACCCCCCATATTTAACACAATGAAACTTGCATAAAAATTAATATTATCTTGAAAAAATTTCCATTTGAAAGAAGAAACATTAAACAAACTCCTGATGATTTTTTTTTTTTAATTTTCAGCTTGCGGAAATAATGAAAATTATGATTGAAAAAAAAATGTTTTCATTTTTGCACCGTTAAGTCAACTGAAATTTAATGTAGCCAAAAACAAGTTACGACAAGAGGATTTTTAAAAAATTCTATGAAAAATCAATTAATGGTTCGATTTTCACAAAACTTTCTATATCTATTCACCTTTGGATGTAAATATGTCTGAAAACACTCTCTGGTGTTCCTAATTTTTTATTTTTTTTTATTTTGTTCGGTCATGGTCCGGGTACTTTAGCTAGTATATATATATTTGTTTGTGTCTGAATTTATTTCAACTTTCTTTGATCCTCTGCTCATCTTTCTAACAAGATCTGTTTGTCTTCATCATCTCACTATCCCCAATCAGCAATTTATTTGACTTTTTCAATGCAAATATTTTTCTTTTGACAACTTTAATAGCATTTGATTTTCAATCTCATTATTGGAATCAAATAAAAGATCAATAGTTGATTGAAAGGCCCTTTCAACCTAAACTAATCCAGTGAGGAGGGACAGAGGTGTGTGTCCACCATGCCCCCCCCCACTCTAATCATATCTCAAATTTGCATGTTGTCATTACTCAATAGATCAATGAAACTGTCCATATCCGTCCAAATCAATTTCAGTGTCTCCCTTGTTTCTGATACTATTCTCTCCCTTTTCTGATATGAGAACAGATGGCAGCTGTTGATCTCTTTATTTTCTTTGCAGATTATAACATCCATCTGTTTGGAATTTTCAAGTAACAATCATTTTATCAATCAATAGAATTAGATATGAAAGTCCAGTGAGAAGATCTGGCTCTGAGGCTCTAAACTATATGAGGCCCTTCTCTAAAGAAATTTAGGTAAAAAAAAAAAGTTAAAAAATATTTTTAGCAAACATGTTACCCTTTAAAAAAATTGTTTTCAGAATACTTATTATGTCACTACAAATAAAATGGGACACTATTAACGATTATAGAATGCTAAAGAAATTTTCTGATAAAGCATTATAACATTGTATTTTAACATTGTGCTGAAAATGGATTAATAAAAAAACTAAAACATTAAATGTTGGTATTTTATCATTGATAAATAAATACATCCTCTGCATATTTTGTGTTTTCATATTTTTATATTTACTCTCTCCACACACACCACACACACACACACACACACACTATATATATAGGAGGATCTCTACTATGGTAGAGGCGTGTAAGTATTATTGACAAGGTTAATTTCGCAGGGATTGTTCGCTATGTACCGGTGGCCGAAGCGATATGGTCTCTGACTATGCCTGCTGAGATCCCAGTTTTGATTCCTGTTGGAGGGGAGTCGTTAGTATACATCGCTGAAGAGACTTAATAAAGTCGAAACAGTCTGTACGGTGTTCTGCATAGCAAGCCATCCTTTGCCGGGATTCACTTGTCAAGATTATTTTCTATAATTATGGAATTTTATGCGATACATGCATTATAATTGCCTTCAAGCAAAAATATAAATAATAATAATATATATATATATATATATATATATATATTATATATACACATAATTTCTAATGAATTAGTGTTGAAGAATAAAGACTAATAATAAAATAAAAACATATTTTAAAAATGAGGTTGTTGTGGGTGTGGAAGTGCATGGTGTAATGGTTAGCATTGTAGGAAATGGACATGATGAGATGAGTTCAAATTCTAGATATGGCTCATTTTACATAGCATTAATACTCTTGGGGAAAATATGAATCTAACTATTCTCCCTTCAGCTACAGCTGGGCTCTTTAACCTTGTTATTGAAACTAGTCTAAGAGAAGGAAAACTCTAATTTCAAACCAAAGTGGCACTCTTTTCATCAGTCAAAACTATTTTGAGAGATCCTCCTCGTCCTCATCCCTATACTGGATGCTATACTGTGTGGCCTGTAGTTATACCTTATTAGGCTTATAGGTAAGTCCAGAACTAGACTCAGTACTCACAAGATCTCTAGAACTTCCAGTTGCTTTGTTTGGTTTTTTGGTTTTTTTTTGTTTTTTTGCATTAGTAATTACACAGGATTGCTTCAGAAGTCATATGTAGTAATGCTATGCCAGAATTCCTATATCATGATTTTTCATAGGTGTGCTTAGTATAACAGTTATTATCAAAGAAAATGAAATCAGCGACCAAAGTTCAAATCTGGATAAGGCTGTTTTTCACTTCACATTAAGGCCATTGGAAAAGGCATTAATCCATCTCCTCTCCTCTCCAACTATGGAGGGCAGACTGGATTCTTTAGTCTTGGTTAGGCAACTAGACTAGAAGAATGAGAACTCTGAATTTAAATCATTTTTTCACAGCTTAAAAAATTATCTTGTGTCACATCCTGCCTATGGTGGTCAGTAAATACATACACTTTTATCAGAATAAGAGAATACAGAGGTACTGTCTGAGGAAAGGATTCCCAGTGCAAAGTCTCTCTATAATTGGATACACAGCTTTCACTGAATTGAATTTCTGTTTGTCCCTGTGTGACACAAAACTTCAGAAAATATTTTGAAAATTCTTACATTCGAAATGAAGATTTATTGAATGTTTTTTCTTGTAATGGAATAATCTGTTTTTAAATTGAATATTCTTATGCTTTAAGAACTGACAGCAACTAAAAGAAAATTTACAATAAAAATGAAACTAAAATTAAAATAAGAGCATTTTTTTATAAAACCACAACACAAATTAATTTAAAAAATAATGATTTGTATTTGAAATTTCTTGTCATGGGAAAAGAAAATCTGATTCTAGTTACATTAACACTGAACTTTTTTATTCATGATTACAAACATAGAGACACACACAGGTACATACACACAGACACACATGGGTAAACACACATACACACACAGACATAGATATACATAGTTACACATACATGAGTATATTCACGAGCAAATTGAAAAAGCAAAAGATTTAGAAAAATTTTGAAAATTCCTCTTGTGAAATTTTAAAGAAAGAACAATGGCCCTGAAAATTCATTGCTGTAAGAGATTTTGAAGCATTATACTAAATTCCTCTTTTCATTCACAGCAGGCATGACAATGTCTTACAATAAAACATTTATGGAAAGATCAGATAAACCATGAATCCATTCGATTTCTGTTGTAACTGTGATCCATGATGATACTGGTGCTTCTATTTAGGAAGGATTCTAATTAACATTTTATAATTACTTCTGTTATATCCAGAATCAAGAGGATCAAAAATGATGTTCAACACAAATTATCATTAAATCGCAAATTGGACACGAAATTGCTTTATTTTCTAAGTTAAAGCATCTTAAGTGTATCAATTTAATAAAAACATGGCTATGTTGTGCCATTTTTGCTGGGTTACTGTTATATATATATATATATATATATTGACAATATATTTTGAAATAAGTAAATATTGGTTAATATCAGTGATAGAGCATAAGTTATACATTTTACATAGTGCTAATACCCTTGGGAAAGGTATGAATCCAACTATTCTCCCTCTAGCTATGGGTAAATAGTAGATCAGAATTAGATATTTAACCTTGATATAGCAATTGGTCTAAGAGAAGGAAAACTGAGAATTCCAACCTGTTAAACACCACCTAAAAACTGACCTTGTGTTGCATCCTACTCATAAGTAGAATAGTGTAGACATAGAGTCAACAGCAATTGATAATTGTTAGTTTCTCACCCTTAATGACCTGAAATACCATTTTCTTTACAGAAAGATATATTATTAGGGGATAAATAAACAAATGACTACACCTAAGCAGAGAAACTATAATAAAAAAAACACACAGGTATAAACAGAGAAAAAAAGAGAGGAAAAATAGGAAAGGGAGAGGGAAAAATAAATGGCTAGAGTAATGAATTGATATCATAGAATTTCTGAAAATAGATAAAGAACTAGATTAGACAGACAGCAATAAAGAAAATTAAAAGGATAAAAAAAACAGAAAAAAATCACTAGATTTATAAACTAAAGTAAATGCAACAGAAGAAGACAAGAAAAGTAATTAAAATAATAGTGGTCCAAACCTACCCATCTTCCTACTTGCAAATATATATATATAAATAGCCGTAGTGCTAATTAATTTATTATCCTGAAGAGGCCTCATAAAAAACAAAACCATGGTAGATACAATTTCTCTCTCTCTCTCTCTCTCTCTCTCTCTCTCTCTATATATATATATATATTTACAAACCTATTAGACTCATATTGTAACAGATATCCATGATTATATTAATAATTCTATTACGTAGAAGATTATAATTAGCATTTCATAATTATCTTCATTATATCCATAATTTGGATGATTAAAAAATTATGAAATTATCATTCAGTTGCAAATTGAAGTAATTCCTGTTACAAACTCAAGGTAGCTGGTTAATCCAATACAAAACAGACAGACATTACAAATATAGCTCTAGTATGAGTTAATGATATTTTTCTTTTCTGTTTGTCCTCAAGGCTGGTCTTGAGAGTATTCTCAGACAAGAAGACTACCTGATGCCTGATTGTCTTCAGGCTTCACCATCAGCAATGAAAGTATTGATAACAGACACTACACGTAGATAAAAATATCAGCAATATTTTTTTGTTTAGAAAATGCCATCTCTCAGATACACTTTCCAATAACAAACTTAATTCATTTAAAGAATAATTAGAGATTCATAATTTAAAACATCTTAAACATAGAAATCTCAATCACTTTGAGAATTTTATAGGGATTTGCCACTTTAAAGATCTTATTACTTGTTTGTGTTAAAAATTGCTCTTCATTTAACTAAAAGAATTTAAAGATAAAATTTGTTATCTTTCATTTTATGACAAGACAAGACAAGAAAACAAACCAAATCCAGAAATTACCAAACTGTGTGTTGTGACACTTTAATGCAGCACTTGTAATATCTAATTATTTATTATTTAATTAATTATCAAACTAAATTTTTCATCAAATTATTTTTTTTTAAATACATTTTAAAATATATATTTCCCTAGTCATTCATTAAAACAAATTTATATTTGACACAAAGTTAACAAAACTTACACAATATTTCACACAAAATTAACCCTTTTGCAGACAAAGTGACATATTTGTTACCAACAGTACAAAGGCAGAGTGACATTTTTGGTCTTTTTTAAACAGTAACTCAATGTAAGGCATTTGCTTATTGGCTGTTTATCAATTCAATGTTAATGTATAGATACATTACTAGAAGGCCCCACTGTAGTGGAGGATTATATAATATAAAAAATTTAGAAACTTCTGTCACAAATACTCAAGAGAAAAAAAGACAGAAAGAAAAATTTCACAAAATGGTTGTCTGCTTTCCATAATTTTGCATTGGAAAAAATTCAATTTGGAAAATATTTTCCTTCAATATCTATTAATGTCAAATGAATCTTGCTGTCTAAAAGCCACCATCGCTCAGTCGGTAGAGCATCAGACTTTTAAGTATAGATATCTGAGGGTCTGGGTTTGAGTCCCCATGTGGGCTAATATTTTTCAATGCATTCTTATAATTTTACCTTTTTATCAGAATTTTTTTTTTTTTTGGACAATGAGTAAAACTTGTAAGCTATTACACTGTGACAGGGACTGTGCTCAGCTAGTTATGGTATAAGACCACAACCATTGGGTACCTTATAAAGATTGATCTCACAATGGTCTGTAAGATGAGTTTATTAACCATTACTCTATGGCTAGCAGCTAATCTCAGCCATTTTTATTTCTTTAATACATTTTGCAAAAAGGATAAGATAGAATACAAGAAAATTTTTTCAAAAGGTTCTAAGAGATTTATGTCCAATTCATACAAAATATGAAATCAGCCTTAATTTCTAAAGATAAATCCTAGCTCCTAGCACCTAGCTTGTTACATAGGCTTGAACCCCACATGTCCCTGATTGATGAAAAGACAAAAAAAATCATAAAGGATTATATGTAAAATTTATATAAATGTAGATAGCCTGATAGATTTGTCTGAATTTTTTAGATGAGGCTCAATGTGTATTATTTTGATTTTACAGAATGTTGTCATCATCTTTAAAAACAACAAATGCATATACAGAAAAGACTATTTATAAATTAGAAAGAAACAAATTTCTCAAACCTTTTATTTGTTTTGCTGAGAAGATCAGCAACATTTTTAAGATATTCAGGAACGATGGTCACTAAGAGTTCTTCTTCATTTACTTCAACAGGAATGATAGTTTGGAAATATTTCAGCCAATCAAACTAAAAAAAAAAAAAAAAGAAACATTCAAAAGACAAATTATAAAACTTTTTTTTACATTTATCTATTTATTTTAATTCTTTTTTGAGAGAGAGAGAGAGAGAGAGAGAGAGAGAGAGAGAGAGAGAGAGAGAGAGAGAGAAGATAAAATGCTTATTTTCAAAGAAAAGCAGTTATTCCTGGTGGAGGTACTCATTGTGTATTGGTTATCATCATAGGAAATAGACATGGCGATTTGAGTTCAAATCCAGGATGAGGCTGTTTGCATTTCACATAGTGCTAATACCTCTGGTGAAGTTATGAATCTAACTATTCTTCTTCCAGCTATGGGTGATTAGTAAGGCAGACTGTGCTCTTTAACCTTGGTATAGCAGCTTGTCTATGAGAAGAAAAACTCTGAAGGGCTCTCTTCTCATTAGTCAAACTACTTTGTGAAAAGTTAGTTGGCAAATTCTTTTGTGACTGGAGACATTGGGATTGACAAAAATACAAAAAGCTTCAAATATGCCTGATAGATTTGTCTGAATTTTTTAGATGAGGCTCAATGTGTATTATTTTGATTTTACAGAATGTTGTCCTCATCTTTAAAAATAACACTTTGGCTGCTGTATCCTCCAGCCTTCTTCGGGTGACCCCTGTCAATCTGAGCATAGCAATGACCCAACCTGGGAAATCAATACTATGTTCAAATAGACAGGGAATACCTGAAGAAGGCTGGTTGATACAGTGGCCAAAGTTTTGTGTTCTTGTATACCACAATAAAGACGAGGCCAACAGTCCAAAAAATCAAAATAATGTTTGATAGAGTCTAGAAACATGCATAAAGCAAATATTAAATTGTATTAATGTCAATAAATGATAGAAATGATGCAAAATGACAATAGATAAATAAAAATGACACACCTACCCCTGGAGCCAATCTTTTCAATTGTTGGACAGACAGTTTAGTATAAAGTTTCTCAACATCATGTCTTTCTTCAGCAGGGATCGTAATCTGTTGAATAAATTCACGGAATGAAAATTAAAGAGGAAAAAAAAAAAAGAAAAGAAATTCTGAATTCATTTTCTAAAAACATTTTAATTATTCTTTCCATTTTTTCTTAAAATGTCTGCATTGATTCCTATTGAAAGTTTTCTCATTGGAAGAATTTTTCTTCTTTTGAAAAGATTCTTTATACTAGGATAAGTCAAACGTTATGCAATATTTGGGATGTGCGAGTTTGCAATGTGTACATCATATGAAGGAAGCAGTTTAAGCCATTAAAATACCTGGTAGTATAGTGGTAGTTGGTGTGCTGACACATTGTGCATTTCTCAACTTCATATTTGATTTGAAAGCCACACAGATGAACATGCAACATAGTCTAATTCAAGATCTTATCTTTACAAAGTTGAACTGGTCCATAATACCATGTAAGCAACCAAAAAATTTGTTGTGTAAAAAGTGAAGGTACAGTGAATCACAGTACTGCAAACCAGATTTTTTTTTGCTCAGGTTGCAAAAACCTCAATGATCAGGCAAGGTCTTTTAGGCCTAAAACCGTGGATATCAAGGCCATACTACAATCCATGGAGGCAAATAGTAGCACTTGGAGATTATCAGGTGAGTTCAGTGTATCACAGTCCAGTGTGGTTTATCATGTTCATGACCTTAGCAAAAGTGGCGCCAAATTGTGCCTCACATTACCAAAATATTGCAAAAATTTGACTCTTCCTTGTAGTTTTTTTTGTTTGTGACTAATGCTCAGAACTTATTCTTAGAAAGAAAACAAAAAAGATTAATACCAGACTTTCTACTTTATACTTGTAATGTAGTAGCTGCCTTCCTACCTCAGGTGAACTTTGTGATTGTCTGTTTGACTGACAGCAAAGGGTTAATCATGAGAACACTTGCAGTAAGTGAGAGAAACAGTAACAAGTGGGGATTTTGAAAAGGGTTAACAGTCAGTTAGTAACCGGCAGAGAACAAATAAGGAGCTTAAATATTGGAGCTAGTGAAATGATCCCTTCCCTTGGTGTTGGCTATGATTTATGTAACAAGAGGATCTTTCCTTTATCAACTCAGTCGACGGGGCGGCCTAAAGTCGGTATCAGCCAGTCAGCGAGGGAGTCTATCTCCTTTTCAATAGCGCTAGACCAAGGAGATTGTTTTAGCATCTGAGGTGGAGCGCCACTACCATCAGCTCCTTACTTTATGAAAGGATATCGAACTAGGAACCTTGTGGTTTCTAGCCGAACGCTGACTGAGCTAGGAGCTTAAATATTGGAGCTAGTGAAACGATCCCTTCCCTTGGTATTGGCTATTATTTATGTAACAAGAGGATATTTCCTTCATCAACTCAAAACAGCTTCATTTCACCCTCTCTTACAGGCTGACCAGGAAAAATAGATGAAAAATATGGACTGGGAAATGGAAATGTATCCAATCAGAATAAAATTTAAACATGTCACTATAGTCACACATGTCACAGCTTCAGGAATTCAACTACAGTCACCTATGTTACAGCTTTAGGAATTAAAATAGTCACAAATGTCACCTCTAGGAAATCAACAATAGTCACACATGTCATAGCCTTAGAAATTAAAATACAGTCACACATGTCACAGCCTTAGGAATACAAATACAGTCACAAATATCACAGCTTTAGGTATTTAAATATAGTCACACATGTTATGGCTTTAGAAACTTAAACTTTTTAACACCTTTAATTTATCAAATTATAAATTCTATATTGCAGCAGCAAAATCTAGAAACTCATTTTTATGTTAAAATTTTTAAAAATAAAATGAAATAAAGAAAGGGCAACCAGCATAGAAGAAAAACTGAATTCACTCTCCCTACCCTCATGGCAGAGTGAATTTCCATGGGGGAGTGATAAAACCAGGACCTGAAGTCTCTATGCCATCCAATGTTGTGTTCAGCTTCATGTTGGTAACTCCTGTGGTGACACTAAGAGCAAGTTACATAGTATCTTGACATTCCATTGGACAACATCAGTGTTATGAAAGAGAGAGACCTGCAGCATGGGCTACTGTTGGTCTTCTATACAAAGGTCTGTGCTGAGATTTAGACAAAGGTCCATAGTATTGCAAGACTGATGGATACCAGAAAGATCTATTCTAAAGGATGATAATGATGGTCCCTCAGAAGAAAAAGCATGTGCATGAGAGGATTTAGTTGAGTAAGGAGTCACACATGTCCAGACACTACCCTCTTGATATTCCCTCTTTAGATGCAGCACCAAGGTATGATCCAGAACAACTGGTGGATGATCAGTTGCAGTAAATGGTCAGCCTAGATGACTTTTGATCCTACAAATCCATCTTCTAATAAGTCTTATCTTTCATCCAGCTGGGTGTCTAGCCACCCCCACCATCAAGTATATCTGGTGGCAGAGCCAGTTTAGTTACTCATTATTTGACCATGTGACAGATAGAAGTTAGTTACATGATACTAGCAAAATTCTTTGAATGTCTTATGTGATAATTGTCACTTATGTAAAGCAAAAAGGTTCTGCAGCTTTGCATGTTTTTTGTATAAGCAGCCATTTGTAATATGATTTGCATGCATGTGCACATTCAAGTCCTTAATATTATTATCACTTATGAATATGCATAAGTTGTGTGCATAAGGACTCTAAAGCAACATGAAAAAAACTCTGAATCCAAACCAAAGGGGCTTTCTTCCCATTAGTCAAAACTACTTTGAGATCCCCTCCTCATTCTTGAGTCAATAACCATTGAAAGTGAACAAGAACAAGAGTGACACTTTGTTAGAACACATAGAACAAACATTTGTAGGGAGAGTCATGAAATGAATATTATCATCAAAGGAACGAGACTTTGTCATGAAGAAAATGAATTCCATCTGCCTTTGTCAGAGGATACAAGAATTAAGTGTCTCAGCGCTGTTTGCTACAAAGTAACAAGCCGTTTTACATTGTTCACTACATCTTAATTCCTTATTTTAAAGTCAGATTAGCTAAGCAAATCACTACAGACCATTAAGAGATAAACTTTTGCTCAGTTTTGTTTTAAAATGTCTGGGAAATTTTACAATTTTTGCTGAAGACAAGTTTGTGTTTTGAAATGCTTTCCAGTGAAAATTTTGTTTTCTGGTTGCCTTTTGGCAAAACACAATACCAAAAGGCACTAACAACATGGAAGAATTCTTTAAACACAAAACTAATTTCTCCTCTCTTCTCAATTTCATAGATTTTAGAAACAAATGAAAATATTCACTTAAAATGAATAAAAGAATAAAAGCAAAACTAAAAGAGGAAGTAAACAATAAATTTCAACAGAAATTAAGGGATTTTTTTTAGTAAAAAAGGCAATTAATTCACTAATTACAAAGTCATAAATTAATGATGTGAAAAACAAAATGTATACAAATCAATTGAAAATAAAAATCATTTTATGTTTTAGTTTTCAGTCTTTCTTGAAAAATTCAGTGTCTAAAGACAAATCAATAAAACTCAAAGGAGACAAGGGAAATGTTTGTTTGTTTTGTGCATTTCCTTTCAAATTCTCAAGAGTCATAATTCAATTGCTATTGCTGGGTACTGGATGATTGTTGACAATAATTCAGAAATTATTTGACTTGGCTTTCTAAAATTATTTTGTAAACTCTAAAAATACCCAAGAAACAGAAAAGCTTTTTTTTAAAAACACAATGATAGAGTGTGTTTTCAGCAATGCTTTCTATAATATTTTTATTCTATACTATTTCTTAATGAAACAAGACAAAAATAAGATATTAATCTGGTTTGAAAATATCATATAAAACTGTTTGTTGTAAGAAATAAGAATGGGTATGAGATGGTAGAAAATATAGATGATAAGAAGATGAGGAGGATACTGGGGAAACTGGAAATCAGAAGAAAAATCAAGATATTCTAGACTACAGCACTGAAAATATCAAAATATTTAGGAAAGTCCAAGGATCTGAGACTTTTTGGAGGCACATGGTGTAATGGTTACTATCTTAGGAAATGGAAACAGCAAGACAAGTTCAAATCTTGGATAAGGCTGTTTGCATTTCACATAGTGCTAATACCCTTGGGAAAGATACAAATCCAACTATTTTCCCTCTAGCTACGAGTGAATAGTAGGACAGACTGGACTCTTTAATTTTGGTATGGCAACCAGTCTAGGAGAAGAAAAACTCTAAATTCAAACCAAAAGGCTCTCTTCTCATTAGTCAAAAATTCTTTGAGAGACCCTCCTTATTCTCCTATCGCCTTTCCTTCTTTTTTCTTCTTGGATAATTCCATATGTGAAAAAAAACTCTGTCACTCCACCTTCAGTGAAAAACCACAAGGTGTTAAATATAATAATATAATTTAAATTTATATGTGTTATTTATATATAATATACTTCAATATAATCAATATTAATAATCTAATATCATAAGAGAAAGTAGAAAAGAAATAAGATAATATCTATTCAGACACTTCTTCTTTTCAAGACACAACAAAAGAGTTTTCTGTAATGTATTTCTATAATGTTTTTATCTTACAATGATTCTTTTTGGATATTATAAGAGATATTGGAAAGGAATAAGATAATTATTCTTAAAATATCATAGTAAGCTGGTGTATTTTATTGAGTTGCCATTAAAAAAATAGGAAAGGAGAAGAGATGATATTGAATATTGATAACAGAGAATATATACAGCCTTCATATGACTACAGGCCTTCTTCTCTAAAAACTACAATGGTTTTCTTTTAAATCCTATTCAACAGCAGGTCATTGAAAAAGATCAGCTCTCCATTAATTATATTGCAATATTGATGCTTACTTTATGCATTTTATGAACTGAAAAGTTACTTGATTTCATTTTAGTACCAGTTTCAATCCTGGATCAAGTTAGCTGTTGTTTGTTTGAATTTGGATTTTTTTTTGGGGGGGTGGAGTTCAAGTGACTTTGACAATCTTCTTTTTTTTTAAACTTTCAAAAACACCAAAAGATTAATTTGTTTTGAATGTTATCAAAAGAAGATCAGAAAACTAATAAGGAAATTGAATTCTTAATAATTATCATTCCTCATTTCTGTCAACAATTGATTGATTTTAATAGCATATCAATTGCTTGGGGTTATTTTATGCTAAGAGGTTAGGGAATTGAGTACATTGTATATTAATATTGACATTTTTTTAGTAGTTTCTTAAGTTTTTTGCATAGGGTTATATATCAAGTATTCATCTCTAATACAAATAAATTGAAAGCAGGTCTATTTGACTCATAAATGGAACACTAGCAGGTACTACCACTCCAGGTCTGCCTGTCAGCTGAGGCTGTAGAATACGCCGACTGCACCCCTGATTGGGCCATCTCTTAGCTGTAGGTGGTGACTATGATGCTTAAGGATAAAGCCCTGGTGGCTGAGCAGTCCATGACTTGGAAGACTCTACTTTAGCCCTTGGCAAGATGGGTGGTCAGAGAAGCTCCCTCCAATCAATCAGCTGGTTATGTCAAGCCCTACCACCTATATGACTCCACCAACCCTATTGCAAGCTCCAACCCTTTTTATCATATATGTGCAAGAAGGAGGGCACTGAGGGTATGACGTCAAACTCTATCTAATGGTGAAGTTCCAATTCTGGAGCTCTGAGGAGTGTGGAGTATCCTTTCATTGCCATTACTCCCTGGTCCACTTTGACCCAGAGTAGTAGTACCAGTTAGGGTCCCATTTATGGGTTAAATAGATGCATTTAAAAAACAGTTTGTTTTTTTTTTAAGTAAATATCCATCAAGAATGAATAGAATAAAACATCTTTTGCATAAAATAATCCAACAAGGGTTGACATGCCATAAAATCCAACTAACCAACCACCCCAGGTCAGAGTGGACCTAGTATTAATTGCAATAAAACTTTACTTCACACTCCCCAGAACTGGAGCCTCACCATTAGATGCAGTTTAGTGTAATACTTTTTTATTTGGGAGTTGGGGGTCTTACTCTTCTGCAGGGGATACAGTCAGCATATTCTAAGCCCTACTGACAGGACATTTCTGTTAAAAAGAAAAAGATTGTATATAATCATTCAATGATTACAAGAAAGATGTTTATAATAGTTCTATTATATATATATATATATATATATATATATAAGGAATGAATGCAGAGATATGTCAATAACTCTGCATTGAAATACTGAAAGACAAACATTTATTCTAAACAACAAATATTTATTTTTCTACATAGTCTCCTCCCTTATCCATGCTCTTAATCCAGTAATGAATATTTATTACATAGTCAGAACATTATACAGTGAAAATTTAGCTAACTCCTAGTAAAACTATATATATATATATATATATATATATATATATATATATATATACACACACACACACACACACAACAAGAGTATATTTTCTCATGCATTCAATGACCACATATATTTAAGAAAAATATTTTTAAAGTGAAAATAACCTCTTACATTAGCAAGTTGTGTTTCAAACTCAATGACATCATGCAACTGTTTTCTTGGATCGTTCGGCTTTTCTCCAAGTAATTCTGCTACTCCGACCATAAAATCTTCATAAGCTTTTATATAGACAGTTTCGCTTTTATCCAAATAATAATCCCTGCTTGGCATTCCAAGAGGACCATTCTCCATCTTTGAACAAAAGAGAAAGAACAAAAATTTAATATGATTAGTAGACATTTCCACATACCTTGGTAGCCATATCTAATCTACAGAAAATGATGTCAATATACATTAAAAAAAGAAAAGGACTGCAATTAACAGGTTATTGATCATATGGAAATCTGATAAAAATAAAATGTCAATTCTTCCAAACTATAGCCGTGTAGTACTATTGTATGGTTGCACTACTTGGACTTCAATGAAACACTTGGGAAAAAAGCTACATGGGAACTATACAAGAATGTTTTATGCTTTTCTAAACAAATCCTGGAAGCAACATCCTACGAAATAGCAGCTATATGGTCACTTACCTCCCATCTTACAAACTATCCAAATAAGACAAACAAGACATGTTATGCAGTGGTGTTTAAATTATTCAATTTTGGTCTCTGGATGGGTCTTTCTTTTGCTCCCACTTTGACCGGGTTATGGCTCTTTTTATGACACTTATTGTTACTTAGTGCCAGTTCAAATACATTTGTGATCTTTTGCAGTACTTGTCCCTGAGTGCAATTGGGCAATTGCTTAGTATGTGTTGTAGGATCTCTTTGCCATTACACAGATAACAGGTTGGGTAATCTTCCTTTCTCCATTTATGCACATTTGGGGAATTTGATAAGACGTCTTGCACTGCTTTGGTTGTAAAGCAGATTTGATAATAGGCTATCCACCAAATGTCTGCCCATGTGACAATTCAACATACTGCCCTCCCATTTTGTATGGGCACCTTGCTGGTTCCTCACTACCAATTTGCTTGTTTCTCCTCCATTACTGAACGGGCAAGAACAACGTATCCCTGGTGCATTATCAAGGCATTCTGTTCATCAATTTATTCATGGAGCCTAAAGGGTAATCATGAAAGTACAGCCAGAATTCTTCATTTCTTTTGGACAAAGAACCTACCATTTTCTACAGAGAATGTCAAAAAGATTTGTTCAGCTTGCTAGAAATGTGCTGAATCCAAACTATCATTTCACAGAGAGGAAGCACCCTTATTAAAGCTACCCAATCAATGGAAAGAATAAGTATTGAAGGATCCTCTTCCATTGCAATTCAATTAAAAATGACAAGATTTAAAGTTTGAGACTGGAGCTTGACTCTTTAAGTTACTCTATCTGATATTGAACTGACAAGAAAAATGTAGCTCTTCACACATTATCAAGGGTATTTTGTGGATCAATTTATTTATGGAACCTCAAGGATATTCCTGAAGGGCTATGCTACCTAGGTGTAGTCAGAATTCTTCATTTCATTTGAAAAAAAAAAAAAAAAAACTTGCCACTTTCTACAGAGAATGTAAAAAAAATTTGATCAATTTGCTAGACATTTGTTGAAGCCAAACAATCATTTCACAGAGCTACACAACCAATGGAAATAATTAGTATTGAAGGATCCCCTTCCATTGCATACAAGAAATAAGGATCCCCTTTAATTACATAAATTTAATAATACCTATTTACAGCTGTAAATGAATATTCCAGATTATCTTTTCCTGCCCCTTTTGCTAACTATATCTTCTGTGACAGCTGTGAGATGTTTGGACATTATTCTTTTCCTTTGTGGCATGCTGAGTTTTATACAATCAGACTGAGGAGTGTTTTTTATGATCCATGAGGTGAAGACTTACCTCATTGGTCACTGCGTTACAGCCATAGATGAATGTTCCAGATATGTTCATCTGTATAAGCCTTCTGCAACAGTTGTGAGATGTTTGGACACTATTTCTTTCCCTTTGTGGCATGCCCAGTTTCCTTGTACAGTGAATTGAACACTTATCTCATTAATAGTGTAGCTGCATCTCATAATTCAACCTCTTCTTATTTAATCATTTGAGTGTGAACGCAGAATGAGGAAGCAAAGATACAAGATGAGACTGTCCATCAAATAATGAAGAAGCTACCATGTGGTGTCCATTTCTTAACATTAAAAGTCGAGTTATGTTTTTGTGTGTTTTCTTCCCCAACCAACAAATGGCCACACCGCTGACCACGCCACAGACATTTATTTGCTGACTAGACTACAAACATTTATTCGGATGATAAAGCCACAAAATGCAATCATAAAATGTGCATCTAGGAAGAGAAACAATATTGACTCAGTTGGGACTCAATGGATTTATGCAGAAAGTGGCCATGTCTGGTTATTACAAGAGGAGATGAAAAGTCATGTTAGGGGTCATATGCAGTCATGTCAGTTTGAATTAACAGGATTTGTTCCCTGTATCAAAAGGGATACATTAAGTCTGCTCTTCCTAAAGACAGAAAAGTACACAATAAGATGAAAATGGATTCCCAACAAATATCCAAACCCCAAATTATCTGTTAGCAGTATAATAGAGTTTCTAAAAGCCTTTATTGATTTGAGAATCCTTGTAGAGCTGACAAATGCACAGCACCAATAAATGTGTAATTTTACTTCAGAAATGGTCATTTTCATATTTAAATGAATAGTCATCAAGAGGAACATTCAATGGATAAGGTGAATTTTTCCGAAGGTGTTTGTAATATGAAACACTATTCATTGGTGCAACTTTTTCAAAGAAATAAGAAATGATGGGTCCTTTTATGTCTCAGAAGACTGACAGCATGACCTTCTTTATTGACCACTGCCTTTGAAAATTTTTCTTTACTGGAGTTAGTGTGTTTCCACTCCATGGACTATTTGAACACAGGATTGTAGTGGCAAACCCATGTCTAGCCCAATTTGTAAACATGCTTCTCCTACACATAACTTATTTTTCTGTAAATTTCACATTTTTGGAGGCCCATGGTGTAATGGTTACCATTGTAGGAAGGGGACTCAGCCAGATGAGTTTGAATCCTGGATTTAGCTGACCACAAATCACATAGCACAAATACCCTTGGGAAAGTTATGAGCCCAACTATTCTCCCCCTAGCTATGGGTAAATAGTAAGACAGACTGGGCTCTTTAAACTTGGTATAGCAACCAGTCTAGCAGAAGGAAAATTCTGAATTCAAACCAAAGGGGCTTTCTTCTCATTAGTCAGAACTATTTTGGGAGCTCCTCTTTCACTTGCTCCTCTCCTATTTGGATCCACAAACATAAAAGTTTGATGGCAGACATCTGTTCAAGCCTGGAGCACTCTGATCTGTCACCATTTTGAATAGCCTCAAAACAAATATTTTTGCGAGATTAAAATATTTTTATCATTTAGTTATTGCAGAACCGACAAATGGACAGCAGCACCAGCAAATATGTAGTTTTCCTTCAGATATAGTCATATTCAAGTGGACGGCCACCAAGAATATATATATATATATATATATATATATATATATATATATATATATATACACACTGAGGTATAGGCATAAGCATTTACAAATAACTGCAAATATATATGATTAGTGAAAGCACTTAAGTAAAAAATAAATTCTTACCTGTATGATGTTAACACTGGAATTTTTATCATCAGCACTGACTGTAAACTCCAAAATAACTGACATATGAAATTCTTTATACATTCTCGCAAGGGCAACCTCAGTGTTGAATTTATCTTCTTTCCAATCTTGATAAACGACTGGCCAACCACCAAATGAAGCAATGACATCATGAAATGGTTTATCATTCACTAATTCAATCTGAGCTGAAATATAAGAAAAAAATTCAATTTACACACACACACACACACACATATATATATATATATATATAATATGTGTGCTATACTTATATGTAAACAGTGCTCAATATCATGAATAGAGCATTTATATAAAGTTAAGGTAGCATGGACATGGAGCAGTTGATTCCATGTCTATGCTACCTTAACTTATATATATTAGCAATAGGTAATTTTCCAAAATCTCCTACTCCTGTTCCAATCAATAACAAAAAAAAGGGGTGTGCAATATTTCAGCTTAATCGGACAACTGTTGAAATATATGTGAACTCATCCAGGCAACCCCAGCAAATGTTTTAAAATGTTCTGAATCAAATGTACCAATAGTTAATTTGAAAAATTCCTGAAAATACATGAAAAACTTAAAAAATATTAAGTTTTCTTAATAAAACACCCAACTTTTATAAGAGAAACGTGTTTTTATTTACAACAATAATTTCTATAGAAGCAAAACATAATTCAAACACTGAATATTGAACACTATTTTTATATAAAAGAGTATTTAGTGGAAATTGGGAATGTTTTATGGTTTCCAGTAATGCTCTATAAAAGAAATTGTTTTTCAGTTTTATCTTTTGTGAGAATGTTATTTTAATCCTGAATAAATTTGATATTTCTTTCTACAAAAATCATTCACAACAATTGTCCTTTCAAGTTTTTTCAAATCCACTTTTGTAACCAGGATCATCATTCCATGTTGAAGTGTCTTTGTTGAGAAAATTGGTACTGAAAGAAAATCTTGTAAGAAAAGATTTTGTACCAGGAATTACAAAAGATAAAAACTCAACATAAAGGAAGAAAAGTCATTTTGGTGAAGAATTTTTTTTCTTCTTCAACTTTGTCTTATTCCAGCATAACTTGAGCAATATTTGCCTTAACCTATGTTAAAACATTTTCATCAGGGTGGCACTTATTTTTCAACTTTCTAAAAGTTCAACACCCCCTATCTTGTTACAATCAACAAAAAACAAATCTATGTAAAATTTTAGCTCAAGTGAACAACGGCAAAGTGATTCTCATCGATCGTGAAATGTTGAAGGTGTTTGCCTCCAGCTTGACAGTTACCTTCCCCATGATATTTATTGTCACTTATCTTTCTAATACCAATCACAAATCTGAACTAGTTTTTAATTTAAGAAAAAACTATATTAAAGATTTTTTTAAAAAGTATTTTAAAAATGACTTTCTAGGAGAAAACTTCAATTTTTCATGTATGTGTGTGTGTGATGAAATATATACATTTTTATCTACATATTATCTATTATTATCTGCATGAATATGTAGAGGAGTTGAGTAAATACATATATTTGTCTGCACAAGGTATAATGGTTATTTTTGTAGAAAATGAACATATCGAACCGGGTTTGAATGCTAGATGAGGCTGTTTGCATTTCATATAGTATGAATACTCTTGGGAAATGTATGAATCCAACTATTCTCCCTCCAGCTATGGGTAAATAAAAAGACAGACAGGACTCTTTAACTTTGGTATGGCATCCAGTCAAGGAGAATGAAAACTCTGAATTGAAACCTTTTAAACTTCATTTAAAAACTGACTTTGTGTTACACCTTGCTTGTGAGGAGAGGTTGGGTAAATATATTTTTCCTCACAAAACCTCCATTTTGTCTTTTGACAGTTTTTCCACAGCAGAAGTAGTTTTGTATCTTTTCTTATTATTAGATAATTTGATGATACTCCTTGGGGTTTTTTGTTGGTAAAATTATTCTTGGCAGTCAACAAAGCCGGCATTATCTTTGCATACCACATGACTAAATCTCTTCAATCTTTTTTCTTTATATCAGTGCATATGTATCGCCCATTTTGAAGTTATTCATTCACAAAAAAAAAAACTCCCACTATAGTCCTGAGACAATTGTTCTCAAATAAACAGCTTTCTGTTGTCTTCCTCCTTCAAACTCCAAGTTTCTCCAGCCTAGATGGGGATTGAGACTATTAATGTATAGTATAGACCAGTCATAAGAAACTGTAGTGCTTTCTGAATGGCCTAATTTCACAAAGAATATAATGTCCATTCAATTTTATATGTCTTGTTTCATTCTCCCTTGTTCACTTTTTCATATAATCAAATGAATAAGTTAGAAACCAATCTTATTACTTTTATATATATTTCTATAATGTATTTTTATATTAACAATACCTTTCAATTTAAAGTGGCAAATTAAATTAGTTAATTGTCCGATTCAATTTTTTTTCTTCAATAAATGGATCATATTCATATTGAGTATTTCAATTTTTTTTAATAGAAAAGGTCTTTTTACTAAAGAGAAATAAAATCAATTTTTCCCTATTTCTTTAACAGACGTTTATGGACTTCTGTGGGGAAAATTGTTAAGTTACCTTCAATAAAAAAATTACCTTTAATTTTTTAGTAGTTTGACCCACCTGATGATGAGCCATGCCTCATGTGGTCCACTTTTCAACAATGATTGCCCATGCCTAGGAGAAATAATTCTTCATTTCCATTTTTTTTTTTTTTGACATCTACTGAAAGCTGAAGAAGCTCAAGCTATCTTTTTTCTTATATTAGATGAGCTTCTTAAAACCAATCTAAAAACCTGAATTTATAGACCTTTTCAACTATAGCATCATTTATAGTGATGGGATTACTTTGATATAAGATGTGCTTGAAATACCCACCTCTATTTATAGACTAGCCAAGGTCATGTGATTGATTCTTGTAACCAATCACTGGCAATACAACTGGCCTGTTAGAATACTTAAACTCCTCACATTGGTCATAATTAAAACTGCCCTCTTTAATGATGGACACACATAGGATTGCCGGATCTCGAAGGACTTATACTTTATACCAGTAACTGAGGACACTTTAGTAACCAAAGGACTCTTTATGAAGGATTCCACCAGATAAGCGCTTCTGCTATAAGGCCAAACAATGGCCCTTAAAAACTTAACATTATCATCAGATGATTATTTTGCACTGTTGAATATTTATTTTCCTACCCGACTTCAAACATGACTTTTCCAGTTCCCCAGTCAACAGTTTTAACTTCTCAAATATTGTAGAGATTAGAGTAGGCTCATTAACATAGCGTATGTCAATTGTAATGCTTTTGGCAAGGTTAATATATTGTTAAAAGCTGCCTAGTTATTTCTAGTTTAAGAAAATATTGAAAATATTAATATTTATAATACACATTCTGTTGAAGTCCATTGAACCATTTTGCAATTCTGTTGTTGATCAGATCTGTACACTTTGCTGTAAAAGTAAAAAGTTGTCGGGTGGCCTAAAGTCGGTATCAGCTCATCAGCAAGGGAGTCTACTCCCTTTTCACTAGTGATAGGAGATTGTTTTTGCATCTGAACTGGGATGCCACACCTACTATCAGTTCCTTACTTTACCGCACAGATCCATGTGCTACTCATACGCTGAATTGGCGAGGGCCGGTATCGAACTAGGAACCTTGTGGTTTCTAGCCAAACGCTCTACCAACTGAGCTAACCCCGTCCTTAAACTCAATCATACAAATAATTGTTGGGATGATTCCAATCACCTTCATTATTCTCCAAGGAATCTTCACATCAAATCAGAGGCTGATTTGAAATCTTTAAATTGTAAATCAAGAGGGCTTTTCTTTCTTTAGCTTTTTCTATTATTTGCTTCATTGTAAATATGACATCTATTGTTCCTCTGTCTGGTCTGAATCTATATTGAGTCTTGCTTTCTGTTTGGTCTCTTATTCTGTTAAGTATCACCAATGGCAAATACTTTTCCAGGAATTTAGAGTAAGTCTATTGAATGGTAATTTATTGGATTAAGTTTGTCTCCTTTCTTGAGGAGAGGATTTATAATTATTCTTGACCAATCTCTAGATGTTTGTTTCATCATGCCAAATTATTTTGTGTAGAATTATTATCATTGCTTCTCTGTGAATTTTAATTACTTCCATTGTGATGACATCCACTCCAGGGTCTTTTCTTATTTTCATCATTTTGACAGTCATTCAGATTTCCTCCCTGATCATATATCTCTCATGGGTTTTTGACCAATGTTTAGAGTTTTAATATTATCAAGACAGATGCTCTTCAAAGTGATTTTCCAGCAGATTAAGACTTCATATGTGTGTGTTGTTATATTAGTTGAATCTAAACCTTTAAACCCTAAACTTATCCCCCCCCCCTGATTTGTAGGTATTTCCGGTAATGGCTACTCTTTGAATGAAACACATTTTCAATAAAACTTCTAGTTCAACACATTAATTCAAACCATTCTGGTGAACTAACTCATATAATAAGGATGTTAGGAGTATGCAAAAGAATACTATTAAAGACATGGAAGACATGGAGTGCCACTTAGCAATGATATTGTACAGAGCAACACCACTGTCAGCTAATCTTGAGTACCAAGTAGAACTGGTCAATGGGAGACAGATAAGAACATCACTCGTGTCAAAACAACAGCTCGGTGATGAACAGACCAGACTGGCAATACAGTCATATAAGGACAAATCACAAAAAGAAACATTACAACAAAAAGAAACATTGAAACATCCACCCTTGTTTCCTGGTCAAAAAATGTATAGTATGAGAAGACAAAATGATGGGAACCTGGAACAATCCAAATCTCTACTATTGAACAACCAAGGTCACACATAGTAGAGACTGTAGATGATAATATTCACTGAAGAAATAGGCAATTCCACAGACAAGCTAGAAGTGGTCTGTTATATAAAGGCAGACAAACCAAATACATGAGGCAAAAACATCACAAATAGAATCACCACACCCCATTTGTCTATGTTCCCTCATCTCATTGGAGTTACCAGAGAAACTCATCAACAGTCTTTGGCCAGGTAATAATACCTGAACCACAAACCCGACCATAGAGATGAAACAACCAACTACCAAATCACACAGCAGTGGATCAAAGAAGCTAACCCTTGAACCATGGTGATATCGGCAATGCATAAAGACTCCCCAGAGACTAGACTTCTGAAGTATTCCCACTAAATGGATTTTAGTTTTCACCTGAAAACAGTTCATATAAATGAAATGAAATCAATAATAAAGTAAGAAGCCTTCACTCTTAATTAAGAAGGGGAGGCGTTGTATTAGTTAAGTCCCTTAGTTAAACCTTTAAACCTTGAACTTATTCACCCTGATTTATGGGTACTTAACGATAATGGCTACCCTTTGAATAAAATACAGCTCCTTGTTCAACTCATTAATCCAAGACATCCTGGAGAACGTGTGTGTGTGTGTGTGTGCAGTGTCTTGTTAATCATACGCTGCCCTCCCAACTTAGCTTTAAGTTCTTCTCTTCAATTTAAATTTTAAACAGAAATTACATTTTGATATGAACTGAATATGTTATGTAAATCCCATACAAGTAAAAAAGACAAAATCTTACTGTGTCAAAAATGAAGAAAATAGGATTAATAATACATGTAACACTTTTTTTAAATAGATAACATTTTTTGCAAGATAAAATGTTATTACATTAACACTAAACTCTATAGAACATATTTAACTTTCTAAAGATAAATTGCCAAAGAAATTCAAATGATATGTATGGAGTTAAATTATGTAAAACTTGCTTCTTAGATAAAAAAAAAAAAACAAAAAAAAAAACACTTGTTATTTAAAAAAGAAGAAATATTAAGGATTTAGAGTTGAATTAGAAATTCTGTTTTTCTTGGGGGGGGGAGTTAATTCCTACCCTACATCTTGTTTTTTTTTGGGGTGCCAAAGATGTAAGGTACAACAGACTTATGAAATTTAATAAGTTGGAAAATATAGATATTCATATAGATATCACTGGTTTACAAAAAATTGATTTTGTATTCAATAAGTAAAGCTCAAATGATATTTTAAAATATAATTTTAGTAAAGCCGTCACAACTTATTTTACTGCACGGCTGTTTTGGGCTTCTCTTGCAATGGAGCATAGGAGACCCCAATCCCAGCCACAGCCCCAGCTGTGTAAGAGTATGTGTAGATATTCTAAATTTATTATCTATACACCCAGAAATATGACATGTTTTGTAAATACTTTATTCTAGAAATATAGAAATTTTCATTACTTGACATTTTAAATAATATTTGATTAAATTTTGCAGGAATATAGCCAAAAGAAAAAAGATTATTTCTTCATGATTTCTTGCCATTCCTTTAGACTTTCTGCCTAAAGTGGCATTCTATTAGTTCACAGTTTCTGTCTAAGAAGCCATATTAGTGACAAGAACGTTTGGTAGAGAATGTCGATGAGTGATGTGTGCAATCATCTTTGCAAGTAGCTAATCTAATTGGCAGGAAGAAGAGAGTTGACGCTGCATTTGCAATGCCAATATTTGTCACAGACATTGACTAAGTAGCATCATTGCTGGGTTTTATTTGCATGATCAATTCCCTAAACATTGTGTGGCTGATCGTGTGCAACCATCAATGCAGAAACCAAGTGGAAACTAGCAGCCTGTTACACAAGCAGAAATCAAATCAATGGATCCTATAATCAATAGAATAAAATCTGATCACTTTAGATCAAAAATCAGGGAGCAAATCCCAAATATTGATTAATCGGAATTGTGCTGAAACTTTTCAGTTGTATATTGCAACAAAATGGGAGGAAAATGAACAAAGAAAATCAAGTAAGAAATATGGTTACTATGTTGGTGTTTAGATTATGGATTGCTGTTATATAATAAAATCCTCAGACTGTTCGGTGGTATACATGACAGAAAACTGTTTGATTGATAGCTGAAACCTTAAACAAAGATGTTTTAGATTTAAAAGAAATTTCAAATCTCAATCTTTAAAATATAAATATATTATCGAGATATGTTGTCATGACATCAGATAGAGTGAACTTGAGAATTTTGTCCCAAAATAGATTAGCAGCAGATCAGGAGAATAGGTTGTTGATTATGGAGATACACATGTAGAGATAATCCCAAAGGAGGGGTGGTGGCAAGGGGAAGGCTTCAGATAGACAGTCAAAGAGGATGATAATCCAAAAGGAGGGGAAAGCGGGGGGGGGGTCAGATAAACAGTCAAAGAGGAGTGTAAAAGATCAAACAAGTTCAAAGAACTATGCGTTGATAAAGACAAACATTTATTTAATTTTTTTAAGCTTTATCTCAAATGACTTGGATACCAAATTTGCAACAACCTTTAAAGAATCACTAAGGTAATAAACAACAACAAAAATCCTATTTCTCTCTTTCTGTCTCTCTCTCTCTCTCTCTCTCTCTGGTTCTTTTTTACCACATATGATCAATGCTACTGTGGGAATCTCTCTCTCTTTCTAAAAAAAAAAGGAGGGACCACCATCAGCCCTACAAGATCATTAGTGTCCCTAAGTAAATACCTATCACCTAACACATTATATATACGCTAAGCACTCCTATCAATAGTAATGTATGGTTTTCACTGAAGATTGAGTGACAACAATTCTTTTCAACTCTCCAGCACCTTCCTCAGTATCATCTAATCTTACCTCTAATGTTTTTTGAACAGTTACAATTCTGCACACTCTTATAGACATGATCCTAACTTTCATATTGTTTTTTTTTTGTCTTCTTTTGATTACAAATAAAAGTAATAAATTTCCCAGGAAATTCTTTATTTCCTCATCATCGTTTAGTTCCAAACTTCTCAATTTCTTCTGACCCCCTCTAGGTCTTGGCAATCTCATGGGAGTTGCAAGTTACACAAGTGATATAACCACCAATTTTACCAAATCAAATAATTGGCTTTGTTGCCATCAGTCTCAAATGCTTGAAGATGTTGCAATCTGTGAGACTTCATATACTTGTTCTCCTCAGCGTTTTTACCTGCAGAGTATACAGTCAAAGATTTACAAATCTGTTATTTGTATATGTAACATTACTTCATTTGTTAAACAAATTAAAAACATTCCAGGCTGAATCCAGACCTGCAATCCTGAAATTTTGGATTCCCAAGTTTTAATTACTGCAATTGTTTGCCACAATTTTTGATGTGATTTTTTTGTATGATGAGAATTTTTATGACTTTGAAATAAAAATATTGTTCAAGTTTAATAAAATCTAATATCTGCATTGTTGGGCAAACGACCCAATCAAGAACCTTCCATAGGAGCTAGTTTAATTGCTGCCCAATATTATAAATATGCTTTGATATCATCTTGATATTGCATTTAGGAGAGCATGTCAAAAGGGTGGGTATAACTGCTTACTCACAATATATATATATATATATATATATATATATAGTGTAGTTTGTTATATTCAGAAATAAAGAGTGTTTGATATTGGTGATAGATTGCATAGGTGAGAAACTGACCATCACCAAGCACTGTTGCCTCTGTGTCTACACTATCTAATCTCTCTCCTTCTTATCACCTGTTGACCTATTAATTTTCTGTACTGACTCCCTTTTATCATGCATACGCACACATGCGCACACACAGATAAGTAACACTTTCCTATACATACATATATATATGTGTGTGTGTGTGTGTGTGTGTGTGTGTGTGTAAGTGTGAAAGGAAAAAATCATTTAAAATATTTTTCTTTTCTTAAATCAAGAAAGTGCTCAAATATTGACCAGTAGAGCAGGATTAAACCTAAAAAATTGTTACCCCACCTCTCATGCAGGTGTACTGATTACATCCATTGCCTTCTACTATTTGTCATTTACTCCCATGTGTGCTATTTCCCACTAGGGTGCATGTTCAAAGTAGCATATAAAAGAGGGCAGCACCAAAGTCAAATCCTTCTTTTTTGTTACCTCAACAATCCCTTGCTGTCCGCAATAGACATTGGTCTTTGTATCCAAAAAAAACTTATTGCTTAAACATGCAAGATTTCATTCAATATTTCCATTCTCTTTTATATAATATGAATATTAAGGACTTTACAACACACAAAAGACTCTTTCAACCACATTAAAACATTTCTCTACATATAATCTTTATGTACTTTTTTAGCATACAAGTCCTACATACTATATATTCAACTACACACAATCTTATGCTACAAAGCATCAGAATTTTTTCCACCTTACTCAAATAATGACTAACATTTTAAGATAATCTTAAGACACTGATACTATAACTCATCCATTACATTGGCATAATTACTAAAAGTTCCATGTATTAAAAAAAATATAATTGACTATTACCATCAGGTGTTTCATTGGATGAATTGGACTTTTTCAAATACATTAAACTTTTAGTAATGAAGCCAAAATAAGGAGGAGATATAATGATTTCTTTTAGCTTATATATATATATATATATATATATATATATATATATATAAAATACAGGCAATTAGTTAAGGTCATTCACCAAAATCAAAACCATACCATTATTGGGAAAAGTATGCTTTGAATTAGTCTTCCTCCAACTATGAGCAAAAAGATCAGACTGGAATTTTTAGGCAACCAGTCTAAGAGAAGGAAAACTCTGAATTCACAACTGTTAAACTCTGCTTTAGAAATTCAATTTGTGTCACATCCTACTCATGCAGAGGCATTGCTAAATGAATATAACAATCAAGACGGGGACAGTTGAAGTATATCAGTTTATAGCAATGAAAATTCCTTATCTTAGAAATTAACTTGTTACTATAACAACGAAGTTGAGAAAAAATTAAAAAGAAAAAACATCAACAATAGAAGAAAAATTGATAGTACTAATTCCAATGTCTATTATTAAGACAATATTCATCTTTTTTTTTTATTTTCTATTAAAATAAAACATGTTCCAAAACATAAAGGAACAGAAAAAGAACATTTCCAGGATTAATTTTATCTTTTCTTAAACCTAAAGGCAGAGAGTTGGTTTATATCTAGTTGAATATTTACTCTGAGTTTGGACTGTGTAAAACATAAAATCAATAGTTGGATCAATTATTATTATAATCATTTTTAAGTAGTCATTTATTTGACACAAGTCAATATGCACAAATTATGGAGTTATTCTACTCTTTTCATTTCTTTCTTCTTTTTTGATGTCAAATGGATTAAAAAAGTTTTAGTCAATAATCTCAAAGCCAATATCTTTCTGCAATATTTAAATTTGATATTTTGAATGTGTTTCTGAAATGATATTTGAGATATACCATACTCTGTTTGATTAATCTTGATACTTTGTGTGTATAGATAGTTGGTCAAAGTGTGTATCTCGCGTTCAGTGTAACCCACCCCCCTCCATATCAGTCAGAAAGTTGCATGATATGCGAGTATACAGGGGTGGGCTGAAAAGTTCATATGATGACATCATATCTGCTGTTGATGACATTTTTGATCATTGAGATCCAACCACTGCAATACCATTAGCAGAAGAGTGTAGACCACAAGGGGGACTGTTGAAAAATAAATTTAATTTAGTCACATTCCATTAGAGTATCTTGGTCAGCCTTTAAACTTTTCAGCTGATCCTCACAGTAAATAAGAATCAAAATGAACAGCCTCTAAAATATTACCATCTTTTCCCATGTGTAAATGAATGAATAAATAAGAGGTAAAAAGAAATATATTTGATGACACTTACTTTTGTTCATGCAGGAATCATAAACAAGTTTGGCTTTGGATGTTGCATTTGCCTCATTTGGATGAACAGGAACTTCAAGGATCTCTTGAAAAAGAAAGAGAAAAAGAAGAAGAAAAAAAATTGATATTTGAAGGTTTTATTTTTTATGCTTTACTTTTTATAGAAAGAATTAAAAATTTATTCAAAAAACATGGTGCTCAACAACTACAAAATAAAGAAACAAATAAAGACTAAGCATAAGATATCACCTGTAGCAAGTGGATTTGTGCTCCAATGATGCCTGGTAAACTGGTTTTAAATTAGGTATATCAATGAAACCAGAAAAAAAAAAGAATGCTTAAAAATTGATCTTCTGCCACATCCTGTCTGTGGTAGAAGGGTTGGGTGAATACACAAATTCTCTTGGGACATGCATGGATTTATTTCTTCTCTCCTTAAATATAGGCAAAATGCTAGGGAAGATAGACCTCTAGCACTGGTAGGAAGCCAGTCTAGGAGAAGGACCATTCGGAATACAAATCTAGGTTAACAGTAAAGAATAAAGTGGAGGAGGAGAAATAGACTGACTGATCTCTTCATTTTGTGGCTTATCTCTTTTTTTTTTTGACACCTGGGCAACAACAGGTAACCATACTACTTGTGCAAATAAATTTCTTAGTAGTTATAAGATGAGAAAAATATATTTTTTAAATCAATGCTTTAAAGATATTTTTGTCAAATGAGAAATGAGACTTAATTAGAAAATATTTGAATCAGATAGAAATGACTATGATCAAATTGACATATCAAATTGAAAGATGACATAATTAATTGTGATTAATTTATGTTTAATTGCATTTAGCATTGAAATATTGATTACATTTGCAAATAATTCCATATCAAAACGTTTTCTCTTGTTCTGATTTGACAATTATTCCTAACAATTTTGTTATACACATGTTGAATTTCATGCGTGTACAGTTAACAATTTGATTAAACTGATTTTTTTTTTATGTTTCACACTATTATTAAAAATGAAACAAGGAGGTGTGTTTAGCAAAATGGTTATTTTTGTAGGAAATGAAATTGATAACCCAAGTTCAAATCCTGGATAAGACTGCGTTTCACTTTACACCAATTGGGAAAGGCATAAATACTTTTATTCACCCTAACTATCTATAGTTAAATAGTAAAGCAAATTAGGTTCTTTATCCTTGCTAAGGCAATCAGTCAAGAAGAAGGAAAACTGATTTCAAACCAGCTGTACTCCAATTAAAAAATGACATTGTGTCACATTGTTTATGTGGTGGAAGGGTTGGGTAAATATATACAAAAAATTTAATGATTTGATAAACAACAGTCACCTTGGCATCTTATTAAAACCTGCATGAGTTAATGTTTCCTGCCATATGGTGTTGTTAATAGTGGAAATAGAAATGTGTATAAATATTTATTCAGTAGGATATAAGAATGTTTTTAGAATAAGGCCTGAAAGGAGAATTGTTTTTTTTTAATATCATGACAGGTTAGATTGCCTCTGCTGTGGTTGCATCACAAATCCACTGAGTAATTGAATGAAAAAAATGCAATTTTCCAAGAATCTTCAATTGCCTGCGTTTACAATACAAACAAAAAGACAAGTAGGTGTTTAGGAGTTGTTATTCTGAAACCCATGGTTTTGAATTCAGAGGTTTTCTTTCTCTTAGGCCCATCTACTCAACTAGAAGGTTAAAGAGACAAGTCTACTCTGCTATTTACCAATGGTTGGAGATGGGAAGAAGGGGTGAATTCATGCCTTTCTCATGGGGCATTAGTAAAACATAAACAACCTCATCCAATGAAAGTATTTTGAACTCACCTCTGTATTTAATGATAAAAACTGAAAGTTTAAATTCTGTTTCAAAGTTGTAAAATGTTCTACAACAAAATTCTTTCTTTTCTTCCAACAACACAGAATTAGATCTGTTTGAGATAATGTTTAAAATGATTTTGATTCATAAAACATTAATATTGTAACTAAATATGAAAGGTCAAAGGAATTGAACTTTGGATTTTTCGGACTGTTTATTGTTATATACACAATGTTTTGGCCCTAAAGGCCCTCTGGCCTTCTTCAGGTGTTTCTTATCAAACTTGGAAACCTTCTTTCTGAATTCAGGAGCCTTCATGTCATAATTGAAAGTCTTTATGAATTTCAAACTGAACCTTTTATTCAATCCACCAAGGTAGAATGTTTTCATTTCACTAAGCATGACTGGGTACAAGTGCTAAGGTATGTTAAGTATTCCATGTTATTATTGCCCATGGTCAAGATTGAACCTGCAAACTACAGATTGTTACTTAGAACTATATTAATCCAATGCCTATATCCATTACACCCTTTGTCAAGCATTGTATATATGATAATAAAGATGAGGACAATAATCCAAAGAATCCAAAGAATCCAAATTATCAAACCTCATCTAAAAAAATTCAGACAAATTGAATAGGATTAGAATGAAACTATGAACAACATATAAAGAGACAACGTTCTCAGAAATGCTGTAAAAATCACCGCCAGAATTTGGTTGAGTCTAAATTGAGGAAATGCAGAGTGGGCCTAACAGCCAAAAGGATGTAAAATTGAATTGGCAAAGATTCATCTTCCAGCTGAGATAATTTCCTCTCTTAATAGATCAGGTGAGCTATCAACATCCTGCAAACTAGTGTCATGTTATCCAGTACTCAGAAAGAAAGTGGGCCCTTTTAAGTAACACCAATTGCCTGAGAGATATGAATTAAACAGCATCGGATCTCAATAATTAAGTCATCATATAATTTGATCTTTGAATTCAGATGATTAAAAAAAATATACACCTTAAATAAATTATGAATATTCTAAACACCTCCTTCACCTGCTATCTTGCAAAAAAGATCTGCTAATTTTTCCTGTGATGAATAATTCTTTTGGATTATATTTCTGAACCATCAGAAAGATTTTTATTTCATTTTTTCATGTTGGTCCAATTGTCTCACTTATTTTTTACTCATGTTCCCAGTATTCTTATTTTTATTTTACTGGTTATCCATTGTATTTTTTTTTTCACTCTCTGACAGTTATTTCATATCTTGTGTTTGACTTTTTTTATTTATTTTAGTTTTTATATTTTCTATGTTTTTTTCAACTGCAAATAAGTCTTGCTTCAGCCTGTGTGGACTTAATCATATATGGATATATATTTACATACAAAAGTCTGATTGACTAATACAGTCCAGAATTTTAATCAAACTGTTTTCATTTAATGTAGTGCTTTGGGGGCAAAGATTTCTTACTTGAGGTTAGAAAAATAACTGAGGGATACATGCACACAAACACACACATACATAAGTCCTGGAAGCAGCACTCCACAAAATAACAACTGTACAGCCACTTACATCCCATCTCACAAACATTCAAGTAAGACAGACAAGAAATTTTGAGGACTGCTGGAGAAGTAAGGACAAATTCAAAAGTGACATTTTCCTGTGGACTCCTAAACCTGGAGATATCAGGGTTGGCTGACCAGCAAAAACTTACAACCATCAGTTCTGTGTGGACACTGGGTGCTGTCTAGAGAACCTATCAGGAGCAATGGCTAATAGGGACAGAAGATAGTCAAGGGATCAGACATCAGCATGTAGAAAGGGAGAGGCATAACATCTGGTATATAGTTTTTCAAAAGAAACTGTCATAGCTATAAAGAATCTCTATAATAGGGGTGTTCAAACTTTTTGCAAAGAGGCCAAATTTGATAAAGTAAAGATGCCCGACGGTCAATTGTTTTTTCACCAACAAATTACATGCAAATATACACGGTTATGAATTAATAAATAGATAAAAATCAAATAAATAATAAATAAATAAAACAATTATATTTTTTTATTAAATGACAATGTAATCAATAATGCTGACACTAATGAGAAGGTTTATATTGAAAATTGGATTTCACTAAAAGAGGTCAAGTCTGATTTGAAACATTATGTTTAAAAAATCAATTGGAAAGAAAGCAAAAAATGGGATGTTTTCAACTTGTCTGGCGATTTTATGTATTCTGGCTCAAATCACTCAGGGCATATATCAGTACCATGCTCTTTTTGACACTGCTCTAGCAGGCCATAAATAATACATTATAAGACCAAAGCTGCAGGCCATAAGAAATTTTACAGCAGGCCAGACTGGACATGCCTGCTCTACAAAGACACAAAGACAATGGTATAATTATCTGATCGGGCACTCTTTGACATTGTCACCGGAATCTTGCAAAGAAATATATTAGTCATTCATATTCCTAATCTGCCTAGATTATTTTGTTGAATAAAAAAAAAATTCTGTATTGAGGGGTCCTGATTAAGTTCGTCACTGTTCTTTTGTCTTTTTCACTAGTTTCAACTAAAGTCTCACGTCGTTTAGTCTCTGCCAGTGCGTGCTTCTCTGATTCTCATTCTCCTTATATTCCAGCTACTCATGGAAGTAGCCTCCCAACATCCGGGCACACAAGTCGAACCTAGCATCAATGCGACGACTAAGTCTCACTTTCTTGCATTTGGGAGGACGCAGGTTCGACTCCGGCAGGCAAGACAATGTCTTGCTCTTTTCCTTAAATGCATATGGCAGTCCTCATTCTCCATCACATACTACAAACTTCAATAGAAATGGCAAGCCTTTGAAATTAGCAGACCAGTTTATATACCTTAGTAGCAATATCTCAACTGAAAGTGATTTTAAAATATGCACAGGTTATCAACAATATGAAAATCTGATTTCTCTAATAAAATAAAATGGGAAGTCTTCAAAGCTGTAACCATTAATGTTTAAGTTCTGTAACCAATGAAATTATATCATTAATTTTTCTTGTTTTACAGAGACAACATCCAAAAGAGAAGCAATTAAATTTAGTTCATATTCTAATTCTGTGGTTTTATGGATTGTATTATTAAATGTCCCAATTTAATGGGATAAGTGCTGAAAAAATTATGAAAATTTTCTATCTCCCTGTCAAAGAGAATGTCTAGTTTTGGTTTTCGAATAGGAAATCTTTCTCTTATGCAGTCAGAAAATGCATTTAACAAAAAAAGCCCAGAAGCTAAATATTTTTCATTTATTTCTCGGATTTATTAAAGACTCAAAGCCATTTTACTAAAAACTCTTTATTTTTTATTTTTTCATTATTTTTTAATCATCTGAGATAAAATTCATTCTTTTTTTATATTATTATTATTATTATTATTATTGCTGTCATTTTCTTCTGCATAAAAATGATCAAAGTTTTTTTTACTGAAATATTTCTCTCTTGCCATTTATAAAAAAAACTCATTAGTAACAATAACTTTTAGTAAGAAAAGTAAAAAAAATTATTTCATTCATTTCAGCCTAATTTCAGTTCTTTCAATCACTGACATCCATCAAATGAGATGAGTCACTGGCCAATTATGAAATAAATAATTTAAGGATTTCAACTTTCTGATTAAAGATTATATAATGAATCATTAAAAACAAAGGTTATCTACAAATGGATCAACACTTCTAACTAGGATCAAAATATTTATATGTTCTGTCTCATATCATTACATAGGTGAAGAAACTGTCATTAAGCAAGTGCTGTTGACTTCATGTTCATGCTACTCTAACTTAGATATATATGCTCTATCAACAATATGAGCACTATTTAAGTCTAAATATAGCAATCTATATTATAAGTATTAATATCTCTCTCTCTCTCTCTCTATATATATATATATATATATATATATATATATATATATATGGAGGTGTGTGGTGTAATGGTTACTGGCATAAGAAATGGACACGACAGAGTTCAAATCCTGAACAAGGCTGTTTTTCCCATAGTGCTAATACCCTTGGGAAAGGTATGAATATAAATATTCTCCCTCCAGCTATGGGTAAATAGTAGGGCTGACTGGGCTCTTAACCTTGGTCAGGCAACCAGTCTACGAGAAGGAAAACTCTGAATTCAAACTTGTTAAACTGTTTTATATATATATATATATATATATATATATATATATATATAGATAGAGAGAGAGAGAGAGAGAGAGAGAGGGGGAAGAAATAATGGACATTCATGGGTCAAACGGATCTGTTTGAAAAAAAAGCCCACAAAGAACAATGGAAATGTAAAAATGATAGTATAATGAATGGGACTTCCAAAAACCAAGGCATGAAATAACCCAAGTTGACATGCCATTAAAACAAATCCATCAAAATATCTGGAGGATGACATGACATGGAAACAGTCATCAAATTATTCAGGAATTTTCATTGCTTTTAGATTTGTTGTAAACAATCTAGAAAGTGTAATCAAATGTAGTACAGATGTTTGTGAATATGCATGTCTACTTCAAAGGAAACAATATAAACTAGTGTAAGTTTTGTTTTTTCTTAAGATCAAATTTGCTGAACTTTTTGGTAACACTGTATTTTGACGCTCAAACACATTCATATTAACATATAGATATACTTATATTTATCAGATATATGTCTGTGCATGTATTGTGTGTGTGTGTGTGGGCATCAAATAGTCAATTCATTTTTGTTGTATGTTTTTTTTTCTTATTCTTTTTCTTTTAGCAAATTAATCAATACCAAAAATGTCAAGTTTTAAATCCATAAGATAAAGAATTTGAAAATTTTTTTTTATCAACTGATATATGAACAAACCTTTCTAGAATGAAGATAATTTTAACAATTGGTGACATTAGATTAAAGCAATATTTTAGTCAAATAATTCTGGTAATAAACTGTGTCAGTTATTTTATCTTTTTTGATGCCCCCACCTGGTGACTTTCAAGTTGATATACATAGATTAGTTGTTTTGTTTATACTTAGCAGTTCTTTCTGATTTAGGAGAAGTATCAGTAAATAAAGGATTTATTAAACCATTTTGAAATTAAAATTTTAAATAATACAAAAGAAAATATACAGTTGTAATGAAATATTTTTATGTGCATGATTGTTTTTTTTTTTAATAACCCACATGTGAACGATACATCACTAATAGTGTTGTGATGTTAATCCAACAGTAAAAAAGAAGTCAAGTCGAGGTAGGGTAAAATAAGACAAGTGTATTTACAATAATGGTACAGGAACGGCTAGCTTGCCATTAAACGGTAATAGTACAACCTTTTCACTCGGTGTCTCACTATTTATAGTGAGAACCGGTGTATATTCTCCACTGTAGGAACGGCCGGTACAACAAATAGTCATCACACTAATTCAGGCATTTTGCTAGGTGTACAATATTTGGAAATTAGTCTAAAAGATCCATAGATTTTTTTTCTCCTGTTATAACCGGATTTATAAATGAAAACGTGTAATCCATGAAATGCTAAGCTTTTATTCCCCTGCTAATATCTTTTTCAACTACAGAAGTATAGATGGACCACTTTGAGAAGTTCTGGTCTAAACGGACATTTTTTAAGGACACTGTTCCCAAAAAAATATTTTGTACATTTTGCAAAGAAACAAATTAAAAACAATCATGATCCTATAAGACTAACACTTAAAAATAAATGAACTAAATCAATTTTATTATGAGCATGATTGTTTGTGTGGGTGTCAAGTTTGTCATTGGATTAATATGTTACATTCTAAAGTCAAACTTTTCACCCCGGTCAGAAAATAGAATGGCCTGTAGGCTATTGGAAGTCACTGTCTAAGTGGTGGATGTAGTAGTGAACAATCACATGACAAAGAATTAAGCCTTTTTTAGCCAATCTGAAAACACTACAGACTAAAGATGTGGACACTTGATCCCATCAAAAATATATAAATAAACGCCTTCATTCCATAATGAGTAATTTTTATTCCCACATGCATCATTTGCTCATATCAATTGCCATTTAATGTTAATATCCTTGGGAAAGGTATAAATCCAACTATTCTCCCTTCAGCTATGGATAAACTGTAGGGCATAATAGGCTCTTTAACTTTGGTTAGGTAACCAGTCTAGGAGATGGAAAACACTGAATTCAAACCTGTTAAAACTCTCAGAAATTGACCTTGTGTCACATACTACCTGTGTCGAGGTAATGTAAAAAATATATATATCATGTAACCAAAGGAGTTCAAGCAGTGGTATGTACCAGTAGTGGTGGGTAGTATCATGTTAGTTGGTGTGCTGACAGATTCTACATTGCTTCGCTCAATGTGTTATTTGAAAACCAAATAGTTAAACACGCAACATTGTCTAATTTGGGACCTTATATTTTACATGTTCAAACTGAGTAATAATGCTGTAAAAGCAACCAAAAACATTTGTTGTGCAAAATATGAAGGCACAGTTAAGCACAGTACAATATCCAGATGGTTGAAGAAATTTTGCTTGGGTTATATTCTAAAGTCAGGCAAGGTCAGGTTGACCTAAAACAAGGGTTTGTTAAACAATGCTCCAGGCCATAGAGGCAAATCTGGTGAGTAGCATATCAGGGACTATCAGGCAACTTTGGCATCTCCCAGTCCAGTGTGATTCATTACCTTTCTTACCTTAGCAAAAACATCTGGAACTGGTGAATTGTGCCCCATGTTACTAAAATATTGCAAAACTTTTGATTCACCCTAGTATTTTCTATTCAATCAAAAGTGTTTGTGAGAATTATTTTTGAATGCCTGAGTTCTTAAATACAAGACTTTTGGTTTGGCTTGATAGCAGTGAAAATGGTCACTAAAGATAGCACAATCCTCTTAACACTATTCACAGATCATTATTCATGAATGTTTCAATGCACACCAATGTGGTGATTCAAATATTCAGTAATAATGCATCAATTCAATAGACTTATCTATGAGCTAAATAAATTATGGTTTAGTACCACACACTCTCAAAGCCTCATTAAAAATATATATATACTTTTATTTTATGATTTTTTTTCTTTAAAACTAATTCATCAGAAATTATATATATATATATATATATATATATATATATATATATATATATATATGTGTGTGTGTGTGTGTGTGTGTGTGTGTGTGTGTAATTTTTCTTTATCATTAACATTAATATTTTATATAGTTTAGGGCCTGAAAGCCCCTGCAACTTAATCATAGGAGAACTCAACTTCAGCCTTACTAAGAATATATACTGCACTTTCCAAGCTAACTTTAGTGAGAACATATATAAACTATTATGGACTTCTTCACTATCATACCATTCTTAGAGATGCTGATAAGTATGCATCCTGTGTCCCTGATTCACAAAAATCTAAAAGGACCCTGTAAAATCGTTATCCATGCATCCCAGTGTATTTCTGTTTTCTTCCCTCACCATTTCAAGCTAACTGTAAATACATTTCAATAGTTTCTTAGTAATGAATTGCACAGGATAAGTTACAAGGTAGGAGTTAGATAGCTTTTGTTGGGTCCCATAAATTTCCCCGAGGACTCATTCAAAGTAAATATGTGCATCACAGGACACACTAAATCAAAAAGCTATCAGCATCACAGCATTCTTCAATTCAGCGCATTGTCATATAAATAATAATCATTTTTTATTGTTATCATTGTTACTACTTATGTTATAATTCTTTTTGACTATGTCTGATTAGTGTTAAAAATCCATTCAATTTTCTTCACACTTATCTAACAAACAATTCTTCACTTAGCCTGCTACTACATTTCCAAAAGGCATAGATACCACAGTAGGAAGCAGCAAGCAAATATCATTATGACCTGTATAATGTAATGATGTCATCTGACCTTCAACACATCTTTGAACACAATGGACTTAACTGACATTAGTAAACACACACAACACAAAATTTATATTACCATATATACTTGTGTAATTGACAACATTTTAAGACCAATTTCTCTCCTAGAAAATAATAGGTTATTCGTTACATAAGATATGTTTTTGAAACAAAGAAGTCAGTCCTAACCTTTCCATAACACTAATCCAAGGTTCCACATAGCCTATGAACTAAACAATGGCTATTACGTAATTGATATGTAATCATTGTATTATCAATACAATTGTGCATTAGTGATTGAGTTTTAGTATGTTTGGAATATCTAAGTAAACACATTAGGCTACATTAAGGTCTAGATAACATTGATTATTTACAGTATTGCAATACAATTTTGATTATATTACAGTAGCATAAATAATCGTTTCAATTTTTTCTCTTTGTGTCATCAGATGTTGAAGAAATATTTTTGTTGACTTGTATAGTCAAAAGTTAGGGGTCATTCATTGCACTCAATATATGAAAAAAAATCTTTTGCAGCAAAAAATTAGGGGTTCTTCATGGCAAAAATTTGTTCATTACTCAAATATATATGGTAATACTTCTAGCAGTAAAAAATGGAGGCCAAAATATAGTTTGATAATCTTCCAGAATTTGTTCATACATCCTCTTTGTGTAGTTCTCTTCTAGCTTTATCTCTAACCATTTTGTTAAAATCCAAGTAGTGCAACCATACAATAATACTGACATGGCTACAGCTTATTTTATCAGAGAGATCAGACTTCTATATGGCTGTTAACCTGTCAATAGTTGTCTATGCTTTACCTATTCATATGTTGATATTGCTTTCTGTAGATGAGATATTGCTACTGGGGTATAAGAACTGGTTTACTAATTTCAGAGGTGTGCCATTTAATGAGGAGATGGTGCCATCATGATTAAAATACAAAAAGCAAATACTACTAGCATATGGTCTTAGTTCTTATAACAGTAAAAAAAAAAAATGTTAACCAATATAAAGTTTAATAATCTTACTATCTAAATACACCAAGCAAAGACAAAAGCTGAAAATGTTTTCTCTGTAATCATTAAAGACAGTAAGTATTTTTTTATGAATTACAATGTATCAACAGTTTTCAATTAGTCACTCCACTTAAATAAACCCGACTCAAAACAAGAAGATGAATGGATAATATTCTTAAAGATGAGACAAAGATTAGTTTATTGTTTTTATTTTTACAAGAAAACATTGTTCTTTGTAATATTTTGTTGGGTAAATGATCTCAGAGACAAAAGATACAAATGTAATTTTAAGCCAAATTTGCTTGATGGAATAGAGATCCATGGAAGATGTCAGCTGTTGAGGGTTATGTATTTAATACTGAGTAAAAAGAGACATGGGTAATCAATAGGCAATAATATCTGTAGTTCTTCTTCTTCTCCTCCTCTTCCGTCTTCTTCTTCTCCTCCTCCTCTTCCGTCTTCTTCTTCTTCTTCTTCTTGTTCTCACTTTAATTTCTTGTAACATAAACTCTGCTTTGTATTTCTTAAACGTCAGACAAAATAGAAAAATAACAGATCAATGCAGGTTTGCCTGAGGAATTCATTAAATGTAATTTGCTGCTACTGATGCTGCTGATGATGATAATGCTACTATGAGACAGAGTATATATTTCATGGTAACAATCTTTTTTTGTTGATGGAATATATTTCATATTATCTGATAGAGGCATGCTTATTGTAATGGTTATCGACATAGGAAATGAAAATTGTGAACTGAGTTCAAATCTTGTACAAGGCTGTTTTGTGCTTTACTTTATGCTATTGTTGTCAATGTCAGAGAGATGGAGTAGTGTCCAAATTTATCTTTTTTAACTACATATCCTGGGCGGGTTCATTTGGAGGATGATCTGTTGCCCAAGCAGCAAATCCCCTCTCTCCACACTGCTACTGTAATCCAAAGGAAAGGTAAGGGACCAATGCAGTTTGGCAGCAGTAGTATCACAGGAGTTTATGCTAATGCCATAGGAAAAGGCATGAATCCATCTCTTCTCTCCCCAGCTATGAGTAAATAGTAGGGCTGACTAGGTTCTTTAGGCTTGGTTAGGCAACCAGTCTAGGAGAAGGAAAATTCTGAATTCAAACCAGCTGTATAAAAATTGATGTTGTGTCACATCCTGCTTGTGACAATGAGTTGGGTAAATTTCCATGTTACAATGGGTTAAGTAATTATTTTTTATTAGTCTGAGTTTTTTTAGATGATGCTTGATGTGTATTATTTTGATTTTTCAGACTGTTGTCCTCATCTTTATTGTGGTATGTAAAAACACATTTCAGCTGCTGTATTCTCCTGCCTTTTTCAGTTTTTTTTTTTTAAATGATCGTGACATTTCTCAGATTTATAGGCATGCACAAATTATTTGAATGAGATCTTCAAAAGTTTTTTGACACTTTGTTTAATCAACAGTCAAACTATTCAAAATGATTTCTCAGGTTGGGTCATTGCTATGAGAGACAGGGAACACCTGAAGAAGGCTGGAGGATACAGCGGCCAAAATATTGTGTTTTATATGAGGACAACAGTCTGAAAAATCAAAATAACAATTGTTTTTTTTGGGGGTTTTTTTTGTTTTATTCTTTAAGAGTCACAGACTAAAGAGCAGAAATTATAGAAAAAATTCACATCTGATTTTTTTATTAAATATAGACAAACTATTTTCTTAACTTTTAAATGCTGGAATTGTTTTATCACAACAGAAGCTTTTCTGAATAATCTATTGATCTGGAGAAAGAAGAATTATCTTCAATGGTTTCAATTACTTTACAAATATCAATAATTTGGAGTTTTAATTTTTTTCTAATTCTAGTATTTCCATGTTAGAATGGGTTAAATAATTGTTTTATCTTTTTGTCCAATTTATCTTATTTTATTCTTTAAGAATCTATGAATCCAACTGTGCAGAAATTATAGAAAAAATTCACATCTGAAGGTCTCTTATGATTTTTCATTAAATATAGACCAATAATTTTCTTCATTTTTAAATACTGCAGTTGTGTTATAAAAATGATAGTTTTTCTAAATAATTTAGTGAAAATAATCTACAGAAATGACAACATGTTGGAAATGAACAAATAAAACTCAATTGAATAATAATGGCTTTCATTTCCTAAAGATTATTTCAAAGAATTTCTTGATTTGTTCCAAGTGCATAGTGTAACATTTATCAACATAGGAAATGGAATTGACAATCTGAGTTCAAATGCTGGACGAAACTATGTTTCATTTTGCACTAATACTCTTGGGAAAGGTATGAATCCATCTCTGCTCCCACAACCTATGAATGAATAATAGGACAAACTGAGTTCTTTAGTTAGGCAACCAGTCTAACGGAAGGAAAACTGAATACAAATGAGCTATGCTCCATTTTAAATTGGCCTTATGTCACATTCTGATAATGGTGGAGGGTCAAGGTGAATACATATTATTATGCTTTTTATGAGGATAAGAGAATATAGAGGTACTGTTTAAGGAAAGGATTTCCAGTGACAAGTTTCTATGCTAGGATACACAGCTTTCACTAAATTGAATATTTGTCTGTCACTATGTGTCTCTATAAAATATTTTGAAAATGTTTATAACATTTGAAATGTACATTTATTGAAATTCAAACCGGCTGTACTCCACTTAAAAATTGACCTTGTGTCATATCTTTCTTAGGGTAGAGGTTTGGTTGGTTGTTTGTTTTGTTTTAAACTTTGGAACTTTTTACTTAATTGATCGCTCAAAGATTTGTAAAAGAAAGAAGAATTAGTATCTTCATGTTATACAAGAAATCTTATTCTGTTCAATATAAATGACCCCCCCCCCCCAAGAAAATGAGGATTGCATTTGGAAGACATTGTGACAATTAATTGCATCCTTTTTAATTGATAAACAAAATGTTATACTTACGTTTCAATGTTTTCTGTAATTGATTGCGTTGTTTGATAATATTTCCAAAAGCCGGTGCATCTTCAGGTATTAGATTTCTTTTATTCCAATTCCCACAAGCATAAGTATAAAAGTCTTCACAGGGATCAATAGAAAAATCAATATCATTCAAGAGTTCAGCAGCTGAAAATCAATAAAACATTAGATTAGTTAACATTTCCTTCCTAAATAAAACATAAAACTTTAACCCTTAAAACTCATGAGCCCAATATTTTTGGCTGAGTACTATTTTACACAAATATTTCAGGCTCATTGCTATTTTACTGTACACTGTAAGCTCAGTATTTTAAACTAAGCAGTATTTTACTATATGCCCAATATCTCAGGCTCATGGAGATCACATGAAACATCAATAATAAAAAGTTTAATATAGCAACTATTTATGGCCTTTTATTTTAATAGGATGAAGGGATAGCTTTAAACAAAGATGTGTGCATTTTGAAGTCAAGTTTAAATGGGATTTTGTGCTCATTTGTCTTGTGATTTTTTTTATAGCTCATGTACAGGGTATCTGAAAGCCAAAGGGCTCAGAGTTCAAAAGTTTAAGAGTAAATATTGTTTGAAATTCTAAAATGAATTATTATCATAATTTGACAAGTTATTCAGTTGTTACATAATAAATGAATATCCTAATATCCTTTTGTAATGAAGTGTAGAAACATTTGAATTTGAAAGTTAACAATGTTAGCAAGAACGGTCAAATGAACATTCCTACATACACAGACCATATTACATATGCCAAGAACAATTTAGCATAAGTTCAATGTTGGGTGACAATAAATAATTATCTTTATGAGAGAATGGGATGTCTTGTGACATGTCACAGGATACCCTCAGAAACCCATTCACAACTTCATTGCCTCTGTTCTTTGAACAGCTGAGATGTGTTTCAGACCCTTCCAGAGAATAGTAAATCCACAAATCTATTTTACTTTCCCTCATCAAGTAAATATTTTTTTTTTTTGTACCCTTTCTACATATTGCTTGTGCATGGTAAAATATGTGTATATTTCTAACTGTTGGGACACATTTGCATATTCTCTCCTCTTAATGTCAGTGGTATGTATATTATGTACGTAAAAGGTTAAATGTTTGTGTAAATACAAAAGCATTTATCTTGTCTTTCTTCTGATATGTTCAATTTTAGATATTATTGATATACTAATTCTATTTGTTAAATAATAGACTGACAGAATCTTTTGTTTGGCATGTAGTGTAGATAAGTTTTAAAAGATTCTAACCACTGGGTTTACTCAGTGTGAGTGACGGTTTAAGGTCATTTGAAAGCTTGGCTTTCATTGGATAATATGTCATGTGACTGAGCGATTCTAAAAGCTAGAAGATTGACTTTAGGTAAGAATCAGTTAGTCAGAAGTGATAGAAGGCTTCGTATTTATTTCCATCACAGATCCAACTGACTTTGTGACTTGGCAAACAAGGTAATGTATTTTAAAGTAAAGTCATTGTTGAATTAATAAAGTTATGTGCACAAAAGAATAATTCTGAATGTTATTCATCTGAGCAGCAGGAACACAAAATAACATATGGTCACAAAGAGAGATGACAAGAGAAGTGTGGGGATTAAGATAAAATTTAAAAAATAATTTGAAAAATAACAAACTCCCATGAGCCTTCACTGGAAGAACACCCCATGCATGTGCAGGAAAAAAGGACCCACTTCCGACCCCCAAGAGAATCTCTCCGCCATTCGAGTTTAGGCATGAACTATGTCTAGTCACTACAACTGCCAGGAGATATTTCCTTGACATGACCAATGAATAAAGCCTAAATCATAGAATCCCCTTTTGTCTTTGTCCGTTCCAAGAATAACCACAACTACCTTTAAAACATTAAACCTCTTGCTACCCTAACAACAATGTGGCATCAAACGAAGAATACAAAGAGAGGACATGAACAATCTTTTAAAGAAGAACGGAATATAACTTGGAGAGTGAAGACTAAATATCTTCCTTAGCACCAAGAATACCGATAACAGCATTGATACAGTATCACAAATCAGAAACCCAGAAATGTCAAAATGAAATTGGAAATTGTTTACTTGCATTAAGATTAAAGCAAAATCATGCCTCTAGCCAGACTTCCATTTGGACCACAACACTCTTGTGTATGCCTCCAGTGATGTCATGAAAATGTCACCTGAAGAATTGAATGGAATTCTGTTGCATGCAATGATGAGAACATCTTCTGCTTTTATACAAGTGATTCTCCTTTGTGAAATGGACTTGTGAAACAATAGGATGACACCTGACTTGTTTAGTTAACCCACATATAACTCTAACTGTATAGTGTCAACAGGTGCAAGATATGTGGAATAATGATTTACAGGGTGATATTCACCATCTGCATGTGAGATTATTGGAGGATAGGTAGCATATTAACATGAGGTCTGAGTCCTGTTAATCTATTACTTATGTTTTAACCTTTATATTGTGTATATATTGATCAGTAGATCCTTTATTGTAAGTAAGTAAATTTGGTAGAGTCACCTATTATTGGTATCAGCTTGACAGCGAGGGAGTCTATCAACTTTTCACTAGACCAGGGAGATTGTTTTTTTTTTTTGTTTTTTTTAAGTAGATCACCACACCTATTGTCAGATCCCAGATGCTTTACTGCACAGATCAGATTACAAAAGCTATGCTACTCATGCATGGGAACAGTATCAGACACTAAACCTTTACATCTAATCTTGAGTAAATTGAAATGCATATTTAATGTGTTTCCTATTTATTTTCCATATATATATATATATATATATATATATATATATACATACACAATTGACTGTGTGTGTGTCTAGACTGTCCTAATTTGTATCTATAGCTATCTATCAACTATATATATATATATATATATAAAATATATATATATATATATATAGCTGATAGATAGATAGCAATAGATATAAGTTAGGACAGCCTAGACACAGTCAATTGTATCTGATGACTGTCAGTATCTCACCTATATAAACATCAGATCAAAATGGTCTGGTGATTGCATAGGTGAGGTACTGATATCTATCAAAGCATCTTTGACTTGGATATACATATGCTCTGTCACTAATGTTGAGCATCCTTTATCTATAAATATAGCAAACTCCATTTTATATACATATATATATATATATATATATATATAAGTAAAAGTAAGTAAAGTCGTCGGGGCGGCCTAATGTCGGTATCAGCCAATCAGCGAGGGAGTCTATCCCCTTTTCAATAGCGCTAGACCAAGGAGATTGTTTTTGCATCTGAGGTGGAGTGCCACACCTACCATCAGCTCCTTACTTTACTGCACAGATCCCTGTGCTACTCATAACACTGAGTTGGCGAGGACCGGTATCGAACTAGGAACCTTGTGGTTTCTAGCCGAACGCTCTACCGACTGAGCTAACCCGGCCCTTATATATATATATATATATATATATATATATAGGGGGGTATAATCAAATAAGATAATGTATGTTAATAGGAGATAACTATGGTAACTTCACATGATAACAAAAGTTTCTGTAGAACATAATTATAAATTCAACTGATGGTCGCTACTAAACATACATACATGGCAGGCATTGCAAAGCCTTGTCACCCCAGACTTGATCTTTTATTCAGAAGTGAGGGACAAATTACTGTAATAAACTTTGATTTATTGTCTACCCAAATTGATATTGCTTATTAAATGTTATGTTGGACATGAATTGGAATTTGGGATTGTTCTAATTTTAATCTATAAATATCAAGTCCAATAATTTTCTGATCATATTTGAGAATTTTCTCCAGGCTGAATTCTACACTAATTTAGATTTGAATTTAGAATTGAATTCTGGATATTCCAACTGGTTTATAATGAACTATGATTGTGTTTTGATTGAAGTAAAAGTTGTGAGTTTAAACTACTTACCTGTTTTTATGCAATCATCAGATAGACAAACAATTTCTTTATCTGAAACAGAGAATTCATACATTACAAATTGGATGATTAAATATTAAACAAATATCCTTAGCAACCAAAAAGAACAAAAAAGAGATGTTTGCTTTCTTTTCATATTTCAAAATTATTTGACCCATTAAGTGAAGATATCATTTTGGTTTCTTGTGGAAAATCTCTTTAAAGGATTTGTTTGTCTTTACAATCAAAAAGATTACAAAGAAAATATCTTTGTATTTAATTTGTTTAAATTCAACCAAAATATATTGCATTTCACATAGCATTAATGCCCTTGGGAAAACTAAGTATTCAACTATTCTCCCTCCAGCTATGGTTAAATAGTAGGGTAGACTGGGCTCTTTAACCTTAGTATGGCAACCAGTCCAGAAGGAAATCAAGTTGGAACGAATGTAATGTCTGCTTTTAAAGGATATATTATAGGGACTGGCGATTTTGTCGTCTGCTAGGAATTTTAAAAGCAAATTAGAAATAATTAAATCTATTATTTAAGGTCAAACTTTGTCTAAATCGATAAGTAGTAACATGATAACCATAATTAAAAAAAGAAAAATATCATTACATATGCAGTTTATTTTTAATAGATTTAAAAGTATTTGTTTTGGTCAATTTCGACGATATCAGCCATTCAGCCTCGTTTTCAATGTTTTTAAGTGCTTGTTTACAATTTTACTGTAACATTCGCGTTTGCAAAAAAATTTACCAAAAATCAGGTAATTATCCGATTTTAATGAAATTTTCAGTATTGATTTAACAATTAATGAATTTTATAATGCATCAGTTATTTTATTTCAAAACTTTAATTTAGTATTTTTGCTATGAAAAATTAATATATAAAATTCATTTAAAATATGAAAATGCTGATGTTAAGTTTAAAATGTTATATTTTTAGATTATAAAAATTAATATCTACTTAATGCAAACCTTATTTTTGTTGACGAAAGTAATAAGTTTTGAAGAAAAACTCGATTGAAAATGTACCCCTTCAGAAAAAACATTGATGTATAATTTTTTCTATTATAAAATAATAGCCAATTAAATAATTATCGAAATGAGTAAAAAAGAAATCTCCAAAAAATTTATTATTTATTATTTTTTTACATTTTATTTTTCGATTTTCGGTACTTATTTTCTCATAGAAGCGCAACCGTAAAAAAAATTTTTTTGGCTTCTATTCATAACTTCGGTCTTTTATCTCATTATTTATACTGTAATTACTATCAGTCAAGGACCAACTCGAAACAATTTTACACCCCCAGCATAAGGGGGGTCAAAATTAAGTGACCTGAAAAAAATGAGAAAGTTTTGAAGTAAAATGAATAATGCATTATAAAGATCATTCATTGATACATAAACACTAAAAATTTCATTAAAATCAGATAATTCCCTGATTTTTGGTAAATTATATTCTGTAGGAGGGGGGATAAAGTCATTTGGTCAAAAACGCATTTTAGGCTCATTTTGCCAGTCACTATTTTCTCATAGAAGAGCAACCGTAAAAAAAATTTTTTTGTTTCTATTCATAACTTCGCTCTTTTATCTCTTTATTTATACTGTAATTAGTATCAGGGAAGGACCAACTTGAAACAATTGTATGCCCCCAGCATAAGGGGGTTCAAAATTAAGTGACCTGAAAAAAATTAGAAAGTTTTGAAATAAAATAAATAATGCATTATAAAGATTGTTCTTCAATAAATAAACACTGAAAATCTCATTAAAATCCGATAATTCCCTGATTTTTGGTGAATTATTTTCTGTAGGGGGGGCTAAAGTCATTTGGTCAAAAATGACTTTGAGGCTCTGTTTGCCAGTCCTTAATATATTATGAATGAAAAACCTTATGTCCATAGAAATATCTAATCTTTAACATAATCTCCATTGATTCTGAGAACCTCATTCCATCTGTCAATAAGTTTATAGATGTCATGCTTGTAAAATTCTTTAAGTTATGATTCAAAATATGAGACCAACTCATGTTCAGCCTTTTCTCTCAATGTCAATCTAAAACCATCCAAATAATTCTGTAATCATTTGTTGTACATGACACCATCAAGAACCTTTTTAGACAGACTTTTTTAGACAACTGTTATGCTGGACTTTGGGGTTGTTTTCACACCATTCAACAATTTTCATTTGAAAACAGCTTTGAACAAAAAATGTCCCTGCTTAATCAATAGAATGGGAGTCATCTTTCACCATGATAATGCCCATCCTCATGCAGACATGTTGACTAAAGATCTCTTAGAGTTCAATTGGGGAAAACTGCTTCATCCTCCATATTCTTCTGTCTTTGCTCTTTTTTATTGTCACTTGTGTACGGGATTACAAAATCATTTGGATGGTTTTAGGTTTATATCAAGTGAAGATGTTGAAAACTTAAAGAATTTTACAAGCATGGCATCAATAAACTAGTTAACATATGAAATGAGATTCTAGGAAACAATGGAAATTATGTTAACAATTAAATATTTTCATTGGCATATTATTTTTTTAATTTATATTGTGCACTATAAAACCAGACATAACATTCATTCCAACATTATATATATATATATATATATATATATATATATATATATATATATATATATATACACCTGATATGACAGATTGCTAAATCATGAAAAATGAAAAATATTAATTTAAATTTATAATGTAAAAGACTTAATGAAAAATAATATACATGAAAGTTTTTGAGAATTCAAAAACAATAACATCTCGAGTTGAAATGATTGAAAGTGCCAGGGAAAAATGTTTGGTCAATTTCTACATGAGTTTTATGTAAAGAAAGAAGAAAATGATTAAAAACTATTAAAACAAACTTTGTCTTATGGTCTTTAATATAAAAAATGTTTCAAATAAATTGCAGCCAAAAAATACAATTTTGAGAGTAAAGAAAAACAGCAAAAAGTAAACAAATATAAAAATTGACTAAAGAGAAGTCAATATTGTAATTCCTCAAATGAGCGGGAAAAAATAAAGAAAGAAAAAGAAATTACTTACTGTGACTGTTTTCCTTGAATATAAAGGCAACAGTGACAAAGGCCACAAAAGCAATCAAGAGAAAAATACAAACTGCCAGCAGGTATTTTTCTCTGTTGGTCCATTTTTTTTCAAGATGATTTTTCTCTCCTGGAATATGGACCTGTACAAAAACTGGATCTTCAATAATCTTAGAATCTGGGTTCATTGGGGTGTTACATTTGGCAGAATTATCATCATTTTCACCACAAGTGTCTTTCTCCATTGTTCATATGTTGTTGTTTGTTTTGATTTTTTTTATTTGTTTATTGCAGTCACTCAGTGAAGTAAAGATGGATTGTGTTGGAAGCAGCAGCCATTCTCTGCATCAGTCATAGTCTGAATATCCATCAATGCACAAATTCACACTGACAAAAGAAAAAGAAAAAACTTTGTTGAGATATTGATAAAGATATTGGACTGAAGAACAAATTAAGGTCATTTCCCAATTTTAGGGGTCATCCACTACCTCAAAGAGAATCTCTTTATTGACTCCAAAGTGGTCGAGTAAGGAGAATGCTAAAGGAACTGGGCAATTTTCTCACTTCTTAAAACTCCTACAATATAAAAAAAGGTCTAGTGCTACATTTGACCTGCATGGTAGAGTAGATAACTACTTCAGTAAAACTCTTGGGGGGTAAATAATATCAGCTGATCCAAATTCCATTTGTAGCAAACAGACCAAGATAATGACTGATATAGAAATATGTTACATTGTTTACAAATTATGAAGAAATGAGGTATGTCATCTAGTGGTCAAAAAAAGTACAGCAGCAACAACATTGTTCTTGAAACAGGACCCTTGATGTCTACTTTTTTAGAAGTTATTTCCAAAGTCACTTAAAATGAAGTATATTTTGTCCTTGGAAGACAGAGCTCCAGAATTGGAATGTCATCATCAGATAGAGTTTAGCGTCATACCAGGACATTAAGACCCTCAGCACATATACGATAAAAAGGGCTGGGGCTTTTCATTAGGGCAAATAGTGTTGTGACACTCATATAGGTGCTAGGACTTGACATGACCATCTGATTGATTGGAGGGGTCCCGTCTGACCACCCTTCTAGCCTAAGTAAAGGGCTATAGTGGAGTTTTGCATGTCTTGGACAGCTCAGCCACCAGGGTTATATCCTTGTACAAGATGTGACCCAAAAATATTTAGGCTGAAGCATTAACTTTTTATATTTCAAAATATAAAATTTAAATGAATACATATGTGCATATAGAATAACTTATATAGGGTGTGGCAGAAACACCTCACACATTTTAAACCGTCATTGTGGTGCAAATGAACTTAGGAAAGTGGCAATGGTAGCTTTATCTAGCTAATATCTTAACATATTTTTTCAGATAGAGAATGATGCTGTTCTGGATAGAATTTTCAACCTATAGCAGTATTGATTTTCTATCTGGAATAGTATCATTCTTACATAACATGAAATGAGCACAAAATCACTGTGTACTAATTACAGATTCACTTGTCTTAAAAAATGTTTCAACAGCAAACACATGATGTGCAACAGTCCAAGCAATGATTATAATTGATTGTATCTAAAAAAAAAAACAAATTGTTAAGACATTAGCAGGATGGAGCTACCATTGCCACTTGCCTAAGTTCACTTGCATCACATAGGTGACAGTTTAAAATAGGCTATGTAATTCTGCCACATCCTGTTTAATAAAGAGACAATTTCTAGATGTCTAGACTGTTGTCAAAACAAAGCTTAGATAAGTCAGTGTCAATTTGAAAAAAATATAAAACTAGTCCTAATACTTTCTTAACAGCAGTTTTTGGTGAAACACAGGATTCTGCAAGCGCATCCCACTCAATAGTCACCAAAATTATCTCAGTATGATTTTTTCTTGTTTTCTAAACTGAAGATACATTTAAGATTTGGGAAAATGGAAAGTATTAAAAGAAATATGACAGTTTTGTATGATGTCAAAAGAGAAATTTCAAAGTTCTTCAACTATTGGAAAATTCATTAGAATAAGTGTGCTAGATGTCAAAAATTAACATTTCATTTATTGTTTCTTTTTGTCTTATAAATCTAGCTTCAATCACAATTATCTAAAAAAAAAAAAAAATTTTTTAATAAAAAAATAAAAACAATTTGTATATTTTAGATTTCAGTGCAGATTGAGATAGATGTTAAGATCAGAAAACTAATGAAAATTTTTATCCTGAAAATTGCCCAAAGGTAAAATTTTCTGTGATTAGTTTGTAGTGGAAGTAATGATGTTACTCATATTGTTTTATTTGTAGCTGGCTCTTATGAAAGAAATATTAATCTTTGGATTGCCCTATTCGCAGAGCTCAGAATATGCTGACTGTATCTCCATCTGAAGAAAAAATGAGGGTATTTTGGGTAAGACACTAACTCCATCCAGTGATGAAGCTATAATTCTGGAGATATAAAGGGTATGGAGTCACTCATTCATTGCCAATACATCTATGTCCACTCTGAACCATAGTGGTAGTACCCATCTATTGTTCACTAGAACACTGTGCAAAAAATCTTTTAAGAAACATCTATGCAAAAAAATGTATATATGACATATACTGAATGTGATTCCATAACCTCAAGGCATAAAATAACCCAAGGTAGGTTGACATTCCCTTGAAATAAATGGAACTGGCAAATGTAAAATACTAATCTTGCACTCAATGTGATTTTCTTTTCAATAAAAAAAGATAAAAGTAATGCAATTTAGAAGAATTTACTTTAGCCAGAATAACAAAGTCAGCAAGGTGGCCTTATGTCGATATCAGCCAGATAGCGAGGGAATCTATCCCATTTTCACTAACACTAGACCAAGGACATGGTTTTTGCATTTGAGGTGGAGTGCCACATCTACCATCAGGCCCTCACTTTACCACACAGATCCCTGTGCTACTCATATGCTAAGTTAGCAAGGGCTGGTATCGAACCAGGAACCTTGTGATTCCTCGGCAAGAGCTCTACCTACTGAGCTAAACCGGCTCTTTAGTCATAATAATGCGAGTTAAACCAGATGATTTTTGTAACATTGGAAAAGAATGAAAATTCCCATTTGTTTCTTCTTCAGGTTTAACTTATATATTGGTATCTAGTACCATCTTTCTGGAGTGGAGGGTCAACAAGCACCTAATGGGCATTTAAGTTATAAGAAAGGTGCTGCACTTGCTACCATTTACAGCGACAGAACAACCCTTCAGATGATATCTCAATCTCTGGAAGAAGCTCTGATCTATGGAGGTCAATTGATTAGTAGAAAGAAGAAAAATAATCAGCTTGCCTCTCAGCAGATGCCATTAATTTTGCACAGTCAGTTGCTCTGCTTCTTTTTAAATTATTCATTAAATCATATTTTCTCACATGGCAATACCAAAAATTGTCTTGGTTTTTGATGAACTTTGGTTTTGGTGTCAAAAGTTCTTGCAACTTAGAGAATTTGGTTCCTTGGCAATTGAAGTTAGATTGCCACACCAGTTCAGTATCAAATGGCAGTTAAATGATTTTGATACACTCAACAACTTCACTACAACAACTTAATCTAATGCTCTATTTTCCCTGTAAGTTCAGAGAACTAAGACATCCAACAAAAAAAGTTGTTCAAATCTCCATTTTCTAAACTGATAATAAATCAAGTAAAAAGACAAACTGTGAAAATATTGGTTTGAATTAGCTTGTTAGTTAACTTTGAAAGAAGATCCTGAAAATCTTGAAGAAATATCATTGCCAGGTATGACACTAAACTACATCAGAAGGTGAGACTCCAATTCTGCAGATCTATGGAGTCTGGAATGCCATTTAATTGTGATTACTCTAAGGTTCACTCTGACCTGCAATGGTAGTTGGTTAGTTGGATTTTATGACATGTCAACCCTTGTTGGGTTATTTTATGCCAAAGACATTTTGTATTATTCATTCTTAATGGGTACTCAATTATGTTAAACACATTTTAAGAATTTTTTCTATTTAAACCATAGACAGGATCCTAACAGGTACTACCACCCCCAGATCAGAGTGAACCTAGAAGTAATGGTGATGAAGGAGTACTCCACATTCCCCAGAGCTCCAGAATTAGAACATCACCATCAGATAGAGTTTAACATCAGGACATTAAGACCCTCAGCATATATATGATAAAAAGGTCTGGGTCTTTCTATAAAGGCAGTAGTGTTGTGACACTCATATAGGTACTAGGACTTGACGTGACCAACCTATTGATTGGAAGGGTCCTCTCTGACCACCCATCTAGCCTAAGTAAGGGGCAAAGTGGAGTGTTGAATCTCTTGGACTGCTCAGCCACCAGGGTTATATCCTTAAGCATCACAGGTTGCCACCCATGGTCAACAGGTGGCCCCATTGGGGGAGGGGGGTACTCCTCTGCAGAGGTGCAGTCAGTGTATTCTAAAGCCCCAGCTGACAAGGCTATGCAATGGTAGTACATGATAGGGTTTCACTATAGGTCAAATAGATTTTTCACAAAAAAAGGTAAATATGACAATGAACATGCTTCCCTAATTTCATTGATTTTAATGCCATGTTAAATTTTAATGGGTTATTTTATACCCATTAAAATTCAACATACCCTTAAAATCAATGAATTCTATGTTCTGTTTTGTAAAGTATTTTTTTACTGGAAGTAAATAATACTTAGCATTTTCTGTCAAATGATTAGAAATTATAGATCCATCCTTGTAGAAGAGTGGAATGATGATTACATAGAAAACAGAATCAGCCAGCAGTTTCAATTTCAGCTAAGAGTTGTTTTATTTTCAGTTTGTTTTAATAAACTTAAAAATGACATGAATCATCATCCCTGCCCTCTGTCCCATTACCAGTCATCTGAGACTGTTTCTCCTCACTTAATACTAATTCTCTTTTGAGAGATGTATGAATCAATATCTTTGCAGTCAGTTTCATTTCCAGATATCATGACAAAAAATGTCTTCTTGACATTCACAACATTGGCAAAAACATCTGAAGCTGCTGAATTGTGCCTCATGTTACCAAAATATTGCAAAACTTTTGACTCACTCTAGGAAATAAATTGTTTTGAAATCACAATGTAAATCTTAACTTGTCTAGTTGTGAGGCAAGGTAAATAACTTACATTTAGTAACCACACACACACACATAAGAAAATTAATTTCAATCTCAATAAATCATATGAAGAGAAAGAGGTCAGATGTGTTATCACAGTTTGATATGGTGTCATATTTCTTTGTTTATGAGAAATGGAAATTTTTCTTAAGGAAAAAGATCATGGCTGCTGACCCTGACCATCTGGTGGTGATCAGCAAGCAAGACAGTTACCATCAAAATGGTGATGCATCTCAGGATTGATTAATTCCATTTTCATTTAAACTTTGACAAAGATCAACATTTATAAAAGATTTCTTTCTTTTTTTCTTTTGCTTTGTGTCTTCTCTATTCATGATGGCCTTTTTTTTTATCTTTACTTAAAGAAGAAGAATAATAATAAGAAGGGTATAGAAGGAGAAGGACATAAAAGAAGAAGGGCATAGAAGAAGAAGGGCATTAAAGAAGAAGAAGAAGAAGATGAAGAAGCAGATACTGTCCAATTAGCAAGAGTTAATAGGGATTCATGGATCAATAATAATTATCAAATTTGAAACGAATTTATTTTTCTATTAAATAAATCATTTCATTTATTAAATCTGAAATTCTAATGAAACAAACTTCATTCTTTCAATCAAAGTTAAACTTTGATACAATTAAATGATTTTTGTAATTTATTTATTAGTATATATATATATATATATATATATATATATATATATTATATAGAGAGAGAGAGAGAGAGAGAGAGAGAGAGAGAGAGAGAGAGAGAGAGAGAGATGATTGGTCATGTGTATGCGTGTGTTCACAGATTGCATAACATTGTAATGACAAAATAACTGTTAGGACACCTCATGTGGTGTAATAGTTAACAAGCTAAATTAGTAGATTATTGTTAGTGAGTTTAATTCTCACTGGGTACCCAACACTTTTGACCTTGTGCCACAACTAAGTTAAGCTTAGTAAATAACTGACTTACATCAGTGAGTTGTCAAAAACAAAGTTCAATTCAAAGAATACCAACTTCCCTTTCTTTCAAAAATTTATTCAAAATATCATCATTCTCATTAAGACTTAAACTAATGAGGAGGAAAAATCAAATTACTTTGTAATACATGTGATCCTTGTGATACAGTTTATATGAACTCCTTGATCTTTTGTCTCAGGTAAGGCTGAAATTTCCTGGTAATATATATATTTCACATTTATGTATATTAATATCAATAATGCAGTTTGTTGTATTTATAAATACAGAGTTCCCAATAATGGTTATAGAGCTTATGCAGATCTAAGTTAGAACAGCGTAGATACAGTCAATGGCGCTTGGTGCACTTGGTGTGATGATAGGCAAGAAATTGACAATCACCAAGTGCTATTGACTCAGTGTTTATGCTATCCTAACTTTATATATATAATTAAAAAGAAAATTAGAATACTTACTTTAATGATTATTTTTTTTATTAACTTCAATTTGTGAAGATGACAAGAAGTTAAGATATTCTTCAGCAAATATTAAAAATTGATCTCATTCATTTGCAAATGCTTTCATGTATTGTCAATAAAAAAAGAACTCTACTCTTAACAACAGTGGATGTGCCCAGGGAGATGCTTGTAATGGTTCTTGTCATAGGAAATGAACAAGGTGACATGAGTTCAAATTCTGGATGAGGTTGGTTGCATATCACATAGCAAGCACTAATAATAATAGGAAAGGAATAAATCCAACTATTCTCCCTCCAGCTATGAGCAAATAATAGGGCAGACTGGGCTTAAAGAGCCCAGTCTGCCCTATTATTTGCTCATAGCAAATCTTTAGGCCTTCTTTAGGTAACTAGTCTAGGAGAAGAAAAACTCTGAATTCAAACCAGTTAAACTCCACTTAGAAACTGACCTTGTGAAACATCCTGCTCATGCAGAGGGGGTTGATAAATACATACTGATAACCACAGGAGCTTATATCACTGAATTCTTTTGTCAGTGGCTGTGTTTATCCTTGTAAAAAAGTGATAAACTTGTACTGCCAACTACTAATGCCAAATTGTATAGAACCTCATCTTCTTTTAGACCATATCAGTTTTAGAAAGAGGGAGGCTTGCAGTATGGGCAACTGCCAGTAAACCATACAACCTTGCTCATACATGTGCCATGATCCAGGTGTAGATAAATAATTTTACAAGAATCATGGCTACCATAATCTAATCAAAATAATATATATAAAGTTCTTTGTCTGTTTATGTGTGTGTATACATAATATAGCAACATTATAGCTGTTGTTTATATCAGTGAGTTGTCAGATTTAAAGAACTTCCTTTTTTGTTTTAAAATTTAGATAAACTATCACCATTTTCATTCAGACCTAATATAAATGTTTATTGGATATGAAGGAAAAAAATCAGATTATATATATATATATATATATAGTTAATGTGAACTCATTGAAATTTTATCCCAGGAAACACCAAGAACTTTTCCAAATGGATAATAATTTGTCTATGTTAATTGTGTGTGGGTGTATGAAGATCTGGCATCTATTGCATTTTGCATGAAGTTGTAGTAACAAAGGGATACCCAAGGGTACATGACATACTCCTCAAACGTTTTGTATATTCAATATCTATTAAAACAGACATTTATTGTTAGATATTCTTTGTCTATAATTAAGAAATTACTCTTTTATTATAATTATGCATACATATTTTAGTCAGTTCTCATAATAAAACAATTAATGCAAATCAATTTATAATATAATATATAAGATTGATTTAGTATTTCTGTTTGGAGCAATGAAAGCCTAAGTTAAGCCTATATTTATTTCAGTGGAATCAGGACCTGTGTTAGGGTCTCATGCCCCCTCCCGAATCTATAGGGGGTCCCCACTCTACTGCATGTTAATTTTTATAAAGTAATATTCATAGAAAATATATGAAACCCACTTTCTCAAGGCAGGGGGGGGGGGTGTTAGTAGTACACACTGGTCCTGTTTGGAATGAATTATGAATATCTAATATGCAAAAATGTGTGTGTGTGCATGTGTTATTCTCACACTCTGTATAGATTATATTTTTTTTTTTTTAATACAGAAATTCATTGTTTTTGGGGGGATTTTTCTTTTTTTTTTTGGGGGGGGGTTAAAAAGTACCCATAGAGGCTTACAGTGCCATAGAACCTCCAACTACATAGGTTCACTTTACTTATCCAAATGATCCTCTACCTTTGTGACCCCAGAAATCCTAGAAATAACATAACCTTATTGTATACCTAGTTCTGAAAATCTATTTCTATTATTGTTTGTGACTATTTGTATCAATGAGAGTTTAGCTAAGAGAAAGATCAACAAGAAAGAAACAATAAGTAAAGAATAAAAAAGGTAAGAATTCTTCTTTATCAATAACAGTTGCATTTCATACTACCAAATTAAAACCTTATATTTATTTCCTTGGAAACTAAAAGAGATATTAAATAGAACAAATTTTCAGCAACAAAACATTTTTACTCAGTCTTTCCCACAGGCCATACATTTTTTCTCAATCAAGAAGAGTATGAAATACTTCACTCATCCATATGTGCTGCCTATAAATAAGTACAGCTCTAACAATTCTTTTTTATAAACATTTGTCTTCTAAACCAAAGAATTTTTTGTGAAATATTAGTCAAAGATGGCTTTTAAGGGCTGGTTTAGCATTTGCCTTGAAATTCCAAGGTTCAGAGTTCAAAACCAGTCCTCGTCAACAGTACATGAGTAGCAAGTCTTGGATCTGTGCAACAAAGTGGGAAGCTGATGATAAGTGTGGTACTCAACCTCAGATGCAAAAACAATCTCTCCGGTCTAGCACTAGTGAAAAGGGGATAGATTCCCTCACTGTCTGGCTGATACTAACAATAGGCCACTTGGCCGACTTTACTTACTTATTACCAAATTCTGCAACATTTAAAATCTATAATCCAAAATAGAACTGTATCATTTATATAACTAAACATTAAATATCAATATCTGTAAAGAATGTAATTATTTTTCTGATTACAGTATCACCCATAAATAAATACATGCCTGTCATTTTTTAAATAATAAATTAATTTTTATCTAAATCAAAGATATCAGAATTTTAATATTTCTAGTGAAACATTATACAATCAAAATGGATATTTTTAGGTATTATTTATTACCCAACTCTACACCATTGAAACTCTGTAACCAAAATTAAATAGGCACTTATTTAAGACTACTATTCATATTTTTGATAACAGAATTTCAAGTGCTGTACAGTTTGGTAATAATACCTAATAATATCTGTTTTGATTGTATAATGTTCCACTAGAAATAATAAAATCTTGGTAACTTTGGTTTAGAAGAAAATTAACGTTTTATTAAAAAAAAGTTGTTGAGAGTGAACTTATTTATGGGAGATACAGAATGAGGATTGCTCTGAAAGTAATGCTTCCAATTTTATTATGTGTCCCAAAATGTCAGAAGTGGATGTTGGTGGAATGATATTAGAGGTTGAACTTTCTTAACAATAATGCATAATTGCTTTGCTTTGTTACAGTTAGCAGTTGAATGACAACCTGGGAAAATAGAGTCTATCATGAAAGCAAAGATATGTCACTAAATTCCTCCATGTGGAAAAAATTGCACCAATTGATATTCATTGATACTTGTTAAAAATTGTGAATATGAGCACAGTTAGGCAGTGGGTAGAAAGAGCACCTCATTCATGTGAATTGGGCCGATGAAACATGGATGACACAGACAATATTTTCCTGACAATGATGCCATCATTACTGATGTGAAAAAATGGGTCACCTCTGCTGGTAGAAACTTTTTATGATCATGATCGTGCAGGCTCTTATTTATTGTTGAGAAAATGCAGAGCCAGTGGTGGATGCTACCCTCAATTCCCCAACATGGGAGTGGGGAGCCTGTTTGGGAGACCTGGGAGAACAGGTTTCATATATTTTCTATGAATACTACTTCATAAAAATTGATAAGTAGTAGAGAGGAAGCCTCATATAATAGAATAAAATATGATAGATTCAAGGGTCTATGAGACAGTACCTATATGGTGGTGCCTATGTGGAAAAAATGTGTTTTGCATCTGAAAACTTGCTTTATCCATTGTTGCCAGTATGCTCCCTGTCTATGATATAGTTTTTATAGCACTAAATAGATATGATGCTTTACTTTTAGTGAACCCTCATGTTTTGTCTTCACTTCATTCCCCTGTGGAAATAATAATTTTATAGTCATTTACTTACCTTTGCTGGAATGAGAAATATTTCAAAGTTAGTGGCCTTTTTCTTTTTTGAGGAGAAGAAAAAGAAGGAGATCAAGTCATGAAGGACTTTAAATACCCGAGAAAAGTTCAAGTAGTTATATAAAAAGTTTCAGAACAAAAATACAGACTCTCCTACTTTGAGAAAATTGAGGCTAATATACAGTCAAATTTATGGCAAGCTTATAAATATTTATTGCAATAGATAAATAAATAATAAAATAACTTGCATGTATTGTTTAGTGAAATTGTTTCAAGTGAAGACAAGTAGACAACTATTTGGAAATAATTTGTTATGTTGTTGAGTTTAAGGATTGGACTGAGACAAAGTCAAACCTCAAAGGTTTTATTTAATTGAGATGTCAGTGTCAGTTCTTAGTTTTGTGGTTAATATTTGTGGTTTAGTAAAATTTGGAATGAGTGTAGTGAAATGGTTAAGAGGGCACATTCATTTTGTCAACCGGATTCAAATTTATCTTTTTGTCAACCGGATTCAAATTTATCTTTTTGTCAACCGGATTCAAAGTTATCTATTTCTACTCTAGATTCCTTTAATAAGCACTTAATGCTTATTAATTGAGCTTGACTAGCAGACCATTGTTAGTGTTTTGGTGTTTTTTACCAAGTTTTTCTTAGTCTGAAATACAGACATCAGGTTGCTATTATTAGATGGTCACCTATTTTAACAAGGTCATTTCTGCTTAACTCCAGACATCTGGCTCAAACCCATGTAAGGGAAGAAGAGATGGTTGTTTGTTGATTCAGATGTGGATTGGTGAAGAAAACAAACAGACTCTGTAGAAAGAGAGAAAGTGTAGAAGAGCCAGAAAAGGTGATTGATTAATTCATTGATTTTAATGGCATGTCAACTGATCTAGGATTATTTTATGTCAAGAGGTTAGGAAACTGCATTCATACTTTTGTATAGTTGTTAAGAGTTTTTTTTTTACACACAGTTATATAATTTCAAGTATTCCTATCTAATACTAACTTATACAGGATTATATGATTTTAAATAATTATTTCTATTTAATAATAATCATTTGTTTTGCACACAGTTGTATGGTCTAAAGTAAATGATAATGATAATCCTTAGTAAACAATTAAAGCTTCAAGTAACTATTATCAATCCAAATAATTTAGTTATATAGTATCAAGCATTCGTACTTAATACTAATCATTCCCAAACAGATTTATTTGACCCATACATGGGACCCTAACAGACATTACCATTCTGGGTTAGAGTGAACCTGGGAGCAATGGCAACAAAGGGGTGATTCCACTCTCCTCTGAACTCAAGAACCAAAGCTTCACAACCAGATGCAGTTTAGTGTCATACCCAGGACACCCCCTTTTTTTGGGGGAAGACTTATCTCTTTGCAGAGGATACAGTCAATATATTCTAATGCCCACCAACAAAGCAGAACAGAAAAGGGATAAAAGAAAGAGGAAAAGGAGAGACCATGGCAGAATGATATAGGAGACATTTCTAGATTACTGATAATAAGAAAAATGGTCACACACAGACATCATAACTTTAGTAGAAGCCAAAATAGAAACCTGTTTCCCTAATTTCTGAATGTTATTTAAAGTAATCAGATGGCTATGGGCGTGTCGTAGGGTTAATTATTTCTTGTATTACATCTATATTAGTCTGAGGATTTATCTGTAGCAAACTGACTTGATTTTTACAGGAGGTAATTTATAACTAACAAGGGGTAAGTGCTCTGCACTTCACACTCATAAAATATATTTTGTATCTGTGTATCCAGGGTAAAATACTTAACTTCCTAGTTCACTGCTTCAATGCTATCTCATTGTAATTTAAGCTTAAAGAGGTTTACAGCTCTGAAAATTTAGAGAACAAGGTTGAAATGGTACATTAATAGCAGGAATGGGTTGAATTGAAAAGCTGAGGGGATGAAGATGAGATAAACAATGGCATGTTTGCCCTTTTGGGTCTTTGAATATCTTAAGATGAAATCTGGTAATTGTTAACTGCGCTACATCCAAGAGATGAATAAAATGAGTCCACATGTATTTCATAAAGGAAATGATGCTTAAATTATTAATTCTTATTTGACTGGCAGCAATATTAACAATATGAGATGCAGAGGCAATAAATGTCACATGCATGAGAGAGAGAGAGAGAGAGAGAGAGAGAGAGAGAGACTCAGAAAAATAGAGTAAGATAAACATAAAAGGAAAAAGGGTAAAGAGAGGGGAATGACTGAGAAAGAAGATAAGATAAAGAGAGAAAAAAAGAGAAAGAAAAAAAGAGAAAGAAAAAAACGAGAAATAGATATGAGAAATATAGAGAAAGAGAGATAGAGAGAATTCTGAGAAAGAAAATATAAAGAGAAAAGGAGAGAGAGAAAAATTAAGAGATATAAGAGAACGTGAGAGACAGAGAGACAAAGACAGAAAGAGAGATCTGGAAAAGAGAAAGAGAGATATAAAAAAAAGGAAGAGAAATGGAGAAAGTAAGATTAGAGAAATATGTGAGAATCATTCAATACATAAACAAGAACTGTTTTGAAAAAAGAAAAAATAATTTTTTTTCATAATTTTTTTTCCATAATTGTAAACTCATTCTTAGGAATTGGCTTATAGCAAAAATTATTTTAATCTTGCGAAAATATTTGCTTTGAGGCTATTCAAAATAGCCTCAATAGAGTGCTTGATCATCAGGCTTTTATCAAATCTTTTATGGCTGTGAAGTGCAAATCATCTAAAATTCATAAAAGAATGTGTGATGTAAGGAGAAATATTTATAGGTCAAAAAGTTGTCTACAAATGAGCTAAACATGGGTTTATCTCTATGAGAGTGAGTCAAAAAGACAGTCAAAGGAATGGAAGCACACTGACTCTTTGGTAAAGAAAAAGTTCTGGGGGCAGTGTTCAGTAAAAAAGATTATGCCAACAGTCTTCTGGATATGAAAAACCCATAATTATTGATTTCCTTGAAAAACGTGCACCTGCAAACAATGCTTCCTATTGCCAACTCCTTAGGCAAAATTCAACTTATTTATTGAATGACCCTAATATATATATATCACAGAAAACATTCACAAGAACAAAATTGATACACAACTGAATTCATCATATATATATATATATATATATATATATATATATATATATATATATATATATATATATATAGAGAGAGAGAGAGAGAGAGAGAGAGAGAGAGAGAGAGAGAATTCTGAAAAATATAAAAATAAAGGAAAAGCAAGAGGAAGAAAAGTCTGAAAAATAGAGCTAGAAAGGGTAAAAAAAAAGAATTAAAAAAAAAATAGACATTGAGAGAAAGAAAGAGTGAAGACATTGCAAGAGAAAGAAAGACTAAAAGAAAGAGAGAATAAATTATAAAGAGAGAAAAATAAAAACAAAATTGAGAGAATGAACAATTAAAGAGAGAAAAGAGAAAAGAGAAAGGAAGGAAGTAAAATTAGAGTGAGAGAACAAATGGAATATATAAAGCTCAAATGAGAGGAATGGCCAGAAAAGCTAAGTTATTTGCATTTCCAAACTATTCTGTTCCTGTTCGCCTCTGGCAACAAGACATTGTCTTGATTAAAAGAGTAACTGTTGTCTATAGTTTCCAGTCTTTAAAGAGTAGATTGAATAATAGCAGTTAATAACATGGTGATGGTAGCATGTATATCATCTTGTAGATCTTTTAGATGTCTTACCAGAGCCATGATTTTAAGTAGACACTATTCTCCGTTAACTTACAAACTGAAAAATGTTGTGTCAAATAAACAAAAATGTAAAACGATTGCTGGAAGCAGGTTAATTTCTTCATTTAATGAAAATTGTTTTCCTATTTTAGTAGATAACAATTTCTTTTTTTGTACATTTAATACACACAACATTTAGTTGTTAATCTCTTTCACTAAATACACAGTGTGTGTGTGTGTGTGTGTGTGTGTGTGTGTGTGTGCTTATTGTCAAACCCACAACTCTTTCATTCTAAACTGCATGTGTGTGTTGCATACTTTTCTTATTGTTCTGTTTCTATTGTGTTTCTATTTTTCTATCTTCCATTGGGCAGTATCGGGGTTTTTCTTGTATCTGGCAAAGTATCTGCTTTCTTCTCCAGTTAAAGGGGGGAGTTGTTTCTCTGCTTGCTCTATCTCTGGTCCTTCTTTGCTGATTGTCTTTTTTTTATCGAAGAAACACTAAGGTATATTTTCGTGTATACACTTTTTTTATTTCCCAGATACATTCTTTGCTACATGTATGTGGGGAGAAGCAGAGATATAAATACATGTCTGTTCCTAATGGGCATTTAAGTTCAATTCCAACTGATTAAATTCTACTTTCCCAGAGTTGCGTGGTCATGTGACTCACTCAGGCAATGAGAGTCCCACTCCAGATGACTCCTGGTTCAAGACCTGTCTATCAAATTCTTAGAGATTTTCCAGTATATTACCATTAATTTTAAAATCTACACTACACTTCCTTACATAAATTATCCATTATGTAACACTGTGTTCTAAAGCTTGGGGGAGTGTGAGAGTCACTCCATTGTTACTATTACTTCCAGTTCCACTCTAACCTGTTAGGGTCCATTCTAGAGATCAAATTGATTAGTTTGAGGTAATGTATAAATTGAATTACATTTAATACTCATTCACTGGTCCCATAACTTGGTTTGGTTATGGGGTTACTATTCTAATTCTAGTTTACAATGGTTATATATACGTTCCTGCACACATGATGTCTATATTCTTTTTTGGCAGTAGATATATATATATATATATATATATATATATATATATACACACCCACACACACACCCACATATATATATATATATATATATATATATATATAATATAAGTCTCTGCATATGCTTGTAAATTATCTAGTTAAGAATTAATGGAAAAATTGAATGAATGAAATAAAAAATGAATGAAATAAATGAAAAATATTTCCAAAGGACCTCTCTCAAAAGAAAAAAAATACATTTTTAAGAGAAGTCCCTAATGGAAAAGCCTTCCTCATTCTTACTAATAATTGGAAAGAGCTTATTTATCTCTTCTCCTCTTCACTGGTCATATAACCTAGTTTTGATAATGGGGACACTACTCATGCATCTTGTCTTGTGTGGGAATAACCTTGCAGAGCCCATTTCTCTCCAGGTCTACAACTAGTTTGAATTTAGAGTTTTCCTTTTCAAACTAGTTGCCATACCAAAGTTAAAGAGCCCAGTCTGCCCTACTGTTTATCCATAACTGGAGGGAGAATAGTTGGATTCATACCTTTCCCAAGGGTATGTGAAATGCAAATAGCTTGGTTTAGGATTTGAACTCAGGTAGCTGAATCCACTTTCTATGATGATAACTGTTATACCACAAGCACCTCTACATTAATACACTGGCTCTTAAAGAATTGCTATTTTAACTAAGTATGAAGTATTCACCTGTTTAGAATGATTGTAATGATATATTTGTGGATCGTGCTGTTCCATCATATTAATACATTTTCATTCACCAAATATCAATCTGAAAAGATTTAATATAAAGGCTGAAAAAAAATTCTAAACACACCTTCATCTCTAGATTTTGCTCTCTGATTAACAACTATTCCACAGTTAACAGAACTATTTTGGTAGATTAGTTTTTAAAAGACATAAAAATGTAGAAACTACCATCCCCACCTTCTCAAGACTTATTTATACTTTTATTTATAATGATTTCAAACAGTCTCCACCTTTTCACAATCCTTGTCAACACATTCTTGAAATCTTCCATGGTAGTGTCTATGATATTGTAGAAGTTATCCTTCAGATATAGAAACAATGATACTCACCGTCACAGTGGGGTTCTAACTACCGTCGAGTTAGTAGACGAAAACAACAGACAAGCTGTAACTTAATACAGTCCTTGCATGCTGCTGGCATAATGCAAAGTGATGGCTGGGGAGTGGGTACTTATCCATGTTCTTACTCACCCTGAAATCCAACAGCCAATCAGAACTCAGGAAGTGAACTTGCCTGAGTTCATAATGGAACAATCCAAAGCTCCATATAAGCCACCTACCAAACTCTAGTTTTAGTCTTGCATTCATCTTATAACAGAGTTGAATACTTTACACAAAATCCAACAGATATCACATCTACTTTATCATTAAAGATATTCGCATAGAGATGTTAAAATGTTTTTGAAACACCTTAATTTTCTGCTTTCTTTTTCTTTAATTTCTAGAAATTTGGAAAAAATATCTCAGGAATCAAAACATTAAGTTGGATGATTCAGGTCACAGTAAACCTTAAAATGGCCAAAGGTCATGAATAAAGTATCCAAACATACCATTCCATGTGACTTTAAAAGTCAAGGTAATCATTTTCCAATGAATTTTATTTGGAAAAGGTTAAGAAATATCTTGAGAATATGAAATGTCTACTCATTTCTTGACCAAACATGTGACACCTGAAAAGTAACAGGTGGAAAGAGGTAATCATTAAAAAAAATCTAAAGATGACAGATTGAGTAACCAAATAGAAAGAATTAGTAGAAGAGACAGCAGAAGCCAAAAAAAAAAGAGCAAAAAATTAGGATTTTTAGATGTCTGTAGCAGATAAATCAACCTTAATCCGAGCTGCCTGTTATTTATTAAGCTTTGCACACAGATTGCTTCAGATTGCTTACAATGTCTGTTGTTTCTAAAGTGGTCGACCATCTCAATACTTAATCCAAACTGCCAGTTGCATCAGATTACCCACAACTACCAAACTGTTCCAAATCAAAACTCTCAAACTTTTTCATCTTTTCTAAAGTCATTCTGTTGTTTTCTTGTTTCAGAATATAAATGAACAGAACATTAAATGAAATAATTTAAAAATATAATCTCATCTATAATGACCAAAAGAAGGTAACTTATTAATTTTTAGAAAAGTTGACTCTATATTTAACCCTTTTATCCTCATAAAACAGTTAATTCATAAATGAAGCACAAAATACATTCTGGGCAGAGTATAAATATTTTTTGTTTAAAGCTATCTTGTCATTCCATTAAAATCATCTTCATCATTATCAAGGCATGCTGACAACATGGATTCCCTTGAATTTCTCTCATCATCCGTCCCTATTGGATATCACACTGGGTAAGTCCTCTAGCTGGCATTCAGTGTCTGCACAGAGCTGATTAATGTAAGTTTTTGCTGGTTGGTCAACACTGATGTGTTGATGTGCAAGAGTCCATAAGAGAACCTCACTTATGAGTTTGTCTAGTGCCTAGCATTTCTTGTTTGTCTTATTTGGTTGGTTTGTAATCTTCCTCAGCTTGAAATATAAGTTTGATCAAAATTTATTGAGACTGAAAATTAATTTTTAAATTTCAAAATTTAAATGCACAACTGAGCAAATTATGATACAGTGGTGATATCTTGATGATTCAGTGCTAATCTGAAAAAAAAAAGAATTATGAAGCTAGTGTGGATACTTTTTCAACAAAACATTTTTTTCAATGTCTAGATATGGAAATTAAAGTGTAATATTGAGATTGGAGGGCATACAAAGAAGAGTGACAAAACTAATGAAAAGAGTAAAAGATTACAGTTACAGTGAGAGATTAGAGAAATTTGGTTCTTTGTTTCTTTGATTAAGGATATATCAACGTTCATGGGTTATTTAATGCCAAAGCCATCCTTGCAGAAGAAAAGTAGTGGTACTATTTAACCCATAGCAGGTGTGTTTAAGGGGTTCATACCTTACCCAAGTGTACCAGTCCAAAATTAACATAATAGCACGATTCAAGTTTGAACTCACTTATTACAAATACATAGTCCAGCATGTTAACCACTACACCATGGAGAATAATCCTAGAGAAATTGGGATTAACTGTTTACTAGAAAGAAAAATGATCTAATTAAATCTTTTAAAATAATCAATGGAATTTCTAATTATGGTAGACATTTTTTAGATATTTCTTCTCAAACTAAACATTTTCTGTCAAGGCAGATTTCAAAAATTAAGTCTATTAACAAATTGGATTTTTTTGTTAATAGAATATATTTTTGGAACAAATTGCCTAATCAGATCAAAAATAGTAATAGTGTAAAATAGTTTTTTTAAACATGAGCATTTTGAATTGGATGTGTTATATACCCATTCATATGCTGAGTATATAATGGGGAGAGAGGAGAGGAGATGAGATAGGCTCTTAATTGGTCTACTTGTTCTTACTTCATTGCAGCCATCTACTTCTGGGCTGATTCTTCTTCTTTTGGGCCAGGTAGTCTGTGCTAATTTCTTGGTTAATAATTAAGCAAGACTTAGTATTTTTCTTATTTATTAAAAACCCACAGCCCAAAAAGTTGTCTAACCATGCAGTGAGAAGTCAGTATCATAGGAAGGGAAAAGCCCCTACATCTGCTCCTTTGGACTAGTGCTGAAATCTGACTAACTAAACTTAATTTCTGTTTTTATGCCTTCCCATTGGCAGTAGTCAGGGGGTCAAGTAAAGTTCATTACCTGCCAATAATATAACCCCCTCCGATTTTGAATCTTCAATGAACTTAATATATGAGGATGTAGAGTAAAAGAAAAATAGCAGTGTTGTACCAGATCAAAAGAGGTTTTTCAATGGTGCTTTGACTAATAGAAAACTCACTGGAAAGATGTGTTAAATACTGAGTGAATTGTTTTGAAGAAAATATGAAACCAATGGATTCATGGCTCACCAAGTATATATATATATATATATATATATATATATATATATATAGGATGAACAAAATTAATAACACAAATAGGAATATTACTTTTGTGTTATTCATTTTTATTTTTTCTGCTCAACTAGTTTTGACCTAAGGTCATCATCAGAAGAAAGGATTTTGTGAAGAAAAGTTTTTAGAAAGCTTTTAAAAATAGTTTTTAATAGAGTTGATATGAAAAGCAATGATATGAGTAGCAATGAAAACTGAATTGGTGACATAGCATATATCCATTCGCTAAATGAATATTATTTTCTGGTATATATATATATGTGTGTGTGTGTGTACAACAATATTTTCAACTATAAAACAGAATAACAATAAAAACTGGATAAAAACTTGTGATGGAGTTTTACGATGCCAATTAACACGTGAACCAGTATCGACATGTATGAAGTTAATTAAATACTTTAGACCTGTCAATACTGGTTCACTTGAGAATTGGCAATGTGAAACTCAAGTTTTAAGTTTTATTGTTATTCTATGTTTTTGCTGAAAATATTGTAATATTGCTTTGCATTGTTGTGTATAGAGCACTGCAAAATGTTACTGTAATTATATATATATATATATATATATATATATATACACCTTTGAAAGGAAGGAAAAACCCAATAAACTGTCATTCTGTAATAAATTTATTTCGACCAAAACTTAAAAGGCTTTTGGAAATTTAAATAAATTTCTAAAACTCCCTAGAATTTCAGTCTCATCAGACAGAAGACACAGATAAAAATATACTTGGTGTAAGTTTTTATCTGTGTCTTCTGTCTGATGAGACTGAATTTTAAGTTTTGGTCAAAATAAATGTATTACAGAATGATGGTTTATTGAGTTGAGGTTAATATTGCTCTGTATTTAATCTAAATTATAGATAATTATACATTGAGCTCTCTCTCTAGGGATTTATAAAAATCCTTGTATTTGCACCTACTAAAACATGCAATGATTATACAGTGAGATTTCAAAGATCCCATGTAGAATCATCCCTTACTACCAGTTTTGGATACATTATATATATATATATATATATATATATATATATATATATATATATATATATATATCTTTCTACTTCACTTTTGATATGATGTAAAGCCTTGCCATCAAATTTCTTTTAATGTCCTCCACACCCTTACCTCTTACCCTTGAGATGAATTTAGGAAAAGTTGCACATAGCTATGTATAGTGAGTAATGGAGGATGTTGTATTTACAAAATCCTTTGTTTTGAAAAAAAAAACTTTTTTTAAAAAACATCAAGACTGGCTTCAAAAGTCAAGACAGCACATCTAGAAATTATTAAATTTTGTTATATAAACTGCTCAGCTGTGCATTGTTTAAAATTTTTAAATATAAAAAAATTCAAACTTCAGTATCAATACATTTTTATCTACCTATGTATTTTACAATGCATGTATTTGGATTATATCTATTACAAATCATGAATGCAAGAATTAAAATTGTAAGCTTTTAGTAAATTTCTTGATTTGGATTTAATTTTTTTTAAATTGTACCATCATCAAAAAATGAGTAAAATTATAATTGTTTTTGTTTTTTTCTAGTATTCCTTCCATTACACATTTGTGAAGCTGTGATCATATTTAACTTGTGTTTTATCATGGGACATGTCCTAAAAATCTTGAATTAATTATTTGTAATAATATAAGATATTTTTTCTTCATCCAAAAAGAAATAGAAATGTTAATAGAAAAAAGGCTGAGTGAAAAGATTTGCAATATTTCACAAGCAACCAGATTACGTCAAAGTTTTTCAGATTTTCATAGATGATTTATGGCAATTTGTATCTCCATGTTTGTGATGGAGAACGAGAAAGGAAAAAGAGCAAGACATTGTCTTGCCTGCCGGGATCGAACTCGCGTCCTCCTGCATGCAAAAACAAATGCAATTTGGGCACTGGACGGACACGAGGTTCAACTGATGTGCCCGGATGTTTGGGTAAATATGTCCATAAATAACGAGTGAGTCGAGTGCTGTGGGGTGAGCAGCAGCAGAAGCAGTCGACGATGATGATGACGACGAAGCGCTTTGCGAACAACCCAGTAAAGAAATGGATTTTAGTCCAACAGAAACAAAACTAAATAGGAAATACGATTTTGAACTGTTAAAGATTATTTCGACTACTACGACGGATTTTCCAGCTGCTAGACGAAGACGAAGAAGGTGTTGACCAAAAGAAAGTCTAGCTTGTGAGAAGACGGCAAACTCGCTTGTTTTTGGTCCCGTCCCCCCCCCCCCCCTCAGCAGGAACTTCTTGATTCGAATATCTATTTCCTACCATATATTTTCCCCCCTTCTATAATGTTATATCATTAATTTGATGAAACTTGTTATCCAATCATTGCTGAATTGTTTATTCTTTATTTTCATCTTATTATAATGGAGATTGTATGTTTTTTCTATCTGTAACCAAAACTATATTACTACTCAATTCCCTTAGTTATTTACTCACATTCTCCATGATTTCATTTTTATTTAAACCTCAATTATTAATAAAATTTATTTACATTATTAATACTGAATTGTTTTTATATATGCAACAAAATAGCTAATTTGCATATTGATATTAAAAATCTGATTTTAATAAATATGTGCTTAGTATTATTGATTTCTAATTGTTTAGCTTTATCTTAACGAATATAAGCAAAAATCTTTTAAAAAATCCATTAACAAGAAGAACTAAGTGTAAATTTATTCTTTATTTCCTATTTTAACTAAATAGTTAAATTAGGAAAATTTAGCTATGAAAGATGGGAATGATAGAAGAGTAAGTTTCAGTTGTTCTATTTTTTTTATTATACCACCCACTCTTTTTCAAATCTTTTTATCTGCATTCTTATTTAGTTTCTTTAGCCTTTCTAATATAATATTTTATTACATTAAAACTTAAATACTTGCACCCGGAGTTTGCATATATTTCCTAGTATAACTTATAAACATTAATTAACTATTCTTTATTCTACACTTGATAAAAAATGTAATAAGAGCCATTTTACACTACCTGTAGAAAAAAAGAACTGAACACAAGGGTAGCAGCAAAAGAAATTAAAAATGAGGAAGGCCTAGGATGTATCAAAAAAACATGTGGCACAAAACTGGTTAGAGGCGTTTCAAGAAGATGACATCAGTCTTGAAGACAAACCAAGGTCAGGAAGACCTTCTGTTGTGGAAATAAAGCTTTGCTTAAAATAATTGGACAACAGCCAAACACATAGATTGTTGGCAGAGCTTTGTCCTTCACAAAACACCATCAATCAACATCTACATAAGTTCAGGTCTGTGAACAGGTATTGAAATACTTGAAATATTGCAAAATTTTTGACTCACCCTAGTAATTACATAGAATTTTAACCTTATCTGGATTTCATCCCTGAATAATTTTTTTAGATCTGCTCAATTCGAAGAAATCACTGCCAAATGACATTAATGGATATAAACTTTATTAATCAGAACATAGGAGCTTTTTAAACAAAACATGGGGAAACATAAAATGATGCATTGTCAATCAAAATTGATTTTGACTATTTTTTACTTTTATTGTCATTTTTTAAATCTGATGCAACTAGGCATCTCCAAGACAAAAAGTAACATGAGTTCAAGTCTCACTGAGGATTTAACTTTCATCATTATCTCTGATATGCATATTTACCAACCCCTCTACATGGGTAGGATGTGACACAAGGTCAATCTTTTAAGCAGAGTTTAACAGGTTTGAATTCAGAGTTTTCATTCTCCTAGACTGGTTGCCATACCAAGGTTAAAGAACTCAGTCTGCCCTACTATTTATTCATAGCTTACAGAAGAATAGTTGGATTCATATCTTTCCCAAGGATATTAGCACTATGTGAAATGCAACAGCCTAGTCCAGGATCTGAACTCATTTCGCCATGTCCATTTCCTATGAAAGTAACCACTGATATATTAAAAATGTAACTAAAATTAAGAGAGGAAAAAATTACTTGTTAAAATGAGCCATAAAAACAACATCTCTCACTATTCCCATAATCTGGTTTGGTCATGGGGGTGGGGTTCTACTCATGTAGTGTATCTTGGGTAGGAATAACCAGGTGGAGCTCTTTCCTCTCCAAGTCTACAACAGGTTTGAATTCAAAGTTTTCCATCTCCAAGACCTGTTGTGTTATGAAGGTTAGAAAGCCTCAACTGCCCAACTATTCAACTATAACAGGAGAATAGTTTGATTTATACCTTTCTGAAGTGTATTAGTGGTATGTGAACTGCAAACAGCCTCATTCAGGATTTGAACTAGAGTTGCAGTGTTCACTTTCTACAATGAAAATCATCACCCCATGAGCACCCCTATATACTGACCACTAAATAAGAAACAACTCTTAGATTTAAACAGATGAATGCATTGGCATCTGGAATATGGTTAGAATTACTTAGGAATAAATATGATTTTTATTTAAAGAGTATTTTTCAAATTTTCATAAATGATTCTATAAACTTGAGATTATCAGTAATTAATTCTCCTTTTATGGATTAACTTAATTCTCAGAAGAAAAAAATTGAACTTAAAAAATGGAGGAAATTTTAGAAAAAGAGTTTAGAATGAAATTCTTTCTTTATAACCAAGAAATAAGGGCACTGAGAATTATTTGGTTTGGTTTCTTTGTTTGATGGCATATCAACCATTGTGGGTTATGTAAAGCCATTCTTCTATAAAAACCTTAGTGGTACTATTTAACCTGGGGATGAGGGGTTCATACCTTTCCCATAAGTATTAATCCAAAAGTGAATGTAATAGCATGATTGGAATTTGAAAATGCTTACTACAATGTCACAGATAAGCATGTTATCCATTACACCATGAGAACTCTCTGGTACTGAGAAAGCAGAAAAATAAATAATTCATAACTGTATATAGATAGGAATAATTTGAATAAAATCAAGATGCAAAATAGATTTTCTTCTTTTTTGTCAATTTCTTACTGGCATTTTGCTTTTATTTCTTGGAATAAGTTTGGAAACGCAAGAAGAAGAAGAAGAAGAAGAAGAAGAAGAAGAAGAAAAGAAGAAACATGGTGGAAAGTAGATAAGGTAATTCATAAGAAGGGATGCATTCTCAAGAGATATTCACACGACTTCAGTAGGTCAGTTATGTCGACTGAAAAGAAGGAATTGCAGAACCAGATAAAAATGTTGAGACCCAAATTCATGAACACAAAACTCTTGGAGAAAAATACAAACTGGTATCTATTTACATCATTTATACATACATACATACATCATCATCATCATCAAGGCATGTTGACAGCACAGATTCTTTTGACTCTCTCTCTCTCACTCGCCATCCATCCCTATCGGCCATCATTCTTGGTAAGTCCTCTAGATAGCAAATGCCGATTTTTATAAACACTTATAAATACATATATAAGAAAAGTTACAGATACCCATTCATAGATTTATCAAATTCATATATATATATATATATATATATATATACCAACCCCTCCGCACAAGCAGGATGTGACACAAGGTCAATTTCTTAAGCAGAGTTCAACAGGTTTGAATTCAGAGTTATCCTTCTCCTAGACCGCTTGCCTAAGCAAGGTTAAAGAGCCCAGTCCGCCCTACTATTTAACCATAGCCAGAGGGAGAGTATGATTCATACCTTTCCCAAGGGTATTAGCGCTAAGTGAAATGCAATTACCATATCCAGGATTTGAACTCGGGGCGATGAATCCATTTCCCATGACTTTAACCATCGCACCACGTGCTTCCATAAATTCATATATATGTATAATAGGTAGTAGGTAGATGTATACATAGATAGTGACAGCCACATCTTTTCAAAAGACCAATTTCTCAATTCATTAAGAATATTTGTGGTAGTGTGTGTGGCCAAGTATATTTTTGCATAAATCAATTAGCTATCCTTCCTGTTGATATTGTCCTTGTGCACCCTCATATGACCCCTCAAAACCACCACAACCCAAAAACGTTGTCACAAAATTGATACAAGATACCTGCAGGTTGCTGATGAAGGGCTTTTGTAAAAATAATTTTCAATAGCGTACTATCAATAGATCTCATGTGACTAACAAGTCTGGATTTGGACAAACAAACTTTACTACATATGTTACAAATACATTCAGACTGTAAGGTGTCAGGGACCAAGAATGATTCCTGCTTTTAAAGTGCTTCTTTCAGACTGGAATGTTTGATTCTCCATATCTCAACACTTTACAACATTTGTAGATTACTTTCTTCCAAGTTGATAGATTTACCATCATATATACATATACATATATCAGAAAAGATACTGATATACATTTATACTTTTATTAAATTCATACATCATAAGTACAATTGCTAGTAGATAGATGTACAAATACATACACACACACACACATACACACACACACACATATATACACACATACACACATATATACATACACACACACACACACATAATACATACACACATACACATATATATATACACACACACACACACATATATATACACACACCACACACACATATTATATACCATACACATATATACACACACATATATACACACACATATATACACATATACACACACATACATATATGCACACATATACACACACACACACATATATACACACACATATATATATATACCCATACATACACACATATATACCCCCCACACATATATACCCCAAACACACATACATACACACATATACACTCTCTGTGTGTGTGTGTGTGTGTGTGTGTGTGTGTGCGTGCGCGTGCACTTACACATGCAAATATATGCAGACACAGCCTTATGAATGCACCAATATTTATGCACAATCATATACTGAAGATTAAGTCATAAAAATCCCTATAGTCTGATAATTTATTATCTCATAAATTGTAGACAAATTTGAATAAATATTCAACCACGATAAAACACAATGCACATAGCCCAAATATATACAGAAATAAGAGGACATTTACATAGAAGCAGTATACATATATGCATGCGAATACACTTGTGTATATATATATATATATAACATATTTACTGACAGGTTTCAATGTATACATACACATAAATACATATATTCATGGGTATATATGTACACACACACATATATACATTTACATGTATGATCTGTCTGGAAGGTAACATCCATTTTTGAATATCTCAATAATGACTTGCACAGCTTTCATGTATCTTAGCAACCAATCAGATAATGTAAGTATTAGCAGACAAGTCTTGTAAGATTTCACTAGTGACTTCAATCCATTTTGGATGTTCAAAATATTTACCCAGCAATTAAATATGAATTTATCAAAATAAATTCAAAAATATGTTTGTCTGGCTATTTTTACTTTAGTATCATAATTATCTGATGATACATATTTACCAAACACTCCACACGAGTAGGATGTGACACAAGGTTGATTTCTTAAGTTTAACAGGTTCATATTCAGAGTTTTCCCTCTCTTAGACTGGTTGCCTAACCAAGGTAAAAGAGTCCAGTATACCCTACTATCTACCCATAGTTAGAGGGAGAAGTTGGATGCATACCTTTCTCAAGAATATTAGCACTATGTGAAGTACTAACCTGATGATGATATGAATAAACATCGAAATACAAAGGTCATTTAATAAATAAGGGTTTTTTTTTTATAAAATAAAAATAAAAATAAATTTTCAGAAATATTTTTTCATAAATGTAAATTCTGCATCGATTGTAAGTGGTCTATAGCAAAAATATTTTAATCTTGCAGAAATATTTGTTTTGAGGCTATTCAAAATGACAGCAAATCAAACAGAGTGCTCCAGGCTTGAACAGAGGTCTGTCATCAAAACTTTGGTGGCTTAGAAGTGCAACCTTTGTGAAATTTACAGAAAAATGTGTGATCTGTACAGAGAAGCATGTTTTAATCAAAACAATGTTTACAAATAGGTTAAATATGTTTTTGCCACAATAAGCTTGAGTCAAAAAGACAGTTCATGAAGTGTAAATACACTCTCTAGGAAAGAAAAAGTTCTATGGGCATCAGTGAGTAAAGAGGGTCATGCTGACAGTCTTCTGGGACATGATTATTGATTTCCTTGAATAAGGTGCAACTGTAAACAGTGTTTCTTATTGCCAACTCCTTAGGTAAAATTAACACACACACACACACACACACACACATATATATATATATATATATATATATATAGATAGAGAGAGAGAGAGAGAGAGAGAGAGGGGGGGCACTCATAGTGTAATGGTTATTATCGTAGGAGATGGACATGGCAATACAAGTTCAAATCCAGGATAAGGCTGTTTGCATTCTATATAGCACTAATACTGTCAGGAAAGGTATGTACCCAACTATCTCCCTCCAGCTATGGGTAAAATAGTAGGACAGCCTTGGCTTTTTAACCTTGGTATGGTAACTGGTCTAGGCGGAAGGAAAACTGAATTCAAACCTGTTAAATTCCACTTAAAAATTCACCTTGTGTCACATTCTGCTCGTGTGGAAGATAATACTTGAATATATAGAGAGAAACAAAGACAGACAAGCAGAGAGAGAAGGAGGGGGCATAGAGAGAAAGAAACAGAAAGAGAGAGAGAGAGAGACAAAGACAGAAAAATAATCTCCTTCCTTCTCATTGCACTTAATTCACTGGTGAATATTTTTTGTATATATTGAACATCATAATATTGAAATTACTGATCAAAATTAAGTTAATAATTATATATCTTATGACAGACTTATCAATCCACTCTTTTGTGTGTGTGTGTGTTGTGAAGAAATATATCTAATATTGATAGGTATATACAAATATATGTTTCTCTATATTAATATACTTAGTGTCATCTTTCATTATCACTTTGAATGTGTGTGTCAAATGCCAAAAATTATCGGGTGAATATGCCATTTCTTTATTGAAATGAAATTGGGGGAGGGGGGAGCTGAATATATTAATTCTGCAAACAACAAAACTAGCAGTCACTTTTTTTTAATACTAGTCACTTATTCTATACTAATTAGACAATCCCTTGTCTAATTAGTATAGAATAACTTCTATTAGTTGATCACAATATTTAAAAGTAAAGAAAAAAGAAATTTAAAATCCTTTTTCTACAGTGATAAAATAGCAAATGCAAAATCATAGTACATTAAAATAACTAGCAAATATATGCAAACTCTGGGTGCAAGTATTTCAGTTTTAATGTAATAAAATATTATATTAAATCAGAAAGGCTAATGAAACTAAATAAGAATGCAGATAAAAAGATTTGAAACAAACGGGGTAAATAAAAAAAATAGAACAACTAAAACTTAGTTTTCCATCACTTTCATTGTTAAATTTTCCTAATTTAACTATTTAGTTAAAATAAGAAGTAAAGAATAAAATTACAGTTATTTCTTCTTGTTAGTGGATTTCTTATAAAGATTTATCCCCAAGACTTTGCTCATATTCATTAAGATAAAACCAAACAATTAGAAATTAATAATACTAAGCACATATTTATTAAAATCAAATTTTTAATATCAATATGCAAATTAGCCCTCCAGTTAACACTGTAAACTGCTATTCAGTTGTATGTATATATACAATTGCATGATATTATTATGTAGACCCGCCCAACAGGGTGGGGGTCCAGTGGTTTTGGCCCTGGATCTTTACAAGTTAATAGCTATAACCCCAGGCAATACCTGCCCCCTTGACTTAAAGGGGCAGGGCTGGGTTTATTGCCCAACGCCTGAGGCCCCCACCCTGTGGGGGAATGCCGAAGGGATCGACGCAATGTTTGTTCTTTCCCACCCATAAGCTTCGGCTTGTGGGTGGGCCCACGTTAAAACAAGGCCTTGTGCCCAGCCCATACAAGTGGGGTATGAGGCAAATACCTGTAGATAAGGCCAACAGTATTAATAATATAAAACAATCTTATTAATAATTTTATTAAAAATAAAATCATGGAGAATGTGACGTAAATAACTAAAGGAATTGTGACATCAGTAGTAATATAGTTTTGGTTACAGAATGACAAACACACAATCTCCATTATAATAAGATAAGTTGGAAATGAGAATTTTACAAATGGAGTCAATGAAGCAAAGTAATAGAAAAATAATTGCTTTGAGATTAAATGACGACTTGAGTGTCACTCTCAAAGCTTATTCTGTAAATCAAGACCCATGCGTGCACACACACACATACACACATAAACCCAGATTCCATTTTTAAAACTTTCTCTTTGAATTGATCTAAAAATTTTATGAAATGTCCTATTTATTGTCACTTGTATAAATTTCAAAACTCACTTGTGAAATTACTCTGAATATGTGTTATCTTCAATCACATGATGATTGTTTAAGCTCCCCTCCTACTACCACCACCACCTAGCCCTGTTTAAACTCATTTTCCTTTTCATGCATTGGTGGAAAATCTGTGACAAACACATTGTCTGCTGTACTTATCTTCAATGAAACTACCATAGTATTATTATTCATAATTTAAAATCTAATGTTGATTCTAATGTTCTGGTATGCAAAAGATGCAAAGTATGATTATGGTGGAGGTTGGTGCATTCGACAACTGCACACCCAACAGATAAGGAGTTAAGTAGAAAATAATTATACATTTAAAAACAAAATAAACCACATTTAAAAAAATAAAAATAAAAATGAGATCAACTACAAAAAAAAATTCCCTTATCTAATTTGTATACAATAAGTGATTTAAAAAATTTAAAAAATTAAAAAAAAGTAGTACTACTTCTGTTGTTTTCAGAATTAATATAAAATGTGAATGTGTTGTTGATCACAGTACAGTAACCCGATGGTTCAAAAGATTTTGCTCGGATTGCAAGAACCTCAATGATCAGACAAGGTCAGGTAGGCTTAAATCTATGGATTCTAAGGCCATGCTCCAGGCCATAGAGGCGAATCCAATGAGTAGCAGTCAGAGAGTATCAGGTGAGCTCAACATCCCACGGTCCAGTGTGATTTGTCACTTTCATGATTTTAGCAAATGCTTACAGAGCTGCTAAATTGTGCCTTATGTTACCAAAATATTGCAAAACTTTTGATTCATGCTTGTACTAATTCTGAACTTAATAAAAAGTCTTCTGTTATTAACTATGACAAAGATATCCACTAAAATAAATCTTACAGGCAATATGAGTTGCTTTTTTTTTTTACATTTTCCAGAAATAGTTGGTTATTCTTTTATAATAAATTTTGTTGAGCTGGTGATGTTCATTAAATTAAATATATATTTCTATTTAGGCATTCAAGATAAAATTAGTTTGAGATAAAAGTATGTCTAATCTGAAGTCTTTCTGCTCCAAACTGAAATACGTCTATTCATAAGCTAATTATTTTGCTAAAAAAATGGCACAGAATTCTTAGATCTGCTTGTTTTCTTCTTCTTTTTCTTCTTCTCCATTGAAAGTTTCAGACTGCTTACTATATTTGCACCTGAAAGAACAATTTACCTTTTATGTTATTAGATGCATCACAGTCAATTAGAATCTACATCAAATATTTCCTTTCAGTAGTCAGGTGACTATTGCAGACTTTTATCCTTGTCATCTGACTGGATAGAAGCCAGAAATGGTTTCCTATTAAAATCATTGCTGTTAATTCATAATATACATTGTGAAACAATAAATGCAGCTCACATAATACAAATATCCAATGAGAAAAAAAAAGACTAATGATGAGGAGGCGCTCACTGTGTAATGGTTATTATCATAGGAAGTGAACTCAGTTACCCGAGCTCAAATCCTGAATTAAGCTGTTTGCATTTCACAGAGCTAATTATCTTAGGAAAGCTATGAATTTCACTCCAGCTATAGGTAAATAGTAGGGCAGACTGGGTTCTTTAACCTTGGTATGGTGATCAGTCCAGCAAAAGGAAAACTCTAAATTTAAACCAAACATGGAGAGAGATAGACTTTTCCAGACTATTCCTTCCGAAGATCTGAGAAGAAATATCCTCATGACCAAATTATGGAACAAGAGATGATGAATGATGATTATCACTTTTTAAATAATCTAAATCATAAGTATAACATTTTTGAAAAATCAAATCTAAAGTTAAATATAAACATATTTGAATAAAGGAAGCTATATGGATTAATCAAGTATTATCATTAGTTACTTAAGACCATATAATTCTGTGTAAACAAATGACTACTATTAAATTGGTTTCAAGTAAGTATTTAAATTTCTTGAAACCATATAATTATCATTATTAGATACAAAATACTTGAAGCCATACAACTGTGTGCAGATTATTTGTATTAGATAGGAATACTTGATATCATATATCTCTGTGCCAAAAAAACTCTTAAGACACAACTACAGAAAAAATGTAAATATAGATGTACAATGAAGACAATTTCCTAACTCCAAGGCATTAAATAACCCTAAACTGACATGCTGTTAAATTCAATCAAATCAACAAAATTATTTGATTCCACTCTGTGGAAATGGAGATATTCTTAAAAATGGTAGTTTAAAAAGTTCTTTGTGTCAGTATATATTAATTTTTTGTAACTGACAAGTTCTCTATCCAGCAGTGCTATTGTGTTCCATGTATCTGTTGTATTTCTGTTGAAATAATTAGGAAGCATTACTTTCGGAGCACACCTTGCTCATATTTCAACTTAATTGTGCTAACTTATTTGCACTTTCTAAAATAATGCATTGGTGGAAGGTCTTTTTTTTTTAAATATTTTAAATAATTGAAAAACTGATTATGTTTTCTTTTTCTTTTTTTCAGTCTTGTGACATTCCTGCTGTATGTCATCCTAAATACTTGATTTTTTTTCTTTTGTAATGTTGTTATATAAAAGAAATGAATAGATTAAACAGTAACATGTCATTTAAAAAAAGGGAAACCTTAGAAACTTCTTTGGTCCTTGACATTTCTGGCATTTTCAGTATAAGAAGAATCTTGTTTATGCTTAACATAAACAAGATTCTTATAATCTGAGCTCAACACACATTGTGTAGAAAGAATTTCTTGGTCAGTCATGGAGCCATTTAACTGTGTTGTTTAGTAGCTCAAGGTTATGCTCTATAAACAGTAGACAATGAAATTGAGATAAGTAAATAACAGGTAAATTATAATGTGCCATAAAGAGAATATCAAATGGGAAACTGTTCTAATTTCACAGAACACGTTTGTTACATAAATTTTCTTTTTAACAATAAAATTAGATCCTCAGGCAAAAGGATATTTCAAGAAGTTTTTGTTTTTTTTGGGGGGGTTAAACTTAAAAGTCCATAAATCAAAGAACAAAGTTGATTAATCCTTTGCTCAATTGACTCAACCATTTATTTTGCACAAAAGGTGTGAAATGAGTTGATATTGTTTGCAGCAAAAATGGGGATCAAATTGCACTTACGGCCAAATAAAGGCTTGGGTTGACCCTTGATTAAAAAGAAAATTCTAAAAAATTGATAGCTCAGAAATTGGACTTAAATCTGAAATGCTTTCTCTTTAGGCTTCTCGAGACATTTATACATTTACCTCTTTCTTTCTTTTTTCTTTTTTTTTTAATTTAAAAGTAAAAAAGCAACTTTGAAGCACATAGATCAAAGAACTGTAAAATCCATTAATCCACTACAAATGACACAACTAGAAAATGTATATTCATCTGATCTATCATCATCATCATCATCATTATTTACTGTATTCTGTCACTCTAGTAGTTTAGAACATCCTACACCAGCATTCTGGAGGTTCATGGTATAATGTTTATCATCATGGGAAATGGACTTGGCAACCCAAGTTCAAATCCTAGTAGCATTTCACATAGTGCTAATACTCATTGGAAAGGTGTTCATTCAACTATTAACCCTCTAGCTATGGGTAAATTCCTGGTATCTTTGATTGAGATGAAAATTGATGTTTTATAAAAAATTGTTAGACCTAGATCTATTATACCCATAGATGGGAATCTAATATGTATTACTATCCTAGTTTGACCTGGGAGTAATTGCAATAAAGAGGTACCCCAAATCTCCAGATCTGGATCCTCACCATAATAATGATGCAATTAGTGTCCTATTCAGGACACCCCCTTTTTTTTAGTGAGGGGTATTACCCCTCTGCAAGAGGATACAGTCAGTAAAATGACTGGAGATCTTCCAGACTGACCACAAATATTTTTTTTATTTTTTAAAAATTAATTGAATTTTTTAAAAAGTAGCAAAAGAATAAAAAAAGATAATGTTTTACTAGGATTAGTCAAAAGTTTAGCATTATTTTGTTACATATTAGTCTGCAGTGCACATGACCAAAGCAATTATTGTAGGTACCCACTATGGTTGGTAGTATCATAGTAGTTGGTGCAATGACACATGCATTGCTACACTCCATGTGCAATTTGAAAGTTGCACAGATGAATGCGCAACATCGTCTAATTTGGAACCTTATGATTTACAAGCTTGAACTGGGCTAAACACCAAAAAGCAACCAAAAATATTTGTAGTGCAAAAGGTGAAGGCAAAGTTGATTATAGTACAGAACACAGATGGTTCAAGAAATTTTACTTGGATTGTAAGGTCAGGTAAGCCTAAAATTTTGAATTCCAAGGCCATACTACAAACCATGGATTTTGAGGCCATGCTTCAATCTAGCGAGTAGCACTTAAGGAGTATCAGGTGAGCTTAGCATTGCACAATGCAGTGTTGTTAATCACACTCATGATATTGCCAAACATCAGGAGCAGCCAAATTGTACTTCACAAAACTTTTGACTCCCCCAGTACAATAAAATATATAGAATTCAATTTGGTAAACAATGTTTGTGAAGAAATTAAATAAAAGAGAGATTGTTACAGAATCCAAATTAGAATTTTATATCTTATTTGAGTTATGAGATTTATCAAAACCTTTTCACAAGAGAAAAATTATTTAAAATCTAAAAGAGAACTGATTGCTCTTTGATATCTATTGAAAAGTTATTCAAGAAACAAGAGCATGATTTATCAGGAATGAACTGACAACAATCTAGACCCCTGGGCAAAAATTATAATTAGCTCTCCTATTCCAACCTAACATCCCTTCCATATACAATTTTAATCAGTTTTATTCACCTGTTCCTGCAGCTTAGGGATAAGAAGTTGCCCCCCCCCAAAGTGACTCTAAATTGGTTATAAATGCAGTGCAGCACCAGTCATCAACCATATAAAGATTGGGCAACTGTTCAGTGAAGATCAGTAGCATCATAGCCATGACCTCAAAGAAGTGAGCCTGGAAAAACACCCTGTACAACTCATTGGATGAGACCAAACTTGAACTGTACAGCATGACAAAGACAAGTTATTACTATCTGAAGACGTGAACGAGTCTTTCCTGACTCTTTATCCGAGGACTGGATCAGAGGTATGACCCCCTGTTGACCAAAACAAGAAGTTTATACAAGAACCAAAGAGACAGTAACACCAAATGTAGAGCATTACCCATAATTTACCACAGCTGAGTAATCTAGACAAAAATTGTTAGTTCACTTCTCTATTCTTTTCTAACACCCATTCCATACAAATATATACAATCTTAATCAGTGTTTTCTTTCTAAATTTCCATGTTTCAATAAATAAAGAGAAATCTATTAGTGTTTACATTTTTACTTGATTACATTAAGAAAACAGAAAGTTAGAGTTTAGTGCTAAAACGTTTTAGCTATAACACATTGATCCATTTGAGGCCTCTTCAAAACTTAATTTTGCTACTTGGGCCTCTTGGAACTTTGGGCCCTTTGGGTACTGCTTTTGCCTTATTGCCTTGACTACTCTGTCCACCATTTCATTTGGCAGTAGATCATTTTATGAACAGAACCTTGATTACAAGATGTTTATCCATTGCTTTGACAGGATGACTGAGAAGCAGAAGTTTTTTTTTAAATATGCAAAGGGAGATATGATAACATCTGTAATTGAGTTAATTCACTTTCTCTACCTTCAAGGTAAAATTGTCTGGATTCATTGATTTGTACATTGGAAATCATCTGATGTAATTAAAAAGTGAGATCACAATATTGCAAAAGTAAGAGATATTTCAGGACTCTTAAAATTTCCCGGTAGTAAGCAAGTAATATCAGATGAAAAAAGATGAGAACAACAATTGAAATTAAAGAAACATATATTCAAAAGGTACAAAAAGGGTTGCAAATTTGTGACATTTGCTAGTCTGACTTATCTTGCTGAGGGTGAGGTGAAGGTAAAGATGAGTGCTGGAATATTATTCCACTCGCTGATTGACAAGGGAGTGCTTGAAAAACACGTCTTGCCTGTTGAATGCTCATACAATAAGTGCTGAGGGTGAATAAGGTGAAGGGAGCGCTTAAATACACAACTCACTTGGTTGACAGCCTCAGGATAAGAGCTAAGGGTGAAGGAGTTTAATTTTGGTGCCAATATCATATATTGGTGATTCACCCTCTGGTGCCAGGAGGAGATAATTCAATTATAATTTTTCCAATAAAAGGGAGACAACTAAAGTAACTATTCATAATCTAAAATTTGATCAGTATATTTCCCTAAAATTTACTGTCATTCCTTTTAGTGAATTTATCAGCAATGTATATCAGCTTTGCATTCTTGGTTTGGTTTGGTTTGTTTTGTTTTACGGCATATCAACCTCAGTGGGTCATTTAATGCCGATAAAGTTTTGAAATAAATCAATTCTTAATGGATAATACAATTTTTTTATAAATACATTTTTCTATTTAACCCATAGATGGGACCCTAACAGGTACTACCACTCCGGGTCAGAGTGGACCAGGGAGCAATGGTGATGAAGGGGTGCTCCACATTCCCCAAACCTCCAAAACTGGAACCTCACCATCAGATAGAGTTTAACGTCATTCCAGGACATGTAGACCCGCAGCCACCGCCTTCTAGCACCCATATGATAAAAAGGGTTGGGCTTGCCATAAGGGCAATAGGGTTGGGAAAATCATATAGGTGCTAGGGCTTGACGTGACCAGCCGATTGATTGGAGGGGGCCTCTCCGACCGCCCGTCTAGCCCAAGATAGGGCCAAAGTGGAGTATTGCATGTCATGAACTGCTTATCCACCTGGGCTCCATCCTTAAGCATCACGGGTCGCCACCCACGGCCAACAGGTGGCCCCATTGGGGGAATCTTACCCCTCTGCAGAGGTGCAGTTGGTGCATTCTAACACCCCAGCCGACAGGGCGGGCTTTGCATTCTATATAGAACCCCCCAGATATTTTTAGGCATGTTAGTGGGGCTTAGAATATGCAGACTCTATCCCTTTTAGTAGGGTAAGATCTCTCCCACAAGGGGTGTCTTGGATATGACACTAAACTGCATCTGATGGCGAATTCCCCTTCATTGCCATAATTCAGGGTCTACTAACTCAGAATGATATTACCTATGAGGGTCCCATCTATGGGTCCCATCTACAGGTCCAATAGATCTGTTTAAAAATTAATTGTAAAAATAAAAAATAAAAAACAATTAAGCAAAAAATAAATATGAATGCAATTTCCAATCATCTAGGAATAAAATAACCCTAGACAATTTGACATGCTGTTAAAATCAATCAATTAATCAACCAGATTTTTGTCCATTTATTATACCTGTTAGTAAAGTCTATTAAAATGAAATTTCTTTGATTATCATAGATAAAGTAAAGTATTATAATTTCAGATATTTCACAAGGTTAAAGTTAAATATTTAAAAATGGATCTATTTTGACACTTGGAAATTTTCTAGTTTTCTTTGTGTATGTACGTACATGCCAACAAAGGAAATTCTGCACTTAAAAAAGGTGGGGTTACTTGATTACAGACAAAATGTAGTACAAATTAGAAGCACAAAAATTTAATCTGTATATAGAGATTGGATTAATAGTGTGTCTGTTCCATGCAAATATCTTTTTTTTTTTTTTTTTTTTTCAATGTTCATTTGAGAAGATAGAAAAAAGGGAAGATGCCTAAAATGTATGATAAACAAATAATAATAATAATAATGAGACTTGCTGTCACTCAACCTACAGTGAACCACTAGCTATGGCTGGTGTGAAAAACTCTCATAGAGTGAAATAATTGTAATAAAATTCTCCAGGATTTTGATATACGGACCATCTAAACCTGCCCAGGAGACTACACCCAGTGCCAATTAACAAAAAGCAAACTTGTCATCAAGTGAATCACAAAGTAACAATGAAGAAAAAAAAAAGACAAATATTTGGACCTTGCCAGAAAACTGACAAAAACTGTGAAACATGAAGGTGAAGCTCATACCAATTGCAGTCCCTGCAGATTTGGAACAAAAACTGAAGGAACTGGAAATCAGAGGAAGAATCCAAACAGCAACATTCTTAAGATCAACTAGTATACTCAGAAGAGTCAGAGATATGAGGAAACTTGCTGTCACTCAGACTCCAGTGAAAGAAGATATTTTTAATAATAATAATAATAATAGATAAATAAATAATAATAATAAATAAATACTTGGGAATACTGTAAGCAGACACCATCAAACAAAGAGATGAAAGAAAAATAAGAAAAGAGTACCTCAGAAGGACAAGAAAACTTCTAGAAACTAAACTCTGAAGCAGAAATTTTGTTAAGGGTATAAGATGTAAATGTTCTTTTAATATGTTGGAAGGCTCAATGTAACCTTCCCATAGGTATATATGTGTATATAATTAATCCGACAAAAGAAGTTATAAGATAATAACTTACATAGACTTTAATTCATGAGTAATGTAGAGAAATATATACAAGACAGGAATACATATACTCATAACAAAGGTACAGTAATACATAGTGGACAGATACCTAAACATATATAAAGAATGTAGAACTTATGTCCAAAGGAAGAGATACAGAGTTTCTGAAGGAATGTCATTTACTGGTTGGGGAGCAAAACCCCCTTAAGGGACAGAGGCACCAAGCGCCTAAACCATGTGAAGTCGCTGCTGGACTGAGAGAAAAAGAGTTAGAATTTCCCAGGCTACTACTTAAATACTCTAGCCACCTATCGGTGAAAATCTGCAGCGAGGGAAATAACCCTATTGGACTCATGTCCCTCCCAACAAGGGAATAATCACATGAGTTGTTCACCTTGTAAGATACTCTAAACCATTCTTAAAATGGAAAATAGAGGAACTCTGACAGATGGACAAAGAACAAAGAAACTTATGACAATGTACAAGGCATTATACATGAGGGATGACATAGACAGACTATATGTAGCAAGAAAAGAAGGAGGAAGTGATCTTGCCAGCATTGAAAACTGTGTAGATAAGATAATTTGAGCACTTGAAGAATATACTAAAATGAGCAAAGAAACATTAATTGCAGCAGCTTGAAGGAGCAATTACCATATGTGGATGAGTACAAATGTAGAAAAAACAAGAAAACAGAGATGGGAAGAAAAACATCTATATGGGTACTTCAAGTGATTGTTACAATACTCGGACTGCAGTCACTGCACCTTCGTTGCACAATGTCTATGACCCCAATATTGGGATCTTCTGTGCTGGCTGATTCAAAGGGCATGAGTCAGAGACAGGTTCACAAGGATTTAAAAAAAACAAAAAAACAAAACACAAAGTCTGATAACAGGACGCTGATGGAAGAGGAAGTTGTGACACTTTGTGCAGTTTGAGGTGGAGTAGTGTATACTTAGGTTTATGTCAGCTGCCAAGAAAGTTGTTTTAAGTCTAAGACGTTTACTGGCTTCACTGATGTGGGTCCCTGGCTATTTTCTATCTCTGCTGCTATTGAGACGATACTATCACCCCGACTGCCAGACGAAAACTGACTACGGGTTGGAGCTTGGCTGAATATATGTAAAATTCCACCCCACATATCCCCAAAGACCCAACCACCCAGATGCTCGGCACTTAATTTAATCTCAGACTATTTGTCTGCAATTTCCCCTAAAATTAAAGCAATTATTTTTTTTTTTTTAGTCTGAGCATCCCCAATATTCAGACCATTAATTTCCTCAAAAGAGATTTTCTCATAAAAACAGCTTTTTGCTCTTAACACATAGATACCTAAAGATATTATCTCTAACTAGCTTAACTTCATGGTGGCCATTCAATTCTCTTAAACTTCACTGCCCAGTTCTTCGTGTCCTTAAAGGACAACCACCCACCCATATACATATGCCTGGCTTAACACGTTCTTTTTTTTCTGACCATGTTCTGTCTTAACCATAGTGTCACACGACAAACTGAAGAAATAGCACATTAGAAGACATAGACATGGCTAAGAAGAGAAAACCTCAAGAGAAAAACTAAATATCTTGTAATCAGAGCACACAGACAATGCCATAAGAATAAATTGTATAAAAGCAAAAACAGATCAGACACAACAAAATAGCAAGTGTAGAATGTGTGGACAAAAGACCAAACAATTAATAATATAATTAGTGAATGCAGCAAACTAGCACAAAGAGAGTACAAGACTAGGCACAACTGAGTGGGAAAGGTGATCCACTGGGAATCGTGCAAGAAACTAAATTTTCATCATGCATCTAAATAGTACATACACAAACCTTAATCTGTCCTGACAAATGACACACATAATATTCTCTGGAACTCCAAGATACAACGGTTCACCAAATCCCAGCCAGGAGACCAGTCCTAGTGTTAATTAACAAGAAGAAAACTTGCCATATCATGGATTTTGCCATCCCGGCAGACCACCAAGTGAAAGTAAGAGAAAACAAAATGATAAACAGATACTGGGACCTTGCCAGAGAACTGAGAAAACTGTGGAACGTAAAGTTAAAGATTGTACCAATTATAATTGATGCCCTTGGAACAGTTTCCAAGGGACTGGAAAAGAGTCTGGGTGAATTGGAGATCAGAGGAAGAATCGAGACCATCCAAACTAAGGCATTGTTAAAATCAGCTAGAATAGTCAGAAGAGTCTTGGAGACCTGAGGAGACTTGCTGTCACTTATCCTCCAGTGAATAACCAGTTATGGCTGGTATGGAAAGCTCTCATGGAGTGAAATAATAATAATAATAATAATAAGTCTGATTATATCATTAAAACATAATTTGATGTACTATTAAATATTGTCCTAATATTTTTGTTAAAATCTCTGATCCTCTAAGCAAGAGTTTATTGCTTGAATCATAAAATTGAACATTAAAGTGATTTAAAAAAAGATTTTGGTGGAATAATGCAACAAAAGTTTCAGTTGAGGCAATTTCCCAGTTTATTAGACAAGAAAGTGTCTCATCTTTTCAGATCAGACACAAAAGCTGATAACAAATACCTTTATAATGAACAGATTTAAAGAGATTGTAAAAAATGAAAGAAAGACAACTGTGCGCTGATTTTGAATAACCAATTTAATGTTTCTCTAATAGAAAGAGCCTCAATTATATCCTTTTTCAAACTAAGATTAAAAGTTTGGCCAACTTCTTTTACAACAAATGCATTTAATTTGTTCTCTAAAATCTCTCAGTAATTATTCACCCACCCCCATCCAAAAAAAAAAGAAAGTATTTTAAAATCATTGTTATTTAGTTTAGAAAATGAATGCAGTTTCCTGACAATGATTTATAAGTTGCAAAAAGTAGAAGAGGAAAAAAAGAGTTGAATGGTGTTGTGTTGTTATTGAATTTTCTTCAAAGAAAATCTTGCAATGATTCAATGTAAAAGTTCTGAATTGGCTCATTAAAATTTTTACAGCAAAAAAAAAAAAAAATGTTCAATTTCATCATTAAATTTTGTTTATTCTTCATTTATTATAAACTAATGATAATTTGTTTTTTCCTACTTTTAATAATTTAGGATCTGCATTTATTTATACACATACAAGTAGGTATTTACCTGAGGTTTCAAGTATAGGACATCCAGCAGGGATTGAACTCAGTATTCAGTAATAATGGATATGTGAGACTAGTTTGCTAACCATTACATCATGATGCCTTTATACACATACAAGTATACTATCATGGAATGTAACCAAATGAGGTTTATTTTCCATAGTCCCTCTTGCAATTCATACACTTCTACCATTGGTGTGGTTTGGATCTCATTGGTATAAAAAGCCATCAACAGCAGATGTGACATCATCATAAGAACTTTTCAGCCTACCCCCATATATATATATATATATATATATAAGTAAAGAGAAAGCAAATGAATCCGACGGTATAAGTATAGATAAAAGGATATGAAAACATACAATATGCTGTTAAAATGAAAACATAGTAAAAATGGAGTAAAAACAAGCCTAAAGATGATTTTTATAAATCAAAATATTGTTCAATATTAGCTATGAATATGATATAAAATGTTTTCATTTTAACAGCATATTGTGTGTTTTTATCCTTTTATCTATACTTATATATATATATATATATATATATATATATATATATATATATATATGTATGTATGTATGTGTGTGTGTGTGTGTGTGTGTGTGTGTGTGAGAGAGAGGGTTGGCTGGAAAGTTCATTGGCTGACTTCTCATAGAATGTGACCAACATTTTAACATAGACCTCCTTGCAACCCACACACTTCTCCCATCAGTGTTGCATTTTTCAAAATCCATTGGTCAAAAATGTCATCAACAGCAGATATAATGTTATCATATGAACTGTTCAGCCTTTGTATAACAATAATTTCAGATATGAACTTAAATAGAATGACATTTATAGTGCAAAAGATAAGACTCATTTGCTCACATCTATATCATTCTTTTTTTTTTTAAATAAAAGATTTGATATCTTTATTATAGTGATATTACATCTGCATTTAACCTTGATATTAAATAATGATCAATTATTAAGTATTTTAATATAATACACATGTTCCTAAATCTTCCATCCATTATCATCCTCTGGTTAAAAATGAGACCGTACAAATCATCCAAGATTCAATGCAAAAATATAAATTGAGATTATCTGGTGTCGCTTATCTGTCAAATTCTTATTTCTTGTGAGTGTTATCACCTCAACTAAATAATGGACCATTCCATTTTTTATTAGAAAGAAAGAAAGGACATGCTACACAAAAATACAAAATGAAAAAAAGAGAGTAGGAGAAAGCTAGAGAGAGGGGGTGAGAACGCAAAAACAATAACGCTAATCTGTTTCAATTAATGAAAAAGAAGGAAAGAACGAAAAAACAAGAGAGAGAGAGAGAGTTAAATCAAGATTATTATACTTTTTACATATTGAACTATGTGTCAATAGCTCTTAAGTAAACATATCAAACGTCATAATAATTAAATTATCATACTGTGGTATATCCATAGGTCCTGCTAGTTATTTTATTATGATACACACACACACACACCATTTCATAATCTTTTATTAAATTTTTCTTATTTTTCATAACCTATAAGGTAGTTGTCCTTTACTAAGATTAGCTTAGTCTGGTACAAGGCCAGAAGTTTAGGGCACATAGTAAAAATCAAACTCACTAACAATGGTCTGCAAGCCTAGCTTAGTAACCATTATACCAAGTAAGGTGCCCAAATAAACTACTAGTTAGTTGGGTACCATACTCAGTAACTTCCTTTTATGGTATCTCTCAGGGCAATAGGAGTTACTTGGCAACACTAATCTCCTCTACAAGTAACATGTGACACTTTATACTAGGTCACATGGTACCAGGCACAAAGAACAAACCCTAATCTGATCTATAAATGTTTATTACTATTATAGAAAAACGGTAATATTTGAGGAAGTGCGTCCCGGTCTCCTGCCTCAGAAATTGCTACCCGGTGAATTTTAAAATAACGACCCCAGCTACGGCGTCACGTTGGTGTTACTTGAAAGAAAACAACCAACTTAGGGCGTTAAATGTATTTTGGGGGAGCTTCTTTTTTGTCTTAATTTTTGTTTATTTATCAAAATTTGTTGTAATTAGTGTTTATTTATCATAATTTGTCATAATTCTTGTTTAGATATAAAGATGGATATATAGTTTGGAATAGACTGAGATAGATGAACAAATGGAGATAAAAAGGTAGATAGATAGATATTTTCGACAAGTAAATGTATTTGGGGCGGTTGTCGCTTTTTTTTTGTCATAATTCTTGTTTATTTAAACTAAAAACAAGACATTAAACAAACATGAATAAAGAAAATCTTAGTATTTAATAGAAAGATAGTGAAATTTACCCCCCCCCATATTTAACATAATAAAACTTGCAGAAAAATTAATATTTGAAAAATTTGAAAGAAAAAACATTAAAAAAAACTCATAAATTACCTCTTATTTTTCTTTTTTTGTCGTAATTCTTAGTATCATAATTTGTTGTAATTCTTGTTTATTTATAGAAATTTGTCATATTTCTTGCTTAGATAGTTTTGAACAGACTGAGATAGATAGATATTTTCCACAAGTAAATGTATTTGGGGGAGGTCGCTTCTTTTTTTTGTCGTAATTCTTGTTTATTTAAATCAAAAACAAGACATTAAAAAGAATAGATAATAAAGAGATGACGTGACCATAGTGGAGACATAATTTAAAAATTCACCAGGTAGCAATTTCTGAGGCAGGAGACCAGACGCACTTCCTCATAAATTACCTAGAAAACAAATAGCAAATAATGCATAGACAATAATGTAAAAGCAAATTTTAAACAATTCTTCTTTGTGATAATTACAAAATGAGTGAAATTTTTAACATTTATTACAATTATTCAATTAATCCATATAATAATATATAATGATGCTCTACAAAGACATGAAAGCAATGGTTCACTCACCCAATGATGACACTGATTTCTTTGACATTATTGTATGAGTCCTGCAAGGAGATACATTAGCACCATTTCTATTCATAATCAGATTATGTACAATGAATGTCATTAGATCTAATGAAGAAGCAAATGATATCTGATAGAAATTATCATGGATGCAGACTACACAGATGATCTTGCATTTCTCACAAACACACCTGCCCAAGCTGAATCTGCTGAATAGCCTGGTGCAAGCAGCAAGAGGCATTAACCTTTATGTAAACTCAGATAAAAAAATGAGTTCATGTGTTTTAAACAAGATAGAGCCGTCTCCATACTAAATGGAAAACCTTTAAAATTAGTAGACCAGTTTACATACCTAGGTAGCAATATCCCATCAACAGAAAGTAATATCACAAAAAACATAGAAAAGACATGGACTGCTAATGACAGGTTACAAATCATATGGAAATCTGATATAAAAAAATGGGATTTATTCCAAGCTGTAGCCATATCAGTACGAGTAAGTGGCTGCAGAACTTGGACTTTGACAAAACTCTTAGGGGGAAAAGGCTATATGGGAACTACACAAAGATGTTTTGTGCTGTCTTGAACAAATCCTGGAAGCAGCAACCCATAAAACAGCAGGTATATAGGCATGTACCTCCCGTACCTATAACCATATATACCATCCAGTGGACATTGCTGAAGAAGTAAGTGCAAACTCATGAATGATGTTCTCCTGTGGATTACTAAACATGGACACATAAATGTTGGCTGATCAGCAAAGTCTTACATACAACAGCTATGTATGGACACTGGAGGCCAATTAGACGACTTGCCAGGAGTGATGACTGATAGGGACATATAGTGCAACATAGTCAAAAGAAACTGTGCTGTCAACATAACATGATGATGATGATGATATTATAATGTTCTCATTTTTAATTGTAGGAGATGGCACCAAAGAATAAATGGCATATCATAGCAAGATCTGTGTTAGCACAATAATGTTAAAAATCTTTAACTTAGAGAATAAAGCAATTTGCAAATTAATAATAGTGTGGACATCTACATTTTCACTCACCCTGGTCATTATAATTTCACAAGGGAAATGACAATCAAGTGTTTCTTATAAAGTGTTTGTTTTCTCTTGTAAAATTGTTTTAGTTTTTATACTGCTCATTGGGTCAACATTTGATTTTGTTCTCATCACATCAAGAAGAGTAAATCATGCTACACTAGTATTGCTACTGCAGTTTTAGTAGTAAGTAGGTTTTACAGGCTAAAATTGCTGGCACCACACTCATCTGGTTTTAAATTCAGAATTGTCTTTCTCTTAGACTGGAGGAAGAAGTGGATTAATGGCTTTTCTAATGGAATTCATTTGAAATGAATACAAACAGACCAAAACACAAACTAATTTAATTTTCCTCACAAATAACTATTATGCCCTTCCACATCTACACTATTTATACAGTACTTCCTCTTATTTATTTATCATAATATCATTTCTATGAATCAGATATAACTTGATACTGAGTTTAATGGCTGTTGATGGCGTCCTTTAAGTGAGTAAAATATAACATGGCATTTTTTTCTATAGATAGATGGATATTTCTTAAATAATATCATAATAAATAATATTTTTGTTAAAAAGAAAAACAAAGAAAGAAAAAAAGAGAGAAGGAAAGAATAAAAGAAGTGAATGCTGTATAAGTTTTTTTTCTTTTTTACTTTCAATCTTACTCTCTCTAAGCCTAAAAATAAAGTATTGCCTGCCTTGACACATTTGTATTTAACATGTTGCTTAAAGATACACTTTACACTTGAAAAGATACACTAATAACTAAGTCATCTATCTTTAGCGAATCAGTTTTACACATTGGCACAAGGGTTATTTGGGGTTGGGAGTCTCCATAGCATAGTGGCTAATGTGCTGGACTGTGATATCATAGTAAGCAAGCTTACACCTCAGTTACACTATTAGATTTGCTCAACCCCCAGCTATGGATTAAATAGTACCACTGATGTTCATCTGCAAGGATGGCTCTGGCATTAAATAACCCACAAAGATTGATATGCCATTAAACAAAGAAACCAAACCAAACAGGGTTCATTCAATGAATAAGGTGAATTTTGCCTAAGGAGTTGGCAATAGGAAGCACTGTTACAGTTGCACCTTTTTGAATGAAATCAATAGTGATGAATCCTTTCATGTCCCAGAAGACATTACCTTCTTTACTGACTGACTGACTACATCCAGAAATTTTGTTTATCAAAGAGTGTGTTTCTACTCCATGGACTGTCTTTTCAACAGAGGCTCATAATAGCAAACCCATGTTTAGCCCATTTGTAAACATTTTCTGGACTAAAACATGCTTCTCAGTGCACATAATTAATTCTTCTGTAAATTTTACATGGGTTGTACTTCTCAGCCACCAAAAATTTGATTGTAGACCTCTGTTCAAGCCTGGAGCACACTGTTTGATTTGTCTCAATATTTTTGTGAGATTAAAATAAGTTTTACTATAAACCAATTCCAAACAATTCAAAGTTTAAAATTCTGGAAAAAAAAATGTTTGTTTTTTTTCAAAAATATTTCCCATATTAAGGCTTGAAAAAAATTATTGTATTAAAGCTTGAAATTTAGGATACTTCTAATCACAAGACAATATTTATAACTTTATAATTTCTATTTTCTTTATGAGTGAAAATATTCATGAAAGTGAACATAAAATGGACAAGAGCAGAGAGCAGTTTGATTAATATTTTGATGTGTACTGTAATTATCTGTGTATAAAACACTATTTTCCAGATTTTTCAACTACAAAATTAGAGGTACATATACACAAGAAATATACAATTAACTTCCAGATACATGCCTCAAAATATTTGAGACAAGATGATTGAAAGTAAATTCAAATTAAAGTGTTTAAGGACATTACAGAGAAATATCCACTGGATGTGAACTTACTTTTGCCACAAGCTTGCTGCTTTTTTGTGTGAACATGCACTTGTGTTTACTCTATATAGTGTAAATGCTGTTTTAAGATATAATGTGTTAAGAAAAAGTTGGTAGATTGGCCTATTGTCAGTATCAGCGAGATTGTTTTTGTACCTGAGGTCACGTGCCACACCTATCATCAGCTCGAGCGCTGAGTGGACGAGGACCAGTATCAAACCAGGAAACTCTTAGTTCCTAGGCTTATGCTCTATCAACTGAACTAAACCAGCCTCTGTTTTAAGACACAATGTAAACTACATAAATTCTTATTTTTAGTCAGTATGAAACAATAATATTCTATTAAGTTTGCTCAGGCAATCAAAGGTTAATTTGTCATGAATTTTTCTTGCATACATATCTCAAACAAGGATACATCAAATTACACACAGGCCTATGCTACAAATGTCTGAATTGTTGTCTTTAACTCTTTTAATGTTAGCAGTGACTTATGATACCCAAATATGACAAACGTATTAAGACAACCTTAATCATTTATGATATAGCTCATCCGCCGCAACCTTTATCCTTTCTTTATATATAACAATTATCTGAAGAAGAAGGTCTTTATCAAAATGTCCATTGTATCTAATTGTAATATACATATTTTGATACCTGATTTTTTAAGTATACACTGACTCATTGAACAGTTTTTACATCTAACCTTAAAAATTCTAATTGTGTAAATTAAAAGCTTGTGAAATTCATGGAATTTTCAAAATACAATTATTGGAAATGGATTTTCTATTATTTTAAAATTATCAGTGAAAGCTGAAAGTTGCCTTTCAATGAATGAATTGTGCTTGTACATAACTAGAAGTCAATCCTTGATTTATGGTCATAAAATAATTAATTTATAGATTTAAATTTTGAATCCAAGGTTTGTTCTTAGTCTTTCTCATTATGCTTCAATTTTGACCTTACAAAATTATTACGCATATATCAGTTGACCCCAATCTTTTGTTAAAAATTAGGTCTTTATAATTTGATGCATAGGGCACTTGTGGCGTAATGGTTTTTGTTGTAGGAAATGGACACAGCAACCAGAGTTCAAATCCAGGACAAGGCTATTTGCATTTCACATAGTGCTAATAACCTTGGGAAAAGTATGCATCCAACTATTCTCCCTCCAGCTAAGTGTAAAAGAATAGGGCAGAATAGGATCTTTAACCTTGGTATGTCCACCAGTCTAGGAGAAGGAAAACTCTAAATTCAAACCTGTTAAACTGCTTAAAAATTGACCCAGTGTTGCATCCTGCTAACGCATAGAGGTTAGTTAAATACATGTATACAAATATATATATAAGGAAAACAATTCAGTTATCAACTTTATTTTGATTGCCAGAATAACAAATTAGTACTACACTTTGATCTTTTTAAGCCACAAGAACTAGATCAGATGAAGGAATTTACTTCTGACTATTAATAAACTGATTTCTGCTTTTGCCATTTGAGTTTTTTCTTTTCATTAAATCTACATCAGATAAAACAAAGTTATCCAACAATAAATAATGATAATCAGAAAGTAAAGCCATCTAGGCAGTACTGGATTACCTTGCTAGTTATTAACAGCGCCTGAAGCTTTTAACCAGTTGAGGACAGATGTTTAGTAGAAGTATTTTCAATTAACCTGTTTCTTTTGGTTGTGAAATTTAACCACATTTCTTCTAAATATCTTTAACAAATTTCACAACTGGTTTTAAATGATGCTCATATCATGTTCCAATGAAATTCTTTACAAAATGTCTCATCATCTTTTATAATCTGCTTGATTCTTTCAATATAAATGAATTGCCTGAGAAGATTTGGTTCCATTATCCAATTACAAAATCTTTGCTTTTACCTCTTGCCACTTGAAACTGTCATCATTTTCTTCATCTACATTAAAATGAGATGACAACATAATTCAGTGGCTCTGTCGCATTACCTATCAAGGCAAAAATTCCACTATCTCCTACTCTAATTGAATTTATCATCTGACTAAAGAATAAAACACAATATGGTGGCTAGAGCTGAAAACCTGAAAAAAGATTACTAGGAATTTCTGAGGGAAACCAGGTTAGAGATGCTCATTAACACAGAATAGAAACTAAGTTAAAATAAAGTTAAAGTAGTATTATTTGGATTATGAAGACGAGGACAATAGTTTGAATAATCCAAATAATATCAATTATCAAGCCTCATCTCAAAGATTAAAAAAAAAGTTAAAGTAAAGTAAATAAGTGAAGTTAAAATGTTATATTTAGTGTTATGTTGCACATATTAATTTTAATTATGATACTTTATATTTCCCATTTGTAACCAAATGAAGAGTCAATGATCAGAACATAACAAGAAATCACAATCTATTCTCATTGGTGATTTACAACTGATTAAAGTTTCTATTTAATTTTTTTAGTGTCATTTTATCATGTGACTTTCTCACCTAATGAAAGCCATGTTCTCAAATGACTCTCACTCAAACCGAGTTGACCCAAAGGTTTTTGAAACAATTTTAAATTATTCTAAACTACCTGCCAAATGATAGATTTTGCAAATATATTATTTAACAAAAAAAAAGAAGACTTTTGGCTTAACTTGAAATATTGAAGTTATTTTTGTGAACATTGTGAACTTTATAAAGATCACAATATTCCTGAAAATAGCTTCTATATAGTAAAAGAAAAACTTGAATAATTTCATTATTGTCTACTGAACATTATTTTGAGGCAGGTTATCATCACAATGAAATAGACACAGCACCTGGAAAACAATCCTGGACAAGGGTGTTTACATTTCACTTTTATGCTAATGCCCTTAGGAAAGGCATGAATCCTTCTCTTCTTCCAGTCATGAGTAAATAGTATGGCTGACTTCTATGTTCTTTAGCCTTATTGTGGCAACTGGTCAAGTAGAAGGAAAACTCTGAATAAAACACAATAATTTGGACTATAGATATATTTCATTTTCAGTCATTCCGTCAGAAATATGGTGAGGCATGTGGTCCAAAAAAAATTAATATAGTTCTGATATATAATATAGACTATTAACTTTTGGGTCTAAAAATCTGGAAAGATAGTGCATCTTATACACAAAGAGTATGCTATTCCACATAATAACTCCACAGATTCTTTAAGCCTACCAAATAAATTCAATAAAAAATTTTTTAAAAGAAAAAAAAAATGTTTTGGTTGGACCAAGAATCTTTCAGCACCTTTTCTATGCAACCAGTTTTTAAAAAACACACTAAAACTTCTCTTACTCAGCCATTATTTTTCCTTTTACTTCTAGGTCTTCATTTTTTTGTATAACCAAAATATACAAACCTCCTTTTTAGCTTCAGCAGACATTTCACTATTTGTCATTGATTTTTTTTTTATAAACTTAGCTCCACACTAAAAAAAAAAAACTTCTCAGTTTCTGTTATTACTAAAAGTATACAATTGCTTCTACCCCCCCCCACACGGTTCTTTTCACAATTTCTAACTTTAAGATTTTAAAAACAAAATAAACGTCCCACATTTTCTTTTATTCCTATGATTTTTTAATAAAAAAAAGTTGGTCATCTTCAGATCAAATTACTAATTATTGAGTTATATTAAATATCTTACACATCATGTTGTGAAGTGTATTTAGGACTTAGACAGGAAACTCTCACCCAGAGGAACTGTAGATATTTACAACTTCCAAAAATATGCCAAATATACAGGAAATACCCAACCCACCCCTTCCCAGATATTTTATATCATGCCCAACACGTAAATATAGAAATTGTCCTTGATAAAAATACCATTCTAAGCATATTTGGATCACTAGAATTACCAAGTTAACTAAACTAAAAGACAGAAAGTTTTTCTTTTTTGTCCATTTGCTAAGCAGACTACTTTTAAAGCTGAGATCATTGGCTTAATATCTCTTAAGTCATTATTTATCAAAATTATCCAAGACAAAATACCAATATTTATGTTGAATAATTAAAGTGAAAAGTGATATCTCAGAAGTCTGGTAGCATTTAATAAGTTTGACACCTTATCATACACTGGAAATAAAGAAGAAGGCAAAAGAAGGAGAAAGAAGAAGGCAGAAGAAGAAGAAGAAGAAGGCAAAAGAAGGAGAAGGCAAAAGAAGGAGAAAGAAGAAGGCAAAAGAAGAAGGAGAAAGAGAAAGAAGAAGGCGAAAGAAGAAGGCAAAAGAAGAAGAAGAAGACTCTTTTATGATAATCAATGAAGTAGAAATAATTTTGTTCAGAGGAAAAGATCAAGATTATTCAGCCAATGGTTAAAAGTCTTTTCAATTACAGAACTCACCATTCATCAGTATATAAACAAGATATAATAATATCTATTCCCAACTCTAAACACTTTAGATAATTAATAACTTCCATAATTCTTGTGTGTCACAAGATAATAAGCTATGCTCATTTGTGCTTGCTACAACCATTACTATTGCTGTTACTGTTATAAATAGAATCAGTGTGTAGCTGAATGTATGATTACTTAAGTGAATTCCTTTTGTATTGAAACAGATGACTTTCTCGTGGTATAAAGTTTTCAAATAGAATTACTCAAGCAGACTTTTACATCATCATCACCATCAAGCATGGATTCTATTGTATATCTTTCACAATCCTCTACACACAAGTGTCCTCACAGATCTGATGAATGTAAGTTTTTTTTTATCTGGTTGACCAACACTGGTCTATGTGCAAAAATCCATAGGAAAACATCCTTCTCCAGCAGTGCCCAACATGCCTTGTTCATCTTACTTAGATGGTTTGTGTGATGGAGGGAAGTGGTCATACAATTACTTTTTTGTGAGGTGCTGTTTCCAGGATTTATTCAAAACAGCATGCAGCATCCTTGTATAGTTCTCATCTAGCTTTTTTTCTAAGCATTTCATTAGAGTCCAATTGGTGCCATCATACAATAGTACTGATGAAGCTACAGCTTGGAATAGATGTTCATATGGTCATTAACCTATCAATTGTAGTCCATGCTTTACCGATATTGCTACTGAGGTATATGAATTGGTCTACTAATTCCAGAGGCTTCATATTTAATGAGATGGTGTCATGTTGATTAAAACACATGAACACAGTTTTATCAGAGTTCATGTAGAGACCAATAATGGCTTGAAAAGTTATTAATTGAACAAGAGAAATTTATTTACACATTTGTGTGTGCTTGTGTGCATGTATATGTTTATCCAACCCCTCCACCATGAGCAGGATGTGACATAAGGTTGATCTTTTTTAAGTAGCTGGTTTGAATTCAGAGTTTCCCTTCTATACTGGTTGCAATGTTAAAGAACCCATTCTGCCCTACTAATCCATAGCTGAGGGAGGAGAGATGGATTCATGCCTTTCCTAAGACCATTAGCATGAAGAGAAAAGCAAACAGCCTCATACAGGATTTGAACTCTGGTCACTATGTCAATTTTCTAAGATGATAACTATTAGTCCATGCACCACTGTGTGTGTGTGTGTGTGTGTGTGTGTTTACTAACAATTATGAGTTTAGAATCTGTTTTTAACCAAGCTTTTCTGATGATAATAACAATTTTATGTTACTTGAGATAAAATATCTAACAAACTCATTTCAAAGATCAATTTACAAAGTGTACTGAATTTGATTCTCATTGGGTGCCCCATTACTAGTACCAAATTAAACCAAGCTTAGTTTACAGTATAAGCATAGAGAAATAGTTATCAAAATAGTCTTGTACTTCATTACAACTGAAGTAAATTCAAGCTTCACTGGATGCTCCATACATGCAACCTTGTGCCAGTAATAAACAATCTTTACATAATTCAGGATGTTAACTTTCCAATATATGAATCCCCCTATTGGTGGGGGTTGGAATACACTGTATCCAAAACTGAGGGGTAAGATCCCCCTAAAAAGGTTTGTCCAGGGTATAATACTAAACTGTTTCTGATCATGAGGCTTCCTGATTCTCTTAAGTGTGTATTTACCCACATGCTCTGCAAAAGGTGATACAATATCAATTTTTAAGCAGAATAAGGAATTTTTGAGTTTTCCTTCTTTTAGACTGGTTGCTTAACCAAGACTAAAGAACTCAGTCTCCAACTATTTTCCAATAGCTGGAGGCAGAATAGTTGGATTCATGCCTTTCCCAAGGAAATTAGTCAGTTGCAAACAGCCTTGTCCATTTACTATAACTATTGCCATCACACTAAACACATATCCTGATTCTCTTCAAGGTTGACAATAAAAGGCAAACAAATTCTGATGTGAGATTAGCCTATTTTTTTTCTAATGCTTTTGTCTTGGAAATGTTAGTTGGAAAAGTATCACTCACTTTGTCCATTTTGTAAATAGCATTTATGATATTGTTAACAAACAAGAAGAAAATAATGGAGATGCATAAAAAAACATCCTTGGCCTAATCCCTCAAGAAGAAAGTAAGAAAAAAATCCCCAAAAGAATCAAATTGCTGTTCATTCAGGGTTGAATTTTCTGACAATGCATCACTTCTTCCTCACCACACCCCCAATTCCATGAACCAATCACATCAGAAATATATCAGCTAATTTGCATCTCAATTTTTCTTCCAATTTTAAGACTTTCAAAGATTCTACAATTATAGGGAACTATGTTCAAGATCACATAGATAAAAGGATTACCAATTCTGGAGAACATGCTATCTATGCCATGGAATTATGTATTTACCCAACCCCTCCACCTCAGGCAGGATGTGATTTAAGTTCAATTTTTAATCAAAGGTTAGAATTCAGAATTTTCCTTCTCCTAGACTGGTTAACAAGGCTAAAGAATCAAGTTTGCCATACTATTTACCCATAACTACAGGGAAAACGGATGGATTCTAGCCTTGCTCAAGGGCATTACTGTGAAGTAAAATATGGACAGTTTTGTCCAGGATTTGAACTTGGGTTGCCAATTCCATTTCCTACAACAATAGCCATTACTCTAAGGAAGTATTATAGATTTTACAAAAGTTTGATTGAATTTTCAAGGAAATATCTTCTGCATTGAAATAACTGTTATTTTTGCTACATTTGTTTGTTGCTTTGATTATTTTTCCTCTTTCTAGTTAATGAAATTTCAGAGAACAAATGGGCAAATGTTATGGTTAAAGAGCCATTATGTTCCAATGACCTACTAGACTAGAACATCTGGTTTGATCAGGTTACCATTGTAAAAGCCTTGTTTATTGGTTATCACCACTAAGAAAGGCCAGTGAAGATATTGCTAAGGAAAGAAAAGAAAAAATGAACCATTATAAAAGGCTACATGGTTGGCTGGAAATAGAACCAGAACATAAAATATAAGAAAGTAAGAAATAAAAAAACAACAAAGAATCATGTGCAAAACTACAATAAACAAGAGAATAGACAAGATTTAGTGAGACAGACCTTCTCAGTTTAATATTAAATCTTGACAAGATTTATATTACCCATTTTTCATAGGGACAGATTATGGAACTTACCAATATTTCTTTGATATAACTCTTGCCTGCAGCTTGGACAGATAACAATGGATGTAAAATGATCTACATTAATCTGGTGAAATAATCTAACAAATACCAACTCACATTTGAGTTGTAGCTTTTTAGCACAAGATTAATAAAAGCGTAAAATAAAAAAAACACTTTAAAAAAAAAACTCAAAGAAATTGATCCCGAAACCAATAAATACAATTTTATAAAAAATAAGACAAGAGAAAATAGATATTATAATTTACTCTTTGCAATTTATTTGCACCAATCATGGCTGGTGGCCTTCACTGAGAAATAAGTGACAACAAATCTCAGCTCTCCAGGATCATTCTCAATATTCTAGTCAATGGTCTGGATCGTCTCGATTCTTTCACTTATCACCAGCACACAGTCGCTTTTACAGGTTCTTTGGGTTTATTTCAAGGGCTCTGACTATGATTGGTATCACTGTCACCTTCATGTTCAATAGTTATTTCAGCTCTCTAATAATTTCCAGGTATTCAAACAGTTTTTCATTTTCCTTTAATTTCACAGCAAAATTCATTAACAGAAACAAAAAAGTCCTTTACTTCTTGTGAATTCTAACAAGATCTTTGTCTTCTGGATTGGTGACCCATTTATATCTCAAAATAGATTAACATTTTTGTGTGTCGCATTATTTTACTCCTTGAGAATAAGAGTACAAGTATAAGAGAAGGAAAACTGAATTCAAACCAGCTGTACTCTTCTTAAAAACAGACCATGTGTTACATCTTGTTCATGGTAGAGGGGTTGGGTGAATGTATACTTTCATGGTATAGATAGCTTGTTCTTTAGAATTGTTGATTATCTTGTCTATGTGGAGTCCAAGAAACAGCTTATACAAGAGATTCAATATTCTAGCCAATTTCAGTAGTGCTGTGGTTTCAACAATTCCATGGATCTCCAGTTTCCCTAGTCTCTTTAATTCTGAGATTGAAAAGAATACTTAAAAAAGTTTTGGGCAGTTGAGGAGACTTACTGTCACTCAAGTTCCAGTGAAAACCACAAGTTACTTAAGCACTTCTTTGTCTAGAGTAACCAGCTGCCAGGCACAGTTTTTAGAATACATATATATATATATATATATATATATATATATTAACAATAGTGAATAAAAGAAGGCGTATATTTTTGTAAAGATTATTTAATACCAACAGTATAAAAAAATACTGTAAAGACCATTTGGAATCTTCTTTGGAGAAAAAAAAATGTTCTTCTTTTTCTTGTTTAACACAATATCTAATGTGAAATTTTCAGTTTAATAATCAATTAATCCTAAAAAAGATACATTTGTAAATTCCACTTATATCCTGGATTTTGTAAAAGAAAATCTAAAAATATAGAAATTTATCCAAAGGCCATAAATTATTTCCATAATTATCTAAAAAAAAAAAAGTAATTTAAGTTTCAGTTTGTATCTCTTGCAATCTATTTATATAATGAACAATATCATTCTTTTTATTTATTATTTGTTTATTTATTTATTTTTTTTTTTTTTGGGGTCCATCCATAACATTTGTTAAGATAAGAGAGTATTATCTGTATGGCCTGCCTTGAATCAAAGAGTTATTTCTTGGCACATTTGTCTTGGACCAAAGTGTAAAGTTTGATTAAATATATTACACAAAAAAAAAGGAAAATAAAATGAAAATCTATATATTTATGTATATTTTTCTCATTTCATATTTATTTTTAACTCTTTAAACCGCTCACAGTGGCTCTCTCACTATTGAAATCCTACCCTAAGTATCATTTGTTTACACTGAAAAATCACTACATGAACACACTGCCATCTTTTGTTTTGTCCATGAACCAATAGATAGTGACCTTTGAAATATCTCATCATAGAGGTAAAAAAAAAAACACCAGGGAAATTTTGTAGGCAGCATTAAAGGAATATTAAATTTTGTATTTTTTAATAATAACAATTTTCATCTACATACTTTTTTTATAATTCTTAAAATATTCACAGAGTTTACATGGACACAAATACTACACTTTGATCCGAGACAGAAGTGCCAAATAATCCTATTGCTTTTTATTGGAACTTTAGTAGTATTTTAATTAAAACAAAAACAAAAATTACAAATATATTGTGGCTTAAACTCAAATCTTTCTGTTTGCTTCAGTTCTTTTGCCAATTTTTAAAGTTTTAAACTGAAATATTGGCAGACCTTAGAAATAAACTTATCAGTGGAAAATATCCTCTTTTCCTTCTGATTAGGTCCTAACTTTTGGGTGTTTATATTTTTCTTCCTGAATATTTCTCGATTTAGATCATTTCTTAGGGATTCTCTACAGATAAGCAACAAAAAGAACTTTTTTTTAAAGTAACCAGAAAAAGTTTTGATTGTTAGATTTTAATTGTCTACGGTTATCTTATGCCAAGATCTTAGAAAATTGCATTTATTGTACATTTATATTTACATTTTTTGTGTAGTTGTTTATTAAGAGTTTTTTATAATAAATTATAATTTTTAATAATAAATTTTTGGCAATAAAAAGGTACTCTACACTCCCTAGATCTTTAATACTGAAGCCTCATCATCATATGCAGTTTAGCCCTAAAATAGAGAATAAACACAATTGAAAGAAAGAATTTGCACAAAAACAATATCAGACATTTGTTCAAGATAGCAACTGATGCTGCTTGGGTAGATTCAGTTTGCCTCGGCAGTCATTCGCACAACTTTCATTTTCATAGGTTTTATTCATATGTTCAAAGTTAGAATATTTGTTTGAGGCCTTTTTTACTCAAATATTTTGTTCAAACTTTAAATTGTTTGACTTCACAGTCAATCAAGAACTGAGGTTCCACTATATATATATATATATATATATATATATATAATAATATATATATATATATATATATATATATATATATATATATATAATATAATTATATTATAATTATAATATAATTATATTATAATAACCGACATGTATTATTTATTATATCTCCGTTTCTAGCTAAAATAGTGTTAAATAATTACTAAATACCAGGCTTCATTTAATTATTTATTTAGTTATCATTCCCACTTTGTTTCCCTATGTTCTCTTGAATATATATATATATATATATATATATATATATATATATTAGAAGACAATCTAGTAAAAAGGTAAAATTTTAAATGGAATCAATGAGTTGAGTTTGAAATTTTTGAGTTTGAGATTGTTTATGTTCATTTGGGAAAAGCATCAATTCAACCATGGATAAATAAACTGGGCTCTTTAGCATTGGTAGGCAACTAGTCTAGGAGAATGATAATTCTGAATTCAAAACTAGCTGAGACAGGTTTAGTGGATAAAAATGATTCAGGTAAACAAAAAAAAAAAGGAAATGGCTTAATACCAACTTCATCTCCACACAACACTTTCCTGATAAAAGTGGCTGGTCGAAATAAGAAAGGAAATAAAATAAAAACATTTAGAGGTTTTTTTTTTTTTTTCATTTTGCTATGATTTGTTTTTATCATTTTTTTTCAACTCAGACATGTAGACACATCAATATTACTATTTTTTCCCTGCAGGGATTTTTTTTTATTTATAAATAAAAAGTAAAATATAAATCGATTACAAAACCTTGTGATAAAAAAAATTGTCTTCTTTCGTATTATGATAAATCTAAGAGTAGTGCCAAAACTACTTTTCCCAGATGTTTAAAAATTTTTCCGGCTTCTCTAGATTGGTTTCATTCGGATAGAAAGCAGATTATATTGTAGCACGGAATGATAGAAGAATCAATGATTTGTAATGAAAGTCTGCAATTGGTGCCTGTACCGTCAATACTAATGCATATGCATGACAAATTTTTGGTTTGGTGTAATTTTTTAAATAACCAAAAACATTGATGCAATGGATGAGATTGTTTTGGTCAGTACTTCACTTATGATGATTACCAATCATAATCAAACAGTCAAATATTCAGATTTATGTTCTAGCATTTACGGCATATCAACCACAGTGGGTCATTCAATGCCGGCAAAGTCTTGAAAGATTTGTAGCAATAGTTTGGAAGAAAAATGTCTAAACTCAATTTTTTTTGTAAACAAATTTTCTATTTAATTTAATAGATGGGACCCAAACAGGTACTACCACCCTGGGTCAGAGTGGACATGGAAGAAATTGTGATGAAGGGGCACTCCACATTCCTGAGACCTGCAGAACTGGAACCTCACCATCAGAGTTTAACGTCATACCCAGGACATGAAGACCCTCAGCCACCATCTTCTAGCACCCATATGATAAAAAAGGTTGGGGCTTTCCATATGGGGAATAGAGTTGGGACAATCATAGGTGCTAGTGCTTGACGTGATCAGCCGATTCATATCTTCAATAGTCTAGAAGCAAATTGAATTGTTCATTAGGAGATAATTTCAGAAATATCTTTATCAAGATTGGCACCTCTACATAAAGATAATCTTTACTGTGTTATTCTAAAACTTATCATTTAGTTTTGAATAAATATTATGGGAAAGCCAACAAAAGTTAAAGACTCTCAATATCTTAATATCTAATTTTGTAGAATTTGCATTCATACTGAACAACATTTTTTTGAATCATCCAAATGCTTTATATAATTGAGATAAATATGAAATGCTAATTAGGATCCTTCACTCTTTCCTAAATAGAAGTAACAATATCATTATAGACTTCTGTTACAGTAGAAATCCAATACTTAACTAAAATTCTCATTATATTTGTATGTAATTGTAATTCACCAAATAATTGAACCTCCACAGTGAGATTTCTTATAAGAGAAATACACTTAAAATGTTCTAACTTGGAGAATAAATCAATTTTCAGTTCAATTTGAAATTGAATGATGATTTTATGAGGGTTTGTATTCATGGGGAATGTCTTTTTTTTAATCATTCAAGTTCTTGATATAATTGAGATAATTATTGAATGCTAATTAGGATCCTTCACTCCTTCCTAAATAGAAGTATCAATATCATCATGGACTGTTAAGTGAAAAACCAATGCTTTTACAGATCTGTCAATATATCAATAACATTCTCACTATGTTTGTATATAACTGTAAACTAGGAAAAACAGCACATTAAAGCAATATTTTTATTAGTGCAATACACTTTAAACAATCTTAGAGAATAAAGCAATTTCCTATCCAATTTGTAATTGAATGATTATTTTGTAGGATGTACATTTTCAATTAAAGCATCAATATCACCATGGACCAATTATACAACAAGGTTCCAATGGTTTATAGGTTGTCTAGTTAATATATAAAGTAATTAAAGTGGTTATCATCCAGATAGTGAGGGAGTCTATCTCCTTTTCACTAGTGTTAGAGCAAGGAGATTGGTTTTTCATATGTGGTGGAGCATCACACCTACCATCAGCTCTTCACTTTACCACACAGATCCCTGTGCTACTCATATGCTGAGTTGGTGAGGGCAGGTATCAAGAACCAGGAACCTTGCGGTTCCTGGGCAGATGCTCTATTGACTGAGAAAGAGTAGAAATGCACTCATTTTGGTTATTTGTAGTTTCATTATTTAAATCAGTCTTTCAGCAAAAATTTAACAGCAAACAAAATTAATATAAAATAGCCTTAAATAAATTAAATTAGCAGACATGTAACATTTTTAATAGTTGATGATAATTTCAATGACATTTATGGAATAAATCAAACTTCTTTTCAGTTAATGATGGGAAGAACTTGTATTAAAAAAAAAAGAAAAGCACACTGTAGCACATATTTACTAATATCCCCCACCAAGCAGGATGTGACACGAGGTCAAGTTTATTGCTGGTATTTGTGCCAAAAATAGTTGAGTTGCCTCAGGTGCCTCAGAGATTGACCCTGACTCTTTTTTAACTTAATGAGAGATCTTACCTGATGCTGAGACAGATAATTATTCACTCTCCAGTAAAATGTTAATAAATTTGGAAGGCACTGTGAGTGTGTGTGTAGGGGGGGGGGTGAAAAGAAGATCTATTTTTTTAAAGAAAATTTATGCAGAAAAATTGAATAAGAAATAAAGAATGATAAAGACAATTATGAAAGTCTCCTTGCATTAGCCGTGAAGTAAAAAAAATCTTCAATTGAAAAAAAAATGATACAACTAATTTTGCTTCTGATGGAAAAGTTAATTTGAGAGCAGTCTGACTTTTTCTGAGAATCAATAAATGAGTTTGTCATCTGTTATAATCAATCAATAACTTTGTTTAATAACTTGACACTAGAGTCAAAATCTTGAAATTAGAATTGAAAAATTTCTGACTTGCTTTCAAATAAAAGTTGATTGTATAATGCGACACGTGCTAAGGTGTTGGAAAGTCTGATAGAAGATATGTTAGAAAAGAGAAGAAAAAAACTGATTTCAATTATAATCAATAAGTTATGGTGTCACTTAGAGCAAGAAGCAAGAATACAAATGTATGACACCCTTATGAACACACATACATACACACACTCAGTTGCAGTACAAATACATGTTGAATGATCGGTTGATTTTAATGGCAAATCAACCCATCTAGGGTTATTTTATGCCCATAGGTTAGGAAATCATGTTCTTTTTTGCTTGTTTTTATTCATCTTTTTCTTTGGGTTTTTTTTTTTTGGGGGGGGGCACATGGTCCTATCAAATTCAAATCATTTTTAAGCAGATCTATTTGACCCATAGATGAGACTAATAGATACAACCACTCCTGATCAATGTGGACCTGAGAGCAATGGCAAGGAAGGAGTACTCAACACTCCACAGATCCAGAACTGGAGCCTCACCACCAGATGCAGTTTAGTGTTATACCCAGGACACCCCTTTTGGGGGAAAGTCTTACCCCTTTGCAGGGGATATAGCAAGCCTATTCTAAGCCATACTGACAGGGTGGAGGTACATGTTGAGGTTCAAGTCCATTTCTAAAAACGGCAAATTTAATTGTAGAGATGAATAACACTCACTCCTAACTAACCAGGAGATAATCAAAATCCAAGAAAGATTCCATCAATAGTTTGATAACAAAAACTTGTTTTTATGTTTTCAGATTAGTGATAAAACCAAATTTTAATGAGATAACAACATAATACTATAAAGATTAGAATTCAATTTTGGAGATAATGACATCTTATTGACATGCCATAAGGCAATCCATGCAACAAGATTGTTTTCTTTTTTAATGAATAAACAAGCAATATCTTTAGTTTTCTTTTTTGTTAAACATCTAGCTAATTTTCTGCTTTTCATTCTCATGTGAACATTTTCTATAATAATTTAATAAACAGATATTACATAATTGCATTGAATAAGCAAAAATTCTATTAATCAAATATAAAATGAAATATGATTTGTCTTCTTCAAAATTAATGAATGTAAAATCTAAGTTAATCTCTTAGCTTTCACATGCAAATTATACAAGGTGCATATGGCATCATCATAAGTTTTAAAACCCAAAGAATATACTCATACACGAAAGGGGCCATTTAGTGTTGCTGAATATCTCAAAGAAAATTGCTCATTGTAGTTTGCCAATGTTTCAACGGCTTTACAATTAAAGTGAATTAAAGCTGGTTTCAAGTCACTCAGATGCCTTGTCAGTAGGGCTAAGAGTACATTGACTGTATTCCCTGAAGATAAGATTCCCCCCCCCACATATAAAAAAAGAGGGGTACCCTGGATATGACTCTAAACTGCATCCAGTAGTGAAGCTTTAGTTCTGGAGTGTGGGATAAACCTCCATTGCCATTACTCCAAGGTTCACGCTGACCTGGAGTGGTTGAACCAGTTATGGTCCCATCTATGGATCAAATAGATCTGTTTAAAAGAAAAATTATACAAAAAATGTAAATATAAACATACAATGAATGCAATTCCCTAACCTCTAGGCATAAAATAACCTTAGATGAGTTGACATGCCATTAAAATAAATCAATCAAGTCTTTCAGATCACAGGAACATATTCATTGTGCTTCTATGTCAATCAAAAATGTTTTGAAGTCAACTTTATTCATAATATGAATCAAGTTAATTTCTTAAGTTTCACATTCAAATTTTACAAAGCACATACTTAATTATCAGAAGTTTCACAACCAAAGAAATAAACTTGAATCATATTGCAGATACTTTGATAAAACAAATACTTTCTCCAATTTTCACACTACATTCCATCTGTCAGAATATAGGGAGTAATGGACTTTAACTTGCTGGCCAATGGTATGTTGGCAGGGTGTTTGAATTAAGAATTTTCCTTCTAGAGTAGCTGCCCTGCCAACTCTACAAGACTCAGTCTGCTTTACCATTTTAACTTTAAATTGTGGGCCAATGGTATGTTGGCAGGGTGTTCGAATTAAGAATTTTCCTTCTAGAGTAGCTGCCCTGCCAACTCTACAAGACTCAGTCTGCTTTACCATTTTAACTTTAACTTGCTGGCCAATGGTATGTTGGCAGGGTGTTTGAATTAAGAATTTTCCTTCTAGAGTAGCTGCCCTGCCAACTCTACAAGACTCAGTCTGCTTTACCATTTTAACTTTAAATTGCGGGCCAATGGTATGTTGGCAGGGTGTTTGAATTAAGAATTTTCCTTCTAGAGTAGCTGCCCTGCCAACTCTACAAGACTCAGTCTGCTTTACCATTTTACCTATAACTAGACAAAAGAAGCTTGCCAATTCCATTTACCTTGTCAATATTCATTATGTTACCAATTCCTCCAGAAATACACTATACATTGTTTTCATGTTATCAAAAGAAAAATAAATTCTTTGAAAAAATAGCAGATAATGATTTTAATGAAAAAAAAAGAAACACTTTTCAGTTCTTCTCATATAATTCATATCATTATATTAATGAAAGCCATGATGATTTCATTTAGAATAAAACCATCTTGATTGGATTGTAAATAACTCAGGTAGCATTTAAGTCTCGCTTAAGATCCAGGCTCAGTTTTATGGATTCAATGGATTTTCCGGACATGTTCAGAATATGTTAAATCAAATCTCTCTTGACTGCACCATAGCAAAGCCATGATCAGCATTTCCAAAGCTGATAATATTTAAAGACAACAAAGGGTAGTTCTTAAAAGAATTCTATTCTGCTATCAATATTCCTTCTGAAAAAAAAAATTTTCAATGCAATTAATATATAGATATACTAAATATACATGTGTACACATATATATATATATAAGTTAGGGTATAGACACAGAGTCAGAGGTACTTGGTGATTGTCAGTTCCACACTACGGCAATTATCAGACCAAGTGATTCATGTATATCACACATATACAGGAATCACTTGGTGTGTGTGCCTGTGTGTATAATTCAAACACATACAGACACACACACACATATATATATATATATATATATATATATATATATTTGCAGCTAGTTAATGTTTAAACAGGTTTGGTTAAAGATCCCAGAACTTTTTTTTTATGATCTTTTCTGTTTTTCTCTTGCTTTCGAGTTAGTTTCTTTGTGTTGGGGTTCAATTGATTGAGGAGGTGCCTCAAATTTTGCATCCAAGCACTTTCAATCACATCCATTGATTGTCTTCAGATTGTCTTTTTTGTAGGTTTTGTTTATTTTTGTTTAGTGTGGTCAGGAGGTTTATTCAGTTAGAAAGGTCCATTATTGTTGTGGATGTGGTAGAGTGTTAGTTATTAAAGATGTTTAAAATGTTAGTGCCAGTGTTGAATGGCAATTTTTGAAATCCATTTTTGTCTGTAAAATGAGTTCTAGTAGCAATAACAGCTCATTTCGTAAAATCGTTGGACATGGACAATTTTTCACCTTAATTGGTTCAATTCGCAATTCCTCTGGTATTTCTGATCAAATTTTAAAAATATTTATATGGTTGGAAAGAAAATAACAATCTTTCTAAATATGTAATTTTTAGGTATTTATGAGTAGTACAGGGATCTGTTCTGTAAAGTAAGGAGCTAATGGTAGGTGTAGCACTCCACCTCAGATGCAAAAACAATCTCCTTGGTCTAGCTCTAGTGAAAAAGTGATAGACTTCCTTGCTGTCTGGCTGATACTGACTTTAGGCCACCCCGACAACTTTACTTACTTATCCATTGAATAATTTTTTACAGCGAGTTAAAATGATATTAAAAAACGAAAACATAAAATATTACTTTTTTTTTCTAGACTAATTTTTACATGCTACTTTGTTTTTCAAAATCTTTATCAATATTCTTGAAATTTTACACTCAATTAGAAGACAACTGGAAGTACAAGCAGGACCTTTGTTTTTTCTAGTCCCCATAGAAGTGAAAATACAATAGAGCAAATTTGAAGGCGATTTCTTCAAAAATATAAGAGAAGCAAAAAAAAAAAAGCACTATACCAGTAATAGAAGATAGAAGATAGTAATAGAATATATAACTTTTATGTGCTTTTAACCATTGAATTATTTTTCACAAGTTAAAACAGTATCATTTTTTTACAGCGAATTATTTGTTTATTATTACACATAAACAAAGCTGCACACAGACAAGGTTTGTTAAGTAAAATTATATAGTTATTCTATTTCTTGTATGTAATACAACATAGCAGGTATCTAAAAAGGTATTTTAAGTCCAAAGTGATGTTATTTATATAAATTAATACTATATATGTGTATATATGCTGTATTAAAATGAAAATGTTGAATAATCTTATGGTAAACTTTTTTTTTAAATCTTGATATCACTACTTCTTATTCCCCAAATAATGGGATCTAGCATGGAGATACATAAGATTTAAGTGCAGAATCAGAAAGAACACAATTTTACATAAGAATGCAAATTTTATCAAAATTACTCCCAAAATGGTGAAGAAATTACTAAATTTCTTATTTTGAAATGGTCTGTGATTTTACATTTTTTAACAAAATCATGTCCACTTTTGTACCCCCAATTTCGGTGTTTTAAATTCTCATAACTTTTGAACCACTGGAGATATTTGCATAATTCAAACAGTTCTGAACTCCATTTACAAAGCTCTATATATCTAATGTGATTGAATAACAATAAACTCAAATTTAAAAAAATCAACTGGGAATGCTAGTTCTAGAGCTTCCCTACTCCTAAAAATTGGTTTATGAAAGCATTTTTACCCAAGGAATCCAAAAATGCTATCAAAAAGTTTGAAAGTTAACTAGTTTTAAATTATTAATGATTTCTCATTTGAAAAATTTTAACTGATGAAAATTTTAAATCATCTTTTTGGTACAAATAGAGTTCAATATACGTGAAATAATAACAGAAAAAAAATTGTCTTAGATTCAATGCCACATTGGGATATTAGAATATGAAAAATCAGAAATCATCAATAACTTAAAATTGGTTGACTTTCAGACTTTTTCGATAGCATTTATTGAATTTCTCCAGCCAAAATGCTTTTATAAACAAATTTTTAGGAGTAGGGAAGCCCCAGAACTCATTTTACAGACAAAAATAGTTTACAAAAAGTCACCATTTTACACCAACCCCACCAAATTTGGAAAGCTAATAATCGACTTAACCCCACCAATTTTTTGAATTGTCTAACTGTAAGTCCACACCTGTACAAAATTTCGGAAAAATTGAAGGTGGGTGACATGGCCTGGATGATTTGATATGGAATTACCCTTATCTAAAAAATTTTGTTGTGTATTTATCATACTTATACTTTTGTATTTGTCTTGTTAGAATATATATTAGGATTATTTTATCAAAACATTTTGCATCTTATTTTCCAAAGTAATGCTAGTGAAGGAATGTTTGGGAAAAGATGTTCATAATATACGTAAAGCAATAATTTACAACCATTATAGAAAGTGCTTCTTTCTGTTGTTTGATGTGCACAAAGTAATTTTTTCAAAAGTGAAGGAGTAACTCTCCAGGGAAGAAAAAGTTCCAGGTGCAGGAGTCAGTAAAGAAGGTCATGCTGGCATTCTTCTGGGACATAAAAAAAAATCACTATTGATTTCCTTGAAAAAGAAAATACAACAGTAAAGAGAACATCCTATTGCCAACTCCTTAGGCAATATTTACCTTATTTATTAAATGGCCTTCATATATATATATATATATATATATATATATATATATATATATATACACCCTTTAACAATGAATGGGTTTTGATTTAGATCCAACAATTATTAAAAGTGTCAAAGGCCAGGGAGTTATTCTGATATCCTAATGTGTCTCTTTATAGCGTTCATTTTTTTTTTCCATCATGGTAAGATTTCTCCACCAATTACATTTTCTGAACTTTCTTATTTTATATTCTTTCTTCTCACAGAAGAATTCTATTAGTGTAAGCCATTATTTAATTACATTAGATCATATAAATACTTCTTGAAATATTCTTTATTTTGTAACCACTTATTAAACTTTGTTTTAATTATAGTAAATGAACAATCTGAATGACGTCAAAGAGGAATTGGTACATATGTGCCCTAATAGGTTTTTATCTACTTTAGATTTGAACGTGGGAACAGTGCCAGAACAAAGGGGTTCAGGAAAAGGTAGTTGCACTGAGGCACAGCTTCAGGGGACGCAAAATCACCCTAACACAAAAGTCTTTGCATTGCTGTAACATAATATATTGCTTAACTTTTGCCATTATACTCCTTGGCAGAAAAACCACACTGCTTGTATCAAGCAGTGTGGTTTTTTCTGCCTTTTCCTGACCCCCTTTGTTCTGGTGAAGCTTTGAAAAATCTGAATCAGTATTTGTTGGCCACTGGAACTCTTGATCCCCTACCCCCACAGATCAAGATGTTGACACAACTGCATAGGATACACTTTACTCCTAAATGAAGGTAAGAATTGCAAATACAATAAGTCCCTAAAAATAAAATTAAAGATCTTTAAGTTTTTAAGACATGGCAGAATTGAGCAAAATCAGGGTGATGGTAAAAGGAATTGGGAAATGTTTTTTTCTATTAATGGACCTAAAATGGATGATGATAATGATACAATGTACTGGTAATTTATTTTTTGTTTTCCCACCATTTACAGAATGCATAAGGTTAATATTAAATCATTCTAAAAATAAATAAAGATTAACAATTCAACAAAAAACAATTGTGACAGTAAAAGAAACTAATCTAAAAAGCAATTTCTGAAAATGTTGCTTGGATAATTTTAAAACTTAATGAAGAATAAAAATGATTTCCCTGAAATGAATGAAACAAGTGATAGTTGTAATTTGAACAAATTGTGTGAGTTGATTGTAGCACAAAATGTCTTTAGTGAAATGAACTTAACTGACATTGTGGAAACAGACTTGGTTTGGTTTGATTTAATGGCATATAAATCCTGTGGGTTATTTAATGCCAACTCTACAATATTCATAAAATAAATCTAATCTTATTATAATGGAGATTGTGTGTTTTTCTGTCTGTAACCGAAACTATATTACTACTCGGCACAATTCCCTTAGTCATTTACGTCACATTCTCCATGATTTTATTTTTATTTTAACCTCAATTATTAATAAAATTGTTTTACCTTATCAATACTGTTGACCATATCTACATACTAACAACATGCAATTATATTTATATATACAACAAAATAGCGGTTTACAGTGTGAACGGGAAGGCTAATTTGCATATTGATATTTAAAATGTGATTTTAATAAATATGTGCTTAGTATTATTGATTTCTAATTGTTTGGTTCTATTTTAATGAATATAAGCAAAAATCTCTTCAATGGATCTTAAATGAAATCCATTAACAAGAAAAATAACTATCATTTTATTCTGAACTTCCTCTTTTAACTTTTAGTTAAATTAGAAAAAAAATAACAATGAAAGTCGAGAGTGATGGAAGAGTAAGTTTCAGTTGTTCTATTTTTTCGATTATACTCTCTCTATTTCAAATATTTTTATCTGCATTCTTATTTAGTTTCATTAGCCTTTCTAATTTAATTCGATATTTTATTACATTAAAACTTAAATACTTGCACCCGGAGGGTGCATATATTTGCTAGTATATATAATATAACAATAGATAATATAACAATACCTAGCATAAGAAAATATCATATATATATATATATATATATATATATATATATATATATATGTTTTGTAAAAAAAAATTTTTAAACAAATTATCAGGATGCAAGATTACAGTAATCTATTTGTATCTATGGAGCGTAAACTTCACATTCCATGAGGAAGTGTTGAACAGTGCACAGTGTTTGACATATTGGCTACACAAGGTTTATGCATTATTTTATACTTGAACAAGAGGAACAACCACAATGTGTGGAAACAGAGCCATCAAATCCAATACTTATACACCATGGGTAAATATACAATCATGTAAATAAAAATCAAAGCTGCTGAAAAGTCCTTGGTTCAGCCAAGAAGAAAAGAACCTAGTCATTAAGCATTCATGCTATTTCTCATATTCATTCTAAAATTCAACACATTTGACACTTCATTTCTCAATTTTTTTAACCCTGCACCCGCCAAAAAAATAGTTCAGTAAAAAATGAATAAATGAATAAAAATCTTCATTTGGTTGGGAATTTTCAACATTTCCTTGTATGTGTGTAAGTGTGTGTAGTAAAATAGAATACATATAACTCTAGATAAAAGTGCACTGTCAGTAGGATTTAGAATATGATGACTGTATCCCCTGCAGAGGAGTAAAATCCCTCTCCAAAAGAGGTGTCTTGGGTATGGCAATTAATTGCATTTAATGGTGAAGCACCAGTTCCGAATCTCTGGGGAGTGTAGAGTACACTTTCATTGCCATTACTTCCGGGTTTACTTTGTCTTGGAGTGGCAGTACCTGTTAGGTTCCCAATCTATGGCTCAAATAGATAGTTTAAATATGATTCATATTCAATAGAGCCATGTGCAAAAAATCTCTTAAATAACTACACAAAAAATATAAATATGAACATAAAATGAACATGATTCCCTAACCCCTAGGCTTAAAATAATCCTAGATGGGTGGATATGCCATTAAAATCAATCAATTAATCTATACACAAAAAATAACAGAAAACACATTTGAATAAAATAAAATAAAAGCTTTAAGATATTAAGAATAAATGCACAATTATTTCCTACTTATTTTTCCTTAAAACTATATTAATTTATATAGTGTAGAGTGATGGTTAACAAGGTTGTCTTTTAATCCAACTTTCTAGTATGATAAGTTTGATCTGCATTGATTGTTGTCATGTTGTGTTTTTATTTTAGTCTGAAGTTAAATATTGTCAAGAGGTGAGTATGTCCAACAATGTCAAAAGTTGATATTCAAACCCAAAATGTACTGGGTATGATGATGATGAGGCTTCACTTCTGGATTTCTGTTGATTACCCCTTCATAGTCATTATTCCCAAGTATACTCTGGCCCAAAGTGGTAGTACCTGTTAGGGTCCCATCTATGACTCAAATAGATATGTTTAAAAATGATTTGTATTAGATTGAACTGTGTGCAAAAAAAAAAAAAAAAAAAAAAAAAAAAACTCTTAAGAAGCAACTACACAAAAAATGTACACACGAACATACACTGAACATGATTTCCTAACTTCTAAGCATAAAAATAACCCTAGACAGCTTGACATGCCATTAAAATCAATCAAATGATAAATGATCAAGTCAAGAAGAAAAAAAATTAAAAGGTGATCTTCTGGGAATACAGGCCTTTTCCACTTGAATGACCCAAAACCTTTATGATACTAAGCTAAGTTTAATCTATATTATAATGAGTTTCTGTATATTTGAATGCAAAAAAATTGGCACAAGTTTTGTTTGCACAAGAGCCATAAAAAAATCTATTCTGAGAGTATAAAGCAATTTTGAATCAAATTTGTAATTTAATAAGTATGAGGTCAGCATTGCACTTAATCACAATCTTTATAATTTCTTAAGAAATATAACTATCAATTTTAGAGTAATTCCCTTTATTTATTCATTTGTTTGAAAAAGATTATTATTCAAATTCCATAAATAGCATGTGACTTAACATTAAGCTTAATGGTTGCTGAGGGTAGCCTTTAAGCGATTAAATATGAAAATCAAATTAGTTGGAACAGAAATTAATTTTTAGCATGAAAGAAGATTTATTGAAACAGGTTAAGAGGTGTGTGTGTGTTTATATGTGGGTGGGTAGGCTGGGTTTGTGTTTGTGTTGTTAGCCAGCAATAGAATTGGTTGTATTTAGCATGCTATTTTCATGCAATTGGCTCTGATCAGATCTCAAGAGACCAAACATCAGGATCATCGTTAAAGGTGCTTATGTGTTTTTGCCAGGCTGGATGGACACACGCAATTATTGATGAAAAATTTCAAATCGGATAAAAGCAGATCCTTCATCATAATTACAGAGCAGAATTAGCAAGAAATTTGTTTGTCTTCTAAAAGAAAAAATTCCAAAAATTTTGATGGAAAATGTTTATGTACATTTGCATAAATGTATAACTTAATGATAAAGTCAAATATTCATTTCTTAACTATCTTTGCCAATGCACTTAATTCTATGCTTCTCTATTAATCACATAGATTGAGCATTATACAGTGAGAATTTCAGATCAAATTTAGGTATCTGTATAAAGCTACAGACACATTAACGACCCATATATATATATATATATATATATATATATATATATGAGAGAGAAAGAGAGAGTTAGGATACCATAAACACAGTTTCAGTGGTGCTTGGTGCCTGTCAGTTGTTTACCTATGCCCTCATCAGACCATGTCTGGGGGAATAAAGTATATATATATATATATATATATATATATATATATACATACATACATATATATAAATATATATATAGTTTGCTATATTTATTAATAAAGAGTGCTTAATATTGTTAATAGAACATATGTATCTAAGTTAGGATAGCATAGGCACAGGGTCAAAAGTACTTGGTGACACAGTTTCTCGCATATGTGATTTGGAGACCAAATGGTTCCCATGCAATGGGTATCCCTTGATATAGTGTTTTGCAGGACAAGATAGACAGGCTGATCTAGTTTGTAAGGCATTTTGGGAAGAGTACTTTAGTTTAAACTGTGTACTTATTTACATGTCTATTTGGTATTAATTTTGTGATTTGTTAATTTATTATGTTTGATTTATTATTTTCTAGTGATTTCATTTATTATGTGAGTTTTTCAAACTAGCATCAGACGATGGTCTTTAACTGGTCTGAGTGACATCAAGTCTCCTCAGATCTCCAGCACTTTTTTGAGTATTCTGCATAACCTCTACATAACCTACACTTGCCATTCTGTTGCATATAATCAATTTTTGCTTTTGGTCTTCGTGGTTTTATTTTGTGCAACTATTAAAAGAGATTCAGTTTCTCTCTTGAGGTTTCCCTTTCTTAGCCATATTCAAGTCTTCTCATATGCAATCTCTTCAGTTTGTCATTTGAAGTATGCATATTGTTGTTTTTCTTGCCATTTCTTTCTATATATTTTTGTTTGTCTTTATGTTACCATTGCTGCTATAATTAGTCTTTTTTTTCCTGTATTCTTCAACTCCTTGGATTGTTGAGTCCTCAGATTGTAGCATCTCTGCAATCTTCAATGCTGGCAAGTCCTCTTTCTATTCTTGACACATATAGTCTGTCTATCTAATCTTTCAGGTATAAAGCATTTTGTATTATTATTATTATTGTTGATGTATTCTTGTTTATATCTTATTCAGTTATTTCTTTTAAATAAGTCTTTGGTATATATATATATATATTCATTCATTTGTAGCATGAACATGGAATCAACATCTGATTATTGACAGTTTCTCTATGCAATCTTTATATATATACTAGCAAATATATGCACCCTCCGGGTGCAAGTATTTAAGTTTTAATGTAATAAAATAATATCAAATTAGAATGGCTAATGAAACTAAATAAGAATGCAGATAAAAAAATTTGAAACATAGAACAACTGAAATTTACTCGTCCATCACTTCCGTCTTTCATTGCTAATTTTTTGAATTTAACTATTTAGTTAAAATAGGAAGTAAAGAATAAAATTACAGTTATTTATTCTTGTTAATGGATTTCTTTTAAGATTTATTGAAGAGATTTTTGCCCATATTCATTAAGATAAAAGCAAACAATTAGAAATCAATAATACTAAACACATATTTATTAAAATCAAATTTTAATATGAATATGCAAATTAGCCTTCCTGTTCACATTGTAAACCGCTATTTTGTTGTATATAAATACAATTGAATGCTATCAGTATGTAGATATGGTCAACGGTATTAATAATGTAAAACAATTTTATCAATAATTGAGGTTTAAGATAAAATAATAATTATGGAGAATGTGACGTAAATAACTAAGGTAATTGTCACTTGAGTAGTGATATAGTTTCGGTTACAGACAGAAAAACTCACAATCTCCATTATAATAAGATATATATATATATATATATATATAAATAAAAATAAACAAATTTTTGGTACAGCTAAATTTATATATAATTTTAAAAAGTATGATACTTTATTGATCAGCAATCTTAAACGAGTAAAAACAAAAGAGAGCGAAAGAAAGGAGAAACTTAAAGGGCCCTTTTGACCTTAAGTTTCTCCTTTCTTTCACTCTCTTTTCTTTTTACTCATTTAAAATTGCTGATCAATAAAGTATGATACTTTTTAAAATTATATATATATGTATATGTATTTAAATTAATATTTAAGCTATCAGCATCACTGTATACATACAGTGATGCTGATAGCTTTTAAATTTGGTGCGTCCTGGGATGCACATATTTGCTTTGAAGGAGTCCCCAGGAAAATTTATGGCTCCCAACTAAAGCCGTCTAACACCTACCTTGTAACCTATCCTGTGTAATTCATTTCTAAGAAACTATTAAAATGCATTTACAGTTAGTTTGAAATGGTGGGGGAGGAAAAAGGGAAAAACAATGGGACACATGGATATGATTTTACTGCATCCTTTTAGATTTTTATACACCAGAGACACAGGACGCATACCTATCACTATATATATATATATATATATATATATATATATATATATATACCTTATATGTATATATATATATATATACCTTTAGGAGTCTAGCGTAAACTCAACGGAACACAAAATAGAAAAACCAAATAAGTCTCAATTTTAACAGTTGCAAAAAGAAAAAGAAACTAAAATAAGTCTGGATAATAAATATTGAGAACTTACCAATATCTATTCTCCCAACTTTTTTAGTTTCTTTTTCTTTTTGCAACTGTGGAGTTTGTTTAGAGAACTGAATTAGCAACAGAAGTTAAAGACCCAGGTTTCACCAAAAAGATAATTCTGATAGGATAGATAGGTATATAGTTTAACTCATACACAAGTGTCTCTTTTTTTTTCTTCTTTTAAATCTGAGACAAAGTATTCTTAATTAGGTACATCAATATTTGTAACTTGATGAAAAGAAAACATTTATTTTATACAACAAATATTTATTTTTCAACATTAGCTCTTACCTTTCCAATAATCCAGTGCTTCACTATTTGTTGTAAAGGTTGGTTGGTTGGTTGGCATAACAACCCTCTTCAGGTCATTTGACGGATCAAGTCATTTTGATCAACAACGGACTCAGGTTGCTTACAGTACATGCTATTGCTTAAGTGGTCACTCAATCATGTATTGAATTGAACAGGCCCTTGTTGCTTAACTTTACTGATCTAGCAGGGACCAGCATGACTTGACCATAATATTTGTCACAGAGAACATGTACATTATACAGTAAATATATCAGATCAAAATTTAGCAGTTACCTGTGTCAGGCTGTAAACATATTGATACATACTTGTATATGTATTTAACCAACACCTCCACATAAGCAGGATGTGACACAAGGTCAATTTTGAAGTGGAGTTTAACTGGTTTGAATTCAGAGTTTTTCTTCTCCTAGACTGGTTGCCATATCAAGGGTAAAGAGCCCAGTCTACCCTATTATTTACCCATAACTGGAGAGAGAATATTTGGATTTATACCTTTCACAAGAGTATTAATGCAATGTGAAATGCAAACAGCCTTGTCCAAGATTTGAATTTGTATTGCTGTGTCCATTACCTATGATGATAACCATTACACCACAGCACCTCCACTCTTGTATACAACCTTCAAGAGAATTTATCAATTCAAATGTTGATCTTTGAAGTCACTGATAGCAAGTTTGATTTTTACTGAGTGTCCCACCCATGCCAAACATAAATGCTTGTCAGATTTGGCATTTTCTACTTTAAGAAAAAAAAAACAAATATTTTTTATAAGAAGTAAATTATAAAGAAAAGAATTTTATAAATATTTGTAAAAGGAAAAAAAGTCAGAAGATAAATACAGGTACAGTGTGTTGTTCATCGTCTTATTTCTAGATCCCTGCCCCCCACAACATCCACTACCCTGAAATCAAGCTGGTTTTATCTCCCTCTTTCAAGTGATATATTTGAGGTATGTGACTTTCCCAGGTGATGTTAGTTTTTTGAAAAATTGATTTTGTCAAAATATCTCATTGATGTCACTACTTCTATGAAAGCAACAGAACAAAATTGTCCTGCTCTTGGCAGCAACATATGTAAATATCACTACAAAAATAAAATCCTACTTATTGCTATATGAAAGCTTCAAACTACAAAGAAAACTTTTATACTTTATATTTTGACTGCTTTTATCACATTGCAGTAAAGAAATGGTAACACAATGATGCAGTCAGGTTTTTAAATGGTATTACACTGGAATGATGAATATTCTATCTACAACATAAGAATTGCTCTTTTATACTCAGATAAAAAAAAAAATGCAATATATCTATATAAAAAAAAATATTGAAAGTGGATTAATACTCTACATATTTTTTCATGTTTTAAGTGAAAAATATTTTCTGCGAATAGATTTGGTAAATATCTTTATAAAAAAATCAAATGATATCATGATGTTCATAAAGGAAAATATTGAAATGATATCAGCAATAAGTCTTGCAATATTTTGGTAATGTGAAGCACAATTCAGCAGCTCTGGATGCTTTTGCCAAGGTTGTGAAGGCGAAGAACTAGACTGGACTGTGAGATGCCAAGCTCGGAAATTCTCCAAGTGTCACTCGCCAGATTTGCCTCTATGGCTTGGAACACAGCCTAAGAATCTGCATTTTTTGGCCTATTTTATCTTGCCTGATCTTTGAGGTTCTTACAGACCAAGAGAAATTTCTTTAACCATCTGGTTATATTGAATAGCAATTCTTCTTCAATTCATATCTTCAATCTTTTATACTAGGCTGAATCCTCTGGTCTTCTTGGATTGACTTGAGTTGGCTTTATCTTAATCTTCGTTGTCTACTTCTTGTTCTTATAAACAAACACCAAGATTTAGTTTATTTTTCAACATCTTTATTCTTCAAAAACCCATTTTAATCATAAGGATGAAGAAATAGCCATTCTATACATCTATTTGCTATGATGCCTGGGATTACTCTCAATACTAACAAACCCATTCTCATGATCAGATGGCCACATGATAAAACTAACCAATAAGAGAACTGCTAACAGGTCAGCTAAAGATTACTACCTGTCTATCAAATTACTGGTTATTTTCTATGACTCTTCTTAATGAATTACCAGTTAACATGTGAATTCAAATATTTTAAATTCTATATTAGCTTTACAAGATTAATAGGCAATCTATTCATTATATAACAGTTACTGTTATGTTATCAACTGCACCTTCACCTTTCACACAACAAATATTTTTGTTATAACTCAGTTCAAACTCAAAAAGCATGTTCTCAAATTAGACTATGTTCCCCATTCATTTTTTTAACTTTCAAATTACTCACGGAGTGAAAGCAATGCACAACATGTCAGCCCACCAACTACAGCAGGTACTTTCTATGGCTTAAACTGTTTCATTCACAAGATATATATGCCACAAATTAGCTTACATATTTACAATATTGTAAACTTTTGTGTCACCCTTGTAGAAATATTCTAAATGAGGACAGTGGATATTACTTAAAATTTCTAGTCAGCAACAATTTCTCTTCTAATGAAATGTGTGGTAGAATTTAGGGGAAATATTCATGCTGAGAGTATAAATGGCTTGGAATGACAGTAGGATGGAAAATATGAGAAAGTGAATAGAATAGTGAGTAGATTAGCTGAGAACCATTTATCACAGAAATGACTGAGAATTAATATTAGCCATGGACTGAGAAGTTTTTCAATTGGTTATGCTTTGAAATAAGAAATACACTGATTGTAAAAAGAGTAAGGACATCAATATTTCAAAGCTACACAGACAAGTTGCAAAGGAAAAGATATCAGAATTAATTGGTAAAATATTGAAAAAAAAAAAAAGAAATCATATTTCTTAAATCACTTCCAGCATATTTTATTATTTATATTTTTATGCACTTCATCATTTGAATCTGTTTTGACAGATTGGTTGATCTTGATGGCATGTCAACCTGCTTAGGATTATTTTATGCCTAGAGGTTAGGGAATCATGTTCATTGTACATTCATATTCACATTTTTTGTGGCTATTATATACATAGTCTACAAAAACCTTTGATAAAGGATGAAGGTAACTGAAATATTAAGAGAAATAAAGAAGATTAAGAATACAATATTCATCACTTTGATTTGTTTTTTTTACTCTTTACCATATTCTTATGAGCTCCTAAGACTACTCAAAAGATTTTTCCAACAGCCATCATATATATATATATATATATATATATATACATACTTGTGTAGTTGTTGTGTATATATATGTGTGTGTATTTGTGTGATTTATATGTACATTATCACAGTGTTTATCATAAGCAAAGTTCCAGGGACCAATACTTTGATCTTTGACAGAACAGATAATCTGATCTTAGGTAGAATTGTCAATCCATACATATTCTTATCATTTCTATGAGTATTATGAGAAATTATCAAATAAACTTTTGTAATTTTTCATTAAATTCATCAACACAAATTTTGGTGGATTTTACAATGTTTTCTTACTAACTAAAAATGTTTTTTTTTAAGCTAGTAACTATGTTTTTGTAAGGACTTATGAGTTGATAAATATTGTTGAGAGATTAATATTGTAGTGGTCATTGCTCATACTATAAATATAAACACAATGAAAGAATTTTTTTTAGTTTTGATTTTTTCAGTGAAGAAAAAGTCATGAACAAAAGAGGAAATTTTTTATAAATTTTCAGCAAGTTAACATGGTTAAACCAAGATAAATTTGAATTAATTTGAGACACAAAGTGAGGGTTTAGTTTAGTATTATACATTCATTGTAAATCAAACCTATGACTAAATTAGAAATGTTCAAAAGCTAACAGGCTATAAATATATATCCATGTCCAATTAGTAACTAGAGAAAATTTGTTGGTCAAAGTTTTAGCCATCATTCAATAATCCAATGACAGATTGATGGACATTTACAACAATGAACAATTATGAAGATAATAATAATGGTTTGTCACAATGATGATTTTATTTAGGAGTGAAGGATTATAATGAGCATTTTATTATTATATCTGTTATTTTGAGAATTTGGATGATTAAATCATGATGTTGTTCAGACCCAGCAAAGTCATTCCATTTTTAAATTAGACTAGAAATTGCTTCATTTTCTGAATCACTGAATTTTAAGTGAATTGTTGTAATAAAAATCTTGTTATATCATTATAGATTTGTTGTCATGACAGGTTAATAGGTCATCTAGTATATATACAAATATATATATATATATATATATATATATATATATATATATATATATAAGGGGATACTGAACAATACTCAACCAAGAAGAGAATTAGTTTTTGATTTTTTCAAAGTGGAGGAGGTGAGGAAAGATTTAAATAAAGTGGAATAAACTTAAGAAACAATGTGCCAAGAATGTTGAACAATGGAAGGAATATATGAGATACCCTGTATATTTCATGCTTCAATATTAATCCTTTCTAAGTTGGGCTAAGAATTTTTCAGCATCACTTTACACACACACACACACACACACAACACACACACATCGCATATATATATATATATATATATATGCTTTTATGTATTTACTTAACCCCTCTGCACACGCAGGATGTGACATATGATCAATTTCTTTAGCAAAGTTTATAGGGTTTGAATTCATTTTTTTCTCCTAGATTGGTTGCCTAACAAAGGTTAAAGTCCTCATTCCACCCTACTATTTACCCATAGCTGGAGGGAGAATAGTTGGAGGCATAACTTTCCCAAGGGTATTAGCACTATATGAAATGCAAACATTTCCTTCAACAATAACCATTAACTATGTGCCTATATATGATATTAGTTATTTTAGCAGACCCTTAACCTTTTTCGGTTAACTCTTAACATCCTGTTCAGAATTTTCTAAGTCCAGAGCCCCATTCCTATAAGGATCTATAAAAAAAATGGCTAAAAATGGCCCTTTCATTTAAAGTTACCGGAGATATTTCCCTTAAATCAAAGACTTCTAAATATATTAAATATTACATTTAAACAAAGGTTATCATTTGGGGCAGATTAGGAAATGTGACTTCTGGCCGGATGGAATAAGGTGGTATAGGATGTTAGGGACTTTTCCTCTACTACTATAACTAATATTATTATTATTACTGCTTCATATTTGAATATATATTTTGGATAATTTACTAATGCAACGGAAAGGTTAAAGTGGCAATTGGATACTATATATATATAACAAAAGTTTTCAAATGGCTAATAACAAGAGCTTTACATTACATGCACACAGACACACATATATAAAACTAAAGTTTTAGATTGGCTAATAACAAGAGCTTTTTATATAACCTTATAGTCTCTTTCCTCTTTTAGAAGGAGTTTTAAAATTGCAACTGAATTCTAAATACAGAATTTGTTGTAAATATATTTTTGCATTTAGCTAACTCAAAAGATTCTAACTTGCTCTCCTCTAACCAGAAAAAGCAGAAAAGATTAAAAAGGAAAACAAAAATGGAAAAGATCAAGTATCCAACTTTTTTGTGATGAGCTGATTCAGCATAAATGACACTTTGTTTTTTGGGGGTCCAGAATAGAAGAGAGACAAAACACATTGCAGATAAACAAAAACAAAAAAAAGTTTGAAAAAAAAACATGAAATATATCAATGGGAAAGTAGAATAAAAAGTTAAAAATAAGAAATAGGAGAGGAAGAGGAAAAAGTAAAAAATATCAAAAAAGGCAAAAGCTCTTTATATATAAACAGCAAATCTAGAAATGGCATGTGGAATATATACAACTTAGCTTAGGCATATAAAGGGGTGTTGAAAAGTTCTTGTCCTTACCAAAAAAGGAATTTTGGGGGAAGAAATTTCAGAAATTATGAGGTGTACAGAATAAATACAAAATATAGTGTTTCATGCCTTTAGGTCATTAATTTCTTGTTTACTTCAAGAACTTATCTGCATCTTTTTGTAATTTTGTTGGTGTTTGTTCTAATCACTCAAAATTAGAACAGTGTGCTGGAAACTATAAGATACTCATGATTGATTGATTGATTTTAATGGCATCTGGGATTAATCTGGGATTTTTTTATGCCTAGAGGTTGGATACATTTACATTTTTGTGTGTTTTCTTAAGTATTCTTGTACACAATTATATAGTTTCATATATTCTTATCTAATACTAATAATTTTCAAACAAATCTAATCAACTGATAGTTAGGACCATAACAGGTACTACCACTTCAGGTCTGAGTGAATCTGGGAGTAATTGCAATGAAGAGATACTCCAGAATAGAAAAGAGACAAAACTGAAGCCTCACCATCTGATACAGTTAAGTGCCATTACTCCTTTTGAGGAGCAGTCTTACCCCTCTCCAAGGAATACAATTAGCATATTCTAAGCACCACCGACAGGATAGAGGTGATGAGTAAAAGGAAATAGAAACAAATATTTTTTAAATCTTATTCTAACAATAAAATTGTACATTTTCATACAAATAAACTTTGATGAAAAAATAATCAAAAATATTTTAATTTTTTTACAGCTTCACTATATTATTAAGATTATTATTATATATATTAAGATGTATCAAAATATTTTCATTTTTAATTAACTTTACTTCAAAGCTTACTTCATGCACACATATAACAACTATCTCTCTCTCTCTCTCTTGCTATATATATATATATATATATATATATATATACACTTACTTCATGCACACATATAACTCTCTCTCTATATATATATATATATATACACACACACACACAATGTACGTATATGTATAAGTTATTTGTGTTAAGAGAGAAATATGATAATCTAAATACTATTTAAGGACTCTTCTATATTTTGGAATGAGAGTAGTTAACCCATCTTTCAGGAATGTTTGTCACAGTTAATAGAAATGCATAGGAATGTTGCTGAGGATATTCAGGTCTGAAAGAATTTTAATGTTTTAATAATTTATAGCAAATCTTGATCACCATGATTCATTATAACTGAAAAGCAACTTCAGCACAAATTAACATAAGAAAATCTCACAAACTTCAAAACTTTTTCTTTACCTAAAAGTTATTAATCATAAAATCTAGGGAATAAGACATTTTGGGGCAGATTTTGAAAATTTCATATAAAGTAAATAACATGGTTAAACAAAGATAAAGTTGAATTAATTTGACAGACACAAAGTGAGGGTTCAGTTTAGCATTATACATTCATTGTAAATTAAACCTATTACTAAATTAGAAATTTTCAAAGGTTAAGATACAGAAATACTTTTTTAAAAAAAGCTTATTTTCTAAATTTTTTGGAGGGAAATATTCTCAAAAGGATATGCATCCACACTGCACCATATTAGCATGTTATGGTGAAAAGGAAAAATACCTACATGCAACCAAATATATACAAAGAATGATTATTTACCTTTGGAACTGGGCTTCAAAAAATGTGTCTCTCTTGAAATGTTGAAAAGAGAAAATCATATTGGGAGAATCCAAGTTCTTTTTATATTGGTAAAACCGGAAATCAGGAAGATAGGTGAGGGGAGAATAAAAAACGCTGAGTAGAAAAGCTTCATGTTCTTTATTCATTTTTTTTTGTCTTTTCTCATGAGGAAGAAAAGGCAAAGAGAATCAGTAGCCATTTGTATATGTGAATATGCTTGAGTAATTCTACACTTTCAACAAGCAACCCTGACCGATGGTAGGAGAAAGTCCAATCAGGTAAGTAAAGATATTCTTTTTCTACCCGTCAGCCTGTCAGGTAACAATTTTCACCTGAGATTTAAAAAAAAAAGAAGCTTTCACCGTTGTGAACGAAGAAAGAAATACTTTAATGAGAGTTTGGCCATGATATGAGGATAAAATTTTCACTTGGATTGGTTCATTTCAAAATCTTTGTAACTGGACACCTGTCAATGACTGGCAAACGCTGTTTTCTCCTTCTATCAAAGTTTAACCTTGTCATATTTTTTCATTCAAATATCAATCTTATTTTGCTTCTTTTTCTTTTTTGGAATTTCTATATTGGCTAATTTTGTTGTTGATTTTTGGCTTTTTCTATTTAGCTTTTTGGCCATCACTCAAAATTACCTGTGCGTTATGTTGGCAATTTTCACTTAGAGATTTAATTTGCTTTTGATAAATAAGTACTAGGGTGAGTCAAAAGTTTTGCAATATTTTAATAACATGAGGCACAATTCACCAGTTCTGAATGCTTTTGCCAAGTTCATGTTGGTAATAAACCTCAATGGATTCTGAGATACCTAGCTCACCTGATACTCTCTGAGTGCTACTCTTTGGATTTGCCTCTATGACTTGGAGTACAGCCTCAGAATCCATGGTTTTAGGTTTACATGACCATAATTTATTGTCTTGCAATCTGGTTTGGTTTGTTTTGTTTTACTGCATATCAACCTCAGTGGGTTATTTAATGCCGATAAAGTTTTGAAATAAATCAATTCTTAATGGATAATACAATTTTTTTATAAAAACATTTTTCTATTTAACCCCTAGATGGGACCCTAACAGGTACTACCATTCCGGGTCAGAGTGGACCAGGGAGCAATGGTGATGAAGGGGTGCTCCACATTCCCCAAACCTCCAAAACTGGAACCTCACCATCAGATAGAGTTTAACGTCATTCCCAGGACATGTAGACCCACAGCCACCGCCTTCTAGCACCCATATGATAAAAAGGGATTGGGGCTTGCCATAAGGGCAATAGGGTTGGGAAAATCATATAGGTACTAGGGCTTGACGTGACCAGCCAATTGATCGGAGGGGGCCTCTCCGACCGCCCGTCTAGCCCAAGATAGGGCCAAAGTGGAGTATTGCATGTCATGAACTGCTCATCCACCTGGGCTCTATCCTTAAGCATCACGGGTTGTCACCCACGGCCAACAGGTGGCCCCATTGGGGGAGTCTTACCCCTCTGCAGAGGTGCAGTCGGTGCATTCTAACGCCCCAGCTGACAGGGCGGTGTCTTGCAATCTGAAATTTCTTGAATCATATGGTTACTGTACCATGATCAGCTGCACCTTTTGCACAGAAAATATTTTTGATTGCTTCCACAGCATTATGACCCAGTTCAAACTTGTAAAGCATAAGTTTCAAAATTAGACTATGTTGCACGTTTATGTGTGTGACATTCAAATCCTACATGGCATTAAGCAATAAACAACATGCTAGTGCATCAACTAGAAAGCTACTGTCAACCACTGTGGGTACATTCAGTCACATGATATACATGCCATAAACTACCCAAATATTGCAAGAGTATTTTCATGCACCGGTAGTTATTACATCCCTTACTTTTCATGGTTCTCCTATTTGACTCTAGGAGACATGAAAAGTAATTACCTCCCATTTCTGCAAATAGCCACAAGGTGGCATGGTCAACAATACATATAAAAAGGAAGATACCAAAATCAAACTCACTCTGACTGCCTACATCGACAAGAAGTAGCAATGCATGGGTTGTGTTCCTGTTTATAGACAGGGGGCTTTGATCCTCCCCCCAATAATTCATGTTGCATGGCGTACTATAACATGTCTTTATATTCTTATTCAGTACCAGTTACATATCATACTAAATACTTTACCTTCCATATAAGGACATTCTTATCACTTATGTTGTATTCTATTCTGTTAAGTTTGTACTGGAAATAAAATATCTTTTATTACTTTGTCATGAATTGTTCTCACATTTATTCTATACAAGAAAACAATGTCCAACTAATTTATAGTGATTAAATTGAAAGAGTTTATGTGGCATAAACTTTAAGTTTTTACTATCAACCACTTTAAATTTAACACAACTGAATATTTTCTTCTTTTCTCTTTTTATAATTATTGATTTAATCTAATAAGAAACAATTTTTTAAAACCTTGATTTTTTTTTTGTTAACCAGAAAAGCATCACAGGAGAAAAATCATTAACTTTGGTTTCTGCCTTGGAAATTTTCATCTTAATGTCTACTTTATACAGTTACGCAATAAGATAAAGATTTGGTTTAACTAAACAGACACAAAATAAGTGTCCAGTTTAGCTTTATATTTACATTGTAAATCGAGCCCTCTCACTAAAATTTTTTAAGGTTTTAAGATTTTCAAAAACTAGTATACTAAAATGATTTCCCAAAGTCTCATTGAAAATTTTGGATCGATATATAAAGCTGTTCATGAAAAAAATTATGAGAGAAAAAAAAAGAACACTTGGTGAAGATTAGATTGTTATATACATAAAAATATTTTTATAAGTAGATCAAGATAAGTTTAAGTGCAAAGATTATGAGTCATAAATATACTTCAAAATGATTCTAATATAAAACAATGTGACTTTTTCCCTGTGTTCCTTTGTTTCTCTGTGAATAACTTCAGTGATGATAAATCAAACAGATATATGAAATAAGGTGCATGGTGTAATGGTTACCATAAGAGGAAATGGATACAAGACAAGTTCAAATCATGTACAAGACTGTTTGCATTTCAGATAGTGTTAATATCCTTGGGAAAAGTATTAATGCCTCTATTATCCCTCCAGGTATGAGTAAATAGTAGGTCAGACTGGACATTTTAACCAGTCTAGGAGAAGGAAAACTCTGAATTCAAACATGTTAAACTCCACTAAAGAAATTAGAAAGTATCCTACTCATGTGCCGGGGTTGATATATATATATATATATATATATATATATATATATATAATATAAAATATAAGATTTAAATATTTGAATTGACAGAATAAACAGACGAGTGAGAGTTACATTATGTCTATGTAAAGTGCTCAGGTACTACACTGATCCCTTGAAAAGATTACAGACAGAGGTCGATGGAGTAATACTTTGAACCTAGGCAGATTGCACAGATACTACACTGATCCTAGATAGAGAGCCACAAAGTGAAACTTTGATCCTAGGCAGAGTGCACAGATGCTACACTAATTTGAGACAGATGGAGTAACACTTTGATACTCAAAAATGCAGATCCATCCATAAATAATCTCATTATTTTTGACAGGTAATATGCTAGTTGAATACATAAAAAAAACAAAGAAACCTGGGTCAGATTTTTGTCTCCATCAGTATGTCATTTAATATCAGTGATGCAAATGAGTATTGGGGAGGTCCACCTATAAACATACATCACTTGCAAAGGAAGTCTCTACTCACACATCTCCCTCCCCAAACCTGTGATGTTGATGCTTGTACTTATGATGATGATGAATAGTGACCATTCTTGTAATCCTTTCATCTCTTTAATAGAAATTCCTTGCAACAAAAAGGGAAACATTTTAATGCATTCTCTGTCATAATTCTTTATTGATTTTTTTCTAGTTTATGATTTGAAGAACTGATTCTTTACAAAGTAGGCCTCTTTACTTCAACAATGGTAAGAGAGTTCAGTATGGCTCCAAAGTATAACATTCCCCCTCTCTCTCACCCACTTGCATACATCTTTGTTCTTCTTTTGTTTCACCACTCCTTCTCTTATTCTGATTCTCTTTGTAGAAAATCAACTTTTTCTTTTGTTTTTATCACTTGTCAAATTTAATCCATATTCACATGCAAATGTCACAGATGAGATCTTAGTGACTGCAGCATTAAACTAAAGTCATTTATTAACATTCTGGGAATATGGAACATCACAAGAAGAATTTCAGATTTTCTTTCTTTTCTTTCTTTTAGAGAAATTAACATATTCAATGCAATTTAACCCATTAGTCCTGATAATTACTATTTGGATTTTACTATACACCATAAACCCACTATTTTGAACTGATGGCTATTTTGTTATAAATCATAATATTTTATAATGTAAGCCTGATATTTTGAGCTAAATATTATTCTACTATACACTGTGAGCCTAATACTTTGGGCTGGGCATTATTTTATCATATATTGTAAATCTGATATTTTGACCTGAATATTATTTTACCATACACTGTAAGCCCACTATTTTGGTCTGAATGCTGGTTTACTATACACAAAAAAACTGATATTTTGTGTTAAGCATTATTTTATCATACTCTATAAACCTGATATTTTCAGTTAAATGTTATTTTATTATACACTGAAACCCTGATATTTTGAACAGTGAGATATGGTACAGTATACTATACTGTTAACATTTTAAGCTAAGCATTATTTTACTATGCATTGTAAGCCCAATATTTCAGGTGCTGGACAATCATGTTTGATGAGGATGATGATTATGAGCAACTATTGCTTAATATATAACTCTTTATGGAATCCTGGGATAACTTTGAACAAAGATGCCTGCAGCCTGGAGTAAAGTTTGAATATGTATTTTGGTTGATTTGGAGGGGGGAATTTGGTAAATTAAAATACATAACATTTCATGGCAACGGAGTTCAAGATTTCAAAGGGTTAAAGAAAACAAACAAATTGATAATTGGTAAATTCTAATATTTTGTTAAAGATTATTATTGAATTTAACTTTATTTTGGGAAATATTTGAGACAAAATTTGCCCCAATTAGACTTTTACAAAACAGTTGAAGAAAAAGCTAGAGGTGAACTACACAAAGATGCTATATCCTGTTTTACACAAATCCTGGAAGCAGCGCCCACCAAAATATCAGCTGTAAGGCCACTTACTTCCCATCTCACAAACTATCCAAGTAATATATGAAAGATATGCTGGGCAGTGCAGAAGAAGCAAGGATGAACTCATAAGCAACATTCTCATATGGACTTCTATACTTGGACCCATCAGTGTTGGTGGACTAGAAAAAACTTGCATTCATCAACTCTGTGCAGATGCTGGATGCCATTTAGAGGAATTGCCAAAAGAGCAAGGATCCATATGGACAGATGGTGAGAGAGAGTTAAGAGTTTCCATGATGTTGACACACCTTGATGTTGATTATGATGAAGAAAATGGAATCAAAGAACAAAGTTCAAATCTTGACTACATCTGCCAGTGTCACATCTTCAGTAATCCTCTTGGACTAACAAAATTATAATCCTCTTCACTTAACCATTGGGAATAAGATATTACCACTGACATTTTAAGAGAATAGAAATGGAAGACTGTTGCTAAAGAACAAAGCCATCATCTCAAAAATGAGAATTGATATTATTGTCCAGAATAAGTCTCAGCTCACCACCATTATTTTTAATTCACTCATGAAATTCAAAAATTCAGAGTCCATTTATCTTGCTAAAAGCAACTAATTTGCAAGGCTAAATTCTATGCATTAATTTTCTTAAAATGAATTGCCAGGAGTTTGAATCATAAATAATAGGGGAACAACAACACTCGCAAAATGACAATATTTTACATCTACAGTTATTTTCTTTTTTTTTTTTCTTTTTTTTTTCTTTTCTACATGTTTCTATTTTGTAAGAAAAGATTTATATAATATATGCAGAACTTCAGCAAGTTGGTATTTTGCAGTATTTTTACTTTTTTTTTTATTCCTGCAAAAAAAGTATGTATTAATTTTGCTTCTGTCAACAATTTTTAGCCTAAAATGTTTTTGATACAATTAAATGCACTTGCTTTTTCATCTCTGTATTTTGAAGTTCTCATAAATATTTGCTCCTTATCATCTGATAAATTATAGATTATTGAATGAGATTATTTAGAGAGTCTAACAAATCTAAAGTCAGATAATACACAAATCTTTTAAAGTTCCATATTTAGTATTATAGTCAATATCTAAATACAAGGTAAGAAGTACGGAGCACTTGGTGACAATCAAACTCACTAACAAAAACCTGCAAGACTAGCTTGCTAACTATTACACAATGCAAAGGGATTGAGTTATCTACTAAGCTTAGCTTGATTTATCACAAGATTTATCACAAGATGTATGGAACACCCAGTGAGAATCAAACTCACTAACAATGGTTTGCTAGCCTAGTTTGCTAACCTTTACACCACATGAGGCACCCTATCTCTCCCTTTGGTGGTAGTATGCAATCAGTTTAATAAGGGGATTCCATGCACTAAGATAAAAATTTCCCAATATCTACAACAAATATCTGATTATTCTGACCCTCTCTTTTGACATAGCAGGGAGGTGCTACCCTAAGAGTAGAATCCCCAAGATCAAGCTTGCCTATATCAAAAACAATAGCCAATAGAAAAAGTTGGCTAATAAAGCTGAAATACCAGTTCATAGTTACCAACATCACTTAATCATTTAATATTTTAGAAAACTTCTATTTTTTTTTCCAATGATTATAAAATTTCTTGTTCTAATCTCATTTTTTATGATCTTTATGGAAAGAAAAAATCTCTTTACCCATTTCACTCCAGATATGCACAATTAAATTATGTTGTTAAACTTGAAACTTTGAAAACAAAAATCATATAACACTGGATTTCTATAATTCTTAAAATTATTCATCTCTGATAAAATTCCGGTTTAGCTCAGTCAAGAGAGCATTCACCTAAGAACCACAAGCTTCCTGGTTTTAATACTAGCCCTTTCCAACACAGTGCAAGAGTAACACAGGTTCAATCTGTTTGGTAAAGTGGGGAGCAGATGGTAGGTGTGGCGCACTCCACTTCAGACACATAAAAAGATCTCCCTAGTCTAAGGGGATAGACTTTCTTGCTGTTCAGTTAATATTGACAATAGACCACTCTATCAACTTTACTTTTATTTATTAAAAAAAAAGATCTGTATTATTTGAATTATTCGGACTATTGTCCTCATAGTTATTGTTATCTTCACAACGTTTTGACCGATGTGCCATCCTGCCTTCTTCAGGTGTTTCTCGTCGAACTTGTGAACCTTCTTGTTCAACTTAACAGCCTTCATGTTGTAACTGACAAGAAGGTTCCAGACATCAAAATGAAGGTTCTCAAATCCGAGAAGGTTCCTGAATTTGACAAGAAACACTTGAAGAAGGCCAGAGGGCACATCAGCGGATACATTGTATAGATAATAATAAAGATGAGGATAATAATTCAAATAATCCAAATTATCAAGCCTCATCTAAAAAATTCAGAGAAAAAAAGATGAATACTTTCAGCCTGCTTAAGCCATTCCCTAATGTAGCAAACAAAACATTAAATTCTATAAAATTAAATTAATATCATGATTATCTGTATCCAAAATATACTGTGTATAAGATGCACTATTTATGTATGACTATTTTTCCAAATTTTTAATCCCAAAAGTTAATTTGTATTATATATGAAAACAGTATAATTAATTTTTTTTCTGGCTACATGTCTCACCAGAGAAATATCTACTGGAATGTGTGTTTGTTTATAATTTAGTTTCTACTAATGTGAGTTTACTTTTGAAACAAACTAGTTGCATTTTTGTGTAAACATGTCTGAGTTATCTCTAAATGCTGTGCAAATTTTGTGTTTTAAGACATAATGTAAACTATATAAATTCATATTTTTAGTCAGTATGAATGGATAAAAAGTTGAACAAATGCAAAACTTAAATTTAGCTGTTATAAATTCTAAAAAGTCTGTGCATATTATAAACGAGCATCTTTTTCAGAATTTCATAGTCCAAAGTTAGGGGAGGGGGTTATACATGAGTGTGTCTTATAAACAAATAATTATACTATCAGGAGAAGGATAAAATGAAATAATTATTTTAAGAATTGTGTAAGAGAAAGAGATTTATTTTCTTTTACTTCCATAAGGTGAATGGATACTTTGAATGGTGTAATGGTCAACAAGTTAGACTAACAGACTATTGTAAGTTAGAATCAATCAAGGTCTCCTATATTTTTAGCCTTGTGCCAAACTAAGTTCAGCTTAGTAAATGTCTATTCCCATAATGCTTATTCAAAACAGGAATTAGATTTTTTTAAATTGTGTTTTGGTATAATTCATGTCCAATGAAAATTAATTATTTTTATTTTATCTTTATAATGAATTTCAAATAAAATAATCAGAAGGGAAATGCATTTTGTGTAATGGTCATTGGTGTAGAAAATGATATTGACAAGCCAAGTTCATATCTTGACCAAAGCTGTTTTCATTCATTCCATACTAAGGCATGAACCCATCTTTTCCCTCCCTAGATAAAAATAAGACAGATTTGGCTTTCTAACTTTGTCAGATAACTAGTCTAGAAATATTAAAAACTCTGAATTCAAAACCAACTGTCTTAAAACAGTCTGGTATTATCTTCAAACTCATTCTGGTAACTTCTATGATGATGCTATGGTCATTTCCTTTAGACAACATCAGTGGCATGGAGAGGGGAAACCTGCTGCACAGGCAATTGCCAGTGTTCTATAGAACTTTGCCCATGCCTGCAACCAGATACAAACATAGATCCATGATGGTTTCATGAGACTAGAAAATTACAAAAATGCACTTTGACTGAAACAAATACATTCAATAAGATTGTTTTATAAAAACAGATTTTATTTAAAACTTTGGAGAGCATAAATCAATGAATTTTTCTAAAAGTAGAAAAAAAATGGTAAAAACTTTTATCTCCAACAACATTCCCTTGAAAAACAAAATCAGGAAAATGTTTGGGTAACATGGCCCTCAGAACAGTCTCAAGGGATTTAGGGAAGAAAAAAAATAGGAGGAATAGGAAATCAGAGGAAGCATTGAGATTATCCGGACTATAGTATTGTTAAGATCAGCTAGAATACTCAGAAGAGTCCTGAGGAAACTTGCTGTCACTTAGACAATTATCATTATTATTTCTTTTTATTATTGTTATTGATGATGCTAATGGTGATTTCTTTTTATTACTAATATTTCTGTGGACTTAAATTCTCATCAATTAGAATTTAACAAAAATTTTACTAGTAAAAATATCTGAGAAAATATACACAATTCATTATACTGTTTTAAGAGATTTTACTAAAAAATTCAATACAACACAAATAAGTAAAATAATTTGTACTTTATATAAGAAAAACAAGTTTACTTATTTTGAAAATTGCTAAATTTTTATGATTTTCAGTTAAAAGTATAAAAAGTAAAAGTAATTGGTAATTTGCTTGAAGCATTGTTAAGTATGTTATAATATATTAATGATTTGAAGGCAATTACAATGCGTATAAAAAATAAAAACAAAAAGACAAAAAGATGTTATTTTTTAAATGATGTAAATTTTTTAAACAATGGGAGGTATTAATTCCAATTTCTGTCATTTTTTTTCTTTCACCTCTTCCTTTTGCTTACTTTTATATATATGTGTGTGTGTGTGTACTGATACAAACACAGCTAATTCAAAAATGCATAATTTTTTGAATTTGTTAAACTTTTCTTTATAATCTGAAGAAAAGGTGGTTTAAAGAACAAAAATAAACAGAAACTTTTGAAAGAAAAAAGGAAAAATATATTCATGAAAAATAATAACTGTTCATTGTAGATAAAATACCTTCATTGTTAAAATGGGGGGGGGGTGTTATCTGTTGTCTTATTAAACATTCACACAGCTACTCTTTCCTTTTCTTCACTAAAACAATACATTTTAAAATGTTCTATTTTCTTAAAAGAAAATAATTTATGGAATTTTAGGACTGTATTTTCATGAACAGATTTTCTTTTTTTATCAAATAAGATAACAATATTATAGACATAAAATACATAAGAAAATAAAGTAAATGCTTGTGGTGGTAAGAAGGTGGCCCATCCTTAATAGAAAGCTTAGAGAGGAGAATAATACTAGATTTAGTTAGGGGAACTGACAGTTTACAGTCCAGTGGACGAAAAGTAAAAAAGATAATTGGCAGAACTCAGGTAAGAAAGAATGACTAAATTTTAAAAGAACATTTTTTAACTTTTTTTAAAATGCCAAATGATTAACTTTTTTAAAATCTTAGATAAACAAATTGTCAGTTAAAGAAACTTTATAAAAAGATAAAATATTAGAAATAGTTTTAAGTTATGTTTCTTTTTTAAAATTAAATTCAAATGAATAAAAAATACTCTATCTTTAATATTTGCAAATTTAACACATAAATTGTCACATTTTGAAAAGGTTATAATTAACCAAAGGTAGTTAGAATGTTGTAATCATTTTTTTTCTCCAAAAAATACAAATAGAAGAAAGTAGATTTTCTTTCCTAGAGGAATTTGAAGTTATTAATTGAGCTGTGTGTGTAGCCATCTCAGCATTCAGTTAGGAGAGATCTAAAAGCATTTTAAGCCAAACTGTGTTTAGCACACATTATTTCTCCACCAGGGACAGCCTGAACGTGCTGTTGTGTACATGCTAGGGGCAAGCTGAGACAAAACCTGTGTGTCAAATCAGCATAGTACAATCAAGTGCAAGTGCTATCAGTGACACCACAGAGAGAGAAAGAGAGAGAGAAAAAAAATAGTGGCAGATAGCAAAAAAGAGAGGGAGGAATGGAGAGAAGGAGAGTGAGGAATTTTCACAAATTTCAAATTAAACACTAATCTATGATGAACAGTATAGTAGTATTTGTGTGAAAAAATGTTCTGTCGCTAGAGATGAGAAAGGTGTTGAATTATATCGCACGCAGTAGGTAAGGTAGGAGACATAAGCTTGCATGCAAATATACATAGAGAGATTGTCAATAAAGAATGCTATTTCAAAGTATAAAAATCTAAGATAAAAAAAAAAAGAAAATTACTGATAAAAAAAGAAAATAATTTTTTAAAAATCAGACATAATGAATGAAAATAAAAATCAGAATAAAACATGCACTTGTATTCTGTACATGTGTGTGTGTGTGTCTGTGAATTATACACAGACACTTGCATACATACATACACACACATTTCCAGTGTGTTTGTATGTGTGCATACAGATATATGTGTGTAACTATGTTTGTAATTAGGAAAAATTTGCATTGTATACATGGAGAAATAAAGACAAAGAGATTAACAGAGGTAGATAGGAAGATTGTATAGCCCCAATTAGCAAAGTGATAGAAGATCCTACCTGCACAGAAATTTTGGCATATGAAATCTATTCTTTACCTTGAACAAAGAATTCTTAGACACTTGTAACTCTTGTGATGATTGTGTACAGGAATCATAAAGCATTGTAATTGACTTTTTATGTAAATATTTTTTATAGAGATACCTAAAAAAAACTATTATGATAATTTATTGAAACTGAAATATCTATATTCTTTTCCAAAGTGTGTAGTTGAATTATATGTAATACATTAAAATGTAAATTTAAAGAATAATAGATTTAAAAACCTGGAATAGATTATCATTTTAGTTTATAGACAAAATAGTTTTGTTACTTCATAGTCAGATTTGGTTGTGTTGTCTTTTTAAAAATCTAGTTTCAAAAATTTTGATATTTTTTTTAGTTTATGATGGAATAAAGAATTTTAAAAGTATCATCTTTAAATATGTATTTTAAAAAATCAAAATATTAGTATTGCAACATTTCAATAAATTGTTAAAATACTATTTATTTCAAAAGAAATCAAAATCAAATAATATAGGGGGAGAGAAAAAAATACTTTGTTAAATATGAAAGCATTTTTCCAAAATTGCTTTTTAAATTTCTGATTTAGTTATTGTAAACATTGTAGTTAAGTGTTTCTAAAATTCTTTCTTTTTTTTTTTCATGCATCTGGTGGGATTGGGTTCTGATTGAACATTTGTTTTAAGAAAAAACAAAAAGCAAATTGCAATTAATAAAAAAAGATTTGTTTAAAATGTGACTTTCTTTTCTTTTTTTTTTTTTCAATGTAGAAAATAATACAAAGGTTGATGCAGAAAGGTAAAAAGAGGATTGTAATTGTTGAAGAAGAAAAAAAAGAAAAAAAAAAGAAGAAATCCCCCCTCTCTCATAGAAATGGAAATTGTAATAAACCTGTCCCAAGCTGGTTCTAACAGAAAAATTTTTGGTCAGGATTAAATTTTGCTTTTAAAGAGGCAGCAGCAGGCTGAAAAGAAAAGAAAAGAAGAATATCCCAGAAAAAAAAAAGATAGACTTACCTCAGATATTAATGATCACTGGTTGTGTGGCTCTGGTGTGTGTAGTTGACTTTATAAAACAAGCCACATTCCCAACAATTGGATGGTGGCAGGTGAGGGGGGAAGACAGGGGGGGTGGAAGCAAGTAAACAACACGGACGTTTGCAAGCACCGGCTCTACTGATGCTGACCAGATAATCGATCTCTAGAAATCCCAATGCACCTCAGCTGATGACAAGTAAAAGGAGTCCTCTTCTAAATGCAACACACACACATACACACAAACACACAACAATTTTTTGAATGTTACTATCTTTTTAATTTCAGCTAATGATTTCTTCAAATAAGAATTCATTTTTAAAAAACTGTGATTCTTTATTTTTTTTTTTTTTTTTACTGTTACCAATTTCTCATCTAATAGTTTTCTTCTCTTTTTTTTCTTTTAATTCAAACTTTGCAATGATTAAACTTTTAAAATTCTGTAATTATAATAAACTAATTTTGTGAAAGAAAAAAGTGCTTAGAAAACATTTTCTAATTTTCTGTATTGTCAAAAAAGCAGATAGAAATTTCAGCATTAATATAATATATCAATATAATTTTTAATAATTTTTTATATATGACTAGCTAACCAACCTTTTATAAACATAGTAAAAATGAAAACAAAAAGTAAAAAGACTTTTTCAAAAAAATGTAATTATACATAACAGTAAAAATATAAATAAACATATTTTTGTAACAAAATTTTAAAATGGTAAATTAGAGAAATGCTATTCTTTATCTAAAAACAATCACAGAAATATATATATATATATATATATATATATATACATATATGAGATTATGTATATTGTAAACTTTGCAATGATTTAACTTTTAAAATTCAGAAGCAGATTTTAATAAGAATTTCAGCATTTTATAAGTATTTTGTTATATTTTTATGTCAATATATATCTTTTAGACAGTGAAAATGAAAAGAGTAAGAATTTATTTTTTTTAAATAATTAAACACAACAGTAAATACATAAATAACCATATTTTTGAAATAAAAAAAATGATAACACTTTTCTGTATTTGAAAACAATTTAAGAAATATTGAATTTTTTAAGATAACTAAAGCTAAATAAATTATCAGAAATTGATAATAATTAATAACTTGTGTCAAAAATACTCAAACATCTTTAAAATCTAATTATAAATCCTTCAAATGCATAATTATTACACATTTCGTATTCTACTTAGATTGAAATTATTTCCTTCAATTATTCAAATTGAAAAATTAAAACCTAGAAAATTCTTAAGTAAAACAAGATGACCTGTAACAGTAATTCATGATGATAGCAATTCTTTTATTTATGAAGGAGTGTAGAATTCTAATTAACATTTAATTGATATGCATTGGATTAAGGAATTGGATGATAAAGAAAATGATATCCAGTACATATGAAGACCCACACAAAATCATTATTCAGTAAGATTGAACTGGAAATTGCTTTATTTTAAAAGTTAGAGGATTTTAAGTGCATTACTATAATAAAACTATGTCATTATGTGACATTTTTGCTGGGTTACTGTGATTTACAGACACACACTAACACACACATGTGGGTGTGGGTGTATAATTAGGATCCCGTTTATTTTAACGGGATCCTAACTAAGAAGCTTTGACTCTATTTTAATGCTACTTGGTTATATATATACATATATATATATATGATAGGGTACTGAAAAGTTCACAGCCCAAACAAGAAGCAAATAACCTAGAGCAATAAAATGTATATGCTATTCCACATATTCAATCCAGAGTCCAATACATCTGGTACATCATTTCTTAAGTTTCTTTAACCTTTTTAAGTATCATTTTTAATTTTTTTTAAAAATGTCTATCTCATGTTACCTGAGATCTTTTCAGCATTTCCATACAATGTTACCACATGTTCTTCTTAGTAAAGAATTATATATATATATATATATGTGTGTGTGTGTGTGTGTGTGTGTGTAAATGATATTTTATATTGGAAAAATATAAAGGACAACTTACTGTTGGTTGTCTTTTCCATAAGATTTCTCAATATTCAAGATAGAACTATTTGCATATTGATTATAAAAAATTCAAACTTTAAAGGCAACAGTCAGTTTCACATTTTCATGATCAACAGGTGATAATGAATGAAACCTTTCTATCTTGAACTCACTGTATCTATTACCCTACAAACCACCAAGTATTACATCATTCAGAAACATGAATATTTATGCCTATATCATCAGGTCATGACAATCTCATGCCAACCGTCCCTATCATTCATCGCCCACAGGAGGTCCTCTGAGCTGAACAGAGCAATGCACGTCTTTGCTGGATGGCTACACTGATGTACCCATGTGCAGGTTTCCACAAGAGAATGTTGCTTATGAGTTTGTCCTTACTTCTCCAGCATGTCTTGTTCATCTCACTTGGATGGTTTGTGTGATATTGGGCAATTGACGATACATCTGCTTTCTTGTGATTTGTTTAAGATTACACTCAGCATTCTTGTGTAACTCCCATCTAGCTTATTCTCTAGGGTCCAAGTGGTGCAGCTGTACAGTAGTACTGATACCACTGCAGCCTGAAAGAATTGTTGCTTGAAATTGTCAGTGAAATCAGATTTCAATATGACCGATAATGTATCTATAGCATACCATGCCTTCCCTATGCATACATTAACATCACTTTCTATGGATGAGATATTACTGCCAAGGTATCTGAATTGTTCCACTGATATTAGAGGCTTTTAGTTCGGATTTGAGAAGTTGTGGATCAATTTCTGCAAAGTCCATTTTGGATTTCCCTAAGGAATTTCTCTATTACAGGTAAGATGTGATTAAGAAGAAGGTAATTATATATCTTAGCAACTATAGCTGGTAGGAGTTATGCCTCAGTAGTTCTTAGCGATTCTGAGGTTGCCTTTTCAGGGGAATAATAGGGTGCAGCCTTTCATTTATTTTTTCATTGTATTTAGTTAATATACTGCACTGCATAGTCTAATTAGTGTGTCATCAAATTTCCTTATTTTCTATAAGCAGCAGATTCTCTTTTATTGAAAATGACAGACAAGGATTTAGTGTTCAACCTTTTTTTCATTTTTTCTTTTTGGTGAATGTGATGTCACAACTGTGGTTGTAGCCAGTTTAAAAACTGTCCAAAGTCTCTGTTAGTTAAGCCCATCTTCGGTAATTTTCAAGGACATATGTGTTCCTGTGTTGTAGAGTGCTGGATTAATTCTTATATATGTGTGTATATATATATATATATATATATATATATACCACAGTTACCATAAAATCCACCAACCAAATAAGATTGAGCACTATATATATATATATATATATATATATATATATATATGCATGCCTGCATGCAAACATATATGTGTGTGTGTGTGTGTTGTGTGTGTGTGTGTTGTGTGTGTGTGCATGTACATGTGTGTGAGTGTATGTGTGTGTGTCTAACAAAACTTGTTTACAAGAAATATTGCTGCTAAAATATAGCATAAATCTTGATTCCTGTCATAACTGATAAGTTTATTTACTTTTATTCTAAAAAGAAAAACTTTCATTTTCTTGATAAAACTTTTAATACCTTGTAAAAACAAAACAGATCTGTTTTTTATTAATTTCATTCAACCTTTGTCTTCAGTGGCCATTAAGTTCAAAGTCCAATCATTTTTATAGAATCAATATTATAATAAATAAATTTTAAAAAGTGTTCTATAATTCACATTTAATAATTATCTCCCTTGGGAAATTATAATGACACAAAGAGCATAAACTCAGAGCGGACACTATTATAATCAAATTGAATTGAAAAGCTATTTATTCTCTAAGTCACAGCATTTTAACAAATTGTGAAAACAGTAGTATACATACAAAATGAAAACATCTTATAATAGAGATTGTGCCTCTGTCGGTCAAACTGTAACTGAAATTAAGTCACAATTTCCTTAGTTGTTTATGTTATATTCTCAGTGATTATTAAATAATCATTATTCAATCTTAATTAGCATCTTATTTATTAATGATGTCTCTATTAAAGTCTAGCTGAGTTAGATTTATCTCAAAACAGCCCATGTTATTGATGCATTTAAAATCTTGCAATGTGTATTATATATCACCAAGAAATAAAGGTTTACTTGGTATACAATATGAATAGTTTGCATGCTGGTTTTAACAAGACCAGGTTTAATAAATAAATCAATAAAAATAAAATTAAAATAAGTGCAAACTTTTTATATGCATTCTTGTTTAGTTTTATTTGTCTTTTTAATTGAAAATAATGTTTTATTATATTAAAACTTAAATACTTGTGCCTGGAGAGTGTATATTTTGGCTAGTTAGAATAAAGATAAATCAGAAGTATATGATCTATAATGATTATAAAATAAAAACAAAATTCTTTTGTTCTGTTTTTACCACAAAGAACTGTCCTAAATTTATGTTTTTAACTTTTGCTTATGAATTATTTGTAATTTGTTTTCTATAAACATTTATAGGTCAGGGCTTATTCCTTGCTACTGGTACCATGTAACATAATACAAAGTGTTACATGTTAATTGTAGAGGAAATAAAATTGGCATGTTGCCATGAAAGGCAATTAAGGCATTCAACTGTCTAATACATTACAGGAAATAGCAACAAAAATTCATCAAAGATTATAAAATATTGTGTGTGTGTGTGATATAAAAATAATCAAACTTTGATTACTATCTTATATCTAACTAAATCAAATTTGCATTTATTAATATTTGATATGATTACCTTATCTATAATAAACTGAGTGTGTATAT